>OX439370.1:14198008-15398008 GCA_949319445.1 Mythimna lalbum | reverse complement strand
ATAAATAATAAATAAATAAAACCCATTTCCCTTACCTGCTATCTAGCAGGCGGCTTCCATTCTAGCCGAATCTACCTGAACATATTGTACAGACCTATTATGCATGGACTAGTAGTCTTCTGGGTTTCCACGATAAATTATCTGGATCACACAATAACCCTTGACAAGATTGATTTCAGATTTCATGACGACTTTCAAAGATAAGATTTGATGATTCAAATGATTCCGAGGTTCGCAGGTGTCTCATGAGAGGTCGTCTTAGGGATGGGTTAGTGGCCAACTGATAATGACTTCCTTACATTTTTTATATTATAGGTTTGAATGTTAGTCTGTCAGTAAGCTACGCTTTCATGGTTAGACTGCTAACGACTTTGTTTAAATTTATTACGGAGTAAGACATTTTGGCAACGTAGCTTTGGAAATAAAGCCCTTTCAAATGATACCAAACACAACATATTTACCTCCGTATTTAATTTTTTTCCTATTACTTTTTGTCCGCTAGAGGACGCCATGTCAATTTTTGTGACACGTGACGTAGCCTATTTTCAGCCGACAATTAAGAGGGTCCTTCTCCACTCGCTTATCGTAAACATCGAAAATGGTTTAAAAGCTTGTTACTTCATTTAATGCAATCCAACGCGATGTTTGACAAAAGGCAACGCAAAAAAAGAGAGATAACGCCTGGAAACTCTGTTAGTATTAAGTAATTCCGAGATTTACTCGAAAATTTTACAAAATTTGCTCCAGGAAATAACTGTTTTTTTTTAAACCCTTAAAAGTTTTTGGAAAAAGTTGTCATTATTTAGAATCTTAATAAAATTTGCAAGGTCTCTAGAGGATAAATTTTTTGACTTTGTTAATTTTTAGGCAAATTATGAAGTGTCAAAGTTCATACAAAATAGGACATTTTCAGAGGTTTTTACTGGATTAGTTTTACACAAATTTAGAAATTGGTTTCTTTAAAAACTAGATAATATCCACATGATACTGTGTTTCCAAAATATCTAATGAAAAGTGTGTAATAACGTCATAATCAGTTATGAGCGGTTGTATGAAAAACAGTGAAAATGTGAGTCGTGATGCACCACCTTAAGACGGTTCTAACGATACCTCATATGTTAGTTACGATAAGGAAATTAGGAGCTAAGAGGGAAAAGATGTAGATACTCATATACATACATACATAGCCTGTCATAACCCTCCTTTGGCTTTGCCGTAGTCGAGTAAAAATGGTCCGAATTTTTTGATATGACACAATCAATATTTAATGCAATCTTGTATTTGACAAAAAATCCTAAACGGATCAGACTATAGTTCTATAAAAAAAAGAAATTCAATCAATTTTACTTTTTCCGTTCTATAATATTAATTTAATAAAAATACCAAAGTTAAAAGATTTTATTTCACATAGGCCTACATGGGTACTTATAAAACGTCAGGAGCTAGTGCATGGTACCATTAATAAAAGTGTTATGTATATAATTTTAATTTGCAATTAAAAATGTAAACGTATAATTTTAATTTGCAATTAAAAATGTAAACGTATAATTTTAACAAAATTCCAAATAGCCACCTTCCACTCTTTTCTTCATTTATTTGTGTAGGTTAGTATAAAAAGCAGACAAAAATTTCATATTTTTTATTTTATTAATTTTTCATCAATCGCGTCATCACTCCGACGAACTGCAGGTGAGTTGGCTTTTATTGTTCTTTCTTTTATATTTAATGCTGATTATAAGACAATATTATATATCAAAATATTTTTAATTATATACATATATTTTTTATGGTCTAAACTTGAGACAAGTACTGAATAATTTGTAACTTCATTATGACTTTCTAAACATGTTGTGAACAAATATAATTCCATTCAAATCCGTTCGATCGTCTGAGTTTAAACTTATACACACAAATTTTGCTATAGAATATTAATGTGATTCGTGTCTCATGTAAAAGAACATGCAATTTACCTTCACTTTTTTGGACTGACTAACATTTTGACAATTCAAAAGTGCCTGTCATTGGTCTATTTGCAATAAACGATTTTGATTTCTGAACAAATTCTTAATCTTGCGCGATTTATTATGTACTTACGTTCGATATTAAGGCGCAATTAACTGAATTTATTAAACTTCAAAGCTGTTTTATTGTGTCTCTACTTATGTTATATAACTACAATATCGCATTGGGTCTGTTTAGCCTGTAAGGATATTGTAAATTTTGAGCAATAAATAAATAAATAAAATAAATAAATGTTATTCGAAAGATTAAAGAGTATCATCGCAATATCAGTTAAAAAGACATCTAAGCGCATTATTTGACGAATCTTCAACAACCAACCAGAATTCAGCCAGTTCATAAAATTTCAGCAATGTCAGTATCAGAAGCGGGCCTGGCTGGCGTACAGTCGCTGCAATTAGCTTTGCAAGTAGTTCAGACCGTGATGCAAGCGACATCTTGGAGATTTCCAGCTGTTTGTAATCCTAATAGTAAGTTACATAATATATTTTCCTACTCCTTTTTCTTACGTGTTAAATCGTCAAATAACCCTTTCCGTTCTGTGTCGAGCGGGAAGCTGTGTCAGGCTTCTACTGACTAAAACGCACTGTATTTCTTTAGTTCCCACACACATTTAGTTTACATCACAAAAATCATAAGGTATTAACCTTGCCTTGTTTGTATATCCTTGTAGTAGCTTTGTTTGATAAATCCTAGTCGTTTTAAACGCATAGCCGATGTATTTCCCCGCAATAGACGCGATAATAGCCTGCTATGTCAGAAGCCAGCTAAGACAGCGCTTATGCACAAAAGTGTCTACTGCATGGCTCCAGTCATTTATAATAAGATGCCTAAGAGTTGGAAAGAGCTTCCATTATCATTATTAAAAAAAAAAACTCCAAACCTTTTTAGTGGTGAAAGCATATTATAACTGAAGTGAGTACCTGAATGAGAAAGATTTTTTATCCCCAAGCGACCACCGGTGGCCGCGCATCTATTGTCTTACTATTGTGTCTCTAATTGACGGTATCTGAAGGGTTAAATATTTTAAGTTAATTTAAATATTTTCTTAGTATTTACTTGTTTATACTGCATTGTATATTAGTTTTAAAATTGTATTTGGTGGTGGTATGTTAAATTATATGTCTTTTGCATGCCTACATGGTAAAATATGGCTGTGCTTGTTACCTATATTTTTCTGTCATCTTTACTGCTACCCAAAATAAATGTATCTTTATCTTTAAAAAAAATGCTGTTCGGAAACAGGTACAAGACTTATTTTTGGGAAACAAACTTCTTCTTCTTCTTCTTTCCCTTATCCCGTTTTATTTGGGGTCGGCGCAACACGTTTTTTTCTTCCTTTCTGTCCTGTCACTCGTCATGCTATCATCAACTCCTTTTTCTTTCATATCACTTCTCACACAATCCATCCATCTTTTCTTGGGCCTCTCTCTCCCCTTCCATCCATCCACATTTAAACTCATAGCTTTTTTAGCAATATATATTTTTGGGAAACAAACATATACAAAAAAAAAAACTGATACTGAGACGAGTATGCTCACACAATCCAGCACTGTAGGTTGCATTATCTGTTGCATCTGTCATTAACATACATAATTATCTACATATTTTATTAAACAGCATATTGTCACGAAAATGCTTCATTTTTTCCTTTTTGATGTGTTTTGTGCTTTGTTGGCATCATTCTTAACTTCCAGGTCCTTATAAAAGCAATTTTACTGTTTAGTTTTTCCACTTTACAGATGGCAGTTTCCATGACTTCATCATAATAGGTTCTGGCACTGCAGGGTCTGTCGTTGCAAACAGATTATCCGCCAATGTTGACACCACCGTATTATTGATTGAAGCTGGAGGACCTTCTCCATTGGAAGCAGATGTAGGTTAAAGAACTTGACGATTTTTTCAGTCACCAAAAACTAACTATCACAAATATTCACCAAATAATAACGTTATTATTTTTTGCGCAGATGGCTGGTCTATTCACTATTATACCAAGCAGTCAGTATGACTACAATTTAACATCAGTTAACGATGGCTATACCGCGCAAAATCTTCAAGGGGGCGTTGTTGGTTTGACACAGGGCAAGATGTTAGGCGGCAGCAGCGCTCTTAACCATCTCATGCATGTCCCTGCACATCCTTCAGACTTCGACCATTGGGCTGAAATATTAAATGATGACACATGGAAATTCAAAAATATGCAACCGTACTTAAAGAAGGTGGAGAAGCTAATGGATGAAGGATTACTAGCGTCATCAGCTGCTGCGGAACATGGCACAGATGGACCGATTAAAATTACGAGAGAGTTAGATTCTAGGAATAAACCCTACCTAGATGCCTTTAGAGAGCTTGGTCATCCTATTGTAGATGACATCAGTACGCAGGAGTCAAGATTAGGGTACACTGAGCCATTATATGCCAATGTGGATGGACTTCGTCAAAGCAGTTCTGTTACGTACCTCACAGAAGCCAAATCACGCACTAACCTATGTGTTGCGATGAATACGATGGCAACTAAGATTCTCATCAAAGACGGTAAAGCTATCGGCGTACAAGTAACAGATCCAAACGGTGACACTCAAGTACATTATGCGAAAAAAGAAGTTATCGTATGTGCGGGAACGATTAACAGTCCCAAAATATTAATGCTGTCCGGTATTGGGCCTAAAGATCACTTAAAATCAGTTGGTATAGATGTAATTGCTGACCTACCCGTAGGCGAAAACTTCCAAGATCACCATGTGGGGGTGGTAGGATACCAGATGGAAGAAGACACGTCGCCTACCCCTGCAGGACATCCAGGCATGTTCCCTGTCCCAATGACTGTTGGTTATGTGGCCCTAGATCCTGAAGCAACTCGTCCGGACTATCAGGCTATCAATCTTTTATTCCCCCACGACTCAGCTGGATTCGTCCAACTATGCACGAATGTGTTTAAATATTCGATGGATCTTTGTGATACATTCTATGAGGCGACTAAAGGTAGGACTACATATTTCTGTATTATCGATATATTGATGCCAGATTCACGGGGTAAGGTTTTATTGGCAAGTGCTGATCCAACGGAAAATCCTTTAGTGCATACTGGCACGTTCACGAAGAGTTCAGATTTGAAATTAATGGCAGCGAGTTTGGCAGATTTCAACAAGGTTTTAAACACCACTTACTTTAGGAGTGTAAACGCTAGTCTTATTGATACAAAACTCTGTCCAGATTCAACTACTGAGGATGAGTTCTGGGAGTGTTATGCAGTAGCCACGTCATCAAGTTTGTGGCACTATGTCGGAACTTGTCCCATGGGAACGGTTCTTGACAATAAGTTGAGAGTTAAAGGCGTGGATGCACTTCGGGTGGTCGATTCATCTTCTTTTCCAACAGAAGTAAGAGGCAATCCTAATCTTTCGATATTGATGGTGGCTGAACGAGCAGCCGACCTGATTCTTGAAAGTTGGGACATTACAAAACAAGCCGGCTGTGAACAAAAAACAGGACAGAACTAACAAAAAACTGGCATGGATGTTTCATATTAGGATGCTTTTAGGAAGGTTGGCAACTAAATAACAATGAGTTCTTACAAAATAAAACAAAACAATCAAATTCATACATAATTGAAATTGTATTTTAAAAGTTTTCAATAAATTCGTGCTTCACAAGTTTTTTTTTTTTAATATTTTCCATCGATATTTTCAAATTTGAATCCATTTACCTACAATTTGGAGTATAAATCATTCCAACCAATTTTTAAATACATAATTATTTTATACAAGCTAACAATGACAAATCATTTCTTAAAAAAAACAAACAATCTGTAGTACTTGCATCCACGATGAGACGACCAACCGTGTCCAACTAACCGTGTATACTAAGTAATAATAATATAATATTCCACAACTATCACACAACGCCGTCTAGTCCCAAGCTAAGCAGAGCTTGTGCTATGAGTACCAGACAACTGATAAACACTTATATATTTTTAAATACATACATACTAATTATAGGTAAATTACTCCCAGACACAGAACAAATGATTATGTTCATCAGATAAACATTTATCCTAGGTGGGAATCGAACTCACGACCTGCAGCATAGCAGTCAGGCCACTAACCACTAGACTAACAGGCCAGTCCTAAGTAGTCTTAAAATTAAAACCTCTACCAGTTCAAAGTTTTTATATATTTGAACTAGTACAAGGTATATTTAAACGTGTATCATGTGAGTATCGGCGCTAACAGCTGGCATAGGTAGATTGCTACCAGTAGAGTTTTCTAGACTTCAGGAACTGGTCTTGAATACCCACGCCAGCCCACCCTAAGGTTCGCGCCAATGATGCCGTCCATAAAGACGAAGGTCCGACCGAGGTAGCAGCAATAACCATGGATCTGGAAACAAAGTTTTTTTAAACTTTTTTTGGCATATGGCAACCACCTATCTGCTGGATTAGATATGCACAAGACTGGTTGTTATAGCGCCACTGAGGGTAGGCCTATATTCCACAACTATCACACAACGCCGTCTAGTCCCAAGCTAAGCAGAGCTTGTGTTATGGGTACTGGACAACTGATAAACATACTTATATATTTCTAAACACATACATATTAAAGATAAATTACACCCAGACACAAAACAAATGATATGCTCATCACACGAACATTTGTCCTGGGTGGGAATCGAACCCACGACCTCCGGACATAGCAATCAGGGTCACTAACCACTAGATCAACAGGGCAGTCAAATCTAATCTTTTAAAATGATGATGATAAGAGTATCTATTGATAAATTGGATCATTATTGAGTTTTCACCACTTTTGAAGATTTAACAAAAAATAAATCCGAAATAATCATTAATTGAATAATGTACGTACCTATTAAAAGAATTTCTATCATCTTTGAATAAAATTATGGGTCTACTGCTGTGCTTTAATCTTCCGTAGCTCATTTATCTTCAATATTTTTGAAGCTGCCACCCGTTACGAAGATCAAGCAGAACAATTACATCTAAAATTTGAAAAAGCAAAAACATTACTATCGCATTTTTGTAGTAGAGACATCGAGATGGGGATATTGCGTGATACTCGAGCACGTCAGAAAATCATATGGGGAGCCTTGCACCTTGTAATGTACCCCGACCACATACCCTTAATATGGTGGGGTTCGTTGAGGGCAGCCCGTCAGATTAGTAAAAAAAAATTTGACTCTCGGAAAAACTCGAGCATGTCAGATTAAGACAAAGTAACTTATGTAAGTACTTGCAGAAAAGTGTATATTTAATTAATTTGACAATTTAAGCATAGCATGTATAATAGGGTGGAGCACAAATGTATGGCGAAATTTTTTTTTTTATATTTAGGTTTCTAAGTGCAAGGGTTTTATGCCTTATGTAAAAACATAAAAGTATGCCAATTTTCATAAGAATTAAAAATTGTTTTCTACCTCCGAAACCGCATTTAAAATTTTGAAATTCTTGAAATTACTACTCCTTTTCACATATCTATATTTAGTAGAAATTAAAGGTTAATAGGCGCAAAAAAATACACAATATAATGATCACACAAGTAGTAATGTAATGAATGCAAAATATGAAAGTTATATAAAAAAACATACATGTTGAAACATCTTTAATTTGGCTTAAAATGACATTTTGTATCGAATTTAGGCATTTTGTCTCTTGATTCCAATTTTGCCCTTATGGCACCTAATCGAGATTTTTTAGTACATTGAGAAATAGCTGCTTCTGTTGTAATCTTTACGGCTCGTTCTACTGCCTGCGTATGACACGGAAGACGCAAAAATGTTATCTGATTCTCACCACCAGACTGAACAATATTAGATATTGTCTGTGTTGACAACGTTTGAAAAATTGGTGGTTCAGTTATCTCTTTTTGCCAGTCTATCATGTCGAAATAATTTGACGCATTAAAATTAATTTCTGGTACATCAAAAAGCCTTGGACTTTGTACGGTACTGCTACGAGCCTTCAAAATACGCCGGGCAGCCAGCTCCCGAATGTGTTTTCGTTCATCAGTTATCATAGCTAATAATAAATTTTCGGCATGCGCGAAATAACCATTCCTTTGAATTACAGTATCTACTATGGATTTCAAATTTTCTGGCAAGTACCGTGATGAAGATATAATCTTGAATAAATGACGGGAACCATCTTTACACGATGGATTATTTTTGATTACAAACCAGGATGGCGCGTATACTTTTATAATAAACGTAGCTAAAGTAATCAAGGCAGATGTCGGGTTTTCAGTTGCGACATAAAGACGCAAAAGTCTATTAGCACGCGTAAGCCAGCGAGCATGAGATAATTTTCCTGGTGACTTGTGTCCTAAATCATCAGAAAAAGTGCCTGTAATAACTGCTGTAACAATTCTATGTAAGTACTTTTGGTCTGTACTCAGATCATTGGTCATTTTCGGTAACAAATCCCCTTCAATTTTTTGGAACTTTACTACAGGAAGTGCTTCGCAATTCTCTAATGCTTTGCCTAATGGACCATTGAAAGACTTTGGTCCTGAAGTTGAACCGTCAAGGTGAAAAAATAAATGTCGTAGAGGCAACTCATTCATATGGAGCAAACAAATTATCCACTGAAGTGGTTTACTCAACTGTTTCTCGAGAAGCCTTATAACTCCCCCATTCTTCCCAGTATTGACATTAGTTCCATCACAACCAATTGCCGTAAGTTTGTTTTGGGAAACACTATGCTGTTCAAAAAATGATTTGATAGAAGATACAATTCCTTTCGCCGTTCCAACTTGCGGTACAACGTAACCTAGGTAAGTGGATTCTGGCTCCTGAATGAGTGAAATATGTTCCTCAACTATTACCTTTCTGTAAGTTCTTTTTCCTTTTTTAATAATTTTCAAAGTTCTGTCCTTTCTTCCATCAAAGTAGAGTGCAGAAATATCCTTGAGGCTTACCTGTTCCACTAACTTCTGTCTCGTCTTGTTTTTTTCTCTTCGTAACTTACTTCTGTCTATAACTTCTACCTCCGACCCAATGTCATGTAATACTGATGACACAATTGCAGCAGCAGCCCTGTCAGATACTCCGTATCTATCACATGTTTTCGATACAGTAGGTAAATTAATGCACGACACTTTTTTCCCTTTCTTTACAGGAATGACAGCTTTAGTATTGCTGGCAGAAGATTCGTTTATTGTAGGCTCATCGTTATCGGAAGAAAATGAAGAGGTGCTGATGTCAAAATTAACAGGCAACGTACTTACACTAGTAGAGTTATTGGAGCAAAGTTTTCGTTTTAACTTCCGTTCCTGATTTATTTGATTTTTTTTGGTAGTGACAACATCAACTCCGCCAATTATCATTTTACGAGCCGTCCTTTGGTCAATTAAAAAGGCTTGTTCCCGTTTTGGGACCTTCTTTTCTCTTGGACAGGTGCAATAGTTGAAATCCTTGCATTTGCAAGCCGATATATCAAAAAGTAACATTTTATTTTGTATAAAACATTCCATCGTTTGCTGAGAGTTCTTTTTTATCGACTTCAAAAGATTTTTTCGCTTCTCGTGATACGCTTTTAACATCTGAACAATCCTGGTACTGGTAACTATTGGCAAAGATGCCGCTTGCCATATACTTTCGATTTCTGGCACGATTTTATCAGCAATTTCTGAAAATCTGGGCTCTTTTTTGCTTGTCTTCATAATGTGCCGCGTCCATTCGTAATGTTTGACAACATCTTCGTAAGTTGGTAAAACATTTCTCTTTAACTCATAACATTCACCAAATATTGGGCATTTAGAAGCACTGCGTGTTTTTTCCATGTTTATCAACAAATAATATTTTTAGGTTATGTTGTTAATATAATTGCGCGCAACAGTTCACCTCGAAAGACAACAGTGCACTGCCCCGGTCGACCCGCGTACTAATTACGAGTACCTGATTGACATCGCCCCCTTTCCCTGTTGGTACTATTGTATGTTGATTTATATTTTATCATTAAAATAGAGTATATTAGCAATATATTAAGATAGTAAAAAGATAAAATATATCACGATTTAATAGAAATATAATTTCGGCAACTCCTGTCTGAAATCCAATTTTTATAAAAGTTCAATGACCTTTCGGAGGTACTTATACTTATTTTTTTTTAATAATATTTTACAGGTGCATGTTTGAGCTTAGAAAGCATAAACTTTTAATACTTAGAATTACGAAATGCGAAAAAAAAATTTTCGCTCCACCCTAATGTATAAGCCAATGGGCGAGTCATTAAGTTAGATTGGAAGGTTCCTGTTAATATTTTGTTGCAACTAGTATTTGTTTTACCACTGTTTGCTAAGATAATTTTGTAAGGAACGTTGAAAATTTTACACCTATCGATAGCTACATCGCCCCATGAAAACTGTCAGATTTATAAGTTTTTCGTAATCCTAATAGGATTACCTTCAAAATAAAAAGAAAATCAATCGCGAGTATTTCGTGGTTACGATTTTTTTTACATTTTTGAAAATTCTTACACGTTCTTCCCCCCACTATAATGGAAACTTGTCATAGACTTCTGTTCCTTTTAGAACCTAATCTTTACAATGCAATAGGTCCCCATGACTTTTTAGTAATTAATTTAGCATCTGTCCCTCTCCTACTGTTAGTTCCTAAATGCCAGGGGTTGTAAGCAAGAGTTATCATTGACCTGAAACGCAACTAAAGGAGTAATCTGTACTCCTTTAGTAGCCGTTTGCAGTCTAAGGTTTTAGTCAGTAAAAGTTTGATAGCTAGATCGACTACTGTTATTATTTATGACTAGCTTCTGCCAGCGACTTCGTACGCGGATCCTGTTGCTTATGCCAGCGACAACGGAATCGTCAAAATCAAAGATCTGAAACGTCTGGTGTCGAATTCTAAGAGCCTGGAAAACAACGTGATGCGCGAGACGATTCGAGACGTTCCAGATCTCTCCCTTCCACTTACACGCGTGACAGTGTGCACACACCTTGGTGCCATAGACAAAAATAAACTGAAAGCTCCGAACTGCTAAGCTATCGGGAGTTACATGTGTTATTGTGAGTCAACCATAAAAGATAGACATATGCTGTCGTGGGATATTTTTTATATAATTTTAAGGAGAACATTTCCGTTAAACATGATTTCTGTGTAGCTTTAACCATTAAGGCTGCAAACGCGACGGAAGCTTAAAAAATGGAGTAATTTTTCTCGTTTCCCCAACATTTCCCTTCACTGCTCTGCTCCCATTGATCGTAGCATGATGAAAAGTATACTATAACCTGCCCAGGAGTATGAAGAATGATTGTACCAAGTTTCGTTAAAATCCATCGCGTAGTTTTTGTTTCTATAAAGAACATACAGACAGACAGACAGACAGACAGACAGACAGACAGACAGACAAAAATTTTACTGTTTGCATTTTTGGCATCAGTATCGATCACTAATCACCCCCTGATAGTTATTTTGGAAATATATTTCATGTACAGAATTGACCTCTCTACAGATTTATTATAAGTATAGATATAGATTTCTTATTTAGAATAAAGTTTACAAATATGCGTTGGATTAATAAAATAATTGTAATATATGCAATCCTAGGCCAGTTTCAATGTTTTGATACCTAAGTATAATTACAGTAAAATAAATAAAAAAACCTAAAAAACAAACTAAAATATATGGCGTCAAAAAACTTGTCCATATCGCTGTTAACAAGTAATGTGCCCAAAAGACTAGCGGTATTGCCATGCTGTATGGCAATGCTTACCCTCTGTCCGAGGCAACAGTCAGCCCTGGAGTCACACGAAGTGTCAACTAGAACAGGTACTTGAATTAAATAAACGCAGTGTTTTTACCGACTTCCCACGTCGAATACTCCCCCAAATATGGACGGATTTTCAAAATTCTTTTTTTGTTCGAAAGTAGATAGCTCTGAGGTGGTCCCATTATCACCAAATTAGGATCTGATGATGGGATCTTGGAGAAATCGAGGGCAACCTTCAAATTTTATAGGCTCACTTATTGATTTTCGCATATTTTATGAAGTATCTTGTGTATTTGCGTATGGTCGTCACCATCTCCGGTAGCTGGGCTGATGATGGAAGGTACAACTCCTTAACAGTAAGAAGTTACTCGAACAGGCAAGGACTGTTTTAGTAAATTGTTTTGATGTTTGATAGGGCATTTGCCACATTTGGTCTCATGATCATCAAGTCATGACCTGATGCTGCAGTCAGGATAGTCTGCAGAGTACCTAAGTCCTCGACAACAAACAGCAGATATATCGAGTTTAGGCTCATTGAAAACGGCTCGATGTGTGGATAAACGTACTGCTAATAAAGAACACCGAAGTACATAGAGACCTGATGCTGAAGCCAGGAGCATCAGGAAAAGTACAAACCTTGAAATTACAGCACCGTAGTCGTGTTTGGGCTCATTTTAAACAGGACTAAATTTTAAGTTCATTGCAATGTTGACATAAATCTGGCCTGATGCTACAGCCGGGATTATCAGCATCTAGTTTAATGACTGTTTGAAAGAAGAGAGGGAGAGGATATATCGAACTGATCTGATGATGAAAGCCGAAAGGTAAATTAATGTAATCTAACCGTGTTTGGGATTATTAGAACCGTTATGAGATGCGCTCTGACTATAAGGTATTTAAGTTTGACTGAGGGGTACTTTTTAGTGGTGGTACCGTAACTAAAAAGTGTAAAATAAAAAAAACTTTTTACAAAAAAAATATAACCGACTTCAATGATAAAAAACACTGAAAAGTATCAAATAACTTTAATTTTGGAAGTCGGTGTTAAATAGACTATGCTATTAAAGAAACACCGACTTCCAAAATTAAAGTTATTTGATACTTTTCAGTGTTTTTTATCATTGAAGTCGGTTATATTTTTTTTGTAAAAAGTTTTTTTTTTATAACGTGAAGGCGCATGCTTTTTGAATGCATTTAAAATTTGTAAATACTTTTTGGCCATTCCGGCAAATAAAATGTTTTTCTTTCTTTCTATAAGCTTTTCTTTTAAAACTATTGAGTTTTATTGAGCATTAAGCATTACATTGGTAACAATACAAAAACCTATACAATACATGTTTCTGACATTTGTCTTGGGGGTTTCGTATATGTAAAGATTTTTTAATATAGATCATATCATTGCTACAAAATGCAGGCATTGCTAAACTTAAACTTTAAGAATCAAAACATGGTGAACTGGAAAATTTTAAGAAAAACAAAAATACTGGTGTTCTTTGATGTAACTTGGACTTACCGGTCGGTATATACTTGTTGGAACAGCCGTAACTTAGTTCCAGAAAGTCAATATTAACTTGAACCTAACTTTTCCTTTGGTGTTCAGCGATGCATTCGAGATCGCCATGTCTGTAAGGTATATGAATTAATGATGAGTTGTGGGAGAAAAACTCGAATTAATTTTGTGACCAAAGACAAAATAAGACATTTTAATCAGCAATAGGATAATTTTGAACAGTCAAAAAGGAACTGAGATTGACTAGTAAATATGACATCATGTCTTAACTCTGGCTCATAATGAACTAGTGCGCCTCACTATCAACGATTGCATCACTGCTTACCGTCAATTGGGATTGCAATCAAACTTTGGGTTCATATAATAGGCTAGTTGCCGTAAAAAAAAGTAATTAGTCCCTCTTTTAGATTATACAAAAATACACGTATTTTATTATTTGTAAATTAAACCAATAATGACAAAGATATAGCTCATTAAAATTACGTGTAACGTCACGCCGCTGCTGCATTTTTTCGCACGGGGTGACGTCACACGTCACACGTAACTTTAATGGGCTATATCTTTGTTATTTTTTGTTTAATCGGAAAAAGAAAAAATATGTGTCCAATATTTTTTTTATACGGACTAAATAAAATGTAGTTATTTTGACCCTGAAAACTTATGATGTTAAATATTATGATGATGTTAATTTGCAATTATTATTTTAACATATACTCAATATTTGCACGCCATTCAATGTGGAAAACATGTCTGGACCGTTTCTATTTTTTTCCTGCATGCGAGCAAAATAGCTTTATTCTTGTATGTGTACACATGTTATCTTAGTAATAAACACTGTGAAAAGGCGGACTTAAAAAATTATTTAAAAAAAAAATGGTATTTTCCTGAATTAAAATGAATATTAATATTGCCAATACTATGTAACTCCCATACTATTAAGGGTTGAGTCAAATGTCATAATATGCTAGTAGTGGTTATATTTCATATTATGAAAAAAATTGCTAAGCAAAAAATATTTTATTACTATTTTTTTATTTAAGCAATAGAAACAATAAACATAGGAAACTTGACTATTAAGTAACTAAGTATTTATGATATATCTCTAATTTTGCATATATATACATAAGCAGAAAATAAACTCTATCCAAAAATATCCAGAAGACTGGCAACATTGCCACGATGTATGGCAATGTTAATTTTTTGGTCAAAAAATGAGCCAACCCTCTGGTCACGTTTCGATAAGTCAGTAGAATATAATTTAAAAAATTAGATTAATTTAAAAACAGAGAAGTATCGAATGACAGAGAAGCACGGAAATAGAGTTGTGAAGAGAAACACAGACTTGGAATAAATTCAGATAGATATAGACAGCAAATTGAAAATGTTAATATAATAAATAAATTGGTGCTCACCAGTTAAATTCAACCAATCGACTACCAACGAAATGCCCAGTATCGCCTATTTATACCATAAAACCATATGTTATCCTTAACCCCTCGAGCGCCGATTCAACATCTATGTTTGTACAACTTGGAGACCTTGAAAACACTTAATTTTAATTATTTATTTCTGCACAAATGTACAAGGGTTTAGTTTTTTTTTTTCGATGGTGAAAATCATCTTATGACATAATCCGCTCTCGGGAGGAGCGGGAGATAGTGTCAGACTCTTACTGACTAAAAACCCCACCCCGTTCCTTCTAGCCTTCATACCGAGGCTCGAGTTTCCTTTCGGATAACTCCGGCACTGGTAGACCCCTCCTGTTGCTAACAACTCCTTGAGGCGCGCGGGAACAGTGCGCACCGTCGACGTCTTGGCTCGGCCCGGACAGTTACCTTACGATCGGACAGCGAGCTACCCAAGGCTAGCCGTCCACGAGCCCGCGTCTACTGTGGCTGGAACTAAATGTACAAAGGTGAACTTAATGCCTTAGGCATTTTTTTTCCAGTCGAACTTTGGGTGATGAAAGGTAGTGGTAGGTGCAATAAAAGAGTGAAAAAAAGGCGATCATAAGAATAAATATACTAATAGACCATAGAATAGATATACCAAAAGACTATAGAATAAATATAATACAATATATACTTAAATTAATATACTACATACATACACTAAAATAGTCAGACAATGTGTCTAAATCGACAATAGGAAAACATTAACGGTGTGATGATACTACCTGCTGCCAACTTTTTACGAATTAACTCGCGAATTTTGGTTTTGAATTTTAATCGATTTGTTGCCATCTTGATCTCCTGGGAAGCGCATTCCGCAAAGAAATAGCTTGAATAAAGAAGGGATAGTGAAGAAAGTCAGTACGATGAGTGAGACAATGGAGAAGGCTTTTATGAGATGAGCGTAGATTTATATTGTAGTTGACGCAAATGTATTAAAAGTGAGAGGCTAAATAACTAGGGGAATTAGAAGACTCAAGAAATGAAAATAAGGTAGTAAGCGCCCTTTGCTTTCGGCGCTGACGTATGGGCAACCGCTTTAAAAGCGACCGATGCGCTGGCCTGGTTACGATTCAGCAACCTCTTCGGAGAAACTGAAGGATTTGTCTGTGCGATTATGGACGAAGTTATCTTGACGAACAACTACCGGAGACATATAATGAAGGACGGGACGGTTGACGTGTGTCGGGCATGTTATCGTCCGGGTGAGTCTATCAGACATATTATCTCTGGTTGTTCTCGTCTGGCTAACGGCGAGTACTTGCACAGGCATAACCAAGTAGCCCAGCAACTTGCTTTGAAATATAACCTAGTGGATTCTGAGGTACCGTACTACAAGTATGTGCCCGACCCAGTTCTTGAAAATGACCATGTCACGTTGTACTGGGATCGGTCTATCATTACTGACCGGACTATTGTAGCCAATAAGCCGGACATAGTGGTGATAGACCGATTAGCGCGCCGCGCAATGATAGTCGATGTCACCATCCCGCATGACGAGAATCTCGTGAAAGCTGAGAAAGAAAAACAAATAAAATACCTCGACTTAGCACACGAGGTTGTCGGCATGTGGAATGTGGACTCAGCTATCATTGTGCCGATTGTCGTGACCACCAATGGCCTTATAGCCAAAAGCTTCGACGACCATCTGCCGAAGCTGTCGTTGCGCGGTTGGATCAAGGGTCTGATACAGAAGGTGAGGAGGTTCCTGTCTCTGGAGCCCTAACCACCGGTAGCTTGGGCCCTGCTCCCGAAACCGGCGGATAACTGTTTTATATTTTTAAATGTTTTTCTTTTTATAAAATTTTGTTAAAAAAAAAATATTTAAAAATGTATTACCATAAGTATGAAAAATGGCTTATTGAACTCTGTAATGAGGAAAATTTATAAAAAAATAAGTAAGATTATTTGATGAACCATGAGTAAAATACATTCATTACTATATTGACACTATGTAAAGAAATTTAAAACAAAAGTTATTATGTTTGCCTTGGATATGCAAATATAAAAATATTTATAAAAAAAGATCCAGCATGTGTGGAAACGCGGTTTGCAAGATATTCTTTTATTTTTTAATCTGAGAGTCCATAACACGGACTCGATTAATTACATAAATCTTAGTAATTTTCACATTAAATTAATTATTTAACAACACAATAAATCAACATTATATATAAATAATAAAAATTTACCTAATCAAACACATTAAATCAAAACAGTCAATAAATTAAAATGAAATTAAAATAAACTAAATTAAAATCAAAATTAATTAAAATCAATATAAATTAAAATCAGAATAAATTATAAATTAAAATCAGAATAACAATAATATAAAATCAATATCTTACAGGAATGGTAACACTGGTTTATCCTTATTATTATTAATTTTTATTTTATTTTACATTTATATTCAGACACATTGAAAAAGAAAGTATTTATAGATTTCGATTGTACAGTAAGTGAACCATACAGCAATGGTTCAGGTACTGACAATCGAACCTCTGCGCGAATACCTTCAGGATGCCATTGGCGCTAGCCCGAACCCTGCTCACCAAGGATGTGCACCGTTTTCGAATAATAGAAAAGAAACATTCTACTCTCGACACGGCGAACATCCACGATGCGCTACAGAATCGGGGCAGCCCCATCAGCACCCTGAATGCATTATTATATTGTACGCGCAGGGCATTATACTGTCCGCGCGTGTATGAGACCCACAGGCTGCTCGTGTAGAAAGATGCACAGAATGCCTTGAACAAAGTTATTTTCATTTCGGTAGTACAACGAGCAAACCTACGAGCAATCATATTGGCCCTTACAGACAACGCCCTGCGTTCTCGCTCTATGTCTGCATCGTCTTTCAGATCAGAGGACAGCATATGTCCTAGATATTTAAACTGTTCTACCCTCGTCAGAGGCGTCCCACATAGTTTAATGGTAAGTATTGTTGTCGGGCATTTTCCTCTGGCCTGAAAGACCATGCATTCACTTTTCTTGACGTTATAAATCAAGCCATGTTTGTAAGCGTACTTTTCACAGATACCCAATAATTTTGAAAGGCCACATACAGAAGCACTTAGCAACACCATATCGTCAGCATAACTGATATTATTGAGACATACATCATCAACCAACCAACACGGGTGTCGCTAAGCTCCTCTATCAGTGCGTTGATATAAAGATTGAAAAGCTTGGGTGAGGATAGCCCCTCCTGCCTCACCCCACATTCCAACCTGTACGGCTCAGAATATGCATCGCATGACATTGACCTGGTTATGATACCAAAATTCCTAAAATCTAAAGATCCTGATGAGTTCAGCTGGCAGAGACACATCTTTTAATTTTTGCCACAAAGAAATAAGAGTTACAACTCTTATTCCTTCGGTTTATTTGTGCACTGCTGTATCTCGGTAATATAAAGCTATTCTAATAATTATAGCACTTAAAGTTGTATGAAGTAGTGACATGAAATATACGGCCTATATACAGTTTAATTCTAAAACGCAGCTTATAGTGTCACAAAATACTTAAAGCTGTTTATTAGAGTTATAATACTCTGATATAGAACTATAAGCTTATGAACCCTTATATGATACCTTTATGCAGCCTAAAGCTATATTTGCCCCTAAACAACTCTTCTTCTTTTTGCCCTTATTCCATATTACCTGGGGTCGGCGCATTCTGTCCTGTCACCTGTCAAACTATCACTAACTCCCTTTTCTTTCAAACAACTCTAAGGCTGTAAAGGAGATGGTTTTTTGACGGCCAATACGCTTGCGTGCTGCTTAGGTACACAATACTTAACTTTTTGCCCGCAATTATGGTTGTATGGTTGAACATATACATCAGTTAACAACTCGTAGTAGCGCTTGCAAAACAACAGACAACTTTTTTTAAATGTAAGTCAAGGCTTTTATTATTTTCTTAAGGAACTCTTATTACGTTTTTCAAAAGGCGTTGACGACAAAAATATATTTGAGTTTTTCTAGAATGCAAATATTACACTTATTTTTATCATTTAAGCAAAAGGTGACCTTCAAAAACATCTGCAGGAAAAAATTAAATTAAAATAGAATAGTGCGCAATTTTTCCGCCTTCAATTTTTATAAAGTAATTTTATTTTATTGTCATACTACACAATAAAATAAAATTACTTTATAAAAATTACACAAGTGCATATTTTTCTAAATATAGTAATTAGCATGGAATTACTCACACCATCCATCCATCTTTTCTTTGGCCTCCCTCTTCCTCTCCATCCATCCACATATAAATTCATAACTTTTTTAGCAACATGCGTCAAGCAACAACTACAACAACAACAACAACTTCAACAACAACAACAACTTGCAACTTTTTGTTATTAAATATTCTTCTCAAATAATATCTGAAATTTTACTTACGTTTAGTTACTTATACTACTCTGTCAAGAAAGTACCGGGAAAAGATCAATAATACACAAAATGTCTGTTATTCATCCAAATTTATTTTATCACCTTCAAAGTATGCTCCTTTAGAAACGATACACTTGCGCCAACGAATAATCCGTTCATCAAAACATTTTTTAAACGCTGCTTCCTGAATTGAGTTCAGTTCTCGCCGCGAATTCTCCTTTATGTCTTCTATCTCCTTTATGTGCCACGAAGTGGTAATTTGAGTTTGGGAAAAAGAAAAAAGTCAGCAGGAGCCATATCTGGTGAATATGGTGGTTGCTGGATGGTATTTGTTGAGTGTTTGGTCAAAAATTCGTTCACAATGATAGCCTTGTGCGAAGGCGCATTGTCGTGGTGCAATATCCAAGAATTTTCTTTGCGAGGCAAATCTTCCATCACATCTCGACCGCTTTTGAACGCTTTGAACCACTCATAAGCACGAGTTTTTGATAAAGTCGATTCACCGTAAGCCTTCTGTAACATTTTCAGTGACTCTGAACACGAAATTCCATTGGCGATGCAAAATTTAAGACAAACTCTTTGTTCGATATTTTTGTCCATTATGAAATTCGCAATACACACTATATATGATATTACTAAAACCAGCACTGTATTTAATATAAATAACAGATGCAACTCAAACTCCGCGCCAAAATGGAAAACAGTTGTAACAATCTAACAACTACAAAAAAACAAAAATTTTAATTTGGAACAATAAACAAATCATCCATTCCCAATACTTTTTTGACTGAATGTACATATAATATTTGCATTTCACTCAAGGTGAAATGTGCGTTTGTGAGATAAATGACGTCCTCGTTAATTTCTTGAGAGTTCATCAATTTAATAACGTATAATTTGAAAAATATATATGAACAACGATAGGTTTTTTTTTTTGAAAGAAAAAAAAAGCCGAGCGATGACACTTTGACGTACTTAGATCACATGACAGCGACTCATATACGACCTGCGGCGCCAACAATGTGGCTATGCAAATAAAATATTTAGGTTTTAACTATCTTTTTTACCCTAATTATTGAAACGTTTTGCCTTCATTTATTAAAAAAAAAAAAACACTTAACTAATTATTCCTACTTCCCTACTAATATTATAAATGCGAAAGTAACTCTGTCTGTCTGTCTGTTACGCTTTCACGCAAAATCTACTGAACGGATTTAGATCACATTTGGTAGGTAGGTAGAAGAGACACTGGAATAACACATAGGCTACCTTTAATTCCACTGCTGAGCACGGGTCTCTGCCCGCGCGATATAAACTGTAGTCCACGCGGGCGAAGCCGCGGGCGGAAAGCTAGTTTTTATATAAAAGTATATTTTAACAATTTTTACCTCGTTTATTGCATTTTTTTAGATTATTATTAATAGGCTCGCGTTTGATCACCATCTCACCTGATGGTAAACGATGATGTGATCGACGATGGAGTACGCTTTCCTTAAAGTAACCTAGTCGCACTTGACTTACAGACTCCTAGGTTGTTGATAAAAATGTCATTGACTTTTTTTTTATTTAACCCTTCAGATACCGTCAATTAGAAACACAATAGTAAGACAATAGATGCGCGGCCACCGGGTGTCGCTTGGGGATTCATGAATTAAAAAGCAATTATGCTCTGCTCAAAATAACATTAGAAATATATGAAAACCTTTTATTACTGTCCGTTCAATTGATTTCGACTTCCATTCTCAACACGAGTAGACTATAACTATAATAATGATATAAAGGCACGGTCTTCAAAGTCGTCAAGGGCTCGCAGGACTGTATTACTAACATCATAAACAACAACTTTTGTTCTATCACTTAAACATTTACCAAAAACAAACATTCCAGATTTCGTTATTCTATCTAACACATTTCAACTCTGTATTTTGCCATATCTACTTATGCCTCCCACGCACTGTTCTCGTAATAATAGCAACTAGGCTTTCAGAACATTGCTTGTCATCACACCTAGCAAGCATTTGCATCATTTCCGTGTACTCGACATCAGCATACCTATTGATACACCATCATGTCACTGCCGCATTTCGTTACAAGAACACGTATGATACGACGCAAGCGCATCAAAGCGACCGACTAACTAATGACGGCTGCCCTTAAATTGGTCAAATTCATGTTTAGCTACCCTCCGCTATTGTACTATTGCTTGCTTTGCATAGACTTCGTAATATTTAGAACATTCAATTTAAATATTTTTATTTTTGTGTGAAAATCTGATGAACTAAAATATGACAAATTTTTAAAAGTCATGTTGTTGTCTATGATTTTAGTAATATACTCCTGAGAGGTTGCTAGTGTTTTACAAATAACCCTATATACACTGAAGGAAAACAAATAATTAAAAGTTAACTAATTAAAACTAACTAATAACAATCTTAAGTAACAAATTAAGACCGTGGTGACCGAGGCTGTTGACAACTTCGCCACAGAAGCTGCCTTGAGGAGAACAACAGGGAGTGCTTTTAGTTAGTTTTAATTACAAAAGAGTTTTAATTTGCTCGGTTTAGAATATTTATTTATTTTGATAAATATAATCCAGTGCTTACCTGCAATCCCGCGTGATGGCAAGCAGTGATGCAATCGTTAGTTGACCACGCCTCCAATTCCTTTGTTCTGACGTCATCTCAACGCTCAGTCTCGTGGTCAGAACAAAGGAATCGGAGGCGAGACCAACTCGACGCGTTCGACGCAAGAGAATCGAAATGCAACAGTCGTAACTTGGCCTGGGTGCTGACTCCAATAAATAGATAGATAGAAGTATTCAGACGACACACAATAAATTTTAAACAAAAACCTCAACAAATAAAATGTATGCGCCGTTCAAAACATAACAAAATTAGAAACATGGAAATCAAATCTTACTTCTTAAGCTGAAGACACACTGTAACTTTGTAGCGTATCGCAGCAGAGCTAAGCCAGCTTTGTTTAAAGAAAAAAAAGAATCATCGTCCACGACCCCAAAGCTGCAAAAAAATTCGGTAACGCAATTTTACTATCACGCATGCGGTATTGCCCCACTCCGCATGCGTCCCGCGTAGGATTCCCCGCATTACAATAAATACTTGTATGAAAAGGACATTTGCCGGAGTCTTGCGGATTTAATCTGCGGAGCAAGTCCGCATGCGTGATAAGGTCCGCAGGATATTAAAAACACCCTAAAAGTAACTAGAGCTCTGGAACGCAAAGGGTAATTGCAGAAACACGAGTGGGTTTTAGTCAATAGAAATCTGGGAGTGTAAGATTTTTGCGGTGGCTAATGCGTGCCGGAAGACGCATCGTTGGAAGGCCTCCTACAAGGTGAACCGATTACCTGGTAAAGGTTGCGGGAATCCGATGGATTTGAGACGCACCGGACCGTTCGTTATGGCGATGCTTGGGAATATTGCCCGATGTGGGAATATTGGTGGCAATATTGCCACCAATATTTATACTTCACGGAAATATTGCCAGCAACGGCACATCTCTACTTGGGAAGGCCTATGTCCAACAGTGGACGTCCATCGGCTGAAATGATGATGATGGTAGAAGACAGGAGGGTTTTACTTTGTAAAAAACGAAGTAAACCCCTCCTGTCTTCTACCCACGTGAAAGTAAAAAATTATGTATAGCATATTATCTTATTATTATTATTATTTTCAAAAAAAACAAGAAAGAAAAAAGAAAAGAAAGCATCAACCAATGTGGCATCACCCTTAGCCAATTTGCATAGTTATCTCATTGTTCAAGTTGTCTTTTAACATAAAGAGCCAATTGTAATCACAAGGTACGCCTATTAAACGAATTGATGCTGCAAATACGATAGAACGACTTATTTTAGGGCCTCGAAGGGCTTTTTGAATGATGTTCATTTGGTATCGCTGTCGATTTAGAGTGGCCCAAGTGTGGGTCCTCTGGAGGGGTAAAAGAGGTTATAATTGTGTTAGAATAGAATAGAATAGAAATACTTTTATTCGGTACAGAACAGTCACAGCACAACGGTTATATACATATACACAAAGTAAACAAAAATAAAAGTACTGTGTGCGCGTCGCGTGCCCGCACCGAAAAGGTGACCACCTCAGCATTTGCTGGGCGTTAGACACCCAGCGCTGATTTTCAGTTGTGTTATAATGGTGATAGGTGTTTTTTCGCTCTCCTAGAGAGGAAGCCTTAGTCACAGCAGTGGGAACATTAAAAAGGCTGATGATGATAATTAGTATAAAACCCATACCTACTAGTTACTGCATTTCAGCGTATATAATTTTATTTACTAGTCTCCACTCGAGGAAAATTTGCACAAGTGTAAAACTAGTTCGAAAACAGTTACAAGGTGGACTTGAAACACAGACATCTCATAAAATGTATTCAAGATCTCTTTTTTCTTTCGACTTTGCATTTTGTGCATTTAGCTAGCGTTTAGTTTTGAAAGAATTTACATATTTGTAAGATACAGAATACAGTTACTTTATTTCCACTCTAAAATAGGCATGTAACAAATCCTAATATTTTTGCACTAATTTAAGCTAGTACAAAATTTTTCTAGCTCCATTTCATCGAGGTTGCGCTTGTTCCAATGTTTCGTCATATAATATAATCCACTTACGACTCAAAACCACACCAATTTCACGTTAATATGTATTAAGAATAATATTGCAAATAACAACAACAGTTAATAGTTGCGACAGTTGCATAATGCAACAGTTGCATATTTCCAAAAGTTGCACATTGCAAAAGTTGCACGATGTAAAAGTCGCAAATTGCAACAGTTGCATATTGCTGTTATGGTGCGTCTCGCATCCGTCGGATTCCCGCGACCCTCACCAGTTCGTCGGTCTACCTTCTGGTACTTTGTTACCACACTACAACTCGGCTGTTGCTTCATATAAAATACTGGAATTCAGCTGCAACTACCTAAACTAGTCTCAGTAGGACTTTTAACAATATGGCAATTACGGCGTTGTACTGCGTATTGCGGAGTTGATTCTTGCACAAAACACATTTTTATGTCTTATAGATAGTTGTTCAGAGTCCTGGGTGCTGTGTGAGATTTTTGATATAATACTAATGATATAGGAGTAATTTTCATTGTGAGCAATGTATTATAAAAAAAATACATTAGAAATATGTGCCACAAAAAGTTAGGTTAGGTTTGACCTTCACCTTTTTGTATACATTTTTCAAATTCAATTTCATTTATTTCTTTTGTAAACACAGAGTACAATGATATTGTCTTAACTGTAGTGTCTAGTCTATATTCCACCGAAAGGTAATGTTGCTGATGTTAATACTGTCAAAATCATAAAATAATTATAAAACTTTGTAGTTTTATAATTAATTTTGTAATCTCTTAACTCTTCAATCGTGATAATCACATCATCATCAGCCTTTTTAATGTTCCCACTGCTGGGACTCAGGCCTCCTCTCTAGAAAAGGGAATGGGCCGTAATCCACCACGCGGGCCCAGTACGGGTTGGTGAATGTCACATGTCTTCGAATTTTTGGTTCCAGGACATGCCGGTTTCCTCACGATGTTTTCCTTCACCGTTTTGAGAGCAGTGGTGATGAAATAAATTACACAAAGTAATGCGCCTGGCTGGGTTTGAACCCGCGACCTACAACTCGTAAGTCGGGGCCGTTACCACTCGGCCACCACTGCTCAGTCGGGGCCGTTACCACTCGGCCACCACACACAAGATAATCACATACACAATAGTAAGACAAAGGGCGCGAACGCCGGCGTTCGCTCGGGGTTTAATGAATTAAAATACAAAGGCAGCAAATGAAAATTGTAAGAAAAGAGCTCCATAAAATGAAGTAGTACACAAATGGCGCGAAAAAGAAAATACAATTTAACATCATTACAAATTCCAATTACAATTAAATTTAATGCCATAAGTTTAATTTTTGTTCAAAACTTTTGGAACCAATTAAATATAAAACCTTCATTTCTCTTACAAATTGCACCAAACTAAGCGTAGGAAGCAAAATCGTCTCGGATTCAGTAAAAAGTCATTGATTTTGTATTGAAAGTCATTTGGAGAAAGATGGCGGCCCATTTGCTATGCTACAGCTTTCTGCTGAATAATTTATTGTAAGCTCCACCTGTAGTATTGAGTTTTGCTTAATTTTTTGCTTGTTTTCTTTATTGGTGTTTAAATGTACTGTTTGGAGGACTTGGAAGTTAAAAATGGTTTTAACTGGAGCTTGTTGAGATACTTATATTTTTTCAATACACTTACTCGTAAACTCGCTCTTATCCGGTGTGATAAAAGCGCCTAAAAGTAGTGGCTTTTAAGCACGTAATAGACGGTTTTTCAAACTGGGCGTGGGCCGAGCCCAACTGTCACCGGTCAACCCCACTTTATTCATTGCTCAAAAAAAAAAACTGGTTCTCTAAACACATTGATAAGCATAAGGCCATTGAAGAACCAACGCAAGAAGATTTTAACCACAATTTTATTTGAAAATAAAAAAAAGGTTTTTTCTATACTCTCTCTTACAAAGCTCTTAAGTAATTCTCAGCAATTTAAAGTCAAGACTACATAAACCTTTACAGTTTATAAAGAAAGAAAGAAAGAAAGAAAATATAAAAAGGAACCAACATTAAACCGAGCAGTTTAAGGACCCAACAGGTAGTGGAAATATAATTCCTTTTGAAATGAAAAGAGTTGAATTAACATTTAAATGAATAAAAAGTGCACAATTGTGTGTAATGAGTTTCGGGATTCAAGCCACGTAATTTTTAGAGGAGGCAGAAAGGAAATTACACAAATATGTCAGTCTTACAAAATTACAGGGGCAATGAAAAGAAAACTGAAGAATGGTTACAGTAGCTATGAAACGCTAAAAGCTAATGAAGGAACTTGGATAGGCTTAAGGCAGTAAAAATCTAAAACTTCCTGCTGGCAAGCAGTGATGCAAATGCAATCTTTGACGGTGAACACTAGTTTATTAAGAACCTATTCACTCTAGCCTTGAAAATACCTAAATAATAATTGGACGGGAAGACCGCTGCAAGCAAATTGTCTCCCTAAATAACTCCTCAATCTCGCTCTCTTAAGTAGAATCAGAGCGAGAAGAGTTATTTGATGATATCCCATCTAAAAAAAGGCGCAAATAAATAACATAATCACCACACAACGCCATTTAGTTCCAAACTAAGCAGAGTTTGTAATGTGAGTACTAAGAAACTGATGAACATACTTATATATTACTAGCGGCCTGTCCCAGCTTCGCACGAGCAATAAATATAGCCTATGTTACTCAGAGTGAATGTAGCTTTCCAATGCTGAAAGATTTTTTTAAATCGGCACAATAGTTTTTGAGTTTATTCATTATAAACATACACACATAAATATAAATATTCCCTCTTTATAATATTAGTGTAGATAAATAAATAACACGCAGACACAGAACAAAATAATGATCATGCTCATCATACAAACATGTCTTTAGGGTTGTAATAGAAACTACGACATTTGGATTAACAGTTGTGGCTACAAACTACTAGACCAACAGGTCAGTCATACCTTCCGGAAATGTTTTGATGTCTGTGTTTCCCGATAACTATAACCTAGAGGTCTTTAAGGCAAGAGTGAATATATTGCTTCTAGGCAAGTATTGTTCCACCGTCGGCCACATCCTCGCTTACCATCAAGTGAGATAGTGGTCAAAGGCGAGCCTATTTATAATAATAAAAAAACCTTCCAGTGGTTCTAAAGTACCTTCAAGAAATCCTCAATTTGCCGAATTAGTCTCTCTCTCTCTCTCTACTGATATCAAGAAAGTGCTCATTAACTTGCCTGAATCATTCATAACATTACATTCGACTAAGAAGGCTTACAACACAACAAAGCTGTTTATATCCTGTAGTACATAATGCTATGTAATAATAATGACGCCAGTGATAAGGCTCCATTGTTCTGTTAATTACGGGTTCGGGCCTGACAGCACCGATTCCTGTTGGAAATTAATCTCCGGTTAGTTTAACTGTAGTTAAACGTGGCCGTGGTAACGAACCTGATTTGGGAGTAAGTCGTTGATTCAAACTCAAGCAGGTGTTTTACTTTTTGTAATATATGTCGTCATAACTGAGATGGAAAACATTGCAAAAAAAAATTGGATCCATTTATGTACTACTCTGTCAAGAAAATACCGGGAAAAGATCAATAATACACAAAATGTCTGTTATTCATCCAAATTTATTTTATCACCTTCAAAGTATGCTCCTTTAGAAACGATACACTTGCGCCAACGAATAATCCATTCATCAAAACATTTTTTAAACGCTGCTTCCTGAATTGAGTTCAGTTCTCGCCGCGAATTCTCCTTTATGTCTTCTATCGATTGAAAACGGGTGCCACGAAGTGGTAATTTGAGTTTAGGAAAAAGAAAAAAGTCAGCAGGACCCATATCTGGTGAATATGGTGGTTGCTGGATGGTATTTGTTTGGTCAAAAATTCGTTCACAATGATAGCCTTGTGCGAAGACGCATTGTCGTAGTGCAAAATCCAAGAATTTTCTTTCCACAAATCTGGCCTTTTTCGTCGAATTTGCTCTCTTAAACGCCACATAACGCTCAAATAATATTCTTTATTTACCGTTAGACCTTCCGGTAAGAATTCAGAGTGCACAACACCGCGATAGTCAAAGAAAACAGTCAACATGACTTTGACTTTTGATCGACTTTGGCGTGGTTTTTTCGGTTTCGGATCAGTTGGAAGGCGCCACTCCGAAGCTTGTTGACTAGTTTGCATGTCAAACTCGTAAACCCACGTCTCGTCACCAGTAACAATCCGTTTCATGAATGTTGGGTCCGAACTGACTCGTTCTAGCATGTCCTCAGCGACTTTCATGCGATTGAGTTTTTGGAGAAAATTCAGATCTTTTGGGACTAGCCGAGCAGCAACATGTTTCATACCCAAATGATTAGTTAAAATGGTACGGATCGACTCGTGAGATACAGAAAGTTCGGCGGCTATCTC
This sequence comes from Mythimna lalbum, assembly GCA_949319445.1. Lineage (NCBI taxonomy): Eukaryota > Metazoa > Arthropoda > Insecta > Lepidoptera > Noctuidae > Mythimna > Mythimna lalbum. Next base: position 15,369,878 of record OX439370.1, on the reverse strand, counting down.
TTTCAGAGTTGAATGGGGATTTTCAGTCACTATTTCCTTCACTTTTGCGATGTTAACTTCAGTTGCAGACGTTGACGGCCTACCAGAGCGAGGCAAATCTTCCATCACATCTCGACCGCTTTTGAACGCTTTGAACCACTCATCAGCAAGAGTTTTTGATAAAGTCGATTCACCGTAAGCCTTCTGTAACATTTTCAGTGACTCCGAACACGAAATTCCATTGGCGATGCAAAATTTAAGACAAACTCTTTGTTCGATATTTTTGTCCATTATGAAATTCGCAATACACACTATATATGATACTAGCTTCTGCCAGCGACTTCGTGCGCGGATCCTGTTGATTATGCCAGCGACATTCAGTGTTATAAACGTAAGAGTAGACAGAAAACAGAAAGCTCATAACTGCTAAGCTATCGGGAGTTACACGTGTTATTGTGAGTTAACCATAAAAGATAGACGTATGCTGTTGTGGGACATTTTTTACATAATTTTGAGGAGAACATTTCCGTTATACATGTTTTCTGTGTAGCTTTAACCATTAAGGCTGCAAACGCGACGGAAGCTTAAAAAATGGAGTAATTTCTCCCGTTTCCCCAACATTTTCCTTCACTGCTCTGCTCCTATTGATCGTAGCGTGATAAAAAGTATACTATAACCTGCCCAGGAGTATGAAAAATGATTGTACCAAGTTTCGTTAAAATCCATCGCGTAGTTTTTGTTTCTATGAAGAAAGACAGACAGACAGACAGACAAAAATTTTACTGTTTGCATTTTTAGCATCAGTATCGATCACTAATCACCCCCTGATAGTTATTTTGGAAATATATTTCATGTACAGAATTGACCTCTCTACAGATTTATTATGAGTATAGATTACTAAAACCAGCACTGTATTTAATATAAATAACAGATGCAACTCAAACTCCGCGCCAAAATGGAAAACAGTTGTGCCAATCTCACAACTACAAAAAAACAAAAATTTGAATTTGGAACCATAAACAAATCATCCATTCCCGATACTTTTTTGACTGAATGTATGTTTACGTGGTGGGTGCACGTGGACACAATAAACTAATATACCAACCTACACAGTCGGTCCTCTTGAGCCACAAAATGCTTGTAATTTGTAGACTAGTCTTAAAATTACGTCATTCCCGTAAATAAATTGATCTTCTTTCTTTCTTTCTTTTTCCAAATTCCTCTTACGGAAAAGAAACTTGTGTCCCAGCAGTGTGAACGTTACAGGCTGATTACGCATATGTTTAAACATACTTACTTTAGGTCTTTACGTGGGTAGCTAGTACCTACTTGGTTATTCTGTAAGGGTATGAGTTTTGTTAGAAATTCTTAGGATTATCCTTAACAAGTTTTGGTGTTCTCTTGGTTATTTTAATTACCTTTCTTTAGCACATTTTTGAAATTCAACTGGTTACCTACAGGCTATTCATTAGTATTTACGTCACCGACAGTAATCAGATATAATTTTAAAACCTTTACCAAAGTTTACAAAGGTTTATCTTTCTGCAAAAAATAAAAGTTTTTCATACTATTGTGCCTACTGCTTGCCCTCAATCAAGTGGAATTCTCTGCCAGAATCTGTGTTCCTGATAGCTACAATCTAGGGATCTTTATGTCAAGAGTGAATGGGTTCTAGGCAAGCGTGCTTCATCTAAACCATCATCGCTTTTCATCACGTGAGATAGTGGTGAACGCAAGTCTATCAACAATAAAAAAAAATATAAATGAGCTTATACAAACTCGAAGCAATACAGTTGTATTAATCATTTCAGAAGATCAAACATCAATACTGACGCACTTAATCAATTGATTACCGATTACTAATCTCAGTTTTGATGTTAACGTGTAATAAAACCATGGTGCAACCCACTGATTGTGGAGTCAGCATCTTTTGAACATCGGCTCATTATTTTCACTTAATTAGAACTTATTTAAGAGCTGTCTTTGATTATTTGCTTCTTATTTATTTGAACAGACAATATTCCTGATTAAGCTTTAGATGTATTGCTTTACAAAATACTTCCTTTTAATAAAAGTTAATTTAAATTCATATTACCTGTAGATATAAATAAAATTGAAGCACCTGTTCGTAATCTATATATATAAAAGGACAAACTGACTGACAAACATATCAACGCACAGCCGAAATTGCTGGGGCTAAAAACGTGTTTTTTTTTTCTTTTTGTGACGGAGACAAGCTCTAAATTCATCAATATTCACTCCCAGAGGGAATAGCTTGGCTTTCAATGTTTGCATAAAATTTACTTTCACGCGAGCATAGCCACTGGTAGAAGCTAGTATCAATATAATTTTCTTTTTGCTAGATGCATATTAAAGTACATAAATGTATTCTATACCTTCAATACAATTTATATCTTTTTTGTGTATCTGTCTGCTGGTTCTGGCAAATCTCCGAAACGGCTGGAATTATTATGACGAGACTTTTACTGATAACTGACGTTAAGTGGAGTAATTAAGTCAACTTTTATTTAGAAAAGAAAAAAAGGTCACTACTAAAACATTTCAGATGAAAAACCTATCAGAGGCCAGTTTTAATGATATTATATACTAGTGCTTGTCTGCGATCCGATCTGACAGAAAGCAACGATACTACTGATGATGGTAAATCGCACTAGTCTCTTAAGAGCCTATTCACTCTAGCCTTGAAGATACAAAATTATAATCGGACGGGAAAACCACTGCTGGAAAATTGTTTCAGTCCTTTCATATTTATTTTACTTTCATCTCGTACTGTCTCTATCAGTTTATGTTTATTATAAGTACTATTCTAGCGTATACAGCTTTAAGTACTAGCACTAACGCAGTACTCTATTAGCAATTACTTTAAGAATGCTTTTACAGAACATTTCCTTGAAAAATGTTTAAGAGATAATTTTAAATAAAGCTCATACGATTTTCTAAACAATTTTATAATAAGATCTTGTGCTTGGCGTACTTTTTTGCCCAGGATAACTTGAACCGTAAAAACTTGTTAAAGTTTCTCGCGTAGAGGTAAAGTTAGGTTAGTTTTTAGTTGAAAATAGTGTCCCTCTAAAGGGTATGTAGGTATTTAGCGTGTTGAATGTTTGGCATTTGGTATCAACTTTGCTTTGAGACTAAAGACTTAAAAAGATGAAGCTGTTTATTATGTCAAGGATTTTGAACAAGTTAATCAAAGTCTTGTTTTTTTTTTCGTCGAGGGTCACTAGTTTGGAGGTATGCGGAACAGGGAGTAAACTCCCGCAAACCTGCTTTAAAAAGGGAGGATCCTCCTACCAGACAGGTGTTATAGACTGGTGGGCTACTGCCCGATAGTTGATGTCGGGCTATCGTATATGTTCAAATCGCGCGGAGAACTTTGACTGCGCGATGCAGGATTTCGTATTTTCATCGTAGTTCTTATAAGGCGTCATAGACGTCGCTACAACGGGGGTAGATCATCAAATAAGCCATCTCGCATCGCGGGTGGAGATAGGAGTGTCAGACTTTTACTGTCTAAAACGCACCTGTGTTCCTTAAGTTGTTTTCTGCGTTAAAAGCCAGGGTGACTGTTTCGAACAATCTTCCAGTCACTTATGCTACCACAGGTTCTATTGAAAACCAGCGTCATTCACTGGTTGTCTGGCATTCACGCTGAACTGGACCTATTTTGGTGCAGCCGTGAGGCACACAACCACTTTAATTTTTTTTTTATTCCTGCTATCTACTTAATTATTGTGTTTAGGCCTTGTGCCAAAAATAAATTATTTTTCTTTCTTTCTATATCATTGAGGCGAGTGTGGAATACAGCGTACCTTCGAGTCGGGTCTTCATTTTGCACATTCGTAGGTTTGAGAATATGTTGTAGGCTATTTATTCCCTTTCTACTCCCACTCCCTGTTCTTTTTTTTTTGATAATCCTTACTAATATTATAAAAGCGAAAGTAAGTTTGTTTGTTACGTCTTAACGCCTAAATGGCAAAACCGATTTTGATGAAACTTGGTACACGGATAAACCATGTCTTGGAATAGGACATAGGATACTTTTGATCCCGCAAGTATGTTTCCTTGGGATAATTTTCTGCTATCACGCGGGCGAAGCCGCTGGGAGCAGCTAGTCCTTACTAATATTATAAAAGCGAAAGTAAGTTTGTTTGTTACGTCTTCACGCCTAAATGGCAAAACCGATTTTGATGAATTTTGGTACAGAGACAGTTGGGACCCTGGAGATGGACATCGGATAATTTAATTCATGAATCCCCAAGCGACCACCGGTGGCCGCGCATCTATTGTCTTACTATTGTGTCTCTAATTGACGGTATCTGAAGGGTTAAAAAAAAAAATAAGAAAAGGAGAGAGGATTTAAGTAAATAAACGCGGGCGAAGCCACGTGTTACATACGGATCCCTAACGGATATCACCGACCCAGCAGTTTATTCAATTAACGTCAAACACACGAAAACTGCATCGTCGACACCTGGGCCAGCCACGAGCCGCCGACGCAGCAAAACTGCACATTAGCAATAAGTTATTTTTATAAGTATTTTCGGTCATTCCATATTCTTGCATCGAGTAGGTTTCACCAAATTTAATTGTAATTTCTTAGTTTAAAAATAAATTAGTTTAAAGCACTTTGGTTTTTTTTCGAGCCTCCGTCTGCAGTCTACGTAATTGGCGCAGTCGGTAGGATACTCACAGGCTAATTCGCGTTTCGCATTAACCATATTAATTTGCAATCGCGGGTCGCCTGGGCGGCTATCAAGTCACGTCACGAGTATCCAGAATCTACGTTGGAGCTGCGGAGCCGGGTGGCGAATCCAGACATCGATTCACGAAGAAGAACCAGAGATGAAACATATGTAAGTGCACTAGAATCTTTCTCGTGTTGCTTCCTTCTATTCCTAAGTTATTTTTATGTCCAAGATTTTTCATCGCGACAGATCTTACCCCCGGGAACCTGCATCACGACAGGCGCGCCGGCATACCGTAGATTTTAATAGAGATATAGATAGTGAATTAGATTTTGATTTGAATAGCTTATTTGAACCCAATATGTCTTTTAATCCCGATACTATTTTCAAGGCCTTACGCCTCGTGCCCGATTTTGATGGAAACCCTAACGTTTTAACTAGATTTATTAACATATGCGACCGAATAGTTATTCAGTACGCTAGCGCTGAACCAGGTAGCGAATTAAATAATGTGTGTCTTTTAAACGGTATTTTAAATAAGATTACTGGGCCTGCTGCATCCACTATAAATTCAAATGGCATCCCCGAAACCTGGGCAGGTATTAGATCAGCCCTCATTAACAACTTTTCAGACCAGCGCGACGAGACGGCTTTGTACAACGACCTCTCATTGGCTACACAAGGTACGAAAACCCCTCAGGAATTCTATGACCAGTGTCAAACCTTGTTTAGTACGATAATGACGTATGTGACACTACACGAGACCATTCCGACGACTGTTGAGGCTAAACGAACACTCTATAGGAAAGTTACCATGCAAGCCTTTGTACGAGGACTTAAGGAACCTTTAGGCTCGCGTATACGTTGTATGCGTCCAGAAACTATCGAGAAAGCCCTGGAGTTTGTGCAGGAAGAATTGAATATAATGTATTTGCAGCAGCGTAATGACGTATCAAAAACTCAAGGTGCCCCTAAGCTAGATAAACCTCCCAACATGTCCATAATTTACAAACCCCCTATCATGCATGCTATGCCTTTCAACGGCGCTTCACGACCCCCACTACCTAACTGGCCTGCTCCAGTAGGTCTACGTGGCCTTCAGCCTCAGCCCCAGCCTTTTAAATTCAATACGCCCAATCGAATGCCGACTCAAACGCAACAAATGTTCCGCGCACCACCACCAAACTACCATCCGCAAAGTAACGTTTTCAGGTTACCATCTAGGAACAATCAACCACAAAATATGGGTGCAAAACCCATGAGCGGAGTGCAACATTACATTCCGAAACCTTTACCCATGGCACCAGGACACGACTGGCGTAGAAACGGGAACCCACCACCGTCTAATTATTTTAAAACGCGTGAAGTGAACGTGAACGAGATCGCTTTACCCGACAATTGTCATTACTCGGTCGAATATTATCCTGAACCGGAGTTCGGTTACTACATGGACTATGGCGACTATTACATGTTTTACGACCGTGACGGCAACCCTACTATGACTGACAGTAATGTAATTTATGACAATCAGACGACGAGCGACATGGAACCACAACCAGGTCCCAGCGACACTAACCAGATTCAGAATTTTCCGAAGGACAAGACATTAAAAGAGCAAGGATAGACCTAAACTTACAGACCCAAAGACAACTACCATACATCGAAATTTCTTGCCCTCCTCTAAAATTTTTGATAGACACTGGCGCTAATCAGTCTTTCATCAGCCCCGAGGCTGTGCAAAAGTTTTTCCCGGATTACCCCCTCAACTATGACCCTTTTGAGGTCACAAATGTGCACGGTGTTAGTAAAAATGATTATTCTGTAACGTTACCATGTTTTAACGAGTTTAATGAAACCGACCCAATTAAATTATTCATTTATCGCTTTCACAACTATTTTGACGGACTTATAGGATTAGATTTATTATCCAAATGGGAAGCTAAAATAGACTTAAAAGATTACAAGTTAATAACGCGTACCGCTGTAAATCAAATAAAAGTATACAACTCACGTAACGTCAATCTGTATGAGGACATTATACCAGCAAATAACTCCAAATTAGTTCGAATACCAATTAACGCCCCGGATGGCGATGTTCTTGTGAACGAACAGGTTTTATGTAACTGCATTATTCACGAGTGTCTGACCACTGTAGTTAACAATCGTGGTTTTGTAGAGCTAGAGAACCCAACATCCAATGACGTAATTTTTTCTTTAGACCAACCAGCCCAAGCAGAACTCTTTAATGTTAATTGTACACCAACTAAGAAATCGAACCGTGGTGACGAAGTTTTATCACGTCTACGTACAGACCATCTTAATGAAGAGGAAAAGGCTAACCTTTTGACGCTCTGTTCTCGTTATACTGACGTATTTTACATTGACGGAGAACCATTGACTTTCACTAATAAAATTAAGCACCGCATAAAGACCACTGATGAAGTCCCCGCATACACTAAAAGTTACCGATACCCTTTTATCCATCGTGAAGAAGTTAGGAATCAGATATCAAAAATGCTAGACCAAGGCATAATTAGGCCTTCAGATTCAGCCTGGAGTTCACCCATATGGGTTGTCCCCAAAAAGATAGACGCTTCAGGAAAACAGAAGTGGCGTATCGTGGTAGACTTTCGGAAGTTGAATGAGAAAACTATCGACGACAAGTATCCCATCCCAAACATCAGTGACGTCCTTGACAAGTTAGGGAAATGCCAATATTTCACGACCTTAGATTTGGCAAGTGGATTCTACCAAGTCGAGATGGACCCCCAAGATATTCCTAAAACCGCTTTCAATGTAGAACATGGTCATTTCGAGTTCCTTCGAATGCCTATGGGACTAAAAAACTCACCGTCCACATTTCAGAGAGTCATGGACAATGTTCTAAGAGGCCTCCAGAATAATATTTGCCTCGTTTATTTAGATGACATTATCGTCTATAGTACCTCCCTCCAGGAGCACATGGACAACCTGGAAAAGGTTTTCCAAAGACTCAGGGAGTCGAACTTTAAAATTCAGATGGACAAATCTGAGTTTTTGAAGCTCGAGACCGCATACCTAGGTCATATCATTAGCAGAGACGGCATCAAGCCGAACCCTGACAAAATATCTGCTATACAAAAATATCCAATACCAAAGACCCCCAAGGAAATTAAACAATTTTTAGGCCTTCTCGGTTACTACCGAAAATTCATTCCCGACTTTGCTCGGATAACCAAACCACTAACCCAATGTCTGAAGAAAGGTAGTAAGATAACTCTGAGTCCAGAATACACCAATGCCTTCGAAAATTGCAAGACCCTATTAACCAATGACCCCATACTGCAGTATCCAGACTTTAAACGAGAATTCAACCTTACAACAGACGCTTCAAATGTCGCTATTGGAGCAGTGCTATCTCAGGGACCCATAGGATCTGATAAACCCGTCTGTTATGCCTCGCGCACACTTAACGAAAGTGAGTTAAACTATAGTACCATCGAAAAAGAGTTACTTGCTATAGTCTGGGCCACGAAATATTTCCGGCCTTACTTATTTGGTAGAAAATTTAAAGTACTGACTGACCACAAACCCTTACAGTGGATGATGAGTTTGAAGGAACCAAACTCACGACTGACTAGATGGCGACTCAGACTAAGCGAATATGACTTTACAGTAATATATAAAAAAGGAAAGTTTAACACCAACGCTGATGCTCTTTCACGTGTGGAAATTCATAATGAGGAAGTGGACGAGATTAACTCATTAATTGAAAGCATTAAAGACCTTAGCTCAATGATCAATAACCCATCAGTAACTCCACATCAGCAAACGAACTCCTCGACTGACACTGTACATACCAGTAACGAACATCCCATACTAGAAGTTCCCATCACAGATGAGCCACTCAATAAATTTCATCGACAGATTTACTTTACTGTAGTAGATGACATAAAACGCAGACCCACAGTGACTAAGCCTTTCGAAAATCACACACGAATGGCAATCCAGCTTTCAAAGTCCAACCTAGAAAACGATGTTATCAATGCTATTAAAGAATATGTGAACCCGAAAGTTAAAACAGCTATCTTGATAAATCCCCCACTAGCAATGTATTCAGTAATTCCCATTATACAAGATAAATTCAAAAGCTCCTCTCTCAACCTAGTACTAGCTAAAACAGAACTGGAAAATGTCAAAGAATATCTGCGACAACAAGACATCATTCGACACTATCACGACGGTAAAACAAACCACCGTGGTATAAATGAATGTCACTTGGCCCTTTCACGAAAATACTACTGGCCAAAGATGAAGGAACTTATCACTAAATACATCAATGAGTGTACCATTTGCGGTCAAGCCAAATACGACCGAAATCCCATTAGACCACAATTTAACATAGTTCCCCCAGCTAGCAAACCACTCGAAATCATTCATATGGATCTCCTTACAGTTCAGAATGAAAAATACGTGACTTTCATTGACGTTTTCACTAAGTACGGACAAGCCTACCATTTACGAGACGGAACAGCCATTAGCATTCTCCAAGCCCTACTACGCTACTGCACTCATCATGGACTACCTATGACTATAATTACTGATAACGGCACCGAATTCACTAACCAGTTGTTCTCCGAGTTTACACGACTTCATAAGATAATCCATCATAGAGTTTTACCCCATAGCCCGAATGACAACGGTAATATAGAGCGCTTCCATTCGACATTATTGGAGCATATTAGAATCCTCAAATTGCAACACAAAGACGAACCAATTGTTAACCTTATGCCATATGCTATCATAGCATACAACAGCTCTATCCACAGTTTTACCAAATGTAGACCTTTTGACCTATTGACTGGACATTTTGACCCCAGAGACCCGATAGACATCGACTTTAGGGAGCACATCTTACAGCAATATGCACAGAATCATAAGCAGCAGATGAAACAGGTCTATGACATTATTAACGAATCATCTCTTGCCGATCGGACAGCCTTAACCGAAAACAGGAATAAAACTAGGGAACCGGAAGTAGAATATGCCCCTCAGCAACAGGTGTTCATTAAAAACCCCTTTGCCAGCCGTCAGAAAACTGCACCACGATATACGCAAGATACTGTACTAGCCGATTTACCGATACATATATATACCTCTAAAAAACGAGGCCCCGTAGCCAAAGCAAGGCTAAAACGTGTACCTAAAAGCAGCCAATTGTTACAGGTTTCTGCTGCTACTGACAATCCATGTGACGCTCCCTCAAGAGATAAGACTTGAGACCTTAGCTGATGGACCAGGATTACTACCATATAAACTAGGACATACTAGACTAACCACACATTACCATTCCTTCATACAGTACATACAACTAGCTGACATAGAGGACAAAATAGACTCAGTACAAACGCAACTTCAATCGTTTAAGACGAGACTTAACAATGAGACTTACATGCTTTACGAATACCAAGTCGACTATCTTACTAACAAGCTTGATAGAGTTTTAAAGCAGGTCAAGTCCTTGGAACCTTCTAGAGTCAAACGAGGTCTCGTAGATAGCCTTGGGTCAGTAATAAAAAGTGTTACTGGAAACTTAGATTATTTAGATGCCCTGAAATATGACGAAGCAATTAAAACTTTACAAAACAATGAAAATAAGGTAGTTTCAGAATTTAACAACCATATCAGTCTTAGTAAGGAGTGGATGTCCCAGCATGGTACCATCTTAGATCAGCTAACCAAGAATCAGAGAATAATTAATGCAACATTAGAGCTACTTTTAGAGAAAAATGCTTACAGAGATTATAGCTTAATCAAATTTGCAAAGTTTGCCCAAATCCTAGGAATAATTACTAATAACGTAGAAGATTTAATGTTAGAAATTGTTAGAATAGAAAACATAATGGCTTTCATACGCGCGTCTAGCACTCATCATTCGATGATAGACATAGAAGTACTTAGAAATATGATAGACAAGTTAAAATCAATATACCATCAAGATCAGGTTTTAAATCTAGAGTTAAGAGAATACTACAACCTTATTAAACCAGGTTCCTACTTTATTGAGAAAAGAATAGTTATAGTTTACAGTTTCCCTATAGTTTCCTTAGACTCTTATGACTTATACAGATTATCTATCGTACCCAATAAGAAACAGCTTGCCCTTATACCTCCTTCTCCCTATATAGCAACTAACGAGAAATCATTCGTGTACATAGAGGCTGAATGCCCGAAGTATAGTAACATTCATCTCTGTGAAAAGAAGACGAGTCATCAAATCCGGACAAAACCAGATTGTATCCAGAAGCTCATCACCAACCAGGACCTAGAAGACACCTGCCACTTCGTCAAGATTTCACTCTCCAAAGAAGCAATGGAGAAACTGGATGACCAGCATTACGTACTGTCTTTGCCTCAACCAACTAAAGTACAATTAGCATGTGGAAGAAAGGACTTCAACACTCTGCAAGGCAGCTACCTCGTCACCATTCCTGTAGACTGCTACCTACAAACATCAGAATTCACCATCATCAATGACAACAACGAGATTGAAGGCCAGCCGCTCAAGTTATCAAAGATCCCATACAACGAGATAAATCAGACTAACGTACCTACTCACATCATTGGCTTCAATTCAGTCAACTTAGAAGAGCTCCACAGCATCCAGAGAAAAGCAATGATGGAAAGCCCTCTGAAGATTGACAAGACTCATTCGGTTGTCCTATACCATACAACCATACCATTCTACATCTTCGCGATATGCGTGCTCGTACTTATCATCTTAGCGATAAGCCGCAGATACAAATGCTGGAATCTCAGAGCGGACAGCAAAGAAGAAGAACCACGAACTGTCAAGATACATACGTACGAAGAGGTGACCAGGGACTCCAAGAAACAGGATGAACCTCCAGCAACATTTTCCCTCAATATGATCAAATAGTTGCTGATCTTCGGGGGGAGGTGTTACATACGGATCCCTAACGGATATCACCGACCCAGCAGTTTATTCAATTAACGTCAAACACACGAAAACTGCATCGTCGACACCTGGGCCAGCCACGAGCCGCCGACGCAGCAAAACTGCACATTAGCAATAAGTTATTTTTATAAGTATTTTCGGTCATTCCATATTCTTGCATCGAGTAGGTTTCACCAAATTTAATTGTAATTTCTTAGTTTAAAAATAAATTAGTTTAAAGCACTTTGGTTTTTTTTCGAGCCTCCGTCTGCAGTCTACGTAATTCACGGGTAAACGCTAGTCTATACTAATATTATAAAGAGGTAAAATTTGTAAGTTTGTAAGTTTGTAAGTTTGTAAGTTTGTAAGTTTGTAAGTTTGTAAGTTTGTAAGTTTGTAAGTTTGTATGTAGGGGGTAATCTCTGGAACTAATAATCCAATTCTAAAATTTTTTTAACTGGCAGAAAGCTACATTATTCCTGAGTGCTATAGGCTATAAATTGTTTCTATAGCATGTATATTAACCGAGCTATCACAACTTTTGTCTAGCAAGTCGGAAAAAAATACCTCATAAAATAGAATTATTTGCGTGCGCTGCCTAAACAGTTGCTTAAAATTAAAAACAATGTATGGCTACCTGGTTTGTCTTAATTATTTCTACAAAAAAGTCCGCGGTACTATATCTCTATCTTTTATATTTCATCTTTTATACTTCTTTTATTGCATTAAAAATATTTTTTTTCGGCATACTTACGTTTGGTTTAATTTGAGCAACAAAATATTAATTCTTATGACAATAAATTATTTCAGTATCACAAGAACATTATACAGATAAGATTTGCCATTTACAGCATAGCAATTGGTCATACAGTTTCGAAGATAATATAAAATTACTAAAACGCAAAATGCCCCTAGCGTAACTTTCATTGTGCAGACGTTTTACCTATTTTTTTTTTATGGTGGGCAAAAATCATCTTATGACAACCCCCGCCCTTGGGTGGAGCGAGAGATAGTGTCAGACTCTTACTGACTAAAAACCCACCCCGTTCCTTCTAGCCTTCAAACCAGGGCACGAGTTCCCTTTCGGATAACCCTGGACCCGGTAGGCTTCGACCCAGCTGGGCCTCTGCTGTTGCTGACAACTTCTTGAGGCGCGCGGGAACAGTGCGCGCCGTTGACGTCTTGGACTCGGTCCATTACCGGACGATCGGACAGCAAGCTACCCATGGCTCGCCGTCCGCGAGCCCGCGTCTACGGTGGCCGGAAATCGGGATCGGAATCCCGGCGGCGGCGGCGGGGGCGCCGTTGCCTTACTGCTTCACAGAAGGAGGCGACCGCCTGCCATTCCTCCTCGCTAAGGACCATGGCCTCAACTAGAGCCCGCCGCGAGAGGTGTCCGCCGCCGATCGCCCCCACGTGGGCACGGCGATGCTCTGCCCAGGCAGGGCACACCTCGACTGTGTGCTCCACCGTGTCCTCCGGGCGTTCCGCACAGTGGCGACACTCGGGCGTCTCTTCCGCTTTAATTCGGTGCAGGAACCTCCCGAACTTGCCATGTTCGGTGAGGACCTGTGTCATGCGGAAGGTAAGGACGCCGTGAGGCCTTTCCAGCCACGCCTCAAAGAGGGGACTTACCGCCATAATTGTGGCGTGCCCAACGTTTCACCTTTTTGCCCATAGATGGCGTTCTGCAATTACGTAATTTTTCTGAATCGCGGTGTTAAGACTTTCTGTGGATTGATGACCCTCTCGAATTATTAGGCCCACGTTGTCGTTAGTTGGAGTTCTTCTGTCAGTTGCTTATTGGTTTCGGTTGTTTCGTTCGTATGGTTGTTGTTGTTGATAGATACCTCATAATCGAAAATATCGTAATTTCGTTGTACGTTTTTGTATGTTCGTAGTTTCGTACTTCGTTCTATCGTAATAATCGATACGAGTTATTCGATATTACGATTGTTTGGTTTTGTAAAGGCGGACGGTGTTCGAGTCGCTCTCCTTTTGTTCATAATTGTTTTCAAGTCTGTGCGTAGTTTGTTGAGAGCATGTCTAAAAGGAAATCTCAACTGTCCCGGCAGACATCACAGACAAGAGCCGCTCGAGTACGCCGTACGGAAGAATCTGCCCCTGAAAATGAGCAGCGCCTCTCGAGAAATAGAGAATATATTTCGCAAGCACGCGCTAGAGAATCTAGCTCCGAGCGCTCACAGCGCCTCGCTAGCCAAAATGTGAGGACATCGCGGGCCCGTGCTCGAGGAACTAGCGCTGAACGTGCGCACCGTCTATTTGAGTTAAGGCAGCATGTCTCTGAGACAAGGGATAGGGAGACTAGCGCTAAACGCTCGCGGCGGCTTGGTAGGCAAAATGTCATAACATCGCAGGCCCGTGCTCGGGAATCTAGCGCTGAACGTGCGCAGCGTCTATCTCATTTAAGGCAGCATGTCTCTGAGACAAGGGATAGGGAGACTAGCGCTGAGCGCTCGCAGCGGCTCGCTAGGCAAAATGCCATAACATCACAGGCCCGTGCTCAGGAATCTAGCGCTGAACGTGCGCATCGTCTAATCGAGTGTAATCTTATTTTAAAACAAGAAATTTTCCGCGGACGAAGTCGCGGGCAGAAGCTAGTAATTTATATAACCAGAACAACCGGGGCAGCTAGTTATCTTATAACATAGTATGTCTTTTCTTTGTGAATCAAGTAGCTAGTGAACATAGAAGTACTTATTAATATAACCTGTTTATATTATTAAGAGCTCCAAATATAATTTACTTGAAATACTCTTCGGAATACAAGCTAGGATGTTGAGATAAAATCAGCAAATTCTTTGAATTTTCTATTCATTTTCCATTCACTGTAGACAGGTCCGCCCACAGCTGCGACCTGCCATTACAGTTTTTACAACTTTTTTTTATTAATACTTCAGCTTTCTGATCTGAGATTAAATGGATCGACGGGGGAAGTAGCCCGGTAGAACGTAGTTTTGCAGGTATCTATTAAAAATCGTATTTAAAAGATATCCTAGACACAAAACTAAATACTTTTTTCTCTCTTATATTAAAATTAATGACTTTTTACTTAATATTTGTATAGCAAATTTTTTAGCAAGTTTTTATACTGCGTACGTCGAAGGATTGAAACAATCTACCTGCTGCGGTCTTCCCGTCCGATTTTAATTTGAGTGTGTTCAAGGCAAGAGTGAATAGGCTCATAAACTAGTACGCCTCACCATTAAAGATTGCATCACTGCTTACCATCAGGTGGGATCGCAGTCAAGCACTAGTTTATATCAATTAAAAAACACATTCCACAATTTTCACACAACGTTATCTAGTCCCAAACTAAGCAGAGCTTATGCTATGCGTACTAGACAACTGATAAACATAGTTATATATCTCTAAACACATACATATCATAGATAAATTACATCCAGACACAGAACAAACGATCGTGCTCATTACACTACGCATTGCGATCTCTCGCGTCCGGTTTTTATCTAGGCTTTAATATGGAGCGAGAGGGTATGAGAAGCAGTCACCTCCTTCTACGAAGCGAATTCGAAACCACACTGACTAACTAGAGAGCAGGGCTGAGTCCCAGCTGTGGGAATATTATAGGCTGAATAAGCTTATGCTTTCCTAGACTTTGCAAACCTCCAAATATTACACACAGAATATATAGTACCCTTATTGCAAAAACCAATTATCTGCAATTTTAACCCAAATTAATTTAAATATAACTATCGAGGCGTCTTATCAAGAAGAATCTTCAAGTATAACTGGTTATTAGCTAGGACACTAATTTAAAAAAATAGCTTCAGCAAAAAGTTACAATAACCTACAGATTTGATCAAATATAATAATAAAACTATAACATAATAATACCAAAATCTTGAAACATTAAGTTGGTTTTTGCAATAAGGCTACAATATAATGTCATGATATTTACTAATAATCCATTTTGTTTTGTTTCAGGTAAATCGAACTTCATCAAATTCAATTACAAATGGCTGTTCCAAAAACAGGTAGAGGCTCAAACTCGTGTGATCCAATTAGAATTCAATCCGGTAATAATTCCTGAGTTACGACAGTTGTCGGTGATTTTGTTATAATATTGATTTATAACTGTTGTTCTTTTGTTTTTGATTGAAACAGGTTTTATGGTGAGAAAGAATGGAAGTTTAAATTTAGGAGTGACGTCATGATTATTTTTCCTCCATGTTCTCACCTCCTCTAATGTAATGAAGTAACAAACATATACATACACACACTCACGTACTTTGCGGACGGTAAACACTGGGTGCTTCGCCGTCCAGATTGAGCCCGAGTCGTCGATGACGCGTAAAAACCGTAAACAGCAGGGTCGAAGCCTCTACCCCAGAAGGCTTTGGGTTCGCTTCTTAAAGGAAAACCCGGGTTCCTGAAACGAAAAGCAAAGAAGGAACAGAACTGGATTTTAGTCACTAAAGGTCTGACACGCCCTCCTGCTCCGCGCTAGAGCGAGAGAAGTCATTGGATGGTATCCCATCTAAAACATATTCCATCAATATCCCATTGTATATTATAGGTCCCACCTGGTTTTCTCTCTACCCACCCTCCGAACGACACTCGTAACATCACAGCAGCGATTTGCATGACATAGGACCATAATTTATGCGTCGCTCATGCCCACACCTTGAAGACGTATTAACAATGTACTCAAAGATGAAAGAAAGGTTGCTGAGGCGAAGACATGGCTTAATTTGAGGGTCGAGTTTGAGTGTTCGGTAATTTGGCATGAAGAATATTAGAGGAAGAATTATTGGGTGAAGGGAATTACACACCGTAATCGTCATTCATACATAAAATATATTATGACGAGGATAAATTAATTGTTTATGCATCATTAATTCATGAATCTCCAAGCGACCACCGGTGGCCGCGCATCTATTGTCTTACTATTGTGTCTCTAATTGACGGTATCTGAAGGGTTAAGGGTCATTGATTAGAGCGTGAAAATAAAGATTGACGATGATGTTGCGATGGATGTGTTTTTTTTTACGTGCGGAAATTATCCAATGGCATCCTCGGGAGCAACGAGAAGGCGTGTCAGATTTTTAATGACTAAAACCACCACTGTGTCCTTCAGTTACCCTTTGCGTTCTAGGACTACGTGTTTCCAATTCAGAAATTCACCGCGGGCCTAGGTAGTGGGCATTGAACACGCTGGGCCCCTATGGTTAGCCGACATCTCTTTGAAGAGTGCATGAATCACTACGTGCAGTTGACGACTAACCTCGGTCCAGTTTATTACCAAACAGCCGGACGGTGAGCTACCCATTGCTCGACGTTCGCCATAGATATATAGTGTGACACGAACGGATAAAGTGAGAAATGAGTATATTAGAAGAAGTTTGAAAGTAGCGCCCGTGACTGAATAGGAATCGTGTCTTGATATGATGAAAAAGAGGGATGACATGCATGCTACTAAAAGAGTTATGAGTATATATATGGATGGATGAAGAGGTTGGGGGGGCCGAAGAAAAGATGGATAGAATGTACGATGAGTAATATGGAAAAAGAGAGTTAGTGATGGCATGACGGGCGATAGGACGTTATGGAAGAGAAAAAAAATTATGTTTTTTTTTTACTAGGAAATCATCAAACAACTCTCTGAGTGGAGCGAGAGAGAGTCTCAGACTTTTACTGACTTATACTCTCTGTTCCTTCAGTTGCTTTTTGCGTTCCAGGGGCGCAACAAACCCGCGCCACAACAGGGGGCTGACCTTAGATGCTAATTTCTCCATTCATCTGCCCTCCTAAGACTTACTTAACTAAACTAAGTACACAATAACTTCAAAAAATTATATACCTAAACATGATATAACATCTAATCTGTACAGTAATAGCTCAATTTAATCAACCGCAAATCGCCGTTTGAAGACGAACAGTAATGATACCGGGGACTACCAAAGAATAGATAGCGACAGAAGATCGACTCCACACAATGAGTAGAAAGAGAGAGACGCATACATAGACGCATGTGGTATAAGCATGATACTTTAACTGCCTTGGTCTCGTAATAGTAACGAAAGGGAGTGTCAGACTTTTACTGACTAAAAACCCACTCCTGTTCCTTCGTTGCCTTTTATACTAGGTCCGAGTTTTTCTTTCAGAACCAAACCCTTGGCCCCAATAGGCTTTGACCCTGCTAAGCTCCTACAATCCTGTGTCTTGGGCCTTTTGCGTTTAAGGATCAATGCTTACTTTCCCATCGGACTATGCGACTATAGGAAAACAGTGCACCTGTACCCACTATCGAGACATAGGTGACACTTACTATCTTCTACTCGTTGCCATTGTCCTACCACAGTTCACTAGATCACCTCTTCTACCAACGTATATGTACGGCGACATCAACCTACTGCCGGTCGCGAGTACGCCTGCACTCACTGTACGTGAAGTCTGTGTGCGTGCGATTTCTCTCGTTGTATAGAGCCGGCGTTCTAGACCTTTCTATTCCGTGTCATAAAGTACTACCAAGCACGTGAGGGTTAAAATTTAAAGCTCGTAAAAGTTTATTTTAGGGTTATGTTGTTATGAGTCGGCAGAAATTTTCTAGAACAACGTTTCTATGGCGTTTTAATGTTATGGCTTTTACAAGTTTCGGGACGATTGGGTAGGAATGGTCGTCAGGATGCTTGTTTGTTTTATGTAACGTTTTGGGGATCTCGTAAAGGCAGATGGACAATTATACAAGAGTTACAGATAAAATTTATTTATTTAAAGCTTTATGCACAACAAAAACAATAATCAAACAAAAAAAAAACAAGGAAAAAAAAACAACAATTATTATATCAATGAAAAATATCACTGTATAAAATCACTATATCAAAACTTAAAAGGGCAATGGAAAACCATTGCCCTTTTAAGTCCCTTTGGTCAATAGCTTCACTACTATGCATGGCGTTTTTTTGCGTGATCAGATCACAAATAAAGATAAATCCACAAAAGAACCAAGATTACCAACACAGCCCAGAGAAGAATTCAACAACACTTGCAGAACAGATCATCGGGGTCGAAAATTCTGAAATGATTACCACAAGTCAAATGAGATTGTGTTTCTAAATACGTTTGAATTTTTTTTTTTTTAATACGATACTATAAATGAGTTAGTCTGTCTGTGTGTTGATATATTTTATCGGAAGAGACAGTTTTAAGAAAGACTGAAATTAATATAATTTACCTTTTACCCACGAACTGTAACACGGCTTACAATAACAAGATTTCGTTTCTAACTTTGATCGTCACCATTTCAGCTGAAACATGTCCACTGCTGGTCATAGGTCTGCCCCAACTGACCAGTCCTGTGCATCTCATATCCATTGGTTTCCGACGACCCTCAACAGGTCGTCGGTTCATCATTTGCATGAGTTTGATCATCAGCAAACTAACTCTCAAAACCATGTCTTTCCTGTATTACAAAAAAAAAATATTCGCATCGCTTACCCATTTTTATACGACATCAATTGACAACTTCAAATAAAAATCTACTGCCGCCATTTTACAGTCGGATATTTCATCGTAATCTAATTACATTATACAGGTGAGCACAGTTCCTCCACTCAATCGTAAATAGAAGGGAGAGGTACTTATTCATCCCTTATTATTCCCTGTCGAGTCGAGTGCTGAACAAATTCCCGATACATTTGTCTTTTAGCTAATTATTCAGAAACCCTTCAAATTGCTACCCAGCTTACTCATGAAAAAATCTCCAAACCAACAACCATTTACAACCAATCAAGCAAAAGTATACTTTATTTTTTTCGCCTTAAAGCTTTACGGGCAAGAATTTTTAATTCTGCTAAGAGTCCCACTGAAGAGTTGCCAAAAATGTATTTGCAGTTAAAAAATACGCAAATCACTTTTATTGCTCTCATAATAAGGTGCAAAATGGTTTTCGTGAAATGTTGGAAGAAGTTGGTTGAAAGTATTTTGGAGGCAATTAAGTAGAGTAGCAGGAAAAAACGTCGGTATCTTTGTAATAATTATGTAAAATATGATGTCAGTGTTTTCAGAGAAACTGCTGAAACAGAAAAAGTACGTTTAATAGAATACCACTTCATTAGTGTTGAGTGAAAGAGGTTCTTTCATTACAACTAATGTAAACTCTTCAACAGATTAGGTACTCGAGAAAAAAGAAGTGAAGATAGAAAAATCTTAATTAGAAATATTTGAAGATAGAAGTCTTATGGGGTAATGAAATTAATATAGTTGATGTACTCACTAAATAATGAATTGATAAAATCAACAACTACTAACTAATCATTGAACTACTTTTATTGAACTAGCCTAAAAGAATCAGAACTGGAACTTAGTCAAAATGTCCATAATAGAAAACTACTGAACGAGATTCCCATTTCATAACCAAAAAATACACGATCTTAATAGATAATTAATAGTAATCAATAAAGCCAATAATAACGGGATCATTAAAATAGAAAAACGATTTTTAGAACTAAATCTTATTTTAAAGCACTATCTCCTCCAACCATACCTACGACACACAGTGATGATGATGGTGGTGATGCCATGTAGTTAATTTCGGATATAACGATCGCATTTCTTGGCTCTCATGACTCTCATAGTTGTTGTGTACATAAATACAACCATATAAATATGATATAACTGCCTATATTTAAAACACAATGTACCGTATTAAAGCCTTGTTTATTGCACCTTGTTCCCCGAACAACATAATATTCAAAGCCACTGTTGGTTTATTCACGCAGACTGACAACCATAACACTCATAGTGGATGGGTTGGTATCCCGTCAGAGTTGCATGGTTTAATAATTACTGTACATACTGCAAAGGCTGGTGATGTAGATTTAACCAACACAGAATAGGAAAAACACCAACCTATATAGGTCAACAATCCAATTTTAATAACGGCTCTATTACATTTTGAAAGAAAATTAAAAAAAATCTTTAGATTTTGATGAAAGAACAATTTGTTTTCAAATAAAAACTGCAAAGATTTTAGAAATTTTTTCGTTAACGTTTTAAGCATAAAACTGATATGTTCTTAAAACAAAAAAAATCGAGCATACGAGACATCGAATCGAGACCTGGGTGGGTTCTCACATACCTATAAGAAGCTTATGTCTGAGCTGAACATTGTAGGTGTTATTATTATGTTAACAAAAATAAAATAATGAAAGGTAAAGTTTAATCCTAGGAAAAGCTTTTTCCCATTGTCAGATAAAATGTAATTTGACAAAGTATTTTTGATTCAATCTCATGTCACTTTGGCATCATAAATGACAATTTCTTGGATAAGGAAAAGTTTATACTTTAATCATAAAATACCAGGAAACTGAATAATTCTAAATTTAGAGAGACGGATTTGGTTACCCGCGTCACAATTTTCCTTTTCCTGTCTACCTCTAGCTCATACAAAATTTAATCACTTTAACACTCCATATTTTTCCCCAGATTCACTCAAAAACAAACATAAAAACCGGTATACATCTCCAAAATGTGTAATATCCCAAACATTCCCGCGAAATAAACCCAACATCAGTATAAAACACATTTTTAGAAACGGTTCCTCTCCAGGGAGCAATTCTTGACATGAAACAATGTTTTGACACCATCCATTATATTAAGACCCACCTCACCTCCCCTTTTATGAACTAAACGAACCAAAAAGGGAAGTAGAAACCGCTACTCATGGAGCAACATATACTGGGCATAACGTATGAAGGCTATTTAATAAAGAGCTCGAGTTTTCTGCAAATGTTAGGGTTGTAGAGGTCATGTTATAATGGTTTTGAAAGTCTGAGCTTGTATGGTTCACAAAAGATTTGGTTTTATAGTTTAATATTGCAGTTATATTTCTTAGAGAATGCTCCGTTTTGTGTGGATTTTTCTGGTTCTTTTATGGTAGAAGGCGTTAATCTTTTTAGTAATTCAGTGAACATAAGTCTGTCGGAGGAGACAATATCGCCATTGTAAAATAACATTAACTTTGTACTAAAATAATAAAAGTGGTGAAACTTAAATATTTGGAGCATTTTTGTGCAGCTATGAAGTGGTAAATAAGACTATAAAAGTAGGTTATTCAGCTATATATTTTTGTTACTTAAAATGATAGCTTTGTAATTTATAACTTAGTAATTTTAATTTAAAAAACTACATATATAACTGTCTCGCTTTTTCCATCAATGTTATGATCAGCATTAGTACATCTGCATACAGCTGAATACCACTACTCTACTCGACGACAGTATAATATGACCTTCACTGACAAAACAGCACTTACTGCAAATAAAGTTACCACATGTTAAATTTTTCCATACTTTAAAAATAACATTCGTATATTCATTCATTATAATGACATATATTTTACACATCACCAAAAATTTAGATTATATTTATTCAAGTGACAATTATTAAGTAAGCATAAAAACGGCAAATCATTGTTATTTGATTTATTGAAACGCGATGAAATTTTTCATCATCAAAAGTTACGAGAATTCAATGGATGACAAAGACACATGTAACATTTTCAAAAACCCTTTCTAAACTTTCATCTTCGAAAACATAAGATGATTTTCCCTGCTATTAGTCTCTGAGTTGTTTATCAATGAATTAGATTAAGATTGTATTTAGTAGATAGCAAAAAAAAATGAAATGCCTTTTGACAGAAAAGATCACACATATTTTAGCAGTTTTCATACTTGGCGACATGTTAGAAGTAAACGAGAAAGCAGTAAAAAGGTGTTTGTGGATTTAATTTAGCACTTGCTGACACGGATAAGGAAAAATAATAGAAAGGTTACAATTTATTGGCAGGAGGCGAGTCGGCACATTGTGTCCCTCAAGGTTCTATTATTGGCCCGGTCTCATGACCGGGCCAAAGAAGAAGAAGGTAAGCTAATATTGAGTTAAGTTCATTTTGCTGGTTTATTAAAATGATCTTAGAAGGTAAATGTTCATTTCAATATTAGCATTATGGTACTCAGTGGTGTCAATAAAATGATACCCATATAAATGAATTTATTTATTTGTTATACAATCTTGTTCGCCATTAGTTTGTAGTGTAAGTCAACTGCTTAAATAATCTGTGAGGAGACTTTTTTCATTTTCGGTAGGAAATCCTCAAATTTTTCTCCCACACTGAGTGGAGTGAGAGGGATTGTTAGGTTTTTACTAAATAAAACTTACCTGTGTTATTATACTTCAGTTACTTTTTACGTTCTAGGACAGCAGTGACACATTTATTTGGAACAATCCCGCTAGTGAGAAGATCTCTACCAACTAACTTAGGTCGGCGTAATATCTAATTCCAGTAAAAGCATATATTTGAGACTAAATTCATCCCCAAAATATACGTTCTACGTAAGTAAGGGGCTAGTTATGACTCCCCTCACAATTGGCTTTATCCGAACAAAAAACGGATAAAAACATTATTCCGGGTATGGGTCAGCAAAAAGGAGTTCAATTTAATACATTTTATTACTGTGAGGACCTTCCTCCTACCGAAATAGACCTTACATTTATTCAGTAAGATAAGAGTATCACGATTCGATTTCGACTTCGATTTCCATTGCTTTATTTTGATAGTCTATCAAGGGGTAATATCGCAGACAGCCTGCAATGGACAGTGGACATAGAGGAAGTTTGTGGTTTTAGGGGTTGTTATGTAGGTGAGATAAAATAGTTTTATTACAGGAACACATAAAGCATTTGTGAAGAGGTTTATGAAGATTTTATGTTGGTGCGAAGGTATAAAATATTATCAGGACGGTGTCGACTCAGTGATTTTAAGGGCGCTCTGGCCTGTCGGAGACTGCTCGCGGTCGTTAAAGGAGAAGATATAACAGTCGTGCTAAATTGAATTACCCGTAATATTATATTCTTCGTGGTTTCTTTGCTCTAATATTGTCCGTAAGAAATGAAATAAAACGTCTGGAGCCGGCATTAAGAGGTCAAATTTTTTTGACACGATAAAGCAGTTATTGCAAGAATATTAAATTAAGATGTTTTATTGTACTACGGGAAAAGAGCCCATTTTCCTGGAATATAGATATTGATTTATTTGAGGAGTTAGTTTTATGAGGGAAATCATCAATAGACTTTTTTCGCTCTGGTGAGGCGAAAGGGCTTTTACTGGCTAAAACTCACCTATGTTCCTTAATTTATCCTTTGCGTTCCAGGACCGAGCTAAATCTTTCAAACGCTAATAAAGACACAACAATGTTTTGTATTTATGTTTTTTTTTTCTAAATTGACTATAACCCAGATAAACCACTTGATGAACTTATGTCCAACAGTGGACGTCTTTTGGCTGAAATGATGATGATAATGATAGAGGAAGCTCAAATGTTGCCAGCGAATTTTTTTTTTTGCATTTACAAAATGCAAAAAAAAAAATATTAGTCAGAAGTATGTTAATTAATTAAAATAATAAAACCCTCACCAGGTCATCGGACTTGACCTGGTGAGTTGCGGGAATTCGATGGGTGTGAGACGTACGAGACCGATCGGCACTTAGGGGAGGTCTATGTCCAACAGTGGACGTCTTTCAGCTCAAATGATGATGATGACTTTTTCAAGTAATAATTTAAAAAACTAAAGAAAATTTGATTTATTACCTTAAAGCCTTCCACCTTGATAAATAAAATAATTCTATCTATTTATATACCAAAAAGAACAGTGCATAAATCAAAACAAAAAAAAACCAATTACAAACCTTAAAAAAAAAAACATGAAAAACTAAAAGTCAGTCTCCCAAGCAGCCCATTGGAACATTACACAAGTCTGACAGAATATTTTTCTACAAGATTAATGATTTGTAAAACTTGGCTAATTTTGTTGAGTTTTAATGAATTCTCTCTGGCGTGACAGTGGTGACCTTTTTAAGTTATTTTCTGGGATAGCTCCCTGAATAATTGTTGCCTCCCGATCAGTTTTTCAGGCAGCCAAAGCTGGGTACAGATAGATTGCTGTAACGTAACATGCAACAAGGTAACGTGAAAGGTGCAAAATAATCATCGGGGTATGATGGACTTGTCGAATCAAAACTTCGAAGTCATGAGCATCGACGCCGAGTTACTAGCTTGTTGGCTTTCTATCGTTTACGTTTCGGGGAGTGTGCGTTGGAATTGAACAATTTAATTTCACCATGTCCGTTCTATCATCGGACCACTAGATGTACGGTGTTGCACCATCAGTACATGGTGGACATCCCGCATACAAAGCGTTTTGGGAACTAAATCATAATGCGTACAGCTAAGAAGTGGAATTCCTTGCCAGAGTTTGTGTTTCCTGATAGCAACAACCTAGAGGTCTTTAAGTCAAGAGTAAATAGGTTACTTCTAGGCTAGCGTGCTCAATCCTCGCTTACCATCAGGTGAGATAGTGGCCAAACTCAAGGCTATCGATAATAAAAAAAAGCTTTTCGTAAGTGTAGACGCAGCGCACGCATCAGCCGAACATGTACCTAGTTGAAATGCTCTGTTCGCTCGTAGTGTGCACGATTCGCGCGCGTAATGAGGTGAGCACATTATGGGAAAAGTTACATTACATGATACATTGCGACAATGTTGACGACCAATTCTTTCCTTGCGTGTTACATTACATGTTACGTTATAGAAGTTTGTACTCGGTTCAATATTGAGTTTTGTAACTAGAATATTTAAATATTGTTTCAAGAAGATTTACTTTTTTAATATGTTAGGTTTATTGATCCTGAAATAATGAAATGTTGTGATAAAAGAAATAACTTTTTATTGTCTTTTCAGATTTTTATTAGTTTCCATTGATGTGTTTTCATTTCGTAGGTATTTATACTAAAGTAAAAATAGTTTTCTAAAGTTTTAACTTTATTAATTTTTATACATGCTAATATATTTTATTTACGAACAAATTAAAGGTCATACTGCTGGGAGTTAGGTTCGAGGATGAGAGGGATTGGGCCTTAATCCACCAGTTAAGTAATATTATTTTGTAATAGTTTTTAAGTATTTAATATTCGCATACAATGTTATTTGTTTCTTGAATAAATCAATCAATCAATCAATCAAATCAAACCATACGGGTCCAGTGTGGGTTGGTGCACATGTCTTCAAATTAGGTCTAGGCCATGTCACTTTCCTCACGATGATTTCCTTCACCGTTTTGAGACACCGTCTGTGTCCGTGTCTTTGGGTGGGTGGGTTTAAACCAGTGATACATGACTCTGTTAGTTGGGGTCACTGGTAAATCACTGTTCAGAAATCTTGTAGTTTACTGCAACTGTAATCAGACATTTTCTCATTTTGAGGGTTAGGTACCTCCTGCCATTATTTTCAAAGACAGCTAAAAAAACATCCACAAAAACCTTTAAAAAATGTAGTATATAAGTCAAAACTAACTCCAACAACTTTAAAATTGATACTCAAACCTTCAAAATACCAACAAACCCGCGAGCTCACAAAACATTCATCACGGAAAAGACGATAAGTCCGAGAGAAAACATGAAATTACATAAAAAACTAAGAAAAACTACGGTTGGGGATCGAACCTGCGTCCCAGTAACCCTCAAGGCCGTGGGTTTTATTCCGAGACGTTTTACGACCGAGCAAGAGTTACGACTTTTCGGCTAAGACGGGGTTGCCAAGTTCGACTGTTAAAAAGTCCCTTGGATTTTGCTAAAAATATCCCATGAACGAAATACGTGACGGGAACGGTTAATGTTTCGTTAAAATGTGTCAATCGTGGTTTAATAAAACGTAGGTTTGACGTATTTAAGATTAAAATTTTAAGAGTGTCCATGGAGTTTCTTGCACATTCTTCTGCATAGAAATCTACGCTTTGGAACGTGCAATTTAGCTTCACTTTTTTTTGTTGACTGATCGACATTTTGATAATTCAAAATTGCCTGTAATTGGTCTATTTGAAATAAACGTTTCTGATTTCCGATAAAACAAAGATTATTTATATAAATATATAAAGGTTTTGTTCGAGAAGTCTTTTATCGGACATAATGAACGGTGTATCTAAGAAAGAATAGAAAAGAATATTGTAGCGTGATGTTATAATTTGTTTTTAATTCGAATCAGTAGTTCCAAAGAACTCAGTGGTTATCCCATCTACCTCTCATGGTTGCGTGTTCGAAATCGGATAAGTGTCAATGTGAGTTTTCAATTCACATGTACATTTTTAAGTTTATCTAGATCATTAGTGACACACTTCATGCCTCGAAAAACATTGTCGTTGCAATTTTTAGATCTTAGACACTCGTTACAGGTAATCATACACCAAAAAATCTGACTCTATTTAACCAAGTATCACTTAGTTTAAAGTTGTTTAGAACTGGCTAACTTATAAAATTTATCATGGAAATTACTGTGTGCCAAATACATTAATATACCTACACATGAGAAAGAATATAAGTTTTCACTTATCGTTAATAATAAAAACAAAATATTAATTACAAAATTATTTTAATGAAACCCATTATCCCTTTATTAAATATAAAAAGATTCCGACCGTGTTACTTTTCATCAGAGAAATAATTTTCGTAATCGCATCTGGGCTTCCAATAAAAACCTTTTCTCGATAATTACTTGAGCAATTAATTGTTGAGACACAATTTTCATTCGACTAAAGTTCATCCCACACAAACTACGACCTGCAAAATCTGACATGCATGTTCGAAATGGTTTCCGAAGCAACAGTTGATCAAAAGGCTTGGCGACAAATTGGCATGGAGTCACTTGATACGCAGTGATGTTTGACAGCGATTGAAGCTTAAGCGACTACCTATATTCAGATGCTATATGGCTTTTAGACCTTTCTCTATCTCGTAGGCAGATGCAGTACTGTTTTTTTGTAGATGTTTTGGGTGATTTGAAAAAAAATCCAACTTGATGAAAAAATTGAATTGAATTTGAGGAGTTCCCTCGATTTCGCCAAGATTCCGTCATCAGATCCCAACCTGGTGACTATGGGACCATTTGGGAAGTATATCCTTTTCAACAAAAAAAAAAACATTTTATTAAATCGGTTGGCAAAGGACGAAGATATGCGAACAAACATTTAAAAAAATACAAACATCCGAATTGAGAACCTCCTACTTTTACAGAAGTCGGTTAAAAAACTTAATATATACATCATGTCAATGGAATAGTGCACATCCTTATACAAACCAATTGACTGTGAATGTGTGTCCTGTTGGTCTAGTGGTTAGTGTCCTGCCTTGACTGCTAGCTGAACGCTGCTGTGCTGCCGAAGCTCGCGGGTTCGATGCCCACCCAAGACAAATTTTGTGTGATAAGCATGATTATTTTTTCTAGGTCTGGGTGTAATATATTTATAATAGACCTGTTTAGAATTATTTAAGTATGTTTATTAGATATCTAGTACTCATAGCACAAACTCACCTTAGTTAGGGACTAGATTGACGGCCTTATGTGAATTTTAAAATAAAATAGAAAATTAAGTTACCATCATAAGCATTGAAATTTTACTTATATGCACTTAGGTAGTAGTGTAGGCTCTTTTAAGAAATTTACTGTCGTAATAAAATTATAGGCAAATAATATGTGTATAGACACACTGCATTAGTATCGGTACCTAAGCACGCCCACACATCAAGAATTTATCAAAACAGTTAATTTTTTTATCCTAAAATAATATTTGATATAAAATAGCAGTCTAGTTTTTGTCGTTTAACGTTTTGGTTCTTTCAAATAGCTGATTATTACCAGTTGTAAATTTATTTATACTATTAAATTTTATATCGTCAAAAATTTTTGAGTAGAAATGCTGAACAAGACCGGTAGGTACACATTCGATTATAGCGTTATTTGAATAGAGAATTTTTATTAAGAATTTCATTTGTTCACACATCACAAAATACCTAAATTCTCCCACGATTTCAGCACATTTCTTTACACTGGCAACACTAAAACGCTTGTCTCGACCTCTCGCCCCTGTAAACTTAAATTAAGACATTCCCTTTGTAAATTTTAAGTAACGTTTGCCTCTCTCCAAATTATTTTGTTTCTGACCATCCAAAAGTTAAGATGTTGCCAATGCCTTTAAAAGCGTGAATAAATTCAGAACACCCAAATCGTGAATTTATTTTAACCAAACCCGGAATGTGGAGAGATTAAATTGTTTTGTCTTTGTATGTACGGAATTTATGGTCAATAAGGAAGGAGGATTTGTAAAGGAGAAGGTTTATATTGTTTCTGTTTTCCTGCAAGTGTAAGATTTTTCACTCATGATAAAGCTGTTTCTGAATTTACTAAACAATGCGACTAAGCCCCTCGACGGTTGTAGAGATCAGAAAGGCAATTGGTCTATTTGAAATATACAAAAGGACAAACTGACTGACTGAAATATTAACGCACACCTTAAAATGTGTGTGTGTTACTACTATTAGGTACTACTACTATTTTGGATTTAATATTATATTTGGATTGGACCTAGGAAAGTGAAATTTTGCACAAGGCTTTCTTTTATAATGTAGACGAGCGACGACTAACAAGAGGTTTTGAAAATTCAAGTTGGCCAAGAGGTTAAAAGGAGAAAAGTTAGCATACCAAACTAGCTTTTGCTCGCAGATTCGCCCGCGTACATAATGTATAGCCTATGTTACTCAAGAATAAAGCAGTTTTCTATCGGTGAAAAAATTTTAGCAATCGGACCAGTACTTCCAGAGATTACCTCCGACAAACAAAAAAACTATAAAAACTAAAAAACCAACTTTACCACTTTAAAATATTAGCGTAGATTTTATTTCATAGGCAATCTGTGATTCCTGGTAGCTACAACCCGAGGATCTTCAAGTCAAAAGTAAATTTAGATATACTTCTGGGCAAGCATGCTCCATCGTCAACCACATTGTCGCTTTTTATCTGGTAAAATAGTGGTCAGTTAATATTTAAAACATAAAAAAACAATTAAGAATTAGAGACACCACCCATGTTCCAGTAGATTTAACAAATTTAGTCTAACTAATAATAGAACAGACGTAGAAAAATATTACTAATTATCTTTAGAATTTCTTTCCATCTATCTCCAAGAAACATCACACTAAACAAACAAGAACTATTTCAATCCTCAAAGCAAATACTATGAACAATAACTACTTCAAAGCAAAAAAAAAATGAAGAAAATAAGCAGCTCAGTTATTTTTCGCCAACAAAGTCAATAAAGGGATCAATCGAGGCTGTGGCACAATTATAGTAGACGGGCGCGAAACATTGAGAGCTAACAATCTGGGGGCAAACGTCGAGTTTGATACCTATGGACTGACGGAGATTGAGTGACGAGAGAAAGGCGAGATTGGAAATAAAAATATTGAAGCCTAGCTAGCTCTCAATTTATTATTTATTCTATACTAGCTTCTGCCAGCGACTTCGTACGCGGATCCTGTTGCTTATGCCAGCGACAACGGAGTCGTCAAAATCAAAGATCTGAAACGTCTGGTGTCGAATTCTAAGAGCCTGGAAAACAACGTGATGCGCGAGACGATTCGAGACGTTCCAGATCTCTCCCTTCCACTTACGCGCGTGACAGTGTGCACACACCTTAGATATGGTGCCATAGACAAAAATAAACAGAAAGCTCCGAACTGCTAAGCTATCGGGAGTTACATGTGTTATTGTGAGTCAACCATAAAAGATAGGCATATGATGTAGTGGGATATTTTTTATATAATTTTAAGAAGAACATTTCCGTTATACATGACTTTTGTGTAGTATTAACCATTAAGGCTTCAAACGCGACGGAAGCTTAAAAAATGGAGTAATTTCTCTCGTTTCCCCAACATTTCCCTTCACTGCTCTGCTCCCACTGATCGTAGCGTGATGAAAAGTATACTATAACCTGCCCAGGAGTATGAGGAATGATTGTACCAAGTTTTGTTAAAATCCATCGCGTAGTTTTTGTTTCTATAAAGAACATACAGACAGACAGACAGACAGACAGACAGACAGACAGACAGACAGACAAAAATTTTACTGTTTGCATTTTTGGCATCAGTATCGATCACTAATCACCCCCTGATAGTTATTTTGGAAATATATTTCATGTACAGAATTGACCTCTCTACAGATTTATTATAAGTATAGATTACGAGTAGTGCACACTTTTTACACAGGCAGATATGCAGAATTCGTATTTCTTTTGTGTAATCCTGAAGTGGTTGACCGAATGCTAGAATGATTCACCGAATGATTGAACGATTTGAACCAATATTTTTGTCAGTTGCTGTCATGTTTTTGACAGTCGCTGTCATTTCAAGTCCGTGACAGAAAATTATCCCAACGGAACATAATCCCAGGATAAAAAGTATCCTATGTGTTATTCTGGGATATGGTCTACTCGTGTACCAAGTTACATCGAGATCGGTTCGTAGTTTTTGCGTGAAAGAATAACAAACATCCATACATACATACAAACTTTTGCATTTATAATAATAATAATAATAATTTAATAATAATAATAATAATTTATTCAAATAACGTTTACAAAAAATTAACGTAAAGCCAACAATAATAAGGTTTTTCATACAGTTCAATGCCTAAAAATATACTAAAACTAAATTATTATTAAAGGTGCAAAATAAATAATCGTGGTTCGGATAAGCAATGTTTGTTAGTGGACCACCCGAACTAGGTTAATTTAAACCTGTGTTTCAGGCCATCACTTTACAGTTCAGTTTCAATGCGACAGTAAAATTTAAAATTAGAGTAATACTATTAAAAAAAAAATACATTCTATTTATATCTATGAAAATAAGCTTATGGTACGATAATACCTAAAAACTATGTCGATAAATGTATACAAAAATAAACATTAACGAGTATAAGGTATATATTATATTAGAGAACATTATGCCAAAATTGAAACATATATTAATTTGCGCACTTTCGTACACAAGAGTTCGATATGTTTACGGAAATTTAGATTTGGGTCAATCGTGACACCTAGATATTTTAAATCGTCAGCTCTGGCTAAAGTGGGGCAAGAGCATGCAGTGTCAGCATACGTGCAGTTACTATGTGCGTGAATGTTTAGGTTACTAAGCGGTATGTTAGCATTTCTCATAGTAAATGAAATGTGATTTGTTTTATCTGCGTTTAGTGTTAAGAGTTTAAGAGATTATTCTGGAGCCATTTGGATACAATATTAAAACCATTTTGAGCATATTTAGAAATTAGTTGATTTGTCATGACAATTTAAAAAGTAAAAGAAAATATAAATAAGCTACTTTTTTATCTGCTAAATAACTTAACTATTAGATGACGCTCTCAGGCGTCTTCATAGTCAATTGAGTTTAAATAGTTCATTTCTGCGTGTTTGCGGGCCGGGCAATTTACATCACCAGTTGGATGGTCACATTTCCTTTTGAAGCGTTTGCAGGTTGCGCATAGAGGGGGTGAAGATTTGCTGCTGCATTCCTTGAATGAGTGTCCGCTCTCTCCACAGTGGTTGCAGGTGGGACTGGTTTCCCGGCAGAACTTGGCTGCGTGTCCGAACTGCTGGCAATTGAAGCATCTGGTGACTATGGTGAAATCTCTCACCGGGCATGAAGTCCAATTGATGAAAACTCGGCTTTGGTTAATGAGAACCTTTCTTATGCTAGCAGGAAGTTCTATGATGTAGTTACAAGTTTGAAGGTCTCTCTTGCCCGATTTATGGCTTAATTTGATGCACTCTAGGAAGGACTCGCGCGTTATATTCGGCAACTTGTCTGATAGGTTCTGCTCGTAAATACATTCAAATACCTCCTTTTCAGTAAGAGCGACGGGGACACCAATGACAACAATCCTAGGTCGGCGTTTGGAAGGTTCTTCTATTTTAAGGCCAGATGATACTAGATTTACCGATTTTTTAAGTTTATCAATATCGTCTTTGTTTTCAGTGCTAATCAAAACTCCCCCATTTTTCACCTTTTTTAGGCCACGAACATGAAGCTTAAGTTGTTCTGGGGAGATGATCTTTTGGACCAGAGACTTGGTGTCGTCACTTGTTTGGGTTTTATCGCTGGGATAGATGGCGACTGATCTCAAATTTGCAGGACGGACGATGTCGGTACCTTTCTTAACCATGTTGGCATAAGACGTATCTTCTGGTAGCTTCAATTTTGTTTCGACGACCTCTCTGAACTGCTGGAGAGAGTCCACAACATTCTGCTGAGCCTGAAGGTGCTGGATTGTGGTATAGGCCTGGATAGTTTTTGTCTTCAGTGATTGGTAAAAGATGGCCATCTGAGACGTGTTACTTGACACCTTACGGCAAAGACCGGAAA
The DNA here is from genome assembly GCA_949319445.1 of Mythimna lalbum. Taxonomy (NCBI): domain Eukaryota; kingdom Metazoa; phylum Arthropoda; class Insecta; order Lepidoptera; family Noctuidae; genus Mythimna; species Mythimna lalbum. Next base: position 15,336,964 of record OX439370.1, on the reverse strand, counting down.
CACGAAGCTTCTGGTCCGAGTTCATTTTCCCGTCCGCAACCATATTGCAAACTTCATGCAGGATTGAATCTATGGATTCTTTCCACTTCTGCATCTCCTGCGTGCTGATGATCGGCAATTCATTTTCCGTGGGTGCTGGTGGACTTGGGTCGTTAGGGGGTAATGGTTGGGTAGGCGTCGGTGGAGGACTACGCCGTAATAGTTGGCTGCGGCCAAACGGGCTCGCTCCGGGGTCGGACATATTAAGTACCGAAAACACTTTATGTATTGTTTTAAAAGATCTAACTAGTTCATTTTGTTTATGTAAGGCGGTTACCAAATCACACGCGACACACTTTAATTTATACTGACGAAACAATATTTATATTTATTTATCGTAATTGTTTATTTCATTTTTCTTTATTAGAAAACACGTCCGCTTAGTCTCGCGACTCGTAAAGCGATCCAATATGAGTAGGATGGAGCGTACAATGTAGTGTCTTTATTTCACGTGACTCTTAGCATACAGAACGACAGACAGCTCCTAATTCTTGCCGTCGTTGAATCTACTGGGGTAACCAAATAGGTACTTCTTTTGCAATTTTTTATCACAACATTAGCAACAGCAGCTGCACGACGGCAACGTGTATCTATGATGACCGACTATCACTAACTAGTTTGCGTGTGAACAGCTTGTACACAGTCTCCGTACACTTGCAAAAATACGCTACTCAGACACAAACATGTCTTACAAGTGTAAACAGTACAGAGCCGCAAGTCTGCTACTACAATAGTGTCAGAATGGTCTATCGTTGACTTCATAATTGTGGATTTTGACAAGTTTTGGTAATCTACTAATATAATGGCGTTATAATGAGTTTCCAATGGTCAACCACTGACACTTCATTGAAAGAAGTGGCTTAAATGGTAATCTCGTACATGACAAATCTGACATGACTGACAAATGAATATCTGACGTATGCGGTAATTTGCAAAACTTTTGACAGTTGTTTTGATCTGTGATCTACCATTAGAACGTTATTGTGCAGTTATTGATTTTAATAAGCTCTATATTGTCATTCTACCACCACTCCGTTACGAGACCATTGACCGATCATTATGTTTAGCAGATTACGAACTTTTAACAAAATGACAATAGGATCGTGTTGGAATGACGAACTTATAAAAATAGCAGGCTTGGGCCTCTGACGTAATGTACCTATAACAAGTTAGTCAGAGTTAATAGAAAAAAAATCTAAAATGACAGAATTTTTGTCGTATTCTAAATACAAGGAGTAAGGGACAGCCCTCCGCAAATTTTAAGGGTTTGCTCAGTAGACAAAACTGAACAACCTTCCAAAATATTTTTTTTTCAGGAAACGAAAATAAAAAATTGCCCTCGCCATACAAATTTTCCAATCAAGTTTACCATTTTGCATGGTGAGGCTGATTTATTTTTACGTTTCCTGAAAAAAAAATCTATTATGTCATAAAAAGATAGATTAGGTATGTCATAGAAAAGGACTGAATGTTTAAGCTCTTATGTATCCCTTATAATAATTTTCTACTTTCACGCCGGAGGCATTGATAAAAACTTAAGAACCATATAATCACAAATAATAAAAAGGTAAAATTATACTATACAAGTACGTTTTTGTCTACGAAAATTCTTCAAGAGCCTTAGGCATAGATTTAGATAGAAAAGATAGGGCCGTCCCGAACGTTTGCTGATACACGGTTACCATACAAGAAACAATAACGTCTTTTCTTAAAAATACGATTGCGACGCAACCTTGTAAAAGTGGCTGATATCATCTGACCTCGACGTTACCTTGGAAATTGTATAAATATGTTACTTTAAGTCATTTTTTTTTGAGTAAGGTTAGCATCGTTGGTTCGGAAAGTTGGTGCCCTGAAACAGTGAGTCGAGGTCGCGGTAGACCGCGAAGAAGTTGGCGCGACGAACTAGATAGATTCCACCAGAATTGTCAAGAAGAAGCCCGGCCGCGTGAAAGATGGAAGGAGTGGGGGAGACCTTTGCCCAGGAGTGGGACAGAACAGGCTAATATAGTTCATCGAGTAATTTTTCTCGCAGTGATTGGCCGAAAGAAGGCGTCCGACTTATTCAAGCTGAAACCTACCTATGTTTTTTTCACTGGCCCATTGCGTTCCAGGACTACCACAACTCTTTCGTACTATTCCACAGCTCACCACCTAGCTTGGTCTTAGGTAGCCAGCGGCTTCGCCCGCGTGATAGCAAAAAATTATCCCAAGAGAACATACTTCCGGGATAAAAAGTATGCTATGTCCTATTCCAGGTGATGGTCTATTCGTTTACCAAGTTTCATCAAAATCGGTTTTGCCATTTAGGCATGAAGACGTAACAAAAAAACCAACTCACTTTCGCTTTTATAATATGAGTAAGGATTCAATAGCTTTGACATTATCATGACGTGTTCAAATGAGAGGCGGGTGAGGACGAGTGAGAGAGAAAAAGAGATGGAGCATATGCAACTTGTATAGCTCAGTTCAATTTAAGTCGTCGAATGCGTTAAGAACTCACGGTAGGGATTCTGGTTTTAGTGTTGCAAAGCCAATTTATCGAAGAAGGATATATTACAGTGCTCTACGAGCTACGGGAGTAGTATCCAAAGATTTGGGTTAAACCACTGGGGACAGCTAGTTCTAGATTAATAAATGATTCCTGTCTCTACTACGTCTCGAATGTCTAGGTTTAACCTTCGTCAAATTAAATCATCATCTTCCTGCCCTTATCACGTTTTATTTGGAATAATAATCCATCTTTTCTTTGACCTCCCTCTCCATCCATCGACATGTAAATTCATAACTCTTTTAGCGACATGCGTTTCATCTCTCCTCTTTACATGACCATACCAAAACAAACGATTTCCTTTCAACTTTTCAGTCACTAGCGCCACTTTCAAACTTCCCATAATATATCCATCTTAAGATTCTCATCTCCGCTACATGCAATCTTCTTTTCATTTGTTTTTTCACAGCCCAACATTCTGACCCATACAGTATGACAGGCCTTATCACGGACTTGTAGATTTTACCCGTCTTACTTTACTTCGTCAAATTTAATAAGGACAAATTAATTTAATCTAAGCAAGCTGATATTTCTGCTATTTCATACCAAAGTTCTAATTTACACGTGTATAAGCTTAGATCCTATTTATAATTTAATTACTCAAGCAACAAAGCTTAACTTTTTCGATTTCCATTACTGTGTGGCCCGCCCGGTAGAGACGATGGAGCATACGGTAGTGATATGCCCCGCCTGAGCTCGTCGACCGTCCGGTAACCGTCCGGACCGAGCCGAAGTCGTCCGAGTCTTCGTCAACTTAAATAAGAACGAACAAATTAATTTAATCTAAGAAAACTGTTTTCTGTAATTACATACCAAGGTTCTTATTACACGTGTATGAGCTTAGAGCCTATTTATAATTTAGTTATACAAGCAACAAAGCTAAACTTCTTTGAATTCGTAACTTGTGCCAATCACAGAAACCTTGAGGTGTCAGTTAAGTAAGATGTTAGTACTGTTAACTGCTTGTTCTAACCCTTTGATGTTGTTTTTATCTTCGAACTTTGAAGTGTTGAGAGCTGAGGGTTTAGTGCTTAATCTGTAACTTTAAGGTCGTCTGTTAAGTTTATTTTTGAAGGATTTGTCTTCAAGAAACAGAATTTCAAGTATTCCATTATAAATATTGTTTTTCGACAAATGTTCGTAAGTTTTTTTTATGATATATTTATAAACTCGTGCTCGACTGTGACCCCACAAACGACTTGGTCGGTCTATCTTTTGGGTACTCTTTTACTCGCTAACGACTACTGAGGAGGACTACTTGGATGTCTTTCTTAGGAATTGGAAAGAAATGGCTCAAAACCGAGAACATTGGAAGAAATGGAGGGAGGCCTTTGCCCAGCAGAGGGACAGTATGAGCTAGATATAATAATCATAAAGTTAAGTTTAATTTATTATGAATTATTTTGTTGTAAGTATAGTAATTATTTTTAATAGTATTAAGTTATTTACAAAAATTATAAGATGATGATTAAAACCATAGTAATAAAACGAAGTACGAAAAAGAAAAAACAGGCATACCTATTTTTTTTTAAATTTATGCTTTACATATGTCACTTGTCCCACCTGATGGTACACAGTGATATAATCGTTGATGGTAAAGCATACTAGTTTATTAGGAGCCTTTTCACTCCTGCCTTGAAGACTCTTAAATCATAGTAGGATGGGAAGACCGCTGCAAGCAAATTATTCCAGTCCTTAGGTGTTTTTTGTTTGTGGCAAATAAAGTACTTTGACTTTTGACTTTTGACTTTGACTTTGACTTTGACTTTGGCTTTGGCTTTGACTTTGGCTTTGACTTTGACTTTGTTATTGTCATTGTTCTTCTACATCATTAATGTAATTTTTCCATACTTCATTATCATCATCTCATCATCATTATTACAGTCATCTTACACGCAGTCTATCCATCATAACTTCGACCTCCTTCTAAGAGTACCTTGTGAACGCCCGATTGCTCTAACTTGTCCCACACAAGAAAACCTTGAGGTGTGTTTCAGACTTCAGTTAGCACAGTTAACTGAGTCGGCATCGCCTTGTTCCCTTTGACGTAACTTACATCTTTAACCTTTAATGTTGAGTGTTAGGCAGTTCTTTGATTTTTCATGTCTAAGTAGATTTGAGTTGTTTGAAATTGAGATAGTAATAAAGTTGATTAGTATTACCGGTTTCTTATGTTTACTTATTTCTTTATACATATTTCTTAGATTTACAAATATTAGATAGCAAATAACCGATTATGATTATGATTATTATGATTATTTCTTTGAAAATATATTCACAAATATAGAAAAAAAGACTCCGGCATGGGATTCCACTCCTTAGCTGCACGCACAATGAACGTGTTCCCAAAACGTTTTCACATCACTGTGGTGAATGATGAAATAATTCTTTCAATTCTTTCACAAAATCTTCTTCTCAATCTTGCACTCTCGGCAAAATGGTCGTGGTCATGTCTCGGTCGAGTCCTACACCACAACGCCATGCAGCCCTGTATTTGGCAGCTTGGGAGTTTTCATTTACATACAAAAACATAAAAATACGAATATTTTCTTTTTATAATTTCCTATGTACTGGGATCAAATTCAGAATAAGCGTTGCTCTAGTAAATGACGATGTAGTATATATATTATATTAAATATATATGTATGTGTATTTTAACTATATGTATACTTTTTACTCTTGTTTTCAAAACAAAATTTTCTTTTTGTGCGCCTACCATATTGTCTCTTCACCTCCCTAGGTTGACTGGTAGAGAATGCCGAAGGCATTAAGTCCGCCTATGTACTTTGTGTTGCATGAAGATTAAATAAATCAATAAATGACTCCTGGGTAATAGTAAATTAAAACTTTATTAAAAAGCCAATGAACAATATTATTAAGTTTTATACCAAAAACCTTTTATCTAGCGTGGGGATCGACCCTGAAACCTCTCGATCAGCAGGCGAGCTAAGCTAAGGCTCTTCTAAGGGCCCTCATCTCACGGCGACTTTTTGTAGCGATGCTGTTGCGCGTTTCGCAAACATGCACGCACGACAGCATCGCTACTAAAGCGCGTTAATCGCATTTGCAAGATGCCAATCCTGCTATAGAAAAGATGCCAATGCGTTACAGCATCGCGACTGTATCGATGCAAACGCGCGACAGCATAGCTACAAAAATCCTTTACACCAGCGAAAGGATCTCACGTAATACCTACTATACAGACTTGTATTTATGTCTGTGTACCGAGATTACTGCCTGCAGTTGAAGTCAAAGCATTTATTTCAATTAAAACATTTTCAAGTACTTTAGGAACTGTCAAAATGTCTTTTAATCAGTCGGAAAGTGAGTCGTCCGCTCCAAGGCGTACTGCTGGGAAGAACTTGTTCCAGAAAATAATTATTATGGCTTGTTATACTCATCAAAGAAAGGCTTTGAACATGTCTTGAAGATGACATTGTCTCTGTTTAAGTCAATCTTTGGCTGTTATCTTGTAAACATGTTGATGTTTAGATCTTGACATTTAGGAACCAATCTGGGCCTGTGTAGTTGATTATGGCCCATTCCTTTTCATAGTAATGAGGATGATGCAGGACCAACTATGGCAAAAAAATGCTTACATTTGAAGGCTATACAATAAAATACCCTCACCCATAAGAAACCCTCTCTCATTCAACGCATTCAAAACACAGCTTAGTGAATATTTAATCGCCAATCGGACATTACTCGAAATATGAATTGGATTAGGTGGGTCAAGATTTCGGATGCCTTTAATTGTTTTGCGACGGATGTTGTCGAACCTAATTTAGTATTTAATTTAAATTTATTGTTCTCAAGTAAGTGACATGTAATGTTTTTATTGAGAATAAAGTTTCTTTAAACCTATGTGTCCGTTACCGCATAACGGAGCGTTGTGCGTTCTTTTCAACAGACTGAAGCTTCATCATCATCATCAGCCTTTTTGATGTACCTACTGCTGGAACTCAGGCCTCCTCTCTAGGAGAGGGAATTGGCCGTAATCCACCATGCAGACCCAGTGTGGCTTAGTGAATATCACACGTCTTGGAATTTTTGGTTCTAGGACATGCCGGTTTCCTCACGATGTTTTCCTTCACCGTTTTGAGAGCAGTGGTAATGAAATAAATTAAGTACACAAAGTAATGCGCCTGGCATGGTTTGAATCCGCGACCTACAACTCGTAAGTCGGAACCACTCGGCCACCACTGCTCTCAAAAAAAAACAATAAGAGAAATGCGATACATTTTGGTACATTCACCCACCTTTGTACGTACAAATGAAGTTCATACACAACTCGGGGCTGTGACTCTTTATTTTATTAGGAGATTGGGTCCGTCGGTACACTCTCTATGTTTTTACTCACAAAGAAAGGTCTCTCTTTGTCCGCCCACGACAATAAGATTTTATCAATACATTTGGCGATCATACAAACTGTTTGTCATTGTTTTGGCAAGATTATTCATGATTTTGCGTTGGCTAGAATTCTGAAATCATATGGATAGTTTTCTTAGAGGCAGGAAATCATTCAATGACCTTTCTCGTCCAGCCCCCCTAGACAAGTTACAACTATTTCCTCTGGGTGGTAATGATCAGCGGGTTGCCTACTTGTTTTCGAAAGTTGATGATTCGATTTTTATATCGAACACGGTGTGTCGATAATTCAGTTGTACGATGTTTTATTCCGTCGATGCGTTATTGGCGCGATGTAACGTTTGTGCGAAAAATCCTGTTACAAAAAACCCTACAACGATTGCTCATTTGTTCGGTACTTTATATTTCTTCGAAAGTATGTAGGTTTGAAAAGCCTACTTTTGTCCGTGACATTTCTATACTTATAATAAATCTGTAGAGAGGTGAATTCTGTACATGAAATATATTTCCAAAATAACTATCAGGGGGTGATTAGTGATCGATACTGATGCTAAAAATGCAAACAGTAAAATTTTTGTCTGTCTGTCTGTCTGTCTGTCTGTCTGTCTGTCTGTCTGTCTGTCTGTCTGTCTGTCTGTCTGTCTGTATGTTCTTTATAGAAACAAAAACTACTCGATGGATTTTAACGAAACTCGGTACAATCATTCTTCATACTCCTGGGCAGGTTATAGTATACTTTTCATCGCGCTGCGATCAATAGGAGCAGAGCAGTGAAGGGAAATGTTGGGGAAACGGGAGAAATTACTCCATTTTTTAAGCTTCCGTCGCGTTTGCAGCCTTAATGGTTAAAGCTACACAGAAAACATGTACAACGGAAATGTTTTCCTCAAAATTATATAAAAAATGTCCCACGACAGCATACGTCTATCTTTTATGGTTAACTCACAATATCACGTGTAACTTCCGATAGCTTAGCAGTTCTGAGCTTTCTGTTTATTTTTGTCTACTCTTACGTTTATAACACTGAATGTCGCTGGCATAAGCAACAGGATCCGCGTACGAAGTCGCTGGCAGAAGCTAGTAATTAATAATCTTATGTTGATATTAAATATTTTTACAAAACATAAAACAAAAATATTTAATATCGTAATTTTAATAAAAAATAATAGGATTAAGTACTGTAGGTATGCCAATTTATAAGGATTTTTTTTTAGAATAAAATTTACAGTATGTAACATAAATAAAACATTTTTTTTTTGTATATATTTTAATTTAAGTTATTTAGGTATAGATAGATTAGGATTATTTTAATATATTTACTTGATGTAAATAATAAACAAGAATTATAATTTTTTTTCAATAAAAGGAATGTATTTCTTTAAAGTCTAAAATGCAACATAAGATTATTAATTAAATGTCACGGACAACAGTAGGCTTTTCAAACCTACATACTTTCGAAGAAATATAAAGTACCGAACAAATGAGCAATCGTTGTAGGGTTTTTCGTAACAGGATTTTTCGCACAAACGTTACATCGCACCAATAACGCATCGACGGAATAAAACATCGTACAACTGAATTATCGACACACCGTGTTCGATATAATAAAAATCGAATCATCAACTTTCGAAAACAAGTAGGGAACCCTGATCAGCGGCCTTACCATGATGTGTTAAAATATCAAGTGTTCGAGTGATACACCCTATATAGCTCGATCCCGTTAACATTTCAGTTTAGGTCCAGTTTAGGCATCTGATAGGCAGTCACTACACTGAAATACTGATTCATCATCATCATCATCATGTCAGCGATAGACATCCATTGTTGGACATGGGAGGCATATGTCCAACAACAGATGTCTATCGCTGACCAAGAGTGTCGCCACAATGAACGATCCTGTGCGTCCCGCACCCATTGGATTCCCGCAACCTTCGCCAGGTCATCGGTCCACCTTGTAGGAGGCCTTTCAACGCTGCGTCTTCCGGTACAAAGTCGCAAGTCTAGAACCTTTCGGCCCCAAGAGCTATCTGTTCTGCACTATGCCCTACCCATCAACAACATCAAACGCATCACATCTGTAATGTGAACAAACTCGAAAAATCAAATCGCAAACTGTAAGAAACAAGTGAACGAGAGAAGTTTGAAAATCGAACGGAATGAAATCAACGACGTTCAGTACATTGTCGAATCATTCACTTACTAGATTTGGCCAATCAGGTTCGAGTGTGAGATGACGTCACGAGGAAGGTAGATAAAATGCTGCTGGTGTCAGTTGTTTCAAAGTGGATAAAATGCTGCTTGCTCGTTTTACTTTATTTTGTTGAAGGCCTTCACAAGGTGGACCGTTGACCTGGTGAGGATGGCGGGAATTCGATTGATGCGAGACACACAGGATCGGTCATTATGGTGACACTTGGGAGAGCACTATGATCAACAGTGGACGTCTTTCGGCTAAAATGATGATGTTGAAGGAGCAACCCAACTCAACACAAAACATTTATTTCAATTAAACGAATTTTATTTAAAAGATCTTTTGTTATTCAATTTATATTAGGAAAATATACTTCTGTGGGTAATAGGATATCTTTGTCACAGGTTACTGTATCCTAACCAATTTCTAATGTACAAAAGAACTATGGACTTTTTAATATGACTTATTAAAGCATTAATTTTTATTATTGAGGGTCATTAAAAAAAAAAATTGAGCTATCTGTAAGTATATTTTGAAGCATAAGATACCTAGAACAAAGCGTGCAAGAAACGCAATAAAGACTCTTTTAAAACAATAAATAGTTTTAATATTTTAAAAAGAATTTCTTTATTCCCTCTTCCATGGTTATTCTTCTCAAAAAAAAAAAAAAAATGTTTTTGAAAACTGTCACAAAAAACATACTTCGTGATAAGTTCTTAGTCATTTCTACTGACTACCTACTCATAAACTTAAACATTTTTTTTTCTATACATAAACAAAATCTATTTATGGCTAAAACCCAATCTCCCATCATTATCAGTTTAACCCCACACCTTCCTACCCAACACACCTACCCACACACAGGACACCGCTTCTAAATCTGCGTAAGCCGGCAAGCGGGACTTTACACGTCATATACTTTGCATTCGTTCTTGTTTTTGAAAGGAAAAACTTGGAGATAGGGGGCCTGTTACACCGTAGCGAATTGTATGCTACTTTCTTGTACACTTTTCTCACGTAATTTTTTAATTATTAGAATATAAACTAATTATTACAGTGATAAAAATGAGTTCAAAGATGATTTAAAATACCTATTACAACTTTTCCCCATATACCTGAGCACCACCGGGTGGTAACGGCGCCGACTTATGAAGTTATGAGTTGTAGGTCGCGGCTTCAAACCCAGCCAGGCGCACTACTTTGTGTAATTTATTTCATTACCACTGCTCTCAAAACGGTGAAGGAAAACAGCGTGAGGAAACCGGCAAGTCCTAGAACCAAAAAAATCGAAGACATGCGACATCTACCAACCCGCACTGGGCCCGCAAGGTCGATTACTGCCCATTCACTCTCCTAGAGAGGATCCGACTATGTTATGCTATGCTACCTGAACTAGCTTCTACCAATGGTTTCACCCGCGTGAAAGTAGGTTTCTCCAAACAAACTTTGGACCCTCGTTTCATTCCTTCAGGGGTGATTTCTAGAAAAACCTATCTTAGTACTTGCTTACGTCATAAAAGGAAACCTCGTGCCTTGTGGAAACCAAAAACTCGTAATCTAGCGATTTTACCAATTCTCTTCTTAATAAAAGGCCCTTAGTGAATGAATAATAACTATATGGTATTTTTTTGACATTCTTGCTTTCTATCCACAAGGCCAAAGTGCAGAATACTTGATAACTATATAATATTTAATTAATACTTGCTAATCTATCCAGTTAGGGTTACCTTCATCTTCAAAGCCTATTATTGCGGCTCCATTCCGAAAAATACTCTCAAACATTTTTGATACAGGTCTTGCCACTGGTAGAAGATATTACAGTATGTGCAAACACAGTTGTACGCTCTTTCTTTCATTCTGATAGCCCGACAGAACGGTAATCTGATACGACCGGAGATCACGAGGGGGATCCGGTGCAGGACCAACAGATTTACGTGATTTCCGAGGCACGAAGGTGTCACTCCGCCAATTTCTAAACTGCGGAATGCTACTGAGAAAAATACTTCGTAAAGGTAGACAGAACGATGAATTAAATAGTTATAGAACTTAGAATAAAATGAAGTTATTTTTTTTTCTTTTTTAATCGGGAAACCAGCCAGTACCCAGCGTTAGCTAAGGCTAAAAAAAAAACTTCGTCTTATTGCCGGTTTGAGACACTTAGGGCTTCTTGAGTATGCCAAATAAAATAGTTTTCTTTCTTTCTTTTTTTTACAACGTGCTCGCAGCGGCTTCGCCCGCGTGATAGCAGAAATTTATCCCAAGGGAACATACTTCCGAGATAAAAAGTATCCTATGTCCTATTCCAGGACATGGTCCATCCATGTACCAAGTTTCATTAAAATTAGTTTTGCCATTTAGGCCTGAAGACGTAACGAACAAACAAACAAACTCACTTTTGCTTTTATAACACGCACGTACCACATTTTGCAGTCCTTATCGACCTTATCGTGTTTGATACCGACCACATCGCAACCACAACTAAATTTTGTCGGTACCACAACCCACCTACAAAAAGCAGTAGCTACACTATTCACATTCACATTAGAAGAATTTCCATTTTAAAACAAAAAACCCGGAAAAACAGGAAAAAAACTGAAAGCCATTACAAAAAGGTTTTTTTTTTTTCATATAAATAGAAACCCATTTCGTTTTACCATTACACAACGGTGTGACACACAGCCTACCCTCCGACCTCCCACTTAAAATAATACCTTCATTTGCGACATTGCATACGTAAGCTTACGTCGACGAGAGTGCGACAATATACTCGCACGGTGTTGTGCGACAACATACTCACACGGTGTTGTGCGACAATACCCGAGCGATGCCGACGATATTAGACTAGGGGTTTGTAATATAAATAGGTTCTACCAGGGGCTTTACCTAAGTGAAAGAAAATATAGTAAAATATTCCAAAGAACAAACACTTTACTCTACACTCTAGTTTTGACCTACGGAGCCGAATGATGGCCAGCTCCGTAGGTCAAAACTGGTCGGACACGTATTTATAATTTTTGCCTTTGAAACGTACTGGAATTCAGCTGACACACAACATACCTGAAGGCTGGCGCCATTTCATCCAGCCAGTGTTACAGCTGATACTGTATTGCCCTTAAGAATTACCATTGTACAAGAATAAGAAATTAGTGGTGTGACACCCCGTGCTTCGGAAAGCTCATAAAGCCGTCGGTCCTGCTCCAAATGTCTCCCCGGTCGTGTTGATTTGCGATCTCAACGCGTGCCGTCCGGTGCAGGAACAGAAAGTGCACCTGTGTTTGCAAATAAACTTATGTACTACAATTAACTCCTGCGTATTTGGTTAATCTATGCTGAGACTGGACACCGTAATCGAAATTCGGTTGATTTACTTAAAGAAATGACAATCAACAGTGAGACTAACTGGGTGACCAGATGATTGCAAAGCATCTTCCTAACCAAGGTGACCTTGCTAGTTTCGATTCGTGTAGACAGCAGTTGTAAACCATGACTTTCAACGCCTTTGGATGAGAGGCGCGTTTTCCCAGCCACCGGATGTGTTGGCGCGTGGTTTACATCCATGTAGCCGCAATTCAAGCCAAACACATAAACCAAGGTCACCGTGGTTGGAACGGCAGTTTGCAACCATTTATATAACTAGTCGCCAGACTTTGCAGATACGGGTTATATGCAAAATTATTACTTATCTTAATTCTCGTCCTGTAAGTCGAATATATATTAAAATAATCGAAGCTCTATAGTAGCTCAAAATAAATATAAGTTTTTAACAAAAAGCTCGAAAATATGATTGCAGATCCTTTTTTATGGTATCGTTATTATGCCCAGTAACTGACTCCCTGAAATCTGTTGGCATTTATGCCACATGAAATAATTTCCAGGCGTGATTTAATCTTGAATGAAATTGGATATTTTAATATCTACGAGTACATTAATATTAAAAAGAGGTAAAGTAGGTTTTTTTTTTGTTTGTTGGAGGCGATTACGAATTTATTTTCACCGATAGAAAGCTGCTTTATTCCTAAGTCACCTATGCTATATTTCATGTTTGCGGGCGAATCCGTGAGCAAAAGCTAGTTGTTTATAAAGTAAATAAAACTTTTAAGTCAATTTGAAATAATTGATTCTTGATAAATATTATACGTGACTGGTAATTAGTAACCGATAATTATACCCGTGATTTTACTCAAGATTACAAACAACTTTCCCAAAGAAACCTTTTTTTATACTCATTAGTTTTATCACAATAACAAATCTGCGGTTTTCGCAAATTCGGATCTACCGAAACGAGCTTTAGTGGCGCATACTGGAAGACGCTGTTGGTAGGCCTCCCACAAGGTGGCCCGACGATCCGATAAATATGAGACGCGCAGGACCTGTCGTTGTAATTACACTTATGCCTATATAGAAACGATGAAGATCATTTGAAGAACAAATAAGTTTACCTGCTTTTACCACCCAGTTACTGAGTAGGTAGTTGAACTACAAATATTTTAAAGAATTTTAAGTTTCTAACTGCCTGTCACGATTGTCAAAGACCTACAAAATAATGTCAACCGGGAGCTATGTAACGAGCTTTTTGCGGCACGAAGGGATCTCGACGTAGAGGGACTATAATGATCACAGGGAGGTTCCTTTACACATCAATCAAAAACACAAGGCCCCGATCAAAAGCCTTTCTCGAATTAAACGACAATTTCCTTCAACCAACGTACATAAAATAAGTCGACTAATACCCACCTTGACAATCCCTTCAATACAATATTCCCACCTGGCGCTACCCGCGAATTTCCCATACGTTTGAAACAAAAGAACACATTACTTGTGCACACACTCAAATGTCATTTATTATGTGCACACACATGGAAAGGGACGCTAAAATGGCGCTTAGCAAACGAAACAAAATATTTGAACTGAATGAAAAGTTTTGTAGATTAACCTGTACATTGTAATAGTACGTTAAGACAACATAAACTAATAATATCATGGAAAAAAAACTAGTAATATGAATCAAGAAAATCACCAAAATTACATAGCCGAACTACCAAATTCGTCTCATCATCGGACTACTAGACGTACAGTGTTACAAAACCTTTTGGAAACACATTTCAGAAGCGGAATTTTTTTTTTGGTATTTAAGCCTATAATGAAAGTTTACTACTAGGCAAGTGTGATCTATCTTCGACCACATCGTCGCTTACGATTAGGTGTGATCGTGGTAAAAACCTCCAAAAAAAAAAACCTGAACCCCCTTCTGGCCTGAAAAAAAAAATCCTATCAACTGCTGTAAAATAGTAACACCTACGAAACAACAAGGCTTTCCTACCACAGCAGCATCTTACCGCCCCAAAATTCTTCATTTTAATACACCAACTTAATATCATTACACTCGTGTTTGACAAAGACGGCTAAAAGCCTCTCCTATGATATGTAAAGCGTGAGTTTTCATCCCCCGTGTTATTGTTTCATACTTTTGTCTCAGCTGCGGGGGCGAGTTGGTGCGAGTGGGGGTGAGTTGGGCCGAATATTTTGTTGTCGATAATTTTCATGTTACAATTTGCTAGGATATAGGGTAGATGTTTTGGAAGTTGGTGGGGTAATTTGTTTTTTGTAATGCCTAGATAAGGGACCTTTTTCTTATGGTCTCACGACTTCTTAAGTACAGATGTTCTTGAGATGTTGTGAAACCGAAAGAAAAAGTAATTTATTCATCTTGACGTTATAATACAAATGACTGAGAGAACGGGCATCCTCATACCCCAGCCGCTGCGATCCTAGTACTACTATCAACCACCGTAGGCACAGGCTTGAGGGCGACGAACGATGGCTCTATGACTTTCTTTCTTTTTTATTTGGGATAAGAAATCATTACTTAAAAAGTGTATTTATAATATACGTTTTTTTTTTTTTGTCGACGGGGAAAATCATTTTTGACGAAACCCGCTCTTGGGTGGAGCGGGAGACAGTGTCAGACTCTTACTGACTAAAAACCCCGCGCCGTTCCTTCTAGCCTTCATACCGGGGCACGAGCTCCCTTTCGGACAACCCTGTCCCCAGTAGGCTTCGACCCAGCTGGGCCCCGCCTGCTGCTGACAACTCCTTGAGGCGCGCGGGAACAGTGCACGCCGTCGACGTCTTGGACTCGGTCCATTACCGGACGATCGGACAGCGAGCTACCCATGGCTCGCCGTCCGCGAACCCGCGTCTACGGTGGCCGGAAATCGGGATCGGAATCCCGGCGACGGCGGCGAGGGCGCCGTTGCTTTATGCGGTCGGCCTCCTCCTTTGCTAGCATTACTGCTTCGCAGAAGGAGGCGACCGCCTGCCATTCCTCCTCACGCCGGACCATGGCCTCGACCAGGGCCCGGCGCGAGAGGTCTCCGCCGCCGATCGCCCCCACGAGGGCACGGCGATGCTCCGCCCAGGCAGGGCACACCTCGACGGTGTGCTCCACCGTGTCCTCCGGGCGTTGCGCACAGTGGCGACAACCGGGTTTATAATATACGTTCAGAATTGAGGAAGATTCTTATTAAAACACCCAAAATTCCAGGGACAATTAAACCCATCATCATCATCATTTCAACTGATTTACGACCACTGTTAGACATCGGCATCCCTCAAGTGTCGCCACAATGTGCGATGTGCGTCTCGCAGCCATCGGTTTCCCGCAACCTTCTCCATGTCATCGGTCTACCTTGTAGCGTCTTCTAGTACGCAGTCGCCACTCCAACATCTTTCAGCTCCAACGGCCAGCTGTTCTGCGCCCTGTAATGTGCCCTGCTTATTGTCAGTTAAGTTTGGCGATTGTTCGTGCTGTCGGTAACCTCGGTTCTCTTGCGAATATCTTCATTTTTGATTCGATCACGCAAGGAAACCCCGAGCATAGCACTTTCCATTACCATTTGGGTGACTTTAAACCTTTAGGTGAATTAAACCCAATCTCAAGAAAAAATATTTCATAAAGACTAATAGTTTAAAAGCATACAACCCTTATAGGACCAAAAATACCAGCAGTGTCCACTTCGCAGCAAAAAATGTTCCGTCCACAATGACGAATAACGTGCTATTTAATTTAATCATTCACTCACACGGTCGCCGTTCGCTCATTCGGCGGCTGACAGCCCTCGCGCGTCTAATTTCATTCAATTTTTTTTGTAACTTTTAAATCATTCACTGTGAATATATTTTTTGTATTGTTGCAACATTTACTTTTGGAATGGGTGTTTCTTTTGGTGGAGGTCTTTGCGTGACTTGACGCTTGTTTTTTGAAAGGAAAGAGTGGGGTGCATGATATTATTTCATCAGTTATATTAGTAAATATTTCATTAGAGGAAATATAAGTTTTATAAATAGGTAATACCATAATCTGCATTCTTGAGGTGGATTATAATTTAATAGCTACTGTTAGCGACTTCACTCGCGTGGAGTAGGAAATTGTCCGAAAAAAAAACATACTCCTGGGATAAAAAAAGGATTCGCGTGTGCCAAATTTCATCCAAATCTATTCAGGAGTGCAAACGTGATGTATTCCCAAACATACACACTCCTTACAACCTATTATTTAGTTTAAACCTAATATTAGTGTGTGTATGTGTGTACATCACACTGGCAAAGAGTAGACCTGAGACTCAGAAATGAAAAACATATAAAAAGCGATCAATAAGGTGGAACGGTCACCTTACTGATCATTCATTCAGCATAATTGAACCATTATACCGACCGCGGGCGCTATACTGACGGCATTCGTCACCACGATACATGATCGTCACAAATCACTTTAGAAATACAATACTTATGTATATGGCGTGAGTGGGATTCCCTGCCTGAGTCTGTGTTTACTGACAGCTACAACCGAGAGGTCCTTAAGTGTAGAATGAATAGGCTACTTCTAGGTGAGCGTGGTCCATCCAATAGCACATTATAGTTTGTAATAAGATAGGATAGTGGTCAATCATAAAAACAAATGCAGATAGAATAAGCTGACATAAATCCACACCTCTATATGTTGCTAACGTCTTGTCCGATCCAAGGATTAGTCTCCTACCCACACTTAACACAACACAGAATAATTTTCTAAAAATACCATCAGATCCTCGAAAAACCTGTTTCATACTTCAACCCCCACAGACAATGAATTCAAATTATACCACACTAACATTTCCCTATGACAGCTGCCATTAATATGACACCCCATGCCCGGGGGTATTTCAACCCCTTCATTTAATATGCACCCCAACTAACTGGACACCACAATTGATATTGACAGATTTACTAACTGATATTCATGATTTTTAAACCGTAAATCTGTTGTTTTCTTCCTGAAGATCCTGTTTGAGTATATTTTAGGTGTCTTTTTAAGGCTATAGTGAATTTGCTTTTAAAAACTACCACTACCATCGACGTCGATGACTTTGTATAATTTATTTCAACAGCACTGCTCTCAAACGTTGAAGGAAAACATCGTGAGGAATCCGATATGTTCTAGAACCAAAGCTTCGAAGACATGTGTGTGATCTTTGGAGTAAGAACAGATAAAAACTTAGTAGTCCTGGCGACAAAGGTGTTAAAAATAAAACGGGCAAAACGGATTCACACTCTGTATACTTTTGCTTTGATAGCACACAATTACAATGTCGTCAATCAACATCAGTCGCAGGAGAACCAAGGTTACCGACGTAGCTCAAAGAATCGCCAAACTTAAGTGGCAATGGGCATTGGACATTGCTCGCAGAACAGATGGCTGCTGGGGCCGAAAGGTTCTGGAGTGGCGCCCACGTACCGGAAGATGCAGCGGTGGAAGGCCTCCAACAAGGTGGGCCGACGACCTGGTCAGGGTTGTGGGAATCCAATGGATGCGTGACGCACAGGACCGGTCGTTGTGGCGACGCTTGGGGGAGGCCTATGTCCAGCACTGGACGTCTTTCGGCTGATATGATGATGATGAACATCAGTTGAAGTTAACAAATGTTTATAGTATACCATAATAGCACTTACTTCGAAGAGATAACCATTCTTCGAGAACTAAAACGGAATACATTTTAAAGCATTCGGTAATCGATAGTGTCACCGCACTTTTACCAGTCGTATTTCATTTTATTAGCCTGTGCAAAAAATAATCATAGTGTATGTAACTAATTATAAAAATCACTAACATGTGACATTCACCAATTCCCTCTTCTAGAGAGGAGGCTTGAGTTCACGTAGTGGGAACATTATAAGGCAGATTATGCTAAGCTATGAAATGACAAAACACCGCAAAGGAAGCCTTGCTAACGAGATCCTTGTGGCAACGCCGGTTACATTACAGCTAATTCGAATTTTCCAAACCTTTACAGACTCACCCATCTGCTAAATAGCTTGCGTGTTCTTATTTTTAATTGCATGTTCCTATTTGGGCCGAATTAAAACAACTTTACAGCAGCCGTCGCGCCTCCACCACAACTTTTCACATTTGGCAAACATTTTTGAACAATTAACCTTTTAAAATAGTACTGTTTCGCCTCCAAAATAGGTTAGTAGCGAGTTGCCAAGATAACACTTACATTCCAACCAAGCAAATGTAAACTCTACACACTTGTTTTAAAGGTTCAAGTGGGTGTAAAGTTATAGTTGTTTTAGTAAATACCGTTTCCTTGCCGGGAGCAATTTGTCGGTTAATTTCTTATTATTTCAACTTTGGAACTGCTTAATCCTCTTGTCAGTTATGTTAGTAAAATTTTTCGGGTGTGTACGTTTTGGGTTGAAACAGGACAAATAAGGGACGGATTCGGGGCAAACGGGGGATAAATTAGGTTGATATGATGTGTGTGGGAATTAAGGAAAATGCGGGAAGATTTTAGCACGCAAAAGGTTAAGGAAATTAGGTTAACGTTCTCACACGCAGGGTACGTAATGTTGAGACGGACACACAATGACTTATTTATTTAGTTTATTGGTGAGGCAATGTCTGGACTAAGGAACAAAATAGTGTATATATAATATTTTTTTGTGGTATTTTCATCTTTAGGAAATAGAACACTAATATTTGTGTAGGCCTAATAACGGTTCAGGAGACGCTCCGAGCGTCGGAAGTCGCAGGGCGATTCCCGTCTACAAATGGCTTGGGCTTACGGACGACGAGCAATGGGTAGCTCACCGTCCGGTCATTCGGTAATCGGACCGAGCCCGAGTCGTTAAGGTCCTAATTCTCGAGCAGTGCTATAAAACTGACTTTCTGAAGCCTACTCGTCGGTAACGCGGACGGGGGAGGGGAACTGCTCATTCCTGCGGACGGCAACAGAGCAATCGGTAGCTCGTCTTTCGACCGTCCGGAACAAGCCCAAGCGTCAAGGGCGTATATTGTTCAACGCATGCCTCAAGGATTTGTCAGCAAGCCGTAGGGGCCCAGCAGGGACGAACGTTACTGCGGTCAAAGGTCTGATTCTGAAAGAAAGATTTGGCCCCGTTACAAAAGGCAACGAAAGAACAGGAGCGAGTTTTAGCCAGTAAAAGTCTGACACTATCTCTCGCTTCGTCCAAGGGCGCGGAAATATGTGGGTCCAATTTACCACAAAAAATACAGAAAATAAATCGTGTGGTTATATGAACCCGCGGGTCCAAATGACCACAGACCCTGTCATTAGATGATTTTCCTACCTACAATCACTAAATCAATACCCCTGTCTACAATGCTAATCACTTTGATATAGCTAAACATAACCGATGCCATTTACAAAATATTAACAACTACAAAGCGGCCACAAACCGGATTCCTATCAAACTTTGATGTATGCCGCCGTGCTATCAGTAATGATGAGTTAGGCTGGAGACAGACTGGTCGACACCAACAATTTATACTACACTATCTCGGATGTGGTTTTTTATATGTAAAAAATATCGTGAAGAAATCTTTTTATAACTATATTCATCATCATCAGACTTTTTAATGTTCCCACTACTGGGACTCAGGCCTCCTCTAGGAGAGGGAATGGGCCGTAATCCACCACGCGGGCCCAGTGCGGGTGGGTGAATGTCACATGTCTTCGAATTTTTGGTTCTTTTTGGTTTGTTTCACGATGTTTTCCTTCACCGTTTTGTAAGCAGTGGTGAGGTGATTAAATAAATTACACAAAGTAATGCGCCTGGCTGGGTTTGAACCCGCAACCTACAACTTGTATTTCGGGGCCACAACCACTAGAGTTATTTATTAGGACTAGAGTGGGGACCACGTACAGGAAGACATGTCTACTGCTGGATATAGGCCTCCCTCAAGCGTCATCACAACGACTGGTCCTGTGGATCTCGCATCACCAGCCATCGGTCTATCTTATAAGAGGCCTACGAATGCTGCGTCTCCCGGTACGCAGAAAGAGATTGTTAGACCTATACTGACTAAAGACCATCAGTGTTCCTTCAGTTTTTTGCATTCCAGGGCTGCAGTGACTCTTTCCAAAAATCCCTTACCCCTAGTGTATCACGACCCTCGATTAAAATGACCTATAACAACAGTTTTGCGGTTGATGCCGATTTCATTTATTGCTGTTACGACGTAATTTCCTCCACAATTAATATATGAATATGTTATGAGATACATTATTATGATGTAAGTCGGAATTTTTATTATGGCAGCTTTTTTTTTATTAGTGACTAGTTTTTTCCCGCGGCTTCGGCCACGTACATAAAATATAGCCTATGTCACTTAAGAATAAAGCAGCTTTCTATCGGTGTAAAAATTTTAGCAATCGGACCAGTACTTCCAGAGATTACTTTCTACAAACAAAAAAAATATAAAAACAAACTTTACCTTTTTAAAATATTAGTGTAAGATAGGCTCATGTTTGACTACTATGTCGCCTGATGGTAAGCAATGATATGGTCGATGATAGCGCACGCTTGCCTAGAAGTATTCACAGACCCCTAAGTTGTATCTGACAGGTATTCAATGTTCTTTTTTTTGAGATCGGAAATAATTTAATCGCTTCTTCATCTCTAGGGTCGAGTGAAAGGGTGTGTCAGACTTTTACTAACCTAAATCAAACTGTGTCCTTCAGTTACATTTTATTTTTTCAATGAAAAGGTATCAGCAGTCTTTGTAATTAGTAGTAGAGGTTTTACTTTATATAATGTCATTATTTTTAGCGGGTAGGTAGGCGATCAGCCTTCATAAAAACCAATCCCATAAAAAAACGAAGAATATAGACACTTCTTATTCAATGGCTTATTAAGAAAATATTCCTCCAAATTATGACTCAATTTCAGACCATAATACTATAATCCAGACTTCTAATCCGAGTAAAACTTAATCTACCCTCAATAGTATTAAATAATGTCGTAATATCAGTAATCATAACAGTTACTTTATCATTTATTGGAGAAAGATCTCGTGGCCCTAAAACCTTGGGAATCTCTTAATAAAGTTAATCCAATTATCCCCTAAAACCTTCTGCTTTACAGGCTTAATAGAAAATGGCCGAAAAAGGTATCCCCATCTGAATTTCAGCCAATTCTTATATTTAACGAAGAGAAAAAACTCGATGTACCCTCTAATATAAATTATCTGGTGTCAACTGCGTTCTATTTTAGCCTAATACTCTCAAATACAGTCGAAAATCTACCTTATTTTCTTAAAACCAAAGTCTCATTTTCCCTGAAACAATCTGAAAATATCACCGCCATTCAAAATTGAGATTTACCTCTAAAGACATAGATTTGAAATTAGGGTACTTCAAACAAGTTTTCCTCGTCAAACGATTTGTGGATCTATTGTTTGGGTATTAAGGTCAGTATTTGGTTGGCAGATTTTTGTTATGAGTCATTTATCAGTTCGGATAAGTGATGTCAGAGGTTGATATGGCGTCGTCGTACTCGGTGGTGTTTTTGCATGAGGCGAGCTGAGCGTGTGTATGTGGGACATGGATTAAATATCATTATTCTTTGTGATTCCTATTAGTGATGTAACGAATATTCGCATTCGCATTCGCGCGAATATTCGCACATTTTTACATTCGCATTTGAATTCACAAGAAACGTACGAATATTGATGATGAATACAGATGGCCGTTAGGGCCGAAAGGTTCTGGAGTGGCGACCGCGTACCGGAAGACGCAACGTTGGAAGGCCTCCAAAAAGGTGGTCTGACGACCTGGTGAAGGTTGCGGAAAGCCGATGGATGCGAGACGCGCAGGAGCGTTCGTTGTGGCGACGCTTGGGGGAGGCCTATGTCCAGCAGTGGACGTGTATCGGCTGAAATGATGATGATGATGATGTACGAATATTTGGCATTTTTTTTTGACGCACAAGAAGGTATTTTAGTATTGATTGAACGGATATAGAATGATACAATTTCAAGAAATATTGATCGCGAATATTCGTCAAAATTAAACTTTTTTTAAATGAGTTGTATTATCATACTACAGCCGTTCAATCAATACTTGAATACCTTTTTATTTGTCCATAAAATAAATTTTAAAATAAAAAAAAAAAAAAAAAAAAAAAAAATATTTTTTTCTTGTGAATTCTGCGAAAATTCGCGAATGCGAATGCGAATATTGGTTACATCACTAATAGGTAATACTTACAACATTTGTTTAGTATATACAAAGCAGAATAAATAGATTTTTTCAAAATCAGTAACTGAATCGATTCCTCCATGTTATATTTTTTCGCTAAAATATATAAAAGGGGCTACAAGTTGGACAGCACTGACACTAAGTATAACACTGGTCATGGCAGGTCATAGCAGGCATTAGGCGCCTGCTCACAAATGAGTACAAAAGCAAATCAACCCGCCAGTCACCCGGGTGGCTCGGTGACCATGTATTTATGTCGCCAACGAGGTACCATAACTGGCTTATAACTTTGTGATTTTTCATAATACAGTTTTGATTTTTTACATAAAAATGCTAGACAGGTGTTTTAGGTTTCTCATAAACTAAAAATAAGGTTTCTACTTTACACGGGTGAAGCCACTGGCAAAAGCTAGTCTTATAAATATTATTTAAGCGTGTCAATGCACACAATCATAAAATAGGTCTTAGAACTTTTTAGGGTTCCCTACCCAAAGTGTAAAACGAGACCCTATTACTACGACTTTGTTGTCCGTCCGTCTGTCTGCCCGTCTGTCACCAGACTGTATCTCATCGACCGTGATAGTTAGACAGTTGCAATTTTCACTGATGATGTATTTTTGTTGCCGCTATAAAAACTAATAATAAAAAACAAAATAAAATAAATATTCAAGACGGGAACCCCCGTACAACAAACGTGTTTTTTTTTTGCTTTTTTACTACGGACGGTACGGAACACTTCATGGGCTAGTCCGACTCGCACTTAGCCAGTTTCTAAATTACTTTTCCAGGTAAATGTAATTCCATTTTTCACCCTGAGTTCCTCGAACGGAACTGTATTTTTCACAGTAATACCAGAAGGTCATTGTAAGCTGCCAATCAAGTATTCCTTCACCACCATTTAATTATATTTTTTCTTCACAAAACCATTATATTTTCCCCAAACAGACCAAATTATGGCCACAAAAAATGAAAACTATTATCTATCAAAAATCGATTTTCAATCTTAATGCCACGAAATAAGGTATCAATTTCTATGACAAGTGCAACTCGAATAGGCATAAAAGAGGTTTTAATTGAATATTAGCGTGTCAAGAACCATTAGTAACTGTTAATTGGCCCTCCCTGATAATGATTTACTGAGTATAAGTTATGACAAGGGATTTTCAACTATGTCAACTCAAAGATAGAGTTGATTTTAGTTAGTCAGCCCTAATCCCTGTATGCGCCATTCTGTTCCACTGCTTAAGAATTAAATCCGAAATTCGAATGTCAATTCTTCATTTAGTTTTTATTATTCCTTTGTCTATACACGAATTTAAACCATAATGCAAAGCTAGTAAAGTTGAAATTAATTTGTATGTTTAATTGTTTCAGGTAATCCATTGTTTTGAAGTGAAGTGAAAAACGTTGAACAACCGATCAACTTTTGATATTAACGAGGTGAGTTTTGAAGTAGAATTTCGTAAAGGAATTGAAAAACTTGACTGGGGAAAGCGCAATTTATATTCTGGGTACTTTTCTTTAAAAAATATAAACATTTTACAACACAATTTGAGAAAATTTCCTTCTATTTTAAAATTAAAAAATTAGCTTTAAAAAAATGTGGTTATCGTAGATCCTGATTTTAGACAAAAACACGTAAAATGCATAGCCATACAAAAGAAAAGAAAAATTTGGGCAAGTGCGAGTCGGACTCGCGCATAGAGGGTTCCGTACAAAGTTACCTATAAAAACAATACAATTCCCGACTAGTAGGAAGATTTTTCCAAATTGACGCAACTACAAATTTACATGTTTCAGTTTTTTTTCCTATACTTATGCTACGAGACCTTGCTTCATACCATACAGGATTCTAGAACAACGAAAGTACAATATGAACTTTGATTTTCTTGAGAGTGACGAAATATAATTTTTTTGCGACTAGGTATAGCTTTTTTTGCCATTTTAACAAGCTTGATTTTTTTCACACTCACTGACTTCAGACTTGTGTATATGATTTTAATTTCAACTCGATACCTGAAAATGGGTCTTGATAATCAGACAGACGGACAGACGGACGGACAACAAGTGATTCTATAAGGGTTCCGTTGTTTCCTTTTAAGGTATGGAACCCTAACAAAAACTAGATGGTTTTATAATACTTGACCTTTAGAGGTAAAACCGCCCCTATATAAAATGAAAAATTGTACCTAGATTTAAATGTCAGACTTAAGTGTAGCTTCCTGGACTCCTAATGCCCTAGTAAGTGGGACATTATGGTCGCACTGTAAGTACCGATAGACATTCGTGATTTATTTCATAATGTCTGACAATTCTGTTGTTCAAGAAAAAGAATATTCCTACTTTGAAGAACAGAGGCCATACCACGAGCGCTACGCGGTCCATTTGACGACCTAAAGTGAACTGTTAAAGGGACGGAGCTATACAGGGTGTAAGGGACAGGTTTCCGCAAACTTTAAAGGCTCGCTCAGTAAACGAAACTGAAGAACCATCCATAGCGATTTCATCCGGGAAACGAAAAAAAAAATCGGCTTCTCCATACAAAATTACTCGTATAAGCTTAATTGGATAGTTTTTTTTATGTTATTACATAATCGCTTTATAATGTTTCAACTGCTCACACATTGTAAGGCAGAATATAGTTATTTTCTATAGATTCCAGCTCTTTTTTTAGGAAAGAGAATGGGTGGGTTACGCCCAGTTCTGGTTGGTGGATGTCACATGTCTTCAAATTTTTCCTTTTAGTCATTTTAGCCGACAGACGTCCACTATTGGATATAGGTCTCCCCCAAGTGTCGCTACAATGATCGATCCGCATCCATCGGATTTCCACAACCTTCACCAGGTCATCGGTCCACCTTATAGAAGACCTTCCGACGCTGCGTCTTCCAGAACCTTTCGGCCCCAATTGACACTTAAGTTTGGCGATTCTTCGTGCTATGTCGGCAACCTTGGTTCTCCTGCGGATATCTTCATTTCTGATTCGATCACGCAAGGAAACTCCGAGCATAGCCCTTTCCATTGCCCTTTGGGTAACTTTGAGCCTTATGATAAGGCCCATTGTGAGCGACCACGTTTCGGCATTCGCTTTTTGTACAGACTGGTTTTTTTCATGGTTTTCCTTTACCGCTTTGAGAGCATCGGTGATGAAATAAATTGCACAAAGTCATGTGCTTGACTTGGGTTTGAACTTGCGGCAACTCAACTCAACGAACAACTCGTCAGTTGGGATCGTTCCCATGGACCACAACTGATCTCAAAAAGCAACCTACAATAAACTGGGCATAAATCTGTACATAGAGCTACAAAAAAAATCGAGATGCTTTAAAAAGTATCTCAGTTGACCCACAATACATTACAAAAGACTTTTTTCCAATACAATGTTCAAAATTTCTTTTCAAAAGTCAAATGACACAACACAATTTAGGCAACATCTTTACAAATCTAGGCCAAATTCCAAAAGCAAATCTTTGCCCAAAACTGGACAAACTAAACTAATTTATCACGAACATTGTATGTGCGAGGGCAAACCTTCATTTTGTGAAGTTATTGGTGATTTTTCTATGATTTATGCGTCCCCGCAGAGCACCTTTGTTATTACTTGGGGCAATGAATGGGAGATGGAGCAGTCTTCCGAAGTTCGACACAAGTTTGGTTTCAACTTTATTTTGTATTGTATCGTATTGGGAAAGTAATGATTTAGTAGCTTTGAGCTTTTCCCTTGGCGGGGTGAGCAGACGTTTGCTTTGAGATCTTTGAATGTGTGTCTATATTGAAAGGAGAAGGACTGACAGAAGAAGAATACAACATGCGAAATGATATACGCACATCCTGAAAGAAGTATGTTCAAAATCGGCTGCTGGATTGATTTCAGTTATTTTTGAAATCCGGTAATGTTTTTATTATTTAGGCCTTTCGCCCACGGCGATTTTTTGTAGCGATGCTGTAGCACGTTCGCTTCTATACAATTGCGAGAATGTAGCGCGTTGGCAAGTAATCCATAGCGCTTGAAAATGCGACTTACGCACAACAGCACTGCTACAAAAAGTCGTCGTGGCCGAGGGGCCTTAGGTCCAACCATAGAAATATAATATATCTATGGGTCCAACTCTTATAGCTAGCTTCCTTTCGGATAACCCTGGCCCAGTTGGCTTCGACCCAGCTGGGCCCCTCCTGTTGCTGACAACTCTTTGAGGCGCGCGAGAACAGTGCGCGCCGTCGACGTCATGGGCTTGGTCAGGACAGTTACCGGACAGTCGGACAGCGAGCTACCCATGGCTCACCGTCCGCGAGCCCGCGTCTACGGTGGCCGGAAATCGGGATCGGAATCCCGGCGGCGGCGGTGAGGGCGCCGTTGCCTCCTCTTTTGCTAGCATTACTGCTTCAAAAGGAGGCGACCGTCTGCCACTCTTCCTCGCTCCGGACCATGGCCTGTACCGAGGCCAGGCGCGAGAGGTCTCCGCCGCCTATTGCCCCCACGAGCCTTTCAACTCTGCTGGGCCTCTGGGTCTGCTGGGCCCCTGCGGTTTTGCCTAATGCTTTAGATAATATAGATTTGATATTTATATTTACTGAATTAATGCTTGAACTCTGCCACCTGTGACTAGTGCAAACAATCATGTACAAACTTAATTAATAATAATCGAATATAATTAAGACTATGTCAAATACAGAACAGTAATATCGCCGCGGGTCGTTTATTAGACAACCAATATACGAGCCACTTTGATTAGCGAATGCTTAGTTACCTAACTACAAATCATATACGTGGATTAATTGGATCATAATTATAGTCATAGCATAGCATAGTCGGCCTTATAATTTTCTTACTGTTGGGACTCAGGCCTCCTCTCTAGGCTCACGCCCAGCAAACGAAAAGGTGACACCTCAGGGTCACCTTTTCGGTGCGGGCACGTTCCGCGCACTTTGTACTTTTGATATTTTTTATTTTATTATGTTTAGGTACAACTGTTGTGCTGTGTCTGTTCTGAATAAGTGTTTCTTTTCTTTTGTGTCCTAGGAGAGGGAATGGACCGTAATCCACCACGCGGGCCTAGTGTGTGTTGGTGGATGTCACATGTCTTCGAATTATTGGTTCTAGGATATGGCGGTTTCCTCACGATGTTTTCCTTCACCGTTTTGAGAGCAGTGGTGATGAAACAAATTAAACAAAAGGATTGAACCCGCGACCTGCAACTCGTAAGTCGTGGCATGTTTCTTCATTTGCCCTTTGCGTTCCAGGACCATACACACTCTTTCTAATAATCTTGCTTCTCTAGCAAAGACTGTAGCAAGCTTGGTTTGGCGATCTTTTTCGCGATTAACCGAATTTCGGGAACGAAAGAAACCGTGGTAGGAAACACGCGAAATTTCAATTGAAACTTCGTTTTTCGAAAAAAGCGAGTAGACCGTGATTAGGTGTGATACACTTGTGCGTCGGTCTAATGTAGCTTTACACTGAAAATCGATCTCTACACAATATAACGGCTTCAACAGTTTCATATCTTCCGATGATCTCAAGTATCTAGAATGTGTGTCACGAAGGCTATATACAGCCTGACAGTAGATCTGTTTAGATCAAGCAAACATTAATCATAATCCCAGCTGTAATATCAGTCCTCGGAACTAAAATCAATACGTTTTGAACTTCAGACCAAACACCAATAGTTTGACGTGTAATGACAAGGGTAGGATCTGGAGTGTACCTTTAAGTAGTGGACGGTCATTTCCCTTTCATATTCTAAAATAAAACGGCTGTTGGTCTGTTTGGTAGTACTCGAGAACCATAAACCGTGTAAAAACTTAAAGTTTCTTCCATCTAAAGCGCAAGAGTATTTCATCATTTACAAGCTTTTATTTAGTTTCACCTGTCCCGATGTTTGTCTGTCATCAATTCTTGCAAATTTAATTTGATCCACTTCTCATTTACCGATTGTGCTGTTTTGCATGCATATTTAAATCAGATGACATTACAAAATTATTATGATATGAAGGTGATCTGGTGATGGAACCGGAAGGTGGCTATAAGAACTTGGTAGTTAAACGACACAACCCCATCGAGTTTAGGCTTGTATGATTCATCTTGACGAGTATTAATTATATAGGTATACCCAGCTATAAAAGCTTGCTATGAAAAAATGATTTTCATTAAAAGCTTGCTACAAGCTTTTATTTAGTTTCACCTGTCCCGATGTATGTCTGTAATAAAATCTTGTAAATTTTTGATCCACTTCTCGTTTACCGATTGAGCTGAAATTTTGCATATGCATATAAGGTATGATATTGAGGATTTTCCAAATAAACCACAAATTGTTTCTCTGAAAATCAAAGATTTGTTTATTTAATACGTCTTTACTATATTACAACGTTTAACTATGACCATTACACCTATAACTTACCTGAAAATCAAAGAAACGACATTTAAAGTTTACTAGTATCGCCTCCTCAATTATATCCCTTTATTTTATCTTTTTATTACAATAGAATTTTTAACAATAAAATATGCAAAATAATCTAAACATCATTTGTCACTCAATCACACGTCACCCCGTTCCACAGAACATAAATTCCATTGACAACTTCAACGCGCGTAATGAAATGTCATTTCATTACATGCATATGTAAATCAGATGACTTTGCAATATTATTATGACATGAAGCTGATCTGATGATGGAATCGGAGGTTTGTAATTTTTTTTGTGTGTTCGCGCATAACTTCGTCGCTTGCCAACCGATTTGAATTTTTTTTTTATTGCTTTGGGTATACTTTCCGAATTGGGACCATTCGGAAAGGGTATACTTTCCGAATTGGGACCATTCGGAAAGTATAGACACCAAGTTGGGATCTGATGTTGGAATCTTGGCGAAATCGAGGGAACTCCTCAAATTTAATTAATTTTTTTAGTGAAGTCGGTTATTTTTTTTTTATAAAAAGGTTTTTCTTTCTTTTTCTAAATACCTACATATTAAGAGTTTCTTTCCCGAGTTACATTTCCATACAACCGCTCTGAGACCTAAGAATTATCATATCGCATATCTAACTCTTATGAATCAAACTTGGGGGTAGTTGAAGGTTTCTTCGGCTATACCTACAACGTTAACTGAATCGATATTTTCGGTGCTCATAGTCAAATATCTGTAGTTTGACGTGCACTGACGAGGGTACAACTTCATACCCTTAGGATAGACGGCCATGTATAGAATAATGAAATATAAGGATTTTCGTACGAAAGAATACGTTTATACATTTGTTATTTATGATTTAAGTTGTTTTTGTTATGCTAAGTAAGTTAACTGATTCGTTCACGTCTGAGAATGTTTTGAAAGGAGTAATGAGGGTTTTGTTCGAGTTTTCTTTTTGTGAGAGCTTTTGCAATACCTATTCAAATTGGGTTTGAATAGTTTTGGAGATCAACTGTCCAACTTATTTGTATTGTTTATTTATTTAAATTTTATGTTCAGTAGTGGCACATATTTTACACAAGTTGTCTTGAAGAGAATGTTTATTCATCATCATCACTTCAGCCGAAAGACGTCCACTATACGGCATAGGCCCTCCCCAAGCGTCGCCAGAACGAGCAATCCTGTGCGTCTCACATCCACTATGTTCACGACTCTCGCCAGGTCGTCAGTCCACCTTGCGTAGCGTTTTCCGGTGCGCGGTCACCACTGTAGCACCTTTCGGCCTCATCGACTATCTCTTCAACGAGCAATGTGCCCCGCCCACTGCCACTTTAGTTTGGCGATTCTTCGGTCTATGTCGACAAACTTCAATGAGTTGAATGGAATGTTTTATTATAGTCAGTGTTTTATTTTTTTTGAATAAAATTTTATTTGAAATAAAATGAAGTATTGTCATCAGTAGAAACCTTTGTATGGATGTTGAAGCTGGACTTACCTCGGCGAAGCTTACATACAGCGTCGTGCCGTTGTGGTGGCCTACCACATATTTATCGTATCGGTGATGTTACTTAACCTAATCCCTACTTGGGCTCGCGGACGGCGCTCGCTGTCCGATCGTCCGGTAACTGTCCGGACCGAGCCAAGGCGTCGACGGCGCGCACTGTTCCCGCGCGCCTCAAAGAGTTGTCAGCAACAGGAGGGGCCCAGCTGGGTCGAAGCCTACCGGGGTCGGGGTTATCCGAAAGGAAACTAGAGCCCCGGTATGAAGGCTAGAAGGAACGGCGCGGGGTTTTTAGTCAGTAAGACTCTGACACTGTCTCCCGCTCCACCCAAGAGCGGGTTTCGTCAATGATGATTTTCCCCGTCGACAGAAAAAAAAAAACCTAATCCCTACTTCCCTACTAATATTATAAATGCGAAAGTAACTCTGTCTGTCTGTCTGTCACGCTTTCACGCAAAATCTACTGAACGGATTTAGACCAAATTTGGTAGGTTAGAAGAGACACTGGAATAACACATAGGCTACCTATAATTCCACTGCTGAGCGCGGGTCTCTGCCCGCGCGATATAAACTGTAGTCCACGCGGGCGAAGCCGCGGGCGGAAAGCTAGTCATTATATAAAACTAACCTAACTTAATATTATTTACATTAATATAATCATCTAACTAATACGAGTATGTAAAAATAAACATACACGGACAAACTTTGTCATATTAGTTAGATGATTATATTAATGTAAATAATTTCAAGGTTAGTATTGATTTTATATAATATTATTGTTTGTTCATTTAATTTATAATTATATAATATTAAGTTAGGTTAGTTTTATATAATCATTAAGTTAAGTAACATCACCGATACGATAAATATGTGGTCGGTCACCACAACGTTGCCGATTAGACGACAGAGTTTTATAATTTTATATACAAGCTTCACTCAGGCGTACAGCAAGCGTATAGTGACGAATACGTGTCTATGAAGCTACGCGTCCATGAACGGTAGGCTTTAAATGAACCTGTGTTGTTCGCACAGCAAAAAACAATTAAAAACAGTTGTAAAATCAACAAAAGAGAGGAGATAGTTAATAAAGAATCTGATGCACACGCCATTCATTCAGCTCAGCGAGCAACAGAACCAGTCAATCAAAATAAATCCATGAGTACACTTCCAACCATAATAGCAGCACACGTTGCTCCTCAATTATTTACAAATTACATCCTACGATACACATTAAAATACAATAGTTTCCAATTAAGCATTTTTGGTGCAACGTCGCGTTCCCAGTTTTTAATTAACAATTGAATTATATATCGTTTAATTCGAATACTTTGCTGTATACTTACGTTTGGCCGAATCTGTAATTTGTGACTTTTGTTCGAAATTAATAGTGCTGTGCAGTATTTGTGTTGCACTTTCAACTCGATAAGCATTTTAATAATGGAACTAGTGATGTGGGTAATGTCGATATGTGAGTGCTCTTTGTTCGAATCAATCATATATTCATAAGCTGCTTATTACTGATTTATTGTGTCTTTAGTACATCGAATATTTTACATTAATGTACTATTTTATTAATATTTTCTACCAGTACACCGCAAACTAACTCCTTATTTAGTTTAAGTTTATATAGTCCGTCTTAAGGCTGTCTGGAAGATATCGCTTTCAGCGATAAGATCGCCATTGTACTCATAGATTTAAGTTTCTATAAAATTGACATTTTGGTGTACAAGGAAGTTTATTCTATTCTAATCCTCAAAATACAGACTAACGTCTAGTTTGGGAATCAACGTTTTTACACCTATGTATAATGTACTTGATTATTAATAAAATTACTATGACCTAATTGGTCATTAATATCATTGAGTAATTCTTGGTCTTAATAATTCATATACCTGTGATTATGATATCCTAAACTTTAAGAGGTTTAACGAACATGGGTGCTCATAGCCTGACATAGCCCAAAGAATCGCCAAACTAAAGTGGCAGTGGGCAGAGCACATTGCTCGTAGAACGCTTGGTCGATAGGGCCTAAAGGTTCTAGAGTGTTGCCGGCGGAAAACGCAGCGACCTACGACCTGGTGAGAGTCGCGGAAATGCGGTGGATGCGAGACACACAGGATTGATCGTTATGGCGACGCTTGGGGGAGACCTATGTCCAACCGTGGACGACTTTCGGCTGAAATGATGAGTTTGTCATATTCTGGATATTACTATAAGTACATTTTACTTATCATTTCAGTCGACAGACGTCCACTGTTGGACATATGCCTCCCCCAAGTGTCGCCACAATGATCGATCCTGTGCGTCCCACATCCATCGGATTCCCACAACCTTCACCAGGTCATTGGTCCACCTTGTAGGAGGCCTTCCGACGCTGCGTCTTCCAGTATGAGATCGCCACTCCAGAACCTTTCGGCCCCAGCAGCCATCTGTTCTGCGAGCAATGTCCAATGCCCATTGCCACTTAAGTTTGGCGATTCTTCGTGCTATGTCGGCAACCTTGGTACATTTTACACTAATAATCTCAATATATCTCGAAGCAAAAATAGCCTCCCTGTGTTTGACACTAACGAGTAAGTAATTCAAGTTGTGCTAGATTGTAGACATCAATCTTGTTCTCCTACACTTCTTGGAGAACTCAATTTGTACTTGCTGGCACGATCTTATTTGGATATTCTATCTGGGGTGACGAATTAAGATTTGTGGCTGTAATATATTACACCTTTGGTAAAACAAGGTCAATTGCAATTGTATAGGAGAGCAATTTTATTTTTGTATTCAAAATGGTGATGGCCGATGGATGCGGGACGTACAGGATTGTTCATTGTGGCGACCCTTGGGGGAGGCCTATATCAAACAATGGACGTATATAGGCTGAAATGATGCTGATTCAAAATGGTTATGTTCAGCATTTAATTGTTCCAAAGTTATTCTCCTTTCCATGAAAGAAACTATCAACGATAGTTCGTTGGAAAGGGTATACTACCCAAATGGTTACATAGTCACCAAGTTGGGATCTGATGATGGAGGAACTCCTCAAATTCAATAATTTTTTTAGTAAAAGTCGTTATTTTTTTAAGGTTTTTATTATAGTAATCATGAAACACACCCTTTTTTTTTTATATGATATAAACTAGTACTTGACTGCGATCCCACCTGATGGTAGCAGTGATGCAATCGTTGGTGGTGAAGCGCACTAGTTTATTAAGAGCCTATTCACTCTAGCCTTGAAGACGCTTAAATTGTAATCGGACGGGAAGACCGCAGCTGGCAAATTGTTCCAGTCCCTCGAAGTACGAGGTATAAACGACGAAGCGAAACGCTTAGTCCGGATCGTAGAGGTTTCAACAACGTAAGGGTACTCGCTGTACGTCGGTTTGTCCGATGGTAGAAATGAGATGGCGGAATCAAGTCATGCAATTCCTGCGCACACTCTCCAAAATGCAACCTGTAAAACACCGAAAGGCTGGCTATCCTTCCATGGAATTTACAATGAAACCTATTCATTCAACCCAACGCATTTTATGCAGATGAGTGAGATGTCTACCATGTACTATTGGTGCACCGTCGTACCTACGTCTTATGTGTTTGATCACCCTTGTTTTACCAAAAAAGCGACATATACTTTCCCGAATTCATTTCCAAGAATTGTCAGCTTCTAATTAATATAAACGTGTTAATATGTTTGGTTCCAATTTTCCCGGCTGTTAAACAATATTTTCACAAGAAAAGCCAAAAAAAAAACTAGATGTTACAAACAATGTTTTCACCACGACAAGAAAAGCCAAAAAGACTAGATATTACATGGCTTTGACAAGCTTGAAAATCTGCTCCCCCTCATGTGCTAACTGAAAACGAAAGCGTACGTATCGTCAGTAATGACCGGGTAATCGAGTTAGCGCAGTCTCTCGTTGTCGTGGCCAGTTGCTTGATCTGATCAGTACTATGATAACTCGAATGTGGATCATTGGAAGCTGTGTACCAGTTTTTTAAGTCTAAATATAATCAGGTTTATAATGTTCTCACTGCTGAGCCTCAGGCCTCCTGTATAGGAGAGGGAATGGGCCGTAGTCCACCTCGCAAGCCCAGTGCGGTTTGGTGAATGTCACATGTCTTCGAATATTTGGTTCTAGGGCATGCCGGTTTCCTCACGATGTTTTTCTTCACCGTTTTGAGAGCAGTAATAATGAAATAAATTACACAAAGTAATGTGCCTGGCAGGGTTTGAACCCGCGACCTACATCTCGTAAGTCAGAGTCATTATCATTCATTTTAATCATTCAGCCACCACTGCTCTCATATGACCAATAATATTGACTATTGACAAAAAAAAACAACATAATATTTTTTCGTTTGTTTACACTACTCCTTTTAATTCATGAATCCCCAAGCGACCACCGGTGGCCGCGCATCTATTGTCTTACTATTGTGTCTCTAATTGACGGTATCTGAAGGGTTAAACGGTGGTTCGGAAGGTTCCTGCACCGGATTCGTGCAGAAGTGACGGTCTTGTGTAGACCGCCCGGAGGACATGGTAGAGATACGAGGCGTGCCCCGCTTGGACCTCTGCCCAAGTGTATCCCAACCCTGTATATTCTTGGGGGCGATCGGCGGCAGCGATATCTCGCGTCAGGCCTTGGTATAGGCCATGGTCCGGAGCGAGGAGGAGTGGCAGGCGATCGACTGCTTCTGCGAAGCAATAATACTAGAAAAGGAGACGGCTGCACGCGTGAGGCTCACGCCCCAGCCGCCGCCGGGATTCTGATCCCAATTCCTTTTGACAGAAAAACGGCAGTTCTCGACAGATTCGAGAACCATTGGTAACCTCTGTTAAGGAAAAAGAGAAATAAAATTAGTCTAGAAATTAAATAATGCAATTAGGCGGAGGGAAGGGGCCGTCTTTTTTATCTCAGTGCGAATTAGAGGCAGCTCTGAATTGCACAGACCTTGGAACCGTCGTATCGGCCACCTGGCTACGAATATAGATAAAAATGCTTACTATGAACACCGCAGACTACCTCCTTTTTACTTAAAGTTCTTGCAATACATCCTAAGGTTGTCTGGGAGATATCGCTATTAGCAATAAGCGCTAGTAACAGTGAGCGTTGTTATGATGGCTTAGCTGCGGACAGATACAACCACAACGCGCGTTTCGACTGATGTTATGTTATGTTTGTTTTTAGCTTTAAGTATGCGTCTATTTAGCGTATATAAAATGTTTTTCTTTCTTTCTTTCTTTTTTCCGCACCCGCACTAGCAGTAGCTCCCTGTAGCAGTAATGCTTGCAAAGGAGGAGGCCGACCAAATCAGGCAACGGCGCTCATGTCCCAGCCACCGCAGGAAATTCCGATCCAGAATTCCGACTACCGTAGGCGCAGGCTTGCGAACGGCGAGCAATGAGTAGCTCGCTATCCGATCGTCCGATAACCAGACGGACAGAGCCCAAGTCATTAACGGCGCGCTCTGATCCCGCGTGCCTCAAGGAGCAGTTGTCAGCAACCGTAAGGGCCCAGCAGGGTCAAAACCTACTGGGTCCAAGGGTCTTTTTCCGAAAGGGCATCCCGGTATGAAAGGCAACGAAGGAACGGGTTGGGTTTTTTAGTCAGTAAGAGTCTATCTGCCGGTCTGCCCAAGGGCAGGGAATGTTATCTGGATGATTTTAAACCTCTGAAAAATCAAACCGTCAGCAGCCAGTCTGGCTGAGCGCTAAGGGCAAAAGATGGATCACAAGTTTAGTTAGTAAAACTTTAACATCCTGTTTCACTGCACCAAGAACGTAAGAATTTATTTAAGGGCTTCCCAACTTTTACAGAAAACAAACGCGTTCCGTGGTCTATATCTGAATTGGACGTCTGGGTTTCAGACTGAAATACAGATGACAGGTGGGCGGAGTTGTTATTACTGAGGGTCTACTTGTGTTTATTTAGGCTCGGATTTTTCGGTGGTTGATTTTGGAATATTTTTTGGACATTTTAACAACTGTAGATAATATTAACATTTTATTTTTTTCACACACACATTACACTGGTACTATAAAGGCGTTTTGTAAGTGTGTTTATGTTTGTTACTTGGTCATGCTTGAACAGCTGAACAGATTTCGATAAAACTTACACGTGTAGAACATGTCCTTGAATTGCACAAAAACAATTTTTATCTTGAGAGGTTGGGTAATTTTCCTGGTGTATTTTTTTTTTTTATTACGCGGTCAAAGCCGATGGCAGGAGCTAGTGAAATAAAAAACAAGAAGAAAGAACCCGAAAAAATAAGCTAGAAATTGAAGACAATATGGTTGAAAGTGGTCAGATAGTAAAATCAATACAGGATTTATATGCATAGAAAACATTTTTTTTCTATTTGGAATCTATTTGCTCAATCCGAAATCTGAAAAAAAGAGAGATAAAGAGTATCTATCTACCTACTCTTTGAAATATTTTTGAGCATTTGAGCAAATGTGTTTTTTACGGTGGGCATAAATCATCTTATGACAACCCCCGCTCTTGGGTGGAGTGGGAGATAGTGTCAGACTCTTACTGACTAAAAACCCACCCCGTTCCTTCAAGCCTCTTCATAGAGCAAATGTGGAATTGCTCTATGAAGAGGCTAGAGTTGCTGGATTGTTCGAGAGAGTTAAATACTGCGGCATTCCAAAGCCGCAAAAGCCAGCTTAACTCCAACAATTGCCGGAGAAGTTATTGGATGATTTTCCTCCCTCAGTATCAGTAGAAATGCATAGTAATCATTGCTTGTACTTACTCCAGAGAAGAGGCATTTTCTTTACATTGAGAAAATGGCAGACTGGGTATTTCCAGCCACATTCAGTTCAGTAAAAATAAAAGTCTCTCCAACAGTCCTCGGATTCGCACAAAAACGAACGTTTAAGCCACCCTGCGATAGTTTTTCAAAGAAACTGACATCATACTCGGAACTTTGGCAATAACCCGGCAGAATTTAGTGGCACCTCATCAATTTGGACGTCAGTGCTAACGCCGCCTCATTCTACGTGGTCGGGTTATGTATTGGTGTTGGGAGTTTGAGGTTTTTTGTGGATTTAGTTCGAATAGTGTGCAATGGTATTTTCGGGCATAGATAAAACGGTTTTGTTGTGTGTCAAATCGGCGGACGTTTCGAAAATGAAATCTTTTTAATATCTTCGACTATAAAACTTAGGCGTTATTCCTTAATCCCCTATGCCACAATTGCATTCTGATTTGAAATTTAAAAAATACTACTTGGTAAGATTTATACAAGGTTATTTGTTAGCAACTTCTTAGGTGCTGGTTAAGAACATCATAAACAACTACTTTTGTTCTATGGCTTTTAAAAATGTATCATATTTTATTTCATCAAATTTTCATACAAAAATAAAAATATTTTCTAAATATTACGAAGTCTATGCGAAGCAAGCTATAGTACAATAGCGAACATGAAATCGAGCTATTTACCTACCTCAAAACACAGAGGTGAAATGTGTTAGATAGAATAACGAAATCTTGAAGGTTTGTTTTTGGTAAATGTGTTGTTTTGTAAAAAGTTGTTGTTTATGATGTTCTTAACTAGCGCCTAAGAGGTTGCTAGTGTTTTACAAATAACCCCATATATTTATAGCCTAAAGAATCGCAAAACTTAAGTGGCAGCGGGCAAGTCGAATTGCACGGATAACAGATGGTGGATCGGGACAAAAGGTTCTGGAGAGATGATCACGTACCAGAAGACGGGCCAATGACATTGTGAGGGTTGTGGAAATCCGATAGATGCGAGACGCACAGGACCGATCATTATGGCGACTCTTGGGGGAGGCCTATATCCAACAGTGGACATTTTTCGGCTAAAATGATGGTAATTACCAAATATAATAGGACGGGAAACAAATTGAATGTTCTTTTATTATTATACAATCATATTGTTAAGAACTAGCTGCTCCCAGCGGAACAAATAGAATCGTCTGCTTCAATTTCCTATTAAAAACTACCTACATTAATAAAATTCCCACCTAAACCACTACCCTACAATATAGTTAAAACTAATTTAGTATCGGATAGCTCTTCGGTAGCGTCGGCAACGGCAGCACTTGATTTATGCTAGTCGGGGCGTTCACCGAAACTACTGTCATTAGTCACTGAGGATCGGTTTTTATGCTAACCGTACCGTGAGTGATGAGTAGGGGGAAGATGTATTGTACCTATTGATTTTGAGGATAAATTATTTCTGGGTTAAACTGGGTTAATTGATTAAAGTGGACCAATGAGATGTTTCTCAGAGTATGGCGTTTTTACGCATTTGTAACTGAAAGGAAATTGCCAAAAAAATTGTCTATGTAATGTTTGCTGTGTGGACTTTACTAAGACTTTGACCTCTGGCACAAAATAGATAGGTACAGAATCTCATCTTCATCATCTTATGATAGGCGATCGCGCTAGAGTCAGTACGTTGCACCGAACTGTACGAGTGCGACCGAGCGATTGAGCTGAGATATTGTGTCCGTGAGCTGTGTGCGTTGCTCGAGCGCGTTCTATCTTTGAAAATTCCTCTCGTTTCGCTCAGAGCGGGAGAAATAATTTGACCTCATATGCTAAAAAAAAGCATTGATATGCTGGTTTTATCTTTGTGATTTTTTGGTAGTCAACATGCGCGCCACTGTTACGCTCATCATGGTACAGATGGTACAAACAACACGAGGAAGTCTAATTTTAAAATCGCTAACATGTAATAAATATCTAGAGAAATATAATTATAATCAAAGTTAACGGTTGCTGCAATGGTGATACAATTCACTGTTACGCTGCGTATTGCGGGCTTAATTCCCGAACCAAATATATATTTATATAGCCTACAGATAGTCATTTTCGTATTATACTGTTATACTATACTATTATACTATTATTATATTCCTAAAGTAGGGCAAAGTTAAAAAAAATCCTATGATAACGACAAACCAGGAATCTTTAATAATAATAATAAAAATAATAATAATAAATCATTTATTATCAGGCATCTTGGCCCATAGATATATACCTTACAGACTAACATACATATAGAGTAAATACAAGTTGTCGTTAGTAAATAAGACTTAAATCTATGTTAGTAACACTTCACATCGCACTACGTTTAAGTCAAGAGTGAATAGGTTACTTTCAAGTAAGTTTCATCGTCGACATCGCTTTCTATCAGGTGAGATAGCAGTCAAGGGCGAGCCTATCAAGAATAAAAAACATCTTTCCTTTACCAGACGTACGGCAGCGTTGCGCCACCCATACGCACAAAGCGTTTTGAGAACACATTTTATAATGCGTACAGCCAATGAGTGGAATTTCCTGCCGGAGTCAGTGTTTCTTGATAGCTACAACTTAGGGGTCTCTAAGTCAAGAATGAATAGGTTACTAATTCTAGTCTAGCGCGCTCCATCGTCGACCACATCGCTTTCCATCAGATGAGATAGTAGTCAAGCGCCTATCAACAATAAAAAAACCCCTTTACAAAAATTTACTCAAAATCTGCAATGCATTAATTACAAAAGTTACATTTTGGAAATTTATTCATACGCAGTTCAGCAATGATTTAAAAGCATCGGTGAAGCAGTGGGATAATGTGAATTAAACAGTGTCATGAGTGCGTCCGACCGTGGCGGGGTCTAATAGGGCTGTCACTATTGTCTGCTGAGTGACGTGTGGCTCGAGATTAAACGCAGATAGAATACTGTTCAGGGTATAGTGTGACACCAGATGTAGCATAAGATAATAACACGATTTGGGCGTAATAAACCATGGGCATGCCACTCTATGATCACTCTATGAGGAGTGGTAAGAGAGATGCCACGATGTCCTGATTTTCAACCCGGCCAGGAACCTCCAGAAACTACCATAGTTTCTGGAGGTTCCTGGTTTAGATTAGGTAGGAAGAAACGCCCGGGGAACTGTGCTGATCGATACGATGGAGGTCTGCTTCGCTTGACTAGAGCACCACCCTGTCCTCACAGATGTGATTGGTGATGGTAACCACTCGTGTCCAGCCTTGGTCCTGGCACGGAGCAAAAGGGCATTGGAAATAGTCCTCTTCTTCTGTGAAGCAGTAGTGCGAGCAAAGGAAGTGATGGAAAGCGTAAAGGAGAGGCAATCCTCATGCTCCACCCACTGCAGGAGACGCCCTAGGCGTCAAGAGTCGCAGGTTGATTTCTGACCACCGTATGTTCAGGCTTGTGGACGGTGAGCCATGTGTAGCTTGGCTTCCTGCCGTCCGGTAACGACCAAATCTAAAACATCACAGTGTTATTTTTCACGTGCAGGTCAAAGAGCTATCATATTTGACAGGACCAACTCCTACCAGAACAGTGGGGTTGATGAAAGAGTTATCACGATTTTGGAACAAATGAAATGGGGTCTTAGTCAGTAAAAGTCTGATTAATTGAAAATTTGATTTTATGACATGCCACTCAAAAAAGGCGTAACAAACCAATTTTTAACCCCCACAAAATATAGGGATGTGATATGTGTAGTTTGATGCGTGTGTCTATCATGGTATGTAGCATCCAAACACAAAACGTTACTTTTCTTTTTTTAATCTTAAGTTTCTACATCTTGCTTTTACATTGTGTGCGCCAAATTTTTTCTCCTTTTTTCCTTATCTTTAATTTTGTTTTTTTGTTTGTTCACAGGTAATATATACGCTACTTGGAGGACACAACGATGGTATAGCATATACTTCTTTATAATCAGTCCAGCAGTGAGAGATAATGTGAATTAAACAGCGTGATGCGAGCGTCCGACCGTAGCGGGGTCTAATAGGGTTGTCACGCTATCGTCTGGTTACTGAGTGACGTGTGGGTACTTCGTCTTGAATTTTATTGTGATAGATCTGTTTTTAACGAAATAGGCTATGATGCGCAGATACATGATCATACTGACGAAGGTTGAAGACAAATTGGATGCAATTATTTAACCATTGCCTTAACGTGTTTTGATTTTGCAATATTCACATATCCAAATCATCGCTTACCATCAGGTGAGATGATGGTAAAACGCGAGCCTATCAAAAATAATAATTTAAAAAAATAATGACTTGATACTTTTGATAATAAGTTTACTTTTTTAGTATTGTTAGGTGTTTCCTTTCCATTATAATCAATTAGTTACATTTATTTTCTGTAATTTTTACAATATTAAATTAAATCCCAAATCGTGCGGTCGTTCCGACCTCACGACGCCGACGCACTAACTTTTTTTTTTGTTAACTGAATTTAAAAAGTATCATAGCTTGTTTTTATGTAGCTTTGATAGCAATTTAATTTAAATCAACGGAGTACTTTTATTACGCTGTAAGAAAGAAATAAAAAGGTGCAGAGTCAATTTTATCTTCTAATAAAATACTCTAATAACATACGATCCCAAACTACCTACCTACCTCTTAAAATAAAACCCCTCCCCCGTATTTCACCCCCTTAGTTCCCCAAAACTGTCAACCCTGAACTCGCATCGCGTATAAAGGTCCACGTGATTTGTAGCCGCGTCGCGCTCTACATCAAAGTTCCCGAACACCTGGATTTGCGACTCCCGTGGGGGTGAAACTACAGTTTTGTTCCTTTTTGGGGGTGATCGATGGGGGCGTTTGGGATGTATGGGTGACAGGTTAGGTTTTTAGTTTGGACTAACCTTGGCCTGGAGTTTTGGTAATTTATGGCTTCGTTGAGTTTTGGCCTACGTAAGCTTACTAACTGATTTTGTTTCAGTGTGAGAGTGTTCTTTGTCTTTTTTTAAGGTTGCGTAACCAAAAGGTATAATGGGACCTTATTCCTGTCTGACTGTCTGTCTGTCTCTCTGTCTCACTGTTTCTCTGTCTCGCCATCTCTCTGTCTCTCTGTCTGTCTGTCTATCTGTCCGTCAATCCATGATGCATGATATCCAGACAGTTGAAATTTTCACAGATGATGTATTTCTGTAGCCGCTATAACAAGAAATACTAAAAACTGAATAAAATAAATATTTATGTAGGGCTCCCATACAACAAACTTACTTTTCTGCCGTTTTTTGCTACGGTCGGTACGAAACCTTTCATGCGCAATTCCGACTCGCACTTGGCCGGTATTTAATTCTTGTATTAATTGTATTATTGATGTTTGTATGTTGAATGATTAAGATATATTTGATTACGACAAGGAATTTCAATTTCAAAACAAAATCTTAATAACCAAATAGTAAACAGTACTAACAATAATTTAATTACAATAAACAAGGACTCCGAGATGGCCGTTGGGGCCGAAAGGTTCTGGAGTGGCGACCGCTTACCGGAAGACGCAACGTTGGAAGGCCTCCAACAAGGTGGTCTGATGACCTGGTGAAGATTGCGGGAAGCCGATGAATGCGAGACGCACAGGAACGTTCGTTGTGGCGACGCTTGGGGGAGGCCTATGTCCAACAGTGGACGTGTATCGGCTGAAATGATGATGATTATGATGAAACAAGAACTCTTTAAATTAAATTGTTTTCAAAGCTTGGTTAAGATTAATCTATAAAGCTTGAAGCACAGGCATAGGGTAGCCAGCCTTTCAGTATTCTACAGGATGCATTTTAGAATGTGCGCGGGAATTGCATGACTTGATTCCGCCATCGACTTTCTACCATTTGACAACCCAAAGTACGGCGAGTATCCAGTATCCACCCTTACATTGTTGATACTTCTACGGTCCGTAATAAGGGTTTTGCCTCGTTGTTGATACCGCGTACATCGAAGGACTAGAACAATTTGTCTGCTGCCGTCTTGCTGTTCAGTTATAATTCAGGTGTCTTAAAAGATATAACCTATTCATTGGAGCTTGAGACAAAATGTAAACAAATAAAATATGGATAACCTTCGACAAAGTTTCTTCGACGTGTTGGAACACATTAATAACAGTTTTCTTTTCTGTCGAATGCATTGGCGTTTTTTTTACCCGTTTTAAAAAAGTTGCATAGTCCAGGTGCACTAATGTTTTTAAGAAAAACATTTTAGATTTTGTTTACGTTTTGTCTCACAGCTCCCTGAATAGAGTATAGAGTGAATAGGCACTTAATAATCTAGTGTGCCTCACCATCAATGATTGCTTCACTGCTTACAATCAGGTGGGATTGCAATCAAGCACTGGTTTACAAGGACCTTCAAATGTAAACAAAAATTTTAAAATGACAGAATCTCACCCCGCATTTCCTCTATCACCACCCGTATCACCCCCAAACCTGGTCACATTACCATTACCAAACACTATTTAGTGCCATAGACTTTCTAAACAAACTAAGGTACTAACACTAATTGCGTTGGCACTTCTCACCGGGTTAAGTGCCAAGATAAAGACTAAGGCGTGAGAGTATAGAGGTGCACCCATTCGTGGGTGCAGGTAGTGCTGTGGGTCGATGCACATCTATGGGCGTGATTGAGGTGGGGGTAACGGGTGAATTATAATAATACACCCCGTATAGGTACTCGTGGTACAGACAGCGGCAAACGTTTGTAAGTCTATTTTATTTAATTATTTGTTTTGCTATTTATGTACACATATATTTAAAATAGAAAGAGATTATTATAAATATGAATAATACACATCGTAAACCTATATAGTTACTGCCCTACTGGTTAGATATTAAATTACTTAACATTTTTTTTTTAGTCTTGCATGTCTACATTTCAATTGCATAAAAATGACAAGTGGAAGTGCGGTCACCTAATACAGCAATTCTTTGCTTAAAAGGTGATCTTCAAAAATCTGTATCAAAATGCCCATTGTAATTGAAAGAAACAATTTTTAGCCAAAAAGGTTGTTCTTTTCTTTTTGTTAAATTCGGTTTATTTTTGAGATGCCAAAAATGCAATATAAGGCCTAGTTGAAAACTCCGTACCTTTGTCGGAATTTAAAAAAATAACCATCAGTACTTAGTTATATTTATGAACACGAAAATAACTATGTCTATTTATTATGTTATTCCCGCCTAAACCGCTTAACCAATATAGATGAAATTTAACCTGGACTATACTCTAGGATATGGAAAAGAATTTGAAATAGTTTTTATCAACATACCAAACGCGTTTATCCGCGACAGTCAAAAATGTAATAATAATCATCGTTTTTATTCAGGTTAGTTACACTCATATCTTTATATAGCATAACATAACATATGACACTCGCTCTCTCTCTTTGCCTAGCCATATCCCATTTAATTAGCGGTCGGCTTTCTTCGTCATTTTTCGCCAGACATTTCGGTTCTGGGTCGTCGAGTCATTCACTTCGGCTTTTTCTAGGTCAATGCTAATTACAGACATTCAAGTTCG
Source organism: Mythimna lalbum (assembly GCA_949319445.1). NCBI lineage: Eukaryota > Metazoa > Arthropoda > Insecta > Lepidoptera > Noctuidae > Mythimna > Mythimna lalbum. The sequence continues at coordinate 15,292,082 of OX439370.1, read as the reverse complement.
AAGGGATCTACCACGCTCTTTTAGACTAGTATTCATGTGTACGACTTGTCTAGTCATATGTTGTTCAGATCTTCTCATTACATGACCATATCATCTGATTCTCGTCTGACTCTCGTCTGACTCTCGTCTGACTCTCGTCTGACACTCGTCTGACTCTCGTCTGACTCTCGTCTGACTGAGTTCAATACAACACACGACACAATTTACATTAACTTATTACATAATATTAAACCTTGTAATGTTGTGATATCGATACTAAGAGTTTTTAAACCTTTTAATTTTTTTCAACCAATATTATGAAAGGCTTTAGTTTTCTACCGTATTAACTCTACACGTGTAACGTGTTCCTTACAAATAAATAATTTGATAAGGTTAGATCAGAATTCTGCTTTCACAGTAAAGATTTAGCTTTAGCATTTGAAAATGTGGAATTGGTTTTCAAAAAATCCATTTCATGTTCAGTTTCATGTGAGCAGTGGTGGCCGAGTGGTAATGGCCCCGACTTACGAGTTGTAGGTTGTAGGTCGCGAGTTCGAACCCAGCCTGGCACATTACTTTGTGTAATTTATTTCATCACCACTGCTCTCAATACGGTGAAAGAAAACATCGTGAGGTAACCGGCATGTCCTAGAACCAAAAATTCGAAGACATGTGACATCCACCAACCCGCACTGGGCCCGCGTGGTCGATTACTGCCCATTCCCTCTCCTAGAGAGGAGGCCTGAATCCCAGCAGTGGGAACATTAAAAAAAGGCTGATGATGATGATGATGATTTCATGTTCTGTGAAACAAATTCTACAATCTTTATAAAGATTTTAAATTTTATATTATGTTTTCGAAAAGGGAAGTGGTGCGTTCTAAAACAATTCTTGAACTTTAGAAAGTTTAAAAATGTCTGCACTAGAGTGTTTCGCAGTTTTGTGTTTTAAAACACAATTTTCCTCTTAATAAAAGTTTTTAAAAAACTTATTCTTTGACGAAGAGAACTTTGAGAGGCAAAAAATAAACTTTTCAAAACTAATATTTCAGTGCTTTATTTAAATTAATATTAAAATATATACAAAGAAAATATTTTTATTTGAAACCTCCGTCTTTTCTTTATAAATACCTGATGAACCTCCTTATAGCAATGCAGTATCATATCGATGAGATAAGCGTGGCTAAGGTTCTTGTTGATTTGTGTAATGTCAGTAAAAATATACGCCTGTGATACAAGCTGTTGTGTTTGACTATTCTGCTAAATAACCCAGATCTTATAATATTCTAACAAAATCGCTTTTCTGAATTCTTCATTAAATCAAATTGGTGAATCGTGATTTGAATCATGTAGCCTGTTTAAATGAATTCAATTATTTAACATGTCATCATCATCATCAGGTATAGCGACCTTATCACACACGGAACACAGAAAAATAGTTATCACACATTTTCCATTAGATATTTTAGAAACATCGATATCTTGTGGAAATGGTCTATTAGGCTTCTATTGAAATCAATGTATAAATTTGTGTAAAACTAATCCAGTAAGGACCTCTAAAACTCTGCTATTGTGCATGAACTTTGACCCTTCATAATATGTACTCTAAAATTAACAGCCATAAAAATAAATAACAATAGAATCCTTGCAAATTTAATCAAAATATTGAATGAAATTTAAAAAAAAAAAAACCAGTCCAAAAAAACACGTATTTCCTGGGACAAGTGTTGTGAAATATTAGATTAAATGATGATATTACCAGAAAATATATAGATAGTATTACCGAGTGCCAGCAGATCTTTCTGGTGTTATTTTTCTGTTTCGCATTGCCTTTTTATTAAACATTGCGTTTGCGTTGGATGAACCGCCAAGCTTTTAAACCACGGTCTGGTTGACTATAGACGAGTGGGGAAGATCTCTCTTAAGTACGGCACCTCGTCATACTTCCAGCCACTATGGTGGTTTCGTTTCTGTAACTGCAGTGCGTCTCTGGAACTCTCTAACACACTCCCTTCGCGACAGTCCTTCTCCGGATGTCTTCAAGAGGATTTTTTTTCATTATTCACATAATAGTTATGTAAGTTTAATATTGTGCACTGGATCCAACCCTCAAATAATTATGTTTTTTCTGTGTAACTCAAAAATTTGCTGGAAGAAAACTCATAGTTGACTTAAGCTCGTGTACATAAACTGTCTGTATCACCGTGTACTTTGTATGTTTTTGTGTACAATAAACAATTTAAGAACGAGCCATTAATAGGTCAACTAATCTAGGTCACCCTACTACTGACCTAAATACTGTAAAAAAAATCCAAAACACAAAGCTTTACATAATCCCATAAAAATACAAGCGAAACAATAAACCTATACAAATAGGTACAGTGAGCGTCAAATGTGATTGTCCACAAAAAAAGAATTGATGACAAGAGTACAATGAATAAAATTCGACGATAACACTTGCGTGTGCGACCGTACGTGAATGTCAAATGTTATGCGATTGGATTAAATAAATACTGCTTTGAATTTTGTCGCTTTCGTGTTTTATTTTTTCGGGCTTTTTTCGTTTCCGTGAGCTGAATGTTACGCGTCAATGGTTCCCCTCTACATAAGCGTACAAAATTCGACGATAGGTCATCACTTAAAATCTGATCACATAGTAATATCCAAGTAATTTTTATTGTTATGTCCCACTCCTGAAAAAGGCCTACCTCCACTCCTTCAATCTTTCGTGAGCTTCTGGCAAAATCGGTCTGGTTCGTCCCGCCTTGTTTTTTTCCTCAGAGACTCAGGGCAGCAAAAAATGATAAAATTTTATTGTATTTATCTCTGGCCTGTACTGACCCACGGCTGGGCAAAGGCTTCTCTCCATTTCTTTTATTGTTCTCAACTCTAAGTTACTTTAGAAAGAAATTTAAGTCGTCCCACCATCTCTTTCGTGGCTTGCTGCAACTTTGTAATAATAAACACATCATCGTGATTTCAGCCAAAAGACGTCCCTTAGTGTCGCCACAACGGCCAGTCCTGTGCATCTTGCATCCATTAGATTCCTGAGGCCCTCACCAGGTCATCGGTACACCTTGTGGGAGGCCTTCCAACGCTGAGAATAATAAGCGAATATATTTATTACACGGTTCCATAAAACATCCTCCATTTCCACGCAAAATCCTCAGCATTAAAAGCTTGAAGATACAATCCATCCTCCGTACAAAATTACATATAACATGTTTATGTTAATACGAAAATTCTCACTACCAGGGAAAACTAGTTAAAACCAGTTGGAACCAGTTATAACAACGTTAGGGTTGGCACTGTTATGTTGAATAATATTAGATTTTAATTTAGTTAGTATAACTAGCTGGAAACTGAAGTTTTTTTACGAAAAATAATAATTCTGAGTTTCTCTTAAATGAGGTTCTGAAAAAGTATTTACTCACCTCCGGAACAATACAAGTTCCTTCATAAAATATTATAATAACTGGAGTTTATTAGAGTGAGTTAATTTAATATTAACTACCCAAAATTGTTTCCGGTTTAAAATTATGCTTTTTAATTGTAAGCCCAGGTAACTACCCCAAATTACAAATTGTAGGTAGCTCTTTCGAACCTAGCCAGGCGTATTACTTTGTGTAATTTATTTTATCACCACTGCTCTCAAAACTGTGAAGGAAAACATAGTGAAAAAACAGACATGTCCTGAAATAAAAAAAAATTCAAAGACATGTGACTTCCAAAAATCCACTCTGTGTCCACGTGGTGGATTACGACATTACGACCCACTCCCTCTCTTAGAGAAGAAGCCTGAGTCCCAACAGTGGGGGCTTATTATTGTAGTTACAGATTAGGCACCATTTTCATAAATAAAAATTAAAGGAAACTTAAATGTAAATTTATTAACAAATTTTAATCCCAATTTGTTCAAAAACCCATTCAAAACTATACAAATGTTTATATTAAACCATGCTTTCTACACTATTTCATTATGACAATAAATGAACAGCTAACATTTAGCTATCCTTTGTCCAGGACTAGCGTTAATTTTGACAAAATCGTTATTAAAACTCGTTATCACCATGCAGTGAACCAGAAATCATGCAAGCGATTACACAATCACTGAGCAGCTATTAAAATTAAATCGTAATAGTTTTGACAACCCTGTGGCGTCGGCAAATTCAGTTTTAGCGATCGAAACTTTTAGTTAAATTATGAAATACCTAGTACGAGTAGCTTTTGTCAGTTGTTTTATTTTGAATGTCGAAATAAAAGGATTATAGCCTCCTTGAAACTTGCACGCAGTAATTCTGGCTATAAGTTTCCTCTTCGAGGAGTGGCTGGAAAGACGTCACGGCGTCTTCACCTTCCGCATGATACAGGTCCTCACCAGGCATGATAAGATAGGATAGTTATTAGGCAATACGTACAGGGGACTTCTGTGTCGGAGCGCTAGGCGTGCGCACGTCACCTCTCGGTATCAAGGACTCGTGATGAGTGACGACCGCCTGTCTTGATTCCCGAAGCTGCACGAGCAGGTATTCGGGTGTTCCAACGAGTGGTGATGGACAGCGTTCGGCTGCGTTCATAAATAATTCCTATTGCCACAGTAAGTTCGGAAGGTTTCTGCACCTGATTCGTGTGGAAGAAACGTCCGAGTGTCACCATTGTGAGGATCGTCCGTATGACATGGTGGAGCATACGGTAGAAATGTACCCTGCTTGTGTAGAGCACCTCCCAGGGGCGATCGGTGGCAATGCCTTCTCGCGTCAGGCCCTGGTCCGGTCTATGGTCCGGAGCGAAGAGGAATGGTAGGTGGTTGTCTCTTTCTGCGAAGCAAATATGCTTACAAATGAGGCAGCCGCATGCATGAAGGAACGCAGTCCTTCACGCCCCAGCCGCTGGGATTCCAACCCCGATTTCCAGCCGCCGTATGTATGGTCGTGGCTTGCGGATGGCGAGCAATGAGTAGCTCACATTGTCATCGACGACGCGTAGTGTTCTACGTGCGTTTGAAGAAAATGTTAGTAAACCGTAAGCCTCCAGCAGGACCGATGCCTCCTAGGGCCATAGGTTCGCTTCTGAAAAGAAATCCGGAGAGCCTGGAACACAAGGCAAAGAAAAAACACCAACTCCGGGTTTTAGTCAGTAAAAGTCTGTCACGTGCTTCCGCTCAGTCCTAGAACGAGAGAAGTCATCGTGTGATTTCCCACCTTAAAAGCCTCCTGGTAACTTATGATACCCATCACAGAAACTATTTCTTCTTACAGGATAAAAACTAGTTTTATATGTTACATCGCGCTATATCGTTGTCGACATAGCACGAAGAATCGCCAAACTTAAGTGGCAATGGGCAGGGCACATTGCTCGCAGAACAGATGGCCGTTGGGGCCGAAGGGTTTTAGAGGGACGACCTCGTACTGGAAGACGCAGCTTCGGAAGGCCTCGAGGTGGACCGATGACCTGCTGAAGGTTACGGGAATCCGATGGATACGGGACGCGCAGAATCGATCGTTGTGGCGACACTTGGGGGAGGCCTATGTCCAGCAGTGGACGTCTGTCGGCTGAAATGATGACATCGAGCTATAAACTATTTATGTGTGCGTGTGTCTGTGTGCATTTACCGTTTAGCCTTTTTGCATGTTTGAGTAGTACAAACGTACACCCTTTGACACGTGTAGTTTAACAGGATTTTACTATGAAATCGTGCAGTTACGAGGAAATTTGTGAATTAATAAAGTTAGATTTGTGCTATGTACAATATGTAGGATGAATAAAAGTGGAGTTTTGCAATTGAAAAATAAAATCATATTTTTCAGAGAATTTTGTAAATATGGTTTTGTTAGACAACACAGGTTTGTGAATGTAGAGATTTATTCCAAGAGAACACACGAGAAATAAAAAGGAACCTATATTCTATTCTAGAATATAATTTACCAGTGTGGTAAATTACATCAAAATCAGTTTAGTTATTTCAGCGTGAAGGAGTAACAAACACTAGATATAATAATATAATAATAATAATATTCCTATCTATCTATAACTATCACACAACGTCGTCTAGTCTCAAACTAAGCAGAGCATGTGTTATGGGTACTAGACAACTGATAAACATACTTATATATTTCTAAATAGATACATATATTATAGATAAATTACACCCAGACACAGAACAAATGCTCATGTTCATCACATAACCATTTGTCCTGGGTGGGAATCGAACCCACGACCTCCGGCATAGCAGTCAGGGCCACTAACCACTAGACCAACAGGCCAGTCGAATGTTACCTTTTTTTTGGGGTGCGAAATGCAAATGCGAAAAATAGTATAAGACTATTACTGAGTTAAACCCACGCGTTTTCCCTCAGTTGCCGTTTACGATTCAAAGCCACGGTAATGACTTTATATCGCTTTTAATATACTCCTAAACAAATATTATGAAAAGGTGAAATAGTTACTACAGTTTATATGTTTGTAAAAGGAATATATTATGTAAAGTGCTAATCCGCTAAGCCGCGGGAAAAAACCAGTTAATAAAATTTAAATATGCAGATTGATATTTAATAGAAATTCATGATTGTGATGTGTTATTTGTTTTTGTTTATTGTGCAAAACCTACCACAGTGTAGTATTTTTAAACCCAAAGGTTGCCCGGTAGAAGATTGAATAGGTTTCTTCTAGGTAAGCGCGTTCCATCGTCGACTGCATCGTCGCTTTCTATCAGGTGAGATAGCGGCCAAGCGCGAACCTATCAACAATAAAAAAAGTCGGACTAAGCGTTTCGCCTCGTCGTTTATACTGCTTACATCGAAGGACTGGAACAATTTGCCTGCTGTGGTCTTCCCGTCCAGTTATAATTTAGGTATCTTCAAGGTTAGAGTGAATAGGCTCTTAATAAACTAGTGCGCCTGCGAATCGCAGTCAAGCACTAGTTTATATCAATTTAAAAAAATTACATTGGAGATTTTCCCACCAAAAAAAGACCGATCTTTTAAAATAATATCGCTACGATACGGGTGAAACCAATGGCCTTAACTAGTTATTTCATATACAATTCTCATTATTCACATCGAAAATGTTGTGGATTCACAGTATAACTCAAATTTAAGTATGTATCGTTGCCAGGTCAGTGAGCGTGTGCTTACACTTAATTTAATATGAAAAATAACGAAGAGACTTTTTTTATATTCCGGTATTCATGTTGTTTAAGCTTTTAACAGCGTATGTCGGATATATCCGACAACCACTGTCACGTTTGTCCCGCTACGGTCGCACATCCACGACTACCACCATAGGCGCGGGCTTGCGGACGACGAGCATTGGGTGGCTCGCTGTAATCGTCCGGACCGAGCCCAAGTCGTCGACGGTGCGTAGAATTCCACGCGCGCCTCAGGAGATGTGATGCAACCGAAGGTTTCCAGCAGGGTTGAACCCTCCTGGGGCCATGGGTGATGCGAATGAGAACCCGGGGCTCTGGTTTTAGTCAGTAAAAGTCTGACACTATCTCCCGCTCCGCCCAAAAGTGGGGGATGTCATTGAATAATTTTCCCGCAAAAAAAAAATAACAAAGAGTGAAAAGGTTACTTCTAGGCAAGCGTGCTCCATCGTTGGCCATCCTCGGACCACAGGACGTACATGGCATCTGTACATGGTGGATATCCCCCCCATACGTACCTACAAAGCTTTTTGAGAACACATTCATTATGCGCACAGCTAATGAGTGGTATTTCCTGTCTGTGTTCACTGATAACTTCAACCTGTCTTTAAGTCACGAGTGAACAAGTTACTTCTCCGCAAGCGTATTCCATAGTCGGCCACATCATCGCTTACCATCAGGTGAGATGGTACTCAAACTCGAGCCAATCAATAATGAAAAAAAAATCGACGTATAAGTGTTTTATAAAAACCTATTTACAAAGTAATTATCATTTAGAATTTTGTTAGTTGCTATCCTACCGAGTGAGGTAATTAATTAAAAGAAGCCAGAATTTACCACATTCGGCGTTTACTTGTTTATTTCGGTAAGCCAACAGTTGTGCTCACAATACTTTTACAATATTTGTTTTAAAAGCCAATATCACATGTTTTACTATTTTTGGGTATGCATAAATTATCTTTATAATTAAATACTGTAAAACATGGATCATAGGTTTTTTTTTAATATTTTTTTTATTTCTACAATAATGTAATAAAGAGGGTAAGTTTTTTTTTGTTTCTTATGTTTTTTTGTTTGTAGGAGGTAATCTCTGGAAGTACTGGTCCAAATGCTATATTTATTTCACCGATAGAAAGCTGCTTTATTCCTGAGTACTATGTCACTCGGGAACGAATTCGCAGAGCTAGTTTTATATGAATCTGGGCTTGACTGAGATCCCACACTTCATACATGAAAGACCCCTTTTAGGTGGAAAAGTCATGAAATCTAAATCTTGGGCAAAGCGCGAGATTTTGTCGGACTTTTATTGATTAACAATACACTCTTGTTCCTTCGTTGCCTACATGAACTCCAGTTGGGAAACCCAATTATCACACTGCTACGCATCACGCTGCATGTGGCGTGTCAATGTACATACGCGCGTACTTGCAGGAGTGCAGATCTGCATCATCGTGCGGTGTTTTTACGCACTCACGCGCGTAGTTGCGTTTTGTGAATTCATGCAGGCTGTGACTCATTTCATACAAAATCACGCAAGGTACTACGAGACTCAGTGCACCATACCTTGCGTGTCGCCCCGCACCCTCGCGCATGTGTGCATGTTTCTCCGCATGTAGGCGCGTGATTTGCATGAACGCTCGTACATGCATTTTCGGTGTGTTGGACGGTGCGTGTTTTCTATACAAACGGAGATACTTCCAAGCAACGTTGAAACACGCATTCACGCGCTACGCTGCCTGGTGCGTGGCAGTGTGATAATCGCCTTAGCTGTACTCACAATTAATGTGTTCCCAAAACGTTTTGTGCGTATAGATAGAATGTTCACCATGTACCAGAACATCAGAATTTCCTTCCAAATAATGCCTCAGTACTTCTATAGTCAGACAAGAGATGCTAATACTAGAGCAGTTTGAACCGATCCTATCAATCGATAGTTTATTTAGTTTGCAGACTGATCCTAACTAGAATGGGGAGGATCACTACCTGCACGGTTTCAACTGTAAATGGACCTGGTCCCTAGAATGCGATCTGGGTTCATTTGAGTTACTTGATGTTAAAGTTTAGGTTTTAAGCAAATGTGAGGTTTTTTTTTGTTTTTTTTTTTTTATTTGTGGATGGGGAAAATCATCTTATGACAAAACCCGTTCTTGGGTGGAGCGGGAGATAGTGTCAGGCTCTTACTGACTAAAAACCCCACGCCGTTTTTTCTAGCCTTCATACCGGGGCTCAAGTTTCCTTTCGGATAACCCCGGCCCCGGTAGGCTACGACCCAGCTGGGCCCCTCCTGAAGCGAATGTGAGGTAGTGTTTAAAGTAAGCTAGAACTACATTTGATTGTAACAATAATAATGGTCACCCATCCATGGGCTCGGCGAGCCATGGGTAGCTCGCTGTCCGACCGTCCGATAACTGTCCAGACCGAGCCCAAGACGTCGACCGCGCGCACTGTTCCCACGCGCCTCAAGGAGTTGTCAGCAACAGGAGGGGCCCAGCTGGGTCGAAGTCTACTGGGGCCAGGGTTATCCGAAAGGAAGCTCAAGCCCCGGTATGAAGAGGCTAGAAGGAACGGGGTGGGTTTTTAGTCAGTAAGAGTCTGACACTATCTCCCACTCCACCGAAGAGCGGGGGTTGTCATAAGATGATTTTTGCCCACCGTAAAAAAAACGCATCCATGGGCTGGCCGAAGTAATCAGCATATCTAAACTATACAACAGTTGTTGTTAATCCCTATATAAGTGACCTTCATTACCACGCATTCTATAAAAAACAACCTTAAAATCGTATACTTCGATGATCATCATCATATCTGCTGAAAGACGTCCACTGTTGGACATAGGCCTCTCCCAAGCATCACCACAACGACCGGTCCTGTGCGTCACGCATCCATTAGATTCCCGCGATCCTGACCAGGTCAACGGTCCGCCCTGTTGGAGGCTTTCTAACGCTGCGTCTTACGGTGCGTGGTCACCACTCCAGAAGCTTTCCGTAAAATATATTTTCTTTAAAATACAAAGTTTTTTATGAGAAAACACCTCTAGAGCTTCCTTCAAACTAGAAACGAACAAAATCTGCGAGAAGACACAATATAACGATATTACCTACTGCAGCGAAGCGAATTACGTATCAAAATCCTCAAAACACTCAAAAATCAACTTTATTTTCACTGGACCAACAAAGAAAATCCCTTAACACAACACCTGAGAAATGGAAAATAGAAAATTAGACTCTACATCTATAGTTTTAAAATTCAATTTTCAATAAAAGCAATTCCAGTTCTGTTATGAAAAGGTAATGGTTTTTCGATTTTGCGCCGTATCTTTTGTGCATTAAGGTGCAATATTGTTTGTACAGAATTAAATATTTGTATTTCGTTGGCGGAATTCGGATACATTTACTTAGCTTACACTAAATGTTATTCAATTTTATTGTATTTTAAAGGGATTTGAGCGTGAAAACCATACTAATATTATCCGTACACATTTCAAAACAAAGTCCTCTAACAAGTCTGTCTGAACGTGATTAACTCAAAAACTACTGAACGGATTTTCATGCAGTTTTCACTAATAGATACAATGATTTAGGAGGAAGGTTTATGTGTACAATACATGAATTTTAAAAATTAAAAAAAAATTATAACACCAATGCAAAGCTTGGGCTTGTTAAAGTTTTCAAAAATCAAAAGTTTTGATATTTATTTTGATTACCCAGTGACTTGTCCGGTGTAGTGTAATTTTTAATTTTATTTTTTTATTGTTTTTACCTATTTTTATATTTTCTAAGGTAAAGATATAAAAGTTTTTAATTAGTCTTAAGTTTGCGCCTTTTCGGGCAAATAAAAAGCTTTTCTTTCTTTCTTTCTTTATTTATTTATTTAATGATTTATGCACACAAAGTACAGAGGTGGACTTTCCTATCTTTCTTTCTGTAGTTACTATTTTTTATTGTTTCTTTCAATTTTGTTTCAAGTTACATTCTAGAGTTATTTCGTTTCAAGTCTATGGTTTTTTCAAATGTCTAATCGGGCGTTATATGTTTTAAAGCGTTAATAATCATACTTTTATCATTTAAGCAAAAACTATTATGTGATAAAATCTTTTCTATAATAGTTTATAGTTTAATAATAATAGTTTAATCCTAGCTAGACAAATTTTATTTTATCTCCATTTATTTCTCAAACCCCAACAGATTCTCTTCAACCAAGATATCAAATATCAGTCACCATGCGGTAGTATCCAGATTATTTACCATTTTACCGTGACCTACCCTACCTCCCTCACTCCATTCATTATCTTCAATAAAAAAGGTGTACAGGAAGAAAAATAGGGGTCTTGTTGAAATGGTGTTTGTAGGAAATATGATAGGCGAAGCCTTAGAAATCGGTAGGATCCAGTTGGGTGGGATGTGTAGTAGCTTTGTTTTTTTTTTTTTGGTTCGACAGAAGGTAGTGGCATGTGGTGGTGCAAATCTGTTGTTATTTTTATGCGCACCTACAGATAAAGAGTTTTTTTTTTACGGTGGGCAAAAATCATCCAATGACAAACCTCGCTCTTGGGTGGAGCGGGAGATAGTGTCAGACTCTTACTGACTAAAGACCCACCCCGTTCCTTCTAGCCTCTTCATACCTGGGCTCGAGCTCGGATAACCCTGGCCCCAGTAGGCTTCAACCCAGCTGGGCCCCTCTTGTTGCTGACAACTCCTTGAAGCGCGCGGGAAAAGTGCGCGCCGTCGACTTCTTGGGCTCGGTCCGGACAGTACCGGACGGTCGGACAGCGAGCTACCCATGGCTCGCCGTCCGCGAGCCCGTACCGATAAAGAGTGGAATTCTGTACCGGAGAGAGTCTTTAAGTTAAGAGTGAATAGGTTATTTTGTCACTTGCCTTTTCACTTTGGCCTAGAAACGTGCTCCATCATTGACCACATCATCACTTAATATCAGAAGAAGTGGTAAAAAAAACGGGGTAAAAGAAAGAGTTTTAAATAAAACGTTTTTGGTCGAAAAAGTTGCAAATAATCTGATAGGTACTGTTTGCCATCGGTTTCACCGCCTGAAAGTAGAAAATTATCCCATAGGAATATATTAATCTCGGGATACAAAGTAGTTTATTTGCTTTTCCAAGACATGGTCTACTCGTGTACCAAATTTCATCAAAATCCGTTCATCCGTTCGAGTATGAAGAAGTGACAAACACACACACACACACAATTTAAATATGTCATGAGACTAATAATAGTTAGTGTGTATTTAATTTTGAACCAAGAGTACAGCTACCAAGGGCTAAATTAGAGACAGTGGTTTTGAACCAACGGCTAGAGTATTATTGACATATATAACCACTCTAATTACAAGGATATCAAGTTATGTTTTAGGGGTTAACAGGAGAATTAGTAATTTGAGACCCGCATTATAATATAAGTTACAAAACATTCAACATCCTAGAAGATTATGTTAAAACTCGGTACATGTGTACATATTGACCAGTATTAGGATACTCCCAGTACATGGATAGATATTACCTAGTATTAAAAGAACCCAGTATTACTTATAAAATATGATAGCGAATGGATTTTCTCTTGGACTTTTTTTTTAATTGTTGACAAGTTCGCGCTTGACCGTAATCTCACCTTATGGAAAACGACGATGTGGTCGACAATGGGACGCGCTTACCTAGTAGAAACCTATTCACTCTCGACTTAAAGATTCCCGGGTTGTAGCTATCAGGAAACAGACTCCGGCAAGGAATTCCACTCTTAATGCGGGCACAGCCGTTGATAATATACTAGTCCAGTTACGCTGTCATCTTCAGTACCTTGATACTGAAGTATAAGTATAATTGGAAGAGGCTTAAATAGCCAGGACTCAAGGCAAAATATATACCATCAGATTAGTGTATATTACAAACAAAAAAACAAAAACGTAGAACAGTTCCAAATATCCATTTCCTTAAAAATCTTTATTAAATCTATAGGTTTCCAATCCTAAGTAATTTTATCACACTAATATTACAATATTACATTGTTACACTAGGGGTGAAAGTTACTTATTTCGTCCCGAGAAGAAGTTGGCGGCCGAGCGTAGCGAGGTCGCTAATTCGAGGGACTAAATAAGTAACTTTAACCCCGAGGTAAGCACTGTGCTTTTCATTACGAATACAAGAAGATAGACCTAGTTTTTTTTTAAATAATTTGACAGTTGTTAGGTGAAAGTAAAACTCCCTAGGGATGAAAAGTGTTGTACTTTTCAGCCCGCTCCTCAGGCAACTTCAGACCTACTTTCAGAGTATGAGTAATGAAAAAATATATAAATAATAATATAATTAAGACGCGTGGTGAATAATAATAATAATAATGCACGTACAGGGATAATCACCGGTTGATACCATGTTCCATTAAACGCATCTAAAGGGGCCTCTGCGAGTTGGTTTCGGCCCCTCGTACGCCTCCCAAAGGTCCAGGACCTTAGGGTCTTGAGATAAATAAATATATATAAATAATAATAATAATAATATACATAGACAGACCATAATCTTTAATAGCACCTAGGATACTTTGTATCTCTAGTGTGTGTTCTCTTGGAATTATTTTCTACTACCATGCGGGTGAAGCCGCAGGCAGCAGTTAGTCTGAAAATGAACTTGTATACGCTATATCCATAAATATTACTTTTTATAATCCACGTATCCAGTTAAACACATCATTACGAACATCACAAAAAGTGTTTCCCATCGGGGCGCGGGGTTCGAACCGGTGCACGGTGGCAAGCCGAGCGTGGCTTGATATTAATATTAACGCCCCCGTGGGAACATCTAGAGGCAGTCAAGTAATAGTTTTACGAATTGTAAGTTACAGGCAAAAGTTGTGTATCTACATGTCTGGTTTTTAGATCTATGAATAGTGCCAGCTTGCTTTTATTATTTTCCCCAGCTATTAAAAATCTAACTCTAGTAGAAAATGGGTGAAACAGTTACTATACAAACAAAGAGAAATCCAGAGAGATCTTTAGAGAAATTGTAGAAGCCTCGACAATTGACAAATGTTTTTTTTTAAACCTATTTGCAAAATTAATATCATCATCATTTATTTTGAAAATAGATTAAAAAAAATACTTTTGAACCTAAATTTTTTCATTAAGCGGTGTTTCTTAGCTGACCACCCCGTGAGAAGACACACCAAAACTAACTTAGAGGTCAAAATCTACTTACAAGCTTTTATTTAGTTTCACCTGTCCTGATGTTTATCTGTCATCAAATCTTGCAAATTTCCACTTTCCGGTTACCGATTGAGCTGAAATTTTGCATGCATGTATGAAGCAGATGACAATGCAAAATTATTATACCAAGGAGCTGATCTAATGATGGAACCGCAAGGTGGCTATAGGAACTTGGTAGTTAAACGACACAACCCCATCGAGTTTGGGCTCGTATGATTGCGCCCGGAGGACACGGTGGAGCACACAGTTGAGGTGTGCCCTGCTTGGGCGGAGCAACAGCGTGCCCTCGTGGGGGTGATCGGCGGCGGAGACCTCTCGCGCTGGGCCTTGGTTCAGGCCATGGTCCGGAGCGAGGAGGAGTGGCAGGCGGTCGCCTCCTTCTGCGAAGCAGTAATGCTAGCAAAGGAGGAGGCAGACCGCATCAGGCAACGGCGCCCCCGCCGCCGCCGCCGGGATTCCGATCCCGATTTCCGCCCACCGTAGACGCGGGCTCGCGGACGGCGAGCCATGGGTAGCTCGCTGTCCGATCGTCCGGTAACTGTCCGGACCGAGTCAAGTCGTCGACGGCGCGCACTGTTCCCGCGCGCCTCAAGGAGTTGTCAGCAACTGGAGGGGCCCATCTGGGTCGAAGCCTACCGGGGTCGGGGTTATTCGAAAGGAAACTAGAGCCCCGGTATGAAGGCTAGAAGGAACGGCGCGGGGTTTTTAGTCAGTAAGACTCTGACACTGTCTCCCGCTCCACAAGAGCGGGTTTCGTCAATAATGATTTTCCCCGTCGACAGAAAAAAAAAAGGCTCGTATGATTGGTCTTGACGTATAGTAATTATAGGTATACCGAGCTATAAAAGCTTGCTATGAAAAAAATATTTTCATGAAAACCTTGTTTAAAGTATATACAGCAAATATGGAATGGTCAAATCATATGAGAACTATGCAGATTAGTGTCTGAGATGGTCTTTTGAGGAAAGGACCCAACAGACTTAAGTGGACAGGACATGTCTACGCAGTGCAAGCATTTGTCAGTATTCGTATTGATTAACACAGCATTGCTAGAGCTCAACGATTTGTTCAACAATACCAAGGAAAGACCATTTGGGTAGATCGCAAAAAATACTCGAATTGCTGGCAATTGTCTGTGCTATGTCTGGACATACGTAAAAAATTGTTATAGTCCTCACATTCACAATAATAAATTAATAACCTCATAAAGGCTCTCGGATCCGACCCTCGAGCTCATGAAGGAGAGGCGTGAGATGATTCTGCAGTCTTCAGACGATGCGTGCAGATACCGGCAACTCAATAGACGGATATCAAAGTCTCTGAAACGCGACCTTCGTCGCTTTAATACCGAAAGGATTAAGGAGGCGATTGAGCGGAACGAGGGCTCTAAAGTTTTTGCACGAGATCTGTCTATTGGACAAAGCCAGCTATCGAAACTGAAGACCGACGATGGCAGAGTCATTTCCGCCAAATCGGAGCTTCTGGGAGAGATCGAGACCTTTTATGGGCAGTTATACACATCTATCACTAAACCCGCTGCAAATCTAGCAAATGATCCAAGAGCTAGATTGACTCGACACTACACCGAAGATATCCCGGACGTCAGCCTGTACGAGATTATGATGGCTCTGAAGCAGCTGAAAAACAACAAGGCGTCGGGTGAGGACGGAATTACAGCCGAACTCCTGAAGGCGGGTGGAAAACCGGTCCTTAAGGCCCTTCAGAAGCTATTCAATTCCGTCATCCTCGAGGGAAAAACGCCACAGGCATGGAGCAGAGGTGTGGTGGTACTCTTCTTTAAGAAGGGCGACAATGCCCTGCTTAAGAATTACAGACCCATCTCACTTCTGAGCCATGTCTATAAGCTGTTTTCCAGAGTCATCACGAACCGTCTTTCACGCAGGTTCGACGACTTCCAACCTCCCGAACAAGCCGGATTCCGTAAAGGCTTTAGTACCGTAGACCACATACATACGCTGCGGCAGATTATACAGAAGACTGAGGAGTATAATCAGCCTCTCTGCTTAGCGTTTGTGGACTACGAGAAAGCCTTTGATTCGATCGAGACCTGGGCTGTACTGCAGTCTCTCCAACGGTGCCAGATTGACTATCGGTACATCGAAGTGCTGAAGTGTTTATACAAAAACGCCACCATGTCAGTCCGACTCCAAGACCAAACATCGAAACCTATCCTTTTGCAGCGAGGTGTGAGGCAGGGAGACGTTATTTCTCCTAAACTCTTCACGGCTGCAATGGAGGATGTCTTCAAGGTTCTGGAATGGAGAGGACTAGGCATTAATATCAATGGCGAGTACATCACTCACCTTCGGTTTGCCGACGACATAGTAGTCATGGCTGAGACAACGGAAGAACTCAGTACAATGCTCGGTGACCTCAGTAGAGCTTCCGAAAGAGTGGGTCTTAAAATGAACATGGACAAAACCAAAGTTATGGTTAACATCCATGTAGCACCCACTCCTATTAAGATCGGAGACTCTACACTCGAAGTTGTGGACGATTACTTTTACCTGGGACAGACGGTCCAGTTGGGTAGGTCTAACTTCGAGAAAGAGGTCAATTGTCGAATCCGACTCGGCTGGGCAGCGTTTGGGAAGTTGCGCGGTGTCTTCTCGTCTAATATACCACAGTGTCTCAAGACGAAAGTCTATGACCAGTGCGTGTTGCCAGTGATGACTTATGGCTCCGAAACGTGGTCGCTTACAATGGGCCTTATAAGAAGACTCAAAGTCACCCAAAGGGCGATGGAAAGGGCTATGCTCGGAGTTTCCCTGCGTGATCGCATCAGAAATGAAGATATCCGCAGGAGAACCAAGGTTGCCGACGTGGCTCGAAGAGTCGCCAAACTTAAGTGGCAATGGGCAGGGCACATTGCACGCAGAACAGATGGTCGATGGGGACGAAAGGTTCTGGAGTGGCGACCTCGTACCGGAAGACGCAGCGTTGGAAGGCCTCCAACAAGGTGGACCGACGACCTGGTCAGGGTCGCGGGAATCCGATGGATGCGTGACGCACAGGACCGGTCGTTGTGGCGACGCTTGGGGGAGGCCTATGTCCAGCAGTGGACGTCTTTCGGCTGATATGATGAACCTCATAAAATAATGATGTGTGTTGTATATCAATAGAGTGCTGGGGCATTTAGTGAGGGAGAAAATTTTAAGGGCCTGCGCTCATTTGAGACAAGACGACTTAGACAAAACTGTTTTGTCTAAGACGGTGCCTCAAGTGATGTATTTAGCATTTGGCGTTATGTTGAAGAGAGAGAGAGAGACTGTCAGATTAAAACTGGCTAAAACCCAATCAAGTTTTTTAATTTGCCCTTGAGATACAGTTAGCCTCAAGTCGACATGAGAAACACATTACGGTACAATAAGGAAGTAACGCAACAATATTGTTCGAACATCTACAGCATGTTCCCATTTCCTCGCCCTTGAACTCCAAGGTCGAAGGTCACTCAAGGAAAATCATGTGATTAAATAACAAATACACAACTAGGAAATCACATTATTATACTAATGTAACTTTGTACGCGTATATATTATTACAGTAGAGTACCTTTGAAGTAAATAATACCACAAAATAGATAGGTACAGAAGTCAATCTCATGTAAGTACTTCACTTGACTGGCCTGTTGGTCTAGTGGTTAGTGGCCCTGACTGCTATACCGGAGGTCGTGAGTTCGAAACCCACCGACGACAAATGTTTGTGTGATGAGCACGATCATTTGTTCTGTGTCTGGAGGTAATTTATCTATATTATGTATTGTATTTAGAAATATATAAGTATATTTATCAGTTGTTTAGTACCCATAACTCAAGCTCTTATTAGCTTGGGACTAGACGGCGTTGTGTGATAGTTGTGGAATATTAATATATTATTATTATTACTTTTCATACCTACGCTCAGTAATCGCGCTAGGGTGGGCGCCGCTCTCTCCGAGCGCGCTCGGGTGCAACGTTAAATACCCAATATAAATTGTAAAAATATTACATAGCTACAAAGTCATGTACTTTCTACTTACCTAACTGTTTTGCGTAAAAACAAACTATCAAAGTACAAGCAAATACCTACGTAATCAAGTTTTAAAACTGGTAGCTTAAAAAGCGATAAATCAGAAATTAATTTAAAAAAAAAACGTCCTCTAAATAGTCATAACTTTATTTTGTTCTATTATTTCACAAAAAAAAAAAATCACAGACGCGTGTCTCAAGCGGCTACACTCGCGCTCGCACTGGGCTGAGGTGCTCCGAGATATCGTGTCCGTGAGCGGTGTCTATGTGTGCGTTGCTCGAGCCCGCTTTGTATGTAGATTGACTTCTGTACCTATCTATTTTGTGATAATAACAGAACCGGCGTTGATGTGAAAGTGTTATATAACAGCAGGATTTTCTGAGAATTTCCTTCTGTATAACAGCTGTTTGCTAAAATGATGAAATACGATGGCTATTCTCAAGTATACTGTAAGTGGTTTTAATTATATTGTGCCAATTACCAAGAAACCCCTAACTTATAAAACCGGTCAAGTGCGAGTCGGACTCACGCACTGAGGGTTCCGTACAAAATTACCTATTAAATAGTTCGATTCCAAAATTATTCTAAATAAAAAAATATATTTTTATGACTTAATGCCAATAGCAAATTTTAAGATTCAGGGTCAGGCGGAAGCACGCTCTGAATTTTAATACCCTTGAGAGTGTCGAAATATACGTTTTTCGTGTAAAAAATGGCTGTTTCTTTTTATTTCGTTAACTTTGATGTTTGATTTTAGAGACTGCAGATTTGAGTATATGGTTTTAATTTTCAAAGGGTCTTGACGGACAGACAGATGGACAACAAAGTGATCCAATAATGGTGCCGATTTTTCCTTTTGAGCTACGGAACCCTAAAAACTCAACATTATTATCATCATTTCATCCAAAAGACGTCCACAAGCCTCCCCCAAGTGTTACCATGACAAACGGTTATGGTAACACTTGGGACGGCGAGTAATGGGTAGCTCGTCCGACCTTCTGGTAACCGTCCGGACTGACCCCAAGACGTGGACGGCGTATTCGACGCGCGCCTCACGGAGTTGTCAACGAACCGTAGGGGCCCAGCAGGGTCGAAACCTACTGGGACCAAGGGTCTGCTGCTGAAAGGAAGATTCAGCTCGATACGAAAGGCAACGAAGAAACAGGAGTAGGTTTTTAGTCAGTAAAAGTCTGACACTATCTCTCCCTCCGCCCAAGGGCGCGGGGATTACTTTGGATGATTTTACTACCCACAAAAAAAAAAATTGTCATAACTGGCAACACTTTGCTTTTCCTTACTTATAATATTATAAAACCAAAAGTGAGTTTGTTTATTTGTTTGTTACGAAACGATTGTGATGAAACTTGGTACACGGATAGACCATGTCCTGGAATAGGACATAGGATACTTTTTATCCCGGAAGTATGTTCCCTTGGGATAATTTTCTGCTACCACGTGGGCGAAGCCACTGGAAGCAGCTAGTAAAGTAGATAAATAAATAAAAAAATGAATTACCTGGTCAGTAGCTAACTGGAGCATAAAGGATTATTAACACCAACATTGTAGGTTGCACTTTTAATTACTACTGGTCTCGTAAAGTTGTGCAATTAAAATAATTACGCTTGTAAATGTATAGGTTGACGTAAATGGAATAATGGGCATGCTTTAAATATGTAAAGTTGATACTTAAATCGATTAGTTTGTCATGACGTTGTTATTTAATTAACTAGCGACCCGCCCCGGCTTCGCTCGGGTGCAATATTATGCATATAAACCTCCCTCTTGAATCATTCTATTTATTAAAAAAAACTGCATCAAAATTCGTTGCGTAGTTTTAAAGATTTAAGCGTATATAGGGACAGAAAAAGCGTCTTTGTTTTATACTATGTAGTGATATCTAAAATATATGCACTTAGTAGTGAAGATATCCGCAGGAGAACTAAAGTTGCCGACATACCTCAAAGAATTGCCAAACTTAAGTGGCAATGGGCAGGGCACATTGCTCGCAGAACAGATGGCCGTTGGGGCCGAAAGGTTCTAGAGTGGCGACCGCGTACCGAAAGACGCAGCGTTGGAAGGCCTCCAACAAGGTGGACTGATGACCTGGTGAAGGTTGCGATAAAACGATGGATGCGAGATGCACAGGATTGTTCGTTGTGGCGACGCTTGGGGGAGGCATGGAGTGCATGTGCATATGTTTCGTTTACGCTTTTATATCAAGTAATACATAAAAACGTAGGTCTTTCTGAAGTACTAACAATAAGGACTATGTATTGTATTTTTAGGGATACTTTGTAGCAATACCATTTCAGCAAACATTATCCGATTTTCCGACGCCGCATACGTGGGCCACGCCTGATTTGTACGTAGAGTCGCGTGGCGTGGATCTAATGTAGCTAAATTTTCAAGTTTAGTTGCCATAAAACCTTTTTATATAAAAAAGAATTAACAACTTCACTAAAAATTTAATTGAATTTGAGGAGTTCCTTCGATTTCGCCAAGATTCCATAATCAGATCTCAACTTAGTGACTATGGGACCATTTGAGAAGTGTACCCTTTCCAACAAAAAATAATTTTTCAAATCGGTTAACAAGTGACAAAGTTATGCGCGAACAAATATAAAAAAAAACAAACATCCGAATTGAAAACCTCCTCCTTTTCTAGAAGTCGGTAATAAAATGCATGGAGACCGACGCGCCCAGATTGGCGTAGGTACGTGGCCCACATGTGTTCAATGTAGTTTTACCCTAGTTCCAAAGAATTTTGGCTCACGCAGGTATTGAAAACTTTTGAAAACCATAAAAACTACACATCTAACAAGGAAGCTCATAAAGCGTAAAATATATAAACTTCAAGCTTTCGTTATTAGCTAAACTACTACACAAACATACATACCAACCAACCCAAGTTACCCTGTCACCTTGACATTTCAAGGTCGAGGTCGCTCGACAACAGGAAGATAAAATGACAAAGATGGCGGGTCCCGGCGTCGTTGTGAAATAAAAGAACACCAAGTTTATGAGTAATAAGAATATCAGCCATGACAGTTGCTATAGGGAAGTGACCTTATATTATGGTGTCGACCTTTCGCTTTTCATTTTTTTTGACTATTGAGAAACAAATTAGTTTTTCAGCGATCTTTACGTCGTATTATAATTTTGGCGTCTTCAAGGGCAGAGTAAATAGGCTTTTAATGAACTAGAGCGCTTTAACGTTAGGTGAAATCGCAGTCAAGCACTATTGGATGCTATTTAAAAAAAACGGCAGAATCTTGTGTTCGATTTTTGAATATATCACGTTCTTTAGTTGTTTTTAAATAACCAAAGAGTATTCAATTATTTAATAATATCCTGTAAATCTTGTACTATACGAGTAAAAGCTTCGAATAACTTTTTCTGCAGTTGCTCCTGTGACATAAATGTTTTTTGCAAAAAATTTTGCACATTTACGGGATATATATAAAGTTGTCTATGATATTCAGTGACCCAGCTTTATTATCTGATGGATGCGAGATGCACAGGATCGGTCGTTGTGGCGACGCTTGGGGGAGGCCTGTATGTCCAACAGTGAACGTATTTCAGCTGAAATGATGAGTAGAAGTGCTTCAAGAGTATCATATATACAAACTATCTACAATATAAGTTTACATTTGTAGTTTTCCTTCTCAAGTCTCGTCCTTGATATTTGTAACCGATACAAGCTTTTATATTTCCCAAGGTTAAGATCATACGACAAAGTCAGATAAAGTGACAAAGCTATCGCGAAATATCTTCTTTGAAATATAAAGATAATAGTTTGCTCATGTTTGGTGCTAGCTTGTAAGGTGTGGGGTGGAGTCGGAATTCGAATCAGTCAAGGATTTTTTATAGAAATGTTACTAAAGTCCAAGGATGGCCTAGATATTGTTGAATAGGTTTATTGGAAAAACTTTTAAACACGTATTTCTGTTTTTAGGGGGAAAATAATAATATAATATTCCACAAATATCACACAACGCCGTCTAGTCCCAAGCTAAGCAGAGCTTGTGTTATGGGTACTAGACAACTGATAAACGTACTTATACATTTCTAAATAGGTACATCATCATCATCTTCCTGCCCTTATCCTGTTTTATTTGGGGTCGGCGCAACATGTTTTTTTCTTCCATTCTGTCCTGTCACTCGTCACGCTATCACTAACTCCCTTTTCATTCATATTTCTAAATAGGTACATACATATTATAAATTACACCCAGACACAGAACAAATGATCATGCTCATCACATAAACATTTGTCCTGGGTGGGAATCGAACCCACGACCTCCGGCATAGCAGTCAGGGCCACTAACAACTAGACCAACAGGCCAGTCAAAATACGGAACGTTTATAGAATCACTTTGTTGTCTGTCCGTCTGTCTGTCTGTCTGTCTGTCTGTCTGTCTGTCTGTCTGTCTGTCTGTCTGTCTGTCTGTCTGTCTGTCTGTCTGTCTGTCAAGACCCTTTATCTCGAGAACGCGTTGAGGTGTCGAATTTAATTTAAAACCATATACTCAGGACTTCGAACTGTAAAAAAATCGAATTTTTAAGTTGACGAGAAAAAAAGATACTTAGATTTATGAACGTGCATTGCGACACTGTCGAGGAAATCAACATTCATTGGGTAGGAAAGGACGTCTTTCGGCTGAAATGATGATGATGAAAAAGAGAAAAACATGATATTAGGTCGTTCGTTCATGAATGCGTTTATATGTGACCACTTTTGGACATAGGGCCCCCCCCTCCCCAATTGTCGCCACAACAGAAGGTCCTGTGCGTCACACATCCACTGCATTCCTACACCCTTCACCAGGTCATCGGTCCAACGGAAAACGTAGCGTTGCGCGGTCGCCATTCTAGAACCTTTTGATACCATTGACCTCTGAGTTTGTTTCGGTGTTGTGGTGAAGTCACCGGCCTCATCTCGTTAAAACTGACTGAAAACAAAATTGACGTGTAAAAGTATTTTTTTAAAACCTATTTACAAAATAAAGATCATTTATCCGTTCTACGAGCCAGGGGAGAGGGAGGCCAAAGAAAAGATGGATGGATTGTGTGAGAAGTGATATGAATGAAACGGGAGTTAGTGATAGCGTGACGAGCGATAGGATAGAATGGAAGAAAAAAACGTGTTGCGCCGACCCCAAATAAAACGGGATAAGGGCATCCGAGATGATGATGACGAGCAAACTGCCCACTGGCACTTATTTTTACCTTTATAATATTAGTGTGAAGTATGATTACTATGATCAGCCACTGCCCGTAAAAAAAAAAATATTACTACAATATTTTATCAGGCACTCATATAAACGGCGGAGAGTAAGTACCCATCTTCGATGTATATTGCGAGACAATTCTTTATTCTCCAAATATTATACAATAAGAATACTATTTTTGTAACCCTTTTATAGTAAGTATGTACTTAGGACATTTTAAATCGAACATCAATAAAAAAAAGTCTTATTAAACCTTCAGATATCGTCAATTAGAGACACAATAGTAAGACAATAGATGCGCGGCCACCGGTGGTCGCTTGGGGATTCATGAATAGATTTATTATTATTACAAAATTATAATATATATTAAATTATAATTATAATTATAATTATATAGATGGATGGATTGTGTGAGAAGTGATATGAATGAAAAGGGAGTTAGTGATAGCATGACGAGCGACAGGACAGAATGGAAGAAAAAAACATGTTGCGCCGACCCCAAATAAAACGGGATAAGGGCAGGAAGATGATGATTATTTTTACAAAATTACTTCTAATCCATTCTTTATCTACACTAATATAAAGTTTGTTTTTTTGTTTGTTGGAGGCAATCTCTGGAAGTCCTGGTCCAATGCAAAAATTTTTCACTGATAGAAAGCTGCTTTATTTCTTAGTAACATAGGCTATATTTTATATACGCGGGCCAAGCTGCGAGCAAAAGCTAGTATTACGTATATAATTTGGGCTGGCTTGTAGAAATCACAGATAGGTGAGAACTATTTTTTTACTGGCTTTTGCTAGCGGCTTTGCCAGTGTCCTCCTCCTCGAGTCGTATTCCTCATTACTGAGGGTCGTGAAGTTTCCGCTGGATTAGCTTCTTATTGATGGTATCTCGCCATCTGTGACGGTTCTTAGTGTCATGTAGTGCGACGTGTAATCGGGTGTCCAGTGTGGAGCGGAGCTGATCTGCCCATCTTACTGCCAGTGTAAAAGTAGAAAATGATCCCAAAAGAATATATGTTCTTGTTATGTAAAGTTATATCATTACCCGAGATAAAAAAATATCAAATATACACACTTACATACATACAAATTTTTGCTTTTATACATAAATATAGATATGGCTTCATTTTATGATATATTTATGTGTACACTGTAAACTCTTTAGAATCTTTGGTTTATTAATAAATTAAAAAATTACACACCACATGGTGTGAATTTTTTTTTTAATACGAATTGTTTTTTTTTGGACTTAATTACTATGTGGACCTACGCTACATTTATTTGTTTGTTATAATATTTTTATTTAGTATCTTTTTTATCATATTTTTTAAAGTTAAAGTTAAAAAAGTATGCCTCTAAGACAGACTTTTACTGACTTAAACCCACTCATATTCTTTCAGTTGTCTTTGCATTACTATCTCGTAATCCTGGCACGGATTAACAGCTTATCGTTGTTTTCTCGTCATGTAATGGATGGTCATCCAGCCAATTACATAAAAACTTAAGCCGTTATTGTTTTGTTAACATACCGTCGGAGCAGAGGGTATTATGACCTTGCGAGGAGGATTCACGCATCGGTGCGCACTCCTTGATGACGCGTTTAGAGTGTACGAGACGGGGACGATACGACATTATTGGTCATTTGTTTTTCTATTTTTTTTTGTCACTACTTTTTTCTACACAACTTTGTTCTCTTTCACATGCGTGCATTTTGGGTTTTTAACTTTCCGAAAGTTACTACTACTAACTATTATTATTTACACTAGGTACATAATTTTCTCATCCTCTTTGCGTCGTTTATTCTCAATGCTGAGGGTCATGACCTCGACGCAAGGAGGAGTTGGAAATTATTATATATATATAATTAACTTTCTAGTTTTTTTTTTTTAATTTGTGACGTTTTTCTGAGGATTAAATCTGAAAAAAAAAAACAGTTGAAATAACGCATAGTTATATGAATTTTATTTAAACCGTTTCATCGAAATTCACAAAAATGTCATGCTATTTTCTACCACAAAGCTCTTATTACAACTTACAATTTTATATACAGACCGTTTCTACCTGCCTTTCACATTCACACCGATAAAGAAACTCACAGTTTAACCTAAGCGACAAGTCGTTTCCAAACTTTCCAAAAAAATAATCGTATCGTCTAAAAACCTCCCAAGTTTCGTACCCACGGTGGCGGGTAACCACGCTCCACGGTCGAACGAACACAAGCTTTGTGTTTTTTTATACACACACATACATACAAACGGACAAACTTGAGTGGGTGGCTTTCTGTGCACACTCATTGTTTGGTAACCTTGACCTTGGGGTGATGGAGAATTGGAGCACACTGTATATGAACCTTGTAATAGGTTTATTTGTAGAACGGGGTTTATTTTGGATTGCGATTTGGTTTAAAGTGGTTTGAATCCCATCTAATTCAATTAATGAGGCCTGAGCGCAGTGGTGGCCGAGTGGTAGGTCCTAGAGTTGTAGGTCGCGCGTTCGAACCCATCCAGGCGCATTACTTTGTGTAATTTATTTCATCACCACTGCTCTCAAAACGGTGAAGGAAAACATCGTGGGGAAACCAGGATGTCCCAGAACCAAAAATTCGAAGACATGTGACATTCACCTACCCAATGGTGTAGTTTTATCACAAAAATATGGAAATCTCGCCAAATTACTTCTATACTAGCCTTGAATACCATCACATAACAATGGTGTCAAGATGACACTCAAGCTACACTAACCAACATAAGATGACCTCATATTGTACTGACCATACCTACAATGAGAGGTCAACTTACACTGGAAATTTAATAACAATCCCAGAATAACCTAACCTTGGTATGTATAGACTTTGTTTACAATGACAGTTCAGCGTATACTGGAGTTGATTACCTAATATGTCGTTGAGCGTACATCCTTATCAAGCTGTGGTACCCTCAAGTTCGTTCACGCGTGCTTCCTGGAAGGGTGAGCAGGATGGCAGGAAACCGTTGGTGCCCTCAAGTGGAACGATGAGGTAAAAACGTGGAGAATTGTCTTTAAGATGGTTCGGAGACGGTTAGGTGTCAGTTATTTTTTCGGTTAGATTAAAAGGTTATCCACCTTCGCCTCGCCGCCGCCGGGATTCCGATCCCGATTTCCGGCCACCGTAGACGCAGGCTCGCGGACGGCGAGCCATGGGTAGCTCGCTGTCCGATCGTCCGGTAACTGTCCGGACCGAGCCAAGGCGTCGACGGCGCGCACTGTTCCCGCGCACCTCAAGGAGTTGTCAGCAATAGGAGGGGCCCATCTGGGTCGAAGCCTACCGGGGTCGGGGTTATCCGAAAGGAAACTAGAGCCCCGGTATGAAGGCTAGAAGGAACGGCGCGGGGTTTTTAGTCAGTAAGACTCTGACACTGTCTCCCGCTCCACCCAAGAGCGGGTTTCGTCAATGATGATTTTCCCCGTCGAGAGAAAAAAAAAATCCACCTTCGCCTACATTGTCGCTTTCTATAGGGTGATAAAGCGGTCAAGCGCGAGGCTCTAAGTAAAAAAAAAACTTGCCTGGTTTTTTTAACGGCCATTCCATACCATCTGTAGCATAAAACGGCAAAAAATCACGTTTCTTGTATGGGAGCCCCCTTATATATGTATTATATTACTAGTTTTTAGATCTGTGAAAATTTCAACTGTATGACTATCACGGTTTATGAACTACAGCCTGGTGACAGACGAACAGACAGAGCGGCGGAGTCTTAGTAATAGGATTGCGTTTTACCATTTTGGTACGGAACTCTAAAAAAAATCTATCAATCAATTACTGTAATAGGTCAACCCCTTCTAGCAAATAAAACCGTGACGTCACAGAATCAAAAAACACAATTTCAAAGACATTAAAAATTACAAAGTTTTCAGCTTGTCAAAAGAAACTTCTCAGCAGATTTGCACGCAAAATTGGACCAACAAAGTATCGGAAAAATCCGAAATTACAAAGAAAAGAATAAACTTTGTATTCAGGGCCTGAAAAGAAACATTCTTCTATTGAAAAGTTGTTGTCAATACATTTCAACATAATACATTGAACGGAAAGAATTCAAAACCTTCAGTTAGCAATTAAAAGCTAAGAGGAAGAACGGACTGAAAAGTTTATGAAGAAAACAACTCGCTTAAAACTCCATCATCAATTCATTCGTTCATTCATTCATTCTTATTAAACTCTAACAATTACTGCGAATGAACGATTCTTCGTTGTCAACTAATGGAATATTTTAGTGGATTTTTAAGAATAGGGCACTAAAAGGGTGAAACAGGACCTTTAGAATTTATTAAAAGTTGCTTAAATGAAAATATTGATAGCTCTTTTATGTTTCAAATGATTGATTTTAAGTGCTTTGAACTCTCTTGGGCATAAAAAGCCCGCCTTATTATTTAGTTAGTCTTTCAAATCTAGTCTCCAAATATCACTGTACCCTTTTCTTAAACGCAGACAAGTCCTTACAGTAAGTTCTTAGTGAACTAGTTACGGTGGTGGAAATCTGATTGGTGGGAGACGCACGGGACCATTGGTTGTGGCGACACTTGGGGGAGGCCTATGGTGGTCCAACATTAGACGTCTTTCTGCTGAATTGATGTTGCCTTAAATAATTTGCAAGGCTGCAAGGTCACAGACCTTTTTTTAAGTATCGAAAATTAACTTTAAAAAAAGTGTCAAAATTTTACTAATTAAAACGCACCTGTGTTCCTTCAGTTGCCCTTTGCGTAAAAGGGCCGTGGTGTCTTTTTTGAACAACCCCGCAGTCATACAAATCAGACTTAGGTCAACATGTATCAAAATTTCTTTGAAACAAGTTTTTAATGAAATTCATTTTTTCATAGCAAATTTTTATAGCACGGTATACCTATATAAATAATACTCGTCAGAACGAATCATACGAGCCCAAACTCGATGGGGTTGTGTCGTTTAACTGCTAAGTTCCTATAGTCACCTTCCAGTTCCATCATCAGATCAGGACCTAGACCATGACGTTTAAAGTAAGATTGTTTTAATCTTGTTTCAGTGTGGGTAAGAGACAGAGCTATACAGGTTGTCTAGCGCCATCTCTTACCCACAGTAAAACAAGATTAAAACAATCTTACTTTGAACGTCATGGTAACCCCCCAGTTCTATGTCCTAATATTTTTACATTGTCATCTGATTTACACACGTATGCAAAATTTCAGCTCAATCAGTAAACGAGTCAAATTTAATTTACAAGATTTAATGGCAGACAAACATAGGGACAGGTGAAACTAAATAAAAGCTTGTTAAAAGACAACAAGCATAGACTTGGTCAAACTATGAAAAAGCATTCTACCAACCTACCAACAAAAATTTGAACAAAAGCATAGCGAACACGATTGCCAACTTT
This sequence comes from Mythimna lalbum, assembly GCA_949319445.1. Lineage (NCBI taxonomy): Eukaryota > Metazoa > Arthropoda > Insecta > Lepidoptera > Noctuidae > Mythimna > Mythimna lalbum. Next base: position 15,263,104 of record OX439370.1, on the reverse strand, counting down.
GTCAGAAGAGTTTATTATAAATATTTTCTATGAAACGCTACAAATTGTCCTCTATTTCAAAGTCTCTGCCTCCTGGGACGTCGATTCAATTCTCAGTTGGGGTATTATTAAAATATTCTATTTGAAACGGTCGGTAACTGGTCGGAACAGTCTAGAAATTCTAGATATTAATTGTAAAGTATGTTGGTACCACTGAGTCTGGAGTAGTTTACTAACTATGGCTAATAGTTTATTAAATTATACTTTACTAGCTGCTCCCAGCGGCTTCGCTCGCGTGATAGCAGAAAATTATCCCAAGGGAACATACTTCCGGGATAAAAAGTATCCTATGTCCTATTCCAGGACATGGTCTATCCGTGTACCAGGTTTCATCAAAATCGGTTTTGCCATTTAGGCGTAAAGACGTAACAAACAAACTCACTTTCGCTTTTATAATATTAGTAAGGATACGTAGTTTAGTTGGAGATTTTGAATTGTAACAGTGTAATGTACCTACTGACCAATTTATAAACTGCGTTTTGTTTATTTGACTTGCGTAATGGTCTAGTGGTTAGTTGCCTTGACTGCTGTGCCGCAGGTCGTGAGTTCAATTCCAAGAATTAAAGGAAAAAAAACAACGGTGGAGCAGTTTATAGACAGGTTTATGAGACAATGCAGTTAATGAGTTACTAGGGCGCCACATGTGCAGAAGCAGTCATTGCCAAACAAGCGGGTCTTCAACATAGTCTTTATCGCATTTCTTAACAGTATACTGGTAACTGGTAAAATTAATTATTATGGTGTTCCCTCGCTTAGAGAGGAAGCCTGAGTCCCAGCAGAACATTAAAATAAGGGCTGATGATGATGATGATGATGATGATGGTGGTGTGCATTTCTTTCTTAATCAAAGAGTTATAGTTTTACCAACTACCTACACGAGTAATAGAATCCTAGCCTAGAAGATGTACCTCAATATCCCTCGACGGATTAAAGTCGAGTAAAACATCTTCACCAAGTAAAAAACCCATTGCAACTTAAGTCTCAATACAAAGTGTACTTAGCAATCCCTACTTACCTCCCGCCAACTTTTCTTTTACCGAATTGAAAACAACTTGCGTTCGAGTTAAATTCAATTTTAAGTTGCTAATAAAAGAAAAGAAGAAAATAACGTTCTTTATGCATAGTTGGGTAGGAAAAGAAATGGGTTTTACGGTAAAAGAAACAGCTTAAAGAGTAATTAATGTGCTGGGTTCTGCGTAGGGGTTGTAAATGGGGGTGAGATCTGTCAAGGGGGTTAAAATATCTTGTCATCGTTTATGTTTGAGTGATGGTTATGGCTTCAGTTAATCTCAACGGGCTAGTGCTACAAAATGCCATCTAGCAACTTTGTAATAAGAGCAGTGGTGGCCGAGTAGTTAGGACTCCGACTTACGAGTTGTAGGACGCGGTTTCAAACCTAGCCAGCGCATTACTTTGTGTAATTTATTTCACCACCATTACTCTTAATACGGTGAAGGAATACCTACATCGAGAGGAAACCGGCATGGACTAGAAGAAAATAATTCGAAGACATGTGACATCTACCAACCCGCACTACGCCCGCTTGGTGGATTAAGGCCCATTGCCTCTCCAAGAGAGAAGGCATGAGTCCCAACAGTGGGAACATTATAAGGCCGACTGAGCTAGCTAACTTTGGACTCGGTGGAAAGGCGTGCGAGGCTAATTGAGGATCCATATTAGGTTACAAAGCCTCGAGCACAGGCGTAAGGTAGCCAGCCTTTTGGTATTTTACAGGATGCGTTTTTGGAGAGTGTGGGCGGGAGTTGCATGATTTGATTCTGCCATCTCCTTTTTACCATCGTACGACGTATGGCGAGTGTCCACCCTTACGTTGTTGAAACTTTTACGGTATGGCTTAAGTACTCGCCTCGTCGTTTAGACCACGTAACAATAATAATGCGTGGAAAAAATTGCCTGCTGAAGTCTTCCCATCCGATTATAATTTGGGTAAATGGTAAGTGATCTTTATTTTTTAACCCTTCAGATACCGTCAATTAGAAACACAATCGTAAGACAATAGATGCGCGGCCACCGGTGGTCGCTTGGGGATTCATGAATTAAATAGGTTTTAAAAAAACTCTTTTACAAGTCAATTTTGGTTTTCATTAGTTTTAACGAGATCAGGCCGGTGTTTCCTAGCTGAATACCCTAACAAGAAACATCGAAATAAACTCAGGGGTCAAAGTCTGTTTAAAGTCCATACAGTAAAATACATAATATATAATGGTCAAATCATATGAGAACCATGCAGAGTAGTGTCTCAGCTGTTATTTTGAGGAAAGAGGCAGGGTGTCTCCAAAGCTAGAAGGAACAGGTTCCTAATAAACCATTGTGCTTCACCATCGATTACATCACTGCTTACCACTTTCACATCTAAAAAGTTGTAGAGGGATTGGGCACGCCACGATTATGGCGGTAAGTCCCCTCTTTGAGGCGTGGCTGGAAAGACCTCACGGCGTCCTTACCTTCCGCATGACGCAGGTCCTCACCGCACATGGCAAGTTCGGGAGGTTCCTGCATCGGATTCAAGCGGAAGAGACGCCCGTGTGTCGCCACTGTGCGCAAAGCCCGGAGGACACGGTGGACCACACCGTCGAGGTGTGCCCTGCCTGGGCGGAGCATCGCCGTGCCCTCGTGGGGGCGATCGGCGGCAAAGGCCGAGGAGAATGAGAGAGAGGAGGAATGGCAGGCGGTCGCCTCCTTCTGCGAAGCAGTAATGCTTGCAAAGGAGGAGGCCGACCGCATCAGGCAACGGCGCCCTCGCCGCCGTCGCCGGGATTCCGATCCCGATTTCCGGCCACCGTAGACGCGGGCTCGCGGACGGCGAGCCATGGGTAGCTCGCTGTCTGATCGTCCGGTAATGGACCGAGTCCAAGACGTCGACGGCGCGCACTGTTCCCGCGCGCCTCAAGGAGTTGTCAGCAGCAGAAGGGGCCCAGCTGGGTCGAAGCCTACTGGCGACAGGGTTGTCCAAAAAGGAGTTCGTGCCCCGGTATGAAGGCTAGAAGGAACGGCGCGGGGTTTTTAGTCAGTAAGAGTCTGACACTATCTCCCGCTCCACCCAAGAGCAGGTTTTGTCATAAGATGATTTTCCCCGTCGACAAAAAAAAAAGTTGTAGAGGGATTTGAATAAATAAAGCTCTTCAGTTCATAAATAAAAGGCGGGAGAGTGAATGGTACCAATTTCAAATATAAAAACCTTAACAACAAATTCTAAGCCACTAACTACCATACACGACTCAACAACTATCAACAATACAAACTGCCCATTATCCTTCCCGCCCCTAACCATTCACAACAACACCCCCACAGATCCACAACTATATTTTTCACCCCCATAATTAACAAGCCCATGAAAAAAATCGACGTGAAAAATGCTGCTTGCATATTTCCCTATTTTTCTTAAGTCTTCAAATTGTAAAAGGCTCTCATGGAATAATAGAGGGGTAAGTAGGAGTGGGTGCTTGTGTCGAGACCGGCACTGAATGGGAAGTACCCTTGGGTACCAGACATTTGACGGAACTGCATTTTTTCCGACGTAATTGGTAGGTGGCGACACTTGCTCGTTTAAATTGACTAGGTAATTTTAGTTTTTATATTTCTTTTGTTTCATTTCTTAATTATGAATTCGGATTTAATTAGGGGTGAAGAAGTGAGAATATGAAGGAGCTAACAAAACTGTTTAATTTTATTAAAATGTAATTTAGGTTAGGTTAATTAAGTGTAGTAATGCTAGGAATTAAAAGTAAGATAGGATAAGTTCATGAAGGAGAAGAAGGATGAAAGAATTGAAACATTATTTAGTTTTTGGTAAGAACCTATAATGCTTCTACCCCTTTTTCAAGGTTTGAAATCATTTAATGGCTTCCCCCGCTCTATGGTGTAGCAAGAGGGCGAGTCAGACATTCACTGACTAAAATCACACCTATGTTCCTTGACTTGCCTTTTAGATTAGGCCCTGGTGCCCCGTCGGTTTGCTGACCTCTCATTGAGGCTTGCGTGGAAAATTCCGCACCGTCGACGACTTGGGATCGGCCTGTCGTTGAGGTAGAAGTTAATATTTTGGATTATTAAAAGTATTAAAGATTAAAAAACTGTACCTTTTATTTTACTTTTTTGAGTATTAAAATCTTTATTTACAAATTTTTTATGTGTTTACTGTGGACTCGCAATAATATTTATAAATATTTTTTTAAAAGTTCAACATTAGATGAAAGTATTTCGACTTTATTAAACATTCAAAATAAAATACACGTAGAAAACTATCTCTTCTTTGAAATGATTAATTATTTTAAATTTACAAAATGAGAAATATGCAAAAATAATAAATAAATAAATTTAATATGCAGAAAAGCCTTTTTCAAGAATAAATGCATTCTGATTTTTAATATTTCAAGCGAGACTTTCAAGTGAAGTTTTGCAGCAAGAATACAAATATCAAAGTTAATTATGTATTGCATGTTTTAACTCTATATTTATTTAATGAATGACTAGAAAGCAATTCATTCACTGATTAGATTAACTTTGGTAGCTACTCAATTATACGTTGATTACGTTTATGAATACGCCCGACCTGCAAACGACGTTTTTCAATACACTTGCGGAGATATCAATAAATAGGAGTTGTCGCGAGAATCGTGGGGGTTGCTGAGCGCCTAGCCTAATACGATAAATAAAGTAGTGGAAGTAGTATTCCACACTAGTGGAATTAAAAAAAGTTGGATTACTATTGCTATACACTCTATACTTCTGTGGAATGCGCTTCCTCTCGACATCAGGACGGCCCTCAGTCAGTATGCATTTAATCAAAAGTTGCGGCATTACTTTCAGAACAAATAGCGAAGTTTCAAAAACCCCCTTCCTTTAATTTTTATAAAAATACTAGCTTTCCGCCCGCGGCTTCGCCCGCGTGGACCACAGTTTATATCGCGCGGGCAGAGACCCGTGCTCAGCAGTGGAATTATAGGTAGTCTATGTGTTATTTCAGTGTCTCTTCTACCCACCTACCAAATTTTATCTAAATTCGTTCAGTAGTTTTTGCGTGAAAGCGTAACAGACAGACAGACAGACATAGTTACTTTCGCATTTATAATATTAAGTAGGGAATAGGGAATAGTAGGGATAGGGATAGTAGGGATTTATAAGGGTATATCATATTACATATATTATGTAGGTATGACTATTTTATAAATATGTATACATTTGTACCCTTATTTTTCTTAATCTTCTTTTTCCTTTTTTTATGCACCTGCCATATTTTTCTCTTCTACACCCTTGGTTGACTAGTAGGGAATGCCTAAGACATTCAGTCTACCTTTGTACGAGTACATTTGTGTTGCATGAAGTTTCAATAAATAAACAAATTGCTTTAATAATTGATACTATAACACTTCAGGTTATTCACCTCTCCACCATTTCTACTTACCCTCCAAAATCGATAGCCTAGGCAATAAACTTTGACAATAAAATATACGGCTCTCATTCTAGACCGAGATTCAGGAAAAATGGCCTTTATATACCTTTGTATATGTATGGGCTATTGGATCGCTATCTATCACTAACTTTTATATTTGTAAAACCTATTTCTTTCAGATACATGGCTCTTGAATCATGTTTTATTGGATTGTGTCTCAGAGCATACCGCATTTGCTATTGATTAATATAGAAGCAATGAGAGCAGTGGTAGCCGCCCCCGCCTCGTGGTAACGGTGTATGTGGTAACGGTCGGGACTTAGAAGGACCCAGCGACTTACAAGGTCACGGACTCAAACCCAGCCAGGCGCATTACTTTGTGTAATTAATTTCATCGCCACTGCTCTCAAAACGGTGAAGGAAAACATCGTGAGGAAACCGGCATGTCTTAGAAACAAAAATTTGAAGACGTGACGACCAACAATCCGCTCTAGACCCGCGTGCTGGATTACGGCCCATTCCCTCTCCTAATGAGGAAGCCTGATGCCCAGCAGTGGGATCATTATAAGGGTATTTATGCTACTTGTGCTTACTTAATATTATAAAAGGTAAAGTTTGTTTTTTTTTTTGTTTTGTAGGAGGTAATTTCTGAAAGTATTGGTTCGATTGCGAATTTTTTTTCACTGATATAAAGCTGCTTTAGCCAGCTAGGCTACATTTTATGTACGTGGGTAAAGCTGCTAGCGAAAGCTAGTGCTTAATATGGGAACCAAAAAAAATGAAAGAAATATCATAAAATATCATTCCGTGTGCATAACAGAAACCAATTTTATACAATTCAACCTAAATACACGTCATATAAAGTTTGATGAGATATAATAATCTATACTTATAATAAATCTGTAGAGAGTTCAATTCTGTACATGAAATATATTTCCAAAATAACTATCAGGGGGTGATTAGTGATCGATACTGATGCCAAAAATGCAAACAGTAAAATTTTTGTCTGTCTGTCTGTCTGTCTGTCTGTCTGTCTGTCTGTCTGTCTGTATGTTCTTTATAGAAACAAAAACTACTCGATGGATTTTAACGAAACTTGGTACAATCATTCTTCATACTCCTGGGCAGGTTATAGTATACTTTTCATCACGCTACGATCAATAGGAGCAGAGCAGTGAAAGGAAATGTTGGGGAAACGAGAAAAATTACTCCATATTTTAAGCTTCCGTCGCGTTTGCAGCCTTAATGGTTAAAGCTACACAGAAATCATGTATAACGGAAATGTTCTCCTTAAAATTATATAAAAAATATCCCAAAACATCATATGTCTATCTTTTATGGTTGACTCACAATAACACATGTAACTCCCGATAGCTTAGCAGTTCGGAGCTTTCTGTTTATTTTTGTCTATGGCACCAAGGTGTGTGCACACTGTCACGCGCGTAAGTGGAAGGGAGAGATCTGGAACGGCTCGAATCGTCTCGCGCAACACGTTGTTTTCCAGGCTCTTAGAATTCAACACCAGACGTTTCAGATCTTTGATTTTGACGACTCCGTTGTCGCTGGCATAAGCAACAGGATCCGCGTACGAAGTCGCTGGCAGAAGCTAGTATAATATAAAGTTACAAACATATAACGATGATAACCTATAAACCCACAATAATGACCAATTTTATCAACAACAACATTTTCCTGACAAAATAATCTGGCACGTCCTCATACATTAAAAAGTAGGACACATAAAAGCGCCAACATCCCCCAAACTGTAAAATACGATAATTAAAATATTATCCCACAAAACCCATCGGCTTAAGTGGGTGATTTTAAAAATCTGGCCAAGTGCGAGTCGGACTTATGCACGTGGTTCCGTACCGTCCGTAGCAAGAAACGAGCACAAAAATTAGGTTTGTTGTAAAAATGTTGGTGTTGATTTTTTTGAACTTAAATATTTATTTTATTTTGTTTTTTATAGCGGCAACAGAAATACACCTGTGAAACCACTCAAACTCAAAACTCAAAATTATTTATTTCGCACAATCTACATGGACACTTATAAAACGTCAGAAGCTAGCGCATGGTTCCAATTGATAGCTTCCTATGGAGAAGAACCGGCGAGAAACTCCATGGTAACTGTTTTTTTTTCAGCTATCGTGGTTTTTGGGATACAGCCTGATGACTGACGGACAGACAGACAGACGGACAGCGGAGTCTTAGTAACAAGGTCCCATTTTAGCACTAGATTCTTACGTTTTATAAGTGCCCTTGTAGGACAATATCAAATAAAAAAATTTTGAATTTAAAATTTTTGGGTACGGAACCCTAACAATGAGCTCATTTCACCCCCTAGGGGTTGAACCGTGAGCCTAAAACTGAGGCATTCAGGCTGTACGCCACTTCACCTCCTGGGAAAAGGGTAGTTAGCATTCATCGGATTCCCGACAATGGCCCGATTTCCCCATTGATTTTTTGTTTTGTTTTTCCCGTGTTATTTACGGCAGTACTTGTATTAGCTCGAAACTTTGCTGAATAGATTTTGTTGATGAAGTAGGCTTTTTGATTGGTTTAAAGATATAACGGTTTTATTTTAGTTTCCTTGAATGTTATGATGGCACAGTTGGCGCAGTGGTTGAGCGATTGACTACTAAACTGTGTTTCGCGGGTCCGATTCCCGCACGGAACAAAATAATGTTTGTATGTTCTTCTGATAGGTGTGCCAGGTCTGAATGTCACGTTTTTTTTTATGGTAGGGAAAATCATCCAATGACAACCCCTGCTCTTGGGCAGAGCGGGAGATAGTATCTCACTGACTAAAAACCCACCCGATTCCTTTGTGCCTTCATACCGGGACTCAAGCTACCTTTCGGACTAACTCTGGCCCCAGTAGGCTTCGTTCGACCCAGATGGGTCCTGTTGCTGACAATTCCTTGAGGCGCGCGGGAACAGTGTGCGCTGTCGATATCTTGTGCGGGTGAACTAACCGCATTTACTACTCAAGAATTATTTACTATATGGAGCAACATTTTTATATACACCTAGATGACCTGGCGAACTTCGTACCGCCTAACCCGCCTAACAGTCAATGAATGTAGTATATCTTTCGATATACGTAAGCACCCACGATACAGGAGCAATTATTTTGTCAAAGTTATTTGTAAAACACGGACAATCTTGCAGGACTGTATTACTAATATCATAAACAACAACTTTTGTTCAAAGACTTTTTACCAAAAACAATCCATCAAGATTACTTTGTTCTATCTAACACATTTCACGACGAGTCATCCCGGGACGATACTCCTAGCGCATGATAAAAATACTCTTGTGTGTAAATTCTTTCGTAATAAATATCTTGCCTTAATTTCCTGAGTTTTACAAGGATCATGTCCTACAAACAATGACACCCACATAGGCAACCTTAAGGCCCTTTCTCCCATTTAGTGCTATTTAAAAAGAAGAAAAAATATAATCTATTGTGTGTCCCACTGCTGGGCAACGGACTTCCCTTTCTCCTTCCAAACTTTTCTGTCTAAGGCGATCTCTTGCCAAGTTTGTCCTGCAAACATGATCAGTACCCCTAGCCAGGTTGCTAATCTACGATAGTTAACGCTTGTAGAAAGCTTTGAATGTACGGGAATGACGTCATCTCAACGCTCAGTCACGTGGTCAGAACAAAAGAATTGGTGGCAAGGTCAACGCGAAGCTTTCGACGCAAGCGAAACGGTTGTAACTTGGCTAGGGGTGCTGATCGTCACCTCACCTTCGCCGCAGTCGAACATGACGGCGTCTACCTCCTTCAGTGGTCCAGTGAGTGACAATTCTCGCCCACTATCCGGTGAATTCTTGCGACGTGGCCAGCCCACTCCCTCTTCAGCCTGACTGTTTTTTCCGCAACATCTGCTATTTAGTGTCATAAAACAGTGTTTTTAGAAGCCTATTTTTTCTCGGTAACGGCTAAGTTAATAGGTTTAAAAAAAAAGGTTTTTTATAGATTCATACTATCGTTATCAACATAAGATTTTTTCCTATGACTAATACTATCAAAAAGACAAAATTTACAACATGATATTTTTTCGCTTGTTCTCCCTACTCCTTTCAAATGGCTTTGATCTTTAGAAATAATGTTTACACCAAAAAATTGCTGGTTAAGTGTTCTTCAGAATGTACCTATATGTAAATCAAACAATATTTCACAAAGAAAATATTTTTAAAAGTCAGCTAGGCTCTATGCGGGCGCAAATGACAGTACGAGTAAGTGTGCATTTAACTCCGGCCAGATAGTCAAGGGACTACACGCCTTAATAAAGTTTACTGAAAAAAATTGAAATACCTTCGTTATTTATTACAAAATCCAACAATAAGGACACACGACGCGATGAAACCCATTGTACAAAAATACACATAGGAAGTAGGATCCTCGCAAAAAAACGCCATTCATTGCAGTCCCCATAGAATTTCAATTAAGGCCATGAATCTTGTAGCACAACGCATGGGGCAGCCTGTCCTATGGCAACCATTGAACTGGTCGTTCGGACGTCCGACGGTTTTCGCTTTTATTTTTAAAACCTATTGAGAGAGGGTTAATGAGACCTATTATGTGAGATTCTGTTGGTGTCTGTGAGGGGGTGGAGGGTTAAATTATAGTTGATATTTATTTTAGAGGGGTTGTGTTTTGTTTTTTGTGGACAGACACTTGGCATGACATTCCGATGAGATGTAGCTGGAAGTTCTGGATTGATTATGTATTACATTTTCTAATCCATATTGTATTTTTGTAATATTTTATAATATGCGAAACGGATATGAACGTACAAAAAATATAGTATGTGTAGATACAGCTATCGGTCAATTTAATTATATATTTTATACATATTTGTTTTCTCGGTCGATTTAATTTAATCTATGTGATCTTTTTTTACATCACTTTGATTTTTGATTCAATTTCTTTAATGACAGCTTTATTTTTAAATAACTCTTTTTTACAATGCGTGAAAACACCATAGACTCCGCGGATTCATAGATTACTTTCTATTGCGACTCACTTTTTGACTTTTTTATTTGAATTGTGCTTTTGGGTACAATATTGACTGATCTACACTGTCCTCACTTACCTATTAATATTGTAATATTGAAAAACCGATCAGTTTAAAGAGTAATAATTGAATTTTTGCCGGTTCTTCTCCATAAAAACGACAAATTGAATCTATGCAACAGTTTCCAATGTTTTATAAGTGCCCATGTAGGTTTATGTGAAATAAAAATAATTTCGAGTTTAATTTTGATAAATATCTCTACGGATGAAAGCATACTTTAAAAAAGAACAACCTCAATTTATTTCCAGTACCTACATAAACTACTTACCTTAAAGAACTCTTACCAACCCACGGTTTCTCATCAAACATAATTTGAAAGATAATCACAGGAAGCCTTTTCATAAAAAAACATTTATTTACATCCCTCAGAGCCTTCTAGAGCATCTCTATGTCATCACTTGTGTGTAGAGCTCTATAGGAAGCATTGAGCGTGCAATTTTATCAAGAGCCTCTATACTATGTATCTGGGAAATTTGAATTCTATGACTGTTAACTTAAAGTTTAAATTACAATGATGTGGGCTAGGAATGAAATAACTAGAATTATTTTGAGTAGTAGAAAGTTAATGTTTGTTTTGAACTTTTATAGTATTATTAAACATGGTACTAAGTAGTAACTATGTTGAAGCAATAATAGAAGAAACAAAAAATATGTAACAAAAATTTATGTAACTCATAATATGATTTAAAAGAGTGTCCATGGAGTTTCTTGCACGTTATTTTCCATGGAGATCTACGCTTTGGAACTTGCAATTTAGTTTCACTTTTTTGACTGACCGACATTTTGACAAAGCAAAAGTGCCAGTAATTGGTCTATTTGAAATAAACGTTTCTGAAATTGTGGCGTTCAAGAAGGTCACATACTCATTTACTTGCAAACTGTCAAGGTAATGTTAGGTTTATGATTTAAAAAGCTTAGAGATTTTCGTTCTAAAATATCTGTAGCCCCTGTAGGCTTCGACCCTGCTGGGCCCCTGCAGTTGCTGAAAATCTTCTTGAGGCGTGCCATCAACGACTTGGGCTCGGTCCGTACGGTTACTGAACGGTCGGACATCGAGCTAGATTTTACCTGTAAATCTTAGTTTTTACCTGTAAATCTTAGGTTTTACCTGTAAATCTTAGGTTTTACCTGTAAATCTTAGTTTTTACCTGTAAATCTTAGATTTTACCTGTAAATCTTAAGATTTACCGTAGTTCCAGCTTTTATAGTAACATAAATACACCTAACTGCCAATTTCTTTGAAGAATATTATAGTCTCGATGTTCAATACCTTGTATTTTTTCCTTTGATTCGAAAATGATCAATCATTGGCCTTAATCGCCTGTACGAGTACAAAAACCCTTGAACACAATTGTTCAGTTTTCATAATACATGATTGATTGACTTACTGTAATCTAATACTTTATACCTTCTGGTATTGTACGAGAATGTTTTTCATGAAACATGTTATGGATTATTCACATATAGATCATTTACTTTACCTGAGATCATTTTGTAAAGACTTCTGTGGAAATTGATGCAGACTTTTGTACTTAATTTTTGTTCAGTCTTCATATTTTTTAGGGTACCTGAAAAAGAAAAACAGAACCTTTTTAGGACCACTTTGTTATTCGTCTGTCTGTCTGTCAAAACCTTTTATCTCAGAAACACGTGGAGGGATCGAGTTGAAAATAAAAATATATACTAAAGTCTGCAGATTCCTTTGAAACTGATAAAATCAAACTTCTAAGTTAACTAAAAAAAGACACGGCCGATTATATCACAAAAAAAAACGTATATTTCGACACTCACAAGGCAATCAAAATTCATAGGATCTTTTTGGCCTAGAATCCTGAAAGACATGAGCAAGGCCTTGTAGCCCAAATACAGGAATTAATCAGAAAACTGTAAATTTGTGTAACGACACTTAAAAAAAACTTTTTTGCGATTCGGAAAAATCTTTGTACGTCAATTTGGGAATTAAACTGTTTTCCTAGGTAAGTTTGTACAGAACCCTCAGTACGAGAGTCCGACCCACGCTTGCCTGGTTTGTTTTTATACCACTACACACCACAACAAAAAAAAACAAGTATATAATGGGCAATCTTATCGCACAGGGCAATATCTTACAGACAACCTTTGGATGGACTGAACGAAAGGAGATATACTATATTTAGGGCTGTAAGATAATATATAAAAATCATAGCAAATACTAATAAGACCTAATAATATAAGATACTGTGTACATACGATTCCAAATAATACAGTTATATATAAAATTGAGAAAAGAGAAGAAAAAATTTCGTGACAAGTCTAGCAGATTGATTATTGAACCCAGAGCTAGTATTTTGAAACCAAATAATATAAACAGAAGTATTTTACGAAAACAAGCATGAAAGAAATATAAAAACATAGATTTACTTACAAAATCTAAATTTAATTTCACTGAAATAGACAGACATTGAAAAGACAGTAAAAATGTAAACTCAGAATAAAAAATACCCTAATTTTTGCTTCAAAATTAGCGAGTGAATGAACGAATGATATGAATGGAAAACACCGTCCGCTCTTTCATTCAAATGTAAATGTGAACATTTGCATTCAAATGAGCCTTTCTGGAATTATTACTGTCAACGCACAGCCTGACAATTAAAATAATTATTAATATCATACCGTTAATTTTATAAGAGATCTGGCCGCCATGGAAATTCATTCGTTTTTAAAAGTCTGACGCAGAAACCAGTCTAGTCAAAAAGGAATTCTGTTATCTAGATGAAGGGTTGTGAATAAAAAAACACGGGTAGGTTTTAGTTAGTGAAAGTCAAAAGAAAGAAAGAAAAACATTTTATTCGCGTGAAAAAGGTGCAATCTTATAACTAGATAACAAACAAAAAAAAAGAAAGAAAATAAAAAAAGAAGAAAGAAAGATAAGGAAGATATGCGTCATATCCGCGCAAAACGCCACACACCCACACCCACACACAGACACACTCTCTCTCCCTACACCCAGAGCAGGAGAAGTTATTTAGTGAATTCTCACCACAAAAAAATAAATAATTATTATTTTATGTATCAGTAACTATATCTCAGAACCCTGTATGCATTGCCTGTGACAACAAAGCATGCAGAAACACAGCCTGTATTTAAAAGGCTTGTAAAGGAACGTTACATGTCACTGTAATCTTGTTTTCGTCTTACCATTTATTTTACTTACTTATACATGTATATTTTTCATGTATGTATTATATAATGTATCTAGTATAGTATTAAATACTTCATCATCATCATATTCCTGCCCTTGTCCCGTTTAATTTGGGGTCGGCGCAACACGTTTTTTTCTTCCATTCTGTCCTGTCACCCGTCAAGCTATCACTAACTCCCTTTTCTGTCATATTGCTTCTCACACAATCCATCCATCTTTTCTTTGGATCTTTTCTTTTTCTATTAAGTGCCTATATTATTTATATTACTTCTTTATTTGCACCTAGTGCAACCCCATTTTGTGTCCAGGCATCTCTATTCTTGCCAGGTTGCCTGGAAAAAATCGCCGAGTACGATAAGGCCGTGAATTGTATGTTTTTTTATTATAAGGTTTCCTTTTTTAAAATATTGTTTACAATAAAGTGTATATAAATAAATAACCCTAAGGCCCTGGACCTTTGGGAGGCGTATGAAGGGCCGAAACCAACTCGCAAAATCTCTTTACACACTTAATAGAATTTAATACCAACCGATGAATTACTATACGAACATAGTTAATAAGTTTCAATAGTTGCTAATCATTGTTACATATGTATATGATTAAATAAATAATAATTAATATTATTCTTATTAAAAAAAAGTGGTGAATTTTCCAAGGGGACATGTATGGTCTAATTCTAAACTAATATTATCAAAAACTTCTCAAAGGAATTTCGCGCCTAATATTGATTTTTTTTTTATTCTTATAAACTAGTGTTAGTAACATAAGATTTTTTATTAAGAAACGAGGATGCTTGTGAGAGAGAGTGTGTGTGTGTGTTTGTTTGTTACTTCTTCACGGATTTCGATGAAACTTATTATATGGGTAGACTGTGTCGTCGAATACCACAAAACATACTTTTTATTTATTTATTTTTGTCGACGGGGAAAATCATCATTGACAAAACCCGCTCTTGGGTGGAGCGGGAGATAGTGTCAGACTCTTACTGACTAAAAACTCCGCGCCGTTCCTTCTAGCCTTCATACCAGGGCTCTAGTTACATAAGATACTTTGTTTAACCGGGTGTATATTCTTTTAGGATCTTCTTCTTTTCGTATCGATTCGACTCAGATTTTGTCCGACCAATACTTAGCCAACTGGACAGCTCTGTCGTTGGCCTCGTCCAAATCATTTAGGGAGCAGGTAGTTGTGCATGCCGGGCAGGAAAGGAGATGACACATATCCTGTGAAGGAGCTCCACACTGGCACTGTTTCTGTATTTGTAATAATTATCCTTTAGGATAATTTTCTACTTTAACGTGTGCAACTAAACTACGACTGAGAACTAAGGTTGCCGACATAGCATGAAGAATTGACAAACTTAAGTGGCAATTTGCAGGGCACATTGCTCGCAGAACAGATAGCCGTTGGGGCCGAAAGGTTCTGGAGTGGCGACCGCGTACCGGAAGACGCAGCGTGAAAGGCCTACAAGGTAGACCGATGATCTGGTGAAGGTTGCGGGAAACCGATGGATGCGAGACGCACAGGACCGTTCATTGTGGCAACAATTCAGGAGGCCTATTTCCAACAGTGGACGTATATGAAATGATGAACGTGGGCAAACCCACTGGCAGCAGCTAGTTTAAAATATTTCTAGCTAGAAATCAGGAGAAGTAAATTTAAGGTTTTTGACTTACTAGTACGTTCTGTGAGCTAAAGTATATTTTCTTTTTTCAGGTACGTTTTCGCTGACATCTGAAAAAACAATTTCAGCTTCGTTTGTGTGAGTATAATATTGAAGTAAGATGGATAGGTATAATATGCTAAAGTGGTTAGTCTACTTTGTTACAACGATCTGTTTGTATAGGTACCTAGGTAATGAAGAAAATAGGGTTTAGTTGACTAATTTACACACTTTTTAATGCAAAAAACTACAACTAGCAACAAAAATCAATTTCTTTAAAAAAAAAAACTTTCTCGCCATCTCCTTTCTACCATCGGACAACCTGTCGAACGGCGAGTATCGACACTTACATTGTTGAAACTTCTACGGTTCGGACTAAGCGTTCCGCTTCGTCGTTTATATTGCGTACAGTGCGTACATCGAAAGACTGAACAATTTGCCAGCTGCGGTTTTCTCATCCAATAATAATTTAGGTGTCTTCAAGGCTAGAGTGAATAGGTTCTTAATAAACGCTTTACCAACAACGATTGCATCGATCGCATTACATCATCATCCCACCTGATGGTAAGCACCATCAGGTGGGATCTATCATTAAAACACACAGTTTATATCATTAAAAAAAACGACAACTTCTTAGCGAAATTCTTATACACACAATAAGGAAATGATTATTTTTCAATTGTAACAAAAATGGACATCAATAGAATCTGGTATTATAAGAATGTGGCGTATATAGAATCTGATATTTTTAGAATCTGGAATTTGTAAAATCTGGCGTTTGTAGAATCTGGCTTTTGTAGAATCTGGCGTGACCGCCGTGCAATTTGGTGAACTAGTCGACTAAACCGATAATAGGGTTTAGTCGACTAGCTCACCAAATTGCACGGCTTGTGGTAAAATTGAGGACGTACGTACTCATGTGGTGTGTACGGAATGAGGTTGAAAGAAAATCGGTAATGAGAAAGTTCAATATTAATTGGATAAATATTAGGAGTCATACGCGTTAGAACGTCTCATCACCTCTTTCTAAGCCGTCCACAACTTTAATTTCTACTAGTATCTACAGGAACCCACTGTATAGAGGTAACATTGTATGCCTATATGCGCTGTGTGCTATTCATCCCAATTCTATCTTTAAAAAAAAAGCGTTATTCCACTGGTATCGAGAGTGCCATCCAGCAAAACTATCTTCAGATTATACAAATATTTTTCCCATGCGGGAATCGAACCCTTCACGTGCAGCCCAATAGGCAATAACTCGATCGCTGCGCCAATCAAATCGCCAAGCCGGTTTTATTTGGTAGGTAAATGTATTACAAAAGTTTCATAGAGATACCACTATATGTACAAATTAATTAGTCCAATAACATACTATCATGCTATGTTGTGTCAATTAACGCTTGTTTGAACCGTGTCGTAAGTTTTACGGGCTTGAAGCACGAAATTACTTAACAACACTACTCGTAGTAGACCCAGTTACGTGATAATTATATAGCAGATCTAAAGCTAGAACTACACTGCACACACGTGAGACCCACAAGCCTGGGCACGCCACGATTATGGCGGTAAGTCCCCTCTTTGAGGCGTGGCTGGAAAGACCTCACGACGTCCTTACGTACCGCATGACGCAGGTCTTCACCGGACATGGCACGTTCGGGAGGTACCTGTTTCAAATTAAGTCGGAAGAGACGCTTGGGTGTCGCCACTGTGCGGAACGTCCGGAGGAGACGGTGGAGCATACAGTCGAGATGTGCCCTGCCTGGGCGGAGCATCGCCGTGCCCTCGTGGCGATCGGCGGCGGAGACTTCTCGCGCCGGGCTTTGGTCGAGGCCATGGTCCGGAACGAGGAGGAAAGGCAGGCGGTCGCCTCCTTCTGCGAAGCAGTAATGCTAGCAAAGGAGGAGGCAGACCGCCACAAGCCGATCAGAGCGTGTCGGTCTCTTTACATTTTATATTGAAACTAGACTTGTAGAGCTACACTAGATGCACGCCACGCGACGTCGTACTACGTACAAATCAGGCGTGTTACACGTGTGCGTCGGTCTAGTGTAGTTCTAGCTTAGTAATGTATGTCGTGGTACCTAAAAGACCGCTGTAATCGTTGGCACTTCACTTAAAAATCACATGTGTACACTAATATAATAAAGAGGTAAAGTTTGTTTTTTTTTTTGTTTGTAGGAGGTAATCTCTGAAAATACTGGTACGATAGCAAAAAATTTTTCACCGTTAGAAAGCTGCTTTATTCTTGGGTAACACGTGCTCGCCGTACGTTTCAAAAACAAAAAGGCATAATGTATTCCGAGATTCGCAAAATCCCGCTCAACAATGATTTTTGATCTCTGTCAACTCTCCACGAGTTATCCCCTTTTGCAAAGAAAAAAAAAACTGCCCCCATAACAGTAGCAGATGCCACATCAAGCATTCGAGCCAGTTCTCAAATAAATGCCGATCCACAAGCATAACGCGAAAACAATAGATTGATTCCAAAGAACATTCGGACGCTATTCATTGTTGGCGCGCGGGGAATCGGTAATTTTTTATTTTCTGGAATAGGGTTCCGTGGTTTTTTAGTGTAGCATTGTATCTGTTGAAATTGACGGAAGGTTCAGCAGGTATTGCTATCATTATTTTTAGTTGTTGTATAGACAGATATACAGTTACACATCGTCTAATAATAATATTTCAGAACTATCACACACAACGCCGTCTAGTTCCAAGCTAAGCAGGGCTCGTGTTATGGGTACTAGACAACTGATAAACATACTTATATATTTCTAAATACATACATATTATAGATAAATAAATTACACCCAGACACAGAACAAATGATTATGCTCATCACACAAACATTTGTCCTGGGTGGGAATCGAACCCACGACCTCACTCCCTCACTAACCACTAGACCAACAGGCCAGTCAAATGAATCCTTTCACTCTGGATGGTGTGAGAATGAGTATCAGACTTTTGCTAAATAAAACTAGATGCGTTTTTCACGTTCTGCATCTCAAATAATAACTGAAGGAGTCCAAATATAGTAAAAGAAGATATTTGATGATAACTCACCCAAAATAAAAAGAATCCTTTGTTTATTTTAGATATATTCACGTTTTGTTAGTACATAAAATTATGTTAACAATAACTTACACATCATGAAAATGTTATGTTAAAATTAAATTACTTTAAAAATTTACTCATAGCCGTATTAAACTAATTCAAATAAATAATTAAAATTTATAACATTCGTAATTATGGGTCTGTTTTGATCTGTGATGATCAATCGAAATTTAAAAGCTCAATGCTAAAACAAATTATGATCTCAATATATAAAGCAATCTGGCTAAATGGGGCTTCCTCGACCCATCTCTAGCACAGTGCCAGTGTGGAGCCTCTTCACAGGATATGCGCCACCTGCTATGCTGCCCATCCTGCATTACCACCTGCAGTTTTCAGGATCTATACCAGGCCAACAATAGAACTTTACAGGTTGCTAAATATTGGTCAGAAAAAGTATAGTTTGAGAGCATCGACACGAAAAGAAGAAGAAGAATATATAAAAAAAAACAATGATTTAAAGTTTTAAAAGCCCAAAAAATAACTACTTCATTTATAGACAAAAAATGTTCTTTTTTTTTTTTAAATCGACCATTGACACTATACATACGAAATTCAGACGTAAACAACACAACAAAATTCCCTGTCAATTCCTGGTCAAAAATCCATACTGAACCGCAAAGTTTTAAAAGCTTTTCACTTGACAGATTTTTTTTCAGCAGCTGCTATTGTGAGGCGTAACTAGATTTGAATGTGTTGACAATGAATCGTTCGCCACTCGAATTCTCTAACGGAACTGAAAAATTTTCGCGCATTCAACGCATATTGAGTTCATGAATAACTTACTTAAGCGGAAGTCGGGCTTCGAGTAATATGGCAACTGTAGGTAGGTAGGTTGTCTTTTGTTTTGATTGGGGAATGAATATTGATAGGGTTTCAGATTAAAGATATTTTGTTTTAGGGGTTACAGAAAGACTTTTTATCTGGTTTTCACGTTGTATCAATACTTCATATAAAATTACTAGCTGCTGGCAGCGCAGAAAAAAAAATTCCATAGGAATATACGAAATTCGTGCAGCCATTCAAGAGTGATTTTTTTTTAAATCTTGCTTTCGAAAGGTACGACCCATTCCCTCTTCTGGAGAGGAAGCCTGAGTCCCAGCAATAGGATAAGGCTGATTATGCTATGAAAAAGTATATGTCTTATTAATCTAAAGGATTCGTAGTATGTACTTTAGAAAAGCTTATAGATGTAATTAAAAATAGATAAAAAAAAAAAAAATTATAACGGTGAGAAATCGTCAAATAACTTTTCCCACTTTTGCTGACTAAAAGCCACTTGTGTTCTTTCAGTTACCTTTTGCGTTTCAGGGCTGCGGCGACTCTTCTGAACCATCCCAAAGCACACGTCGATTACTATGATTTTAACTGGAAAGAATTTTAAAATCATAAGAAATCGTATTCGTAAATAATTCCATCATCGGACCACAAGACGTACGGCGTTGCGTCACCGGTTGACATCCCACCCATACGCACAAGGCGTTTTGGGAACACATTTATTGTGCGTACAGCCAAGGAGTGGAATTCCCTGCCAGAGTCTGTGTTTCCTGATAGCTACAACTTGGGGGTCTTTAAGTCAAGAGTGAATAGGTTACTTCTAGGCAAGCGTGCTCCATCGTCGGCCACATCATCGCTTACCATCAGGTGAGAAGGTGGTCAAACGCGAGCCTATAAATAATAATAAATAAAAAAAAAATATGTATGTATTTGTCCTTCTGCGGATATCTTCTTTCCTGATTCGACTCAAGGAAGCATAGCCCATTCCATTGCCCTTTGGGCGACTGTAATTTTTCTGACGAGGCCCATTGTGAGCAACCACGTTTTAGAGCCAAATAGCAGCACAAACTGGTATTATATATTAAGGATAGACTTTCGTCTTGAGACACAGTGGTGTATTGGACGAGAAGATACCGCGCAGCTTCCCAGAATTCAGCAAAAAAGCAGATACTTTAATAAATCAAGCTAAGAACTCATATATATCATCATTATTTCAGCCGAATGATGTCCACTGTTGGACATACGCCTTCCCCAAGTGTCGCCACAACGACCCATCCTATGCGTTTCACATCAACCGGAATTCCGCGACCCTCATCTCTCAAATTTACATTAATTTTTAATTGTTTCATCGTTGTTACATCAGATTTGGATCTGTATTGGTCCCTTAAAATCATACTGTCAGCGTTTAACACGTATAAAATTTTACACAACCAAATCGAAATAAAAACCAATGAAATACCTATCACGCCATAAAAAAGAGATATGAAATCAATCTCCATACAAACTCACATAACATAACAAGTACTTATAATTTATTCCCTTGCACGTAAATTTTTAACATCGCCCAAAATGGCTGTTGTAGAATTAATGAGAACATTTCAACTGGCAACCCCGGAGTTTGAATTTATTTTTCATGGCAACATTGGAATATATTATCTGTGCGTTAATTGTTATCTGTTGCTGTTCAAATTTATTTTATTGGATTTAGTTTTCTAGGGTTGTCTGTGTATTAGGGGATTTTGTTTACTTGATATAGCAGTGATGGGATTAGAGGAATTTTGAAAGTGGCGCCAGTGACTGAAAACTTAAAAGGAAATCGTTTGTCTTGGTATGGTCATGCAAAGAGAAGGAATGAAACGCATGTTGCTAAAAGAGTTTAGATGTTGATGGAAGGAGAGGGAGAGGGAAGACAAAGAAAATATGGAAATAATACATAAATATTATATGTAGATAAATTACACCCAGACACAGAACAAATGATTGTGTTCATCGCACAACTATTTGTCCTAGGCTCCCACCTATCCCCATCGGACTCACTACCTCCGGCTCAGATAGGGCCGCTAACCACTAGACCAACAAGCTAGTCAAATATGTAAACCACACGAAATAATGCCTTGGCTGGGCTTGAACCTGCGACGTTAAGTCCAGTCATCATCTTCCTACCCTTGTCCCGTTTTATTTGGGGTCGGCGCAACATGTTTTTTTCTTTCATTCTGTTCTGTCACTCGTCACGCTATCACTAACTCCCTTTTCTTTCATATCACTTCTCACACAATCCATTCCATCCATCTTTTCTTTGGCCTCCCTCTCAAGCACAGTCGTACAGGTTAATCTTTTTTATGTATTTTCAAACTTAAGGAATGCTGGCTGACTTTGGTCACTGGACCTATTCATTTATATACCAAAGCTTCTCCGTGCCTCGGAAATCACATTCAGTCTGTGGTCCCGACTACTAAAAAGAAGTAGACGGTACGGCACGTAAAGTCCCGCAAACCGCCATTGAAATGGGACCATCCTCCGACCAGACGAACGGGACAGAAGAAGTGTTGCGTGTGGTCTGGACAACTGCCCGATAATTGATTTCAAGCTGTTTGTACAAGTTCTAATCCATTAAGACCGTTAGGACTAAGATAATATACAGATACGCAAGATTATGTGACGGCGGAAGATGCCGATCATCATGTGTTGGATTCTACTTCCAATTTTTCATAAGATAACCAATTTAATTCAATATCTAATATTTATATTTGAGGATACTATGTGTAACTATAAATTTATCTATAGAAGCTGCAAGTGTCCATTAAAGGGGATAGAATATACGATAGACAACACTGAAATACTTTATGAATTCATTTAATTTCACTGTACCATATATAACGAAATAATAATTATACGTTACACAATCACAATCCCTACTAATATTATAAATGCGAATGTAACTCTGTCTGTCTGTCTGTTACGCTTTCACGCAAAAACTACTGAACGGATTTAGATCAAATTTGGTAGGTAGGTAGAAGAGACACTCGAATAACACATAGGCTACCTATAATTCCACTGCTGAGCACGGGTCTCTGCCCGCGCGATATAAACTGTAGTCCACGGGCGAAGCCGCGGGAGGAATGCTAGTAATTCATAATTTAATATTAATTTACCTGTAATATAACACACACAGTGCACGTCCTTCCTCTATGACAGCCGGAATCGAAAGAGAGCGTTGTCGCGTCTTTTTTTGAATGACCGTTTTCAATGTTGCCATTACAATAAAACTGATTTGCACTAGTTTGATATATTATTTAATGTTGCCAGTGAAATTAAATATTTATTTCGTTTTAATTCATGAATCCCCAAGCGACCACCGGTGGCCGCGCATCTATTGTCTTACTATTGTGTCTCTAATTGACGGTATCTGAAGGGTTAAACTAAACCTAACAATTGAGAAACTTTTATTTTGTGGGCGCTGACTGGGTATCGAGCATACAGATCACAACTGATGACTGACGACGAGCTGTGAGACGGTCCCCGTGTCGCTGTTAGCACAACTGCCGACAGAGGAAAAGCGCTGGGCCTCTGCGATCGGCACCTTTATCAGCTCGGTTCGTGCAAACGTCAGACCGGAATCTGTCAAAGTGACATGTGTCACTTGCACTTAGCTCGTTTATTCGTTCTTAAGCTTCCGTACTTGACTTGACCGACATATAATAATAATAATGGCATTTAAACTTCAAAGTAAGGGCCCAAAGGTTTTACAGTAAACGTCCGTAGATTAGTAAAGTTTGGAGATCTCAAGCAAAAGAAATTGGCTTTCAAAAGTCCCATGCTAATGCAACACAAAATTCCGTGAACACAAATATACACACAATAGAGAACAACCTTTTACCATTTTTCAAAAGGTTTAGTTTTTAAAGTGATGGCATTTGAAGTCCATTAAGTTTCGGTGTTTCCCTACTACTACAGCGGTGCTGACCAATATTTTTTTAAATAAAAAAGATGCAAATGTAACACTCTGCAGCAACAGTGACAAAAAAACTGACAAAGCGCGCATATTTCCGTACAATTTTTAACGCGGACCGTCATTGCCAGTAAAAAAATACCGACGCCATGTTAATAGAACATTTTTTGAGTGTTAGCAACACTGTCGTTTTCCGGGAGTCGATCTAAATTCAAAACGCCAGCTTCGTGTCAAACGGCTATTCTTTATTCTAATATATTTTCCGAATTCGGAACATAATATAAGGCGACCGTTAGAAATAATCGCTTCCACGTACGACCTTTGTTATAATGGGATGCCTTCGTAATTTTATTGCGTTATAAAATGCCGTTTTGTTTTGGTGTGACTGCTAAGTATTGGCGGAGAATGTCTCGGTCTAATTTATTGTTAGGGTGATAATTTAATTTTACATTCAAAAGGCCAGTTTTCGTATATAAATACGACAGTATCATTTGTCAAAATGTAGGCCTATTTCTTTTTTTTTTAAACGTTGTCTCATACTAGGAATATCGTCTGTATCTTGAATGCGTTCATAAACAGAGCCTTTAGTCTCTAAACAAAGTGAAAAAAGCTTGCCCACCATGGCCATACTAGGCTTCGACCCGGCTACACTTTTGCTGTCATCTACTTGAGACGCGCATGGAACACTACGCGCTGTCGACAGCTCAGGGTCAATTCGGACGGCGAGCTACAGTGGTTGAAAGGGCGTGACTTCCTCATGCCCCAGCCATTCCTAACTCTTTCATTACCATTACTGCTTCGCAGAAGGAGGCGACCGCCTGCCACTCCTCCTCGCTTTGAACCATGGTCTGTACCAAAACCCGTAGCCACCGATCGCCCCCACGAGGACACGACGCTGCTTCGCCGATGTTTACCTCTATCGTACGTTCCACCATGTCCACCGTGTCTTTTCAACAGAACGGTGACATTGGGACTTTTTTCCTTACGAATCAGAGGCACGAGGTGCCTACAAACATCTATGTTTAAAGATAACACTAGCTCCAAGCTCCAACAAAACCCTAATCCCAATCTTATCAACAATATTACAGGCTCTACGTGCAACACCTCATCAAAGACTGTCGTGCAAACTACGACAATATCGTTCAAGATAACTTGATCAAGTTGAACGCTTGATATCGAGGAAAGTTTCAGTAAACATGCATAGAGTTGCAATGAAGTTGAGATTGTGAAAGACTTTGAGAATATTGTGACCTTGGGTTGGGGTAGCGTATCCAACTATTAATACTATACAGGAAAGATTTCTATTTTTTTATTACAAGCTTTTATTTAGTTTCACCTGTCCCGATGTATGTCTATCATCAAATCTTGTAAGTAAAATTTGACCCACTTTCCGATTGAGCTGAAATTTTGTATACATGTGTAAATCAGATGACGATGCAAAATTATTATGACAATGAGCTGATTTCATGATGGAACCGGAAAGTAGCTTTAGGAACTTGGTAGGTAAACGATACAACTCCATCGAGTTTCGGCTCGTATGAATCGTCTTGATGAGTATTAATTATATAGGTATACCGAGCTATAAAAGCTTGCTAAGAAAAAATGATTTGCCTACATTAAAAAGTTTTTTTTTAATTTGTAACTAGCATTTGCTCGCGACTTCACCCGCGTACATAAAGCCTGTCACTCAGAAATAAAGTAGCTTTATATTGGTGAAATAATTTCAGCAATCGTACCAGTATTTTCAGAGATTACCTTCTACAAACAAAAAAATACATAAAAAAAAATTTTTCCTTTTTACAATATTAGTGTTGATTAGTGAGTAGTTTATTATTATATTATGAAAGAAAACAAATGCCTTTAGAAAAAGAAGAGCGAATAGAATAGAATAGCATTTATTCGACGCAAGCAACACAATATACCACAACATAAAATAATGTAGGATGTGTAAAAGGAACGTATGAATGATGTGTGAAATGAAGCGTAAGAGTGTGTGATTCAAAAAAGGAACGGTATGAAAGAGACAGAAAGAAGATGACGACTTATGACTGAAGAGCGTCAGACGACAGGAGAGAAGGTGGAGATGTAAAATAAGAAAAGGTGGAAAATAAAGTCAAGCAACTGCATCTTCGACAGTTTTATTTCCTCTTCCACACTGCTGCAATCCCATAATACTACAATAATAATATTAAAAAAGAGTACAGAAATACAATACAGTTGCATTGAAAGTGCCCGAACCGAAAAGGTCACAAACTCAGCAATTGCTGGGCGTCAAACACACAGCGCTGATTTTCAGTTGGCATCCCGCAGTGACGCACGGATGATGGAATAAATATGTAGCAAAATCTATGGCGTCTAATAAGAACTAATCCTGCATCGCGCAATTAAAGTTCTCCGCGCGATTTCATCTATCGGGCAGTTGCCCACCAGACATAACACCAGTCTGGTCGGAGGATCCTACCTTTTCAAAAGGAGGTTTTTGGGACTTTACTCTCTGTTCTGCATACCTCCAAACATACTTATATTATAGCGCTGAAGAGGGTTTTTTTTTAACATAAGTAAAAAAAAAATCTTTTCGGTAAAGCAAACGGATCTAGATCACAGAATATCTTGTTGAAATTTTTGTTGTCAGCAACAGGAGGGGCCCAGCCGGGTCGAAGCCTACTGGGGCCAGGGTTATCTGAAAGGGGGCTTTAGCCCCGGTATGAAGGCTAGAAGGAATGGGTGGGTTTTTAGTAAATAAGAGTCTGACACTATCTCCCGCTCTACCCAAGAGCGGGGGTTGTCATTGGATGATTTTTGGCCACTAAAAAAAAACGGGCACGTAAACCAGCGTTGGTTTGACTGGTGGTAATGGCGAATAGAGGTGCGCGCACCTTCCTGCATGTTTTAAGGTTGTTATACTCCTTCCGGTTAAACACTACAGATTTAGTTTTTCGGACCTACCAATCCAAACTACGTACATTCCTCATCATCATCATCATCATCATATCAGCCGAAAGACGTCCACTGCTGGACATAGGCCTCCCCCAAGCGTCGCCACAACGACCGGTCCTGTGCGTCACGCATCCATCGGATTCCCGCGACCCTGACCAGGTCGTCAGTCCACCTTGTTGGAGGCCTTCCAACGCTGCGTCTTCCGGTACGTGAACGCCACTCCAGAACCTTACATTCCTACAGCAGAGTATTCCACGAAACCTATACTAAGAGCTGTTGTAGCGCTATATTTCATTAGTTGAATTGCAACTTTTGACTACAATTCCGTGTATTTCTTGTTTGACAAGAAAATTGCATATCTTGTTTCTTGGAAAAGGAACCGGAGGCAAGAATGCTGTTCGTGCATTTTAGTAAAGAAGAAATTGAGTCCCTGAGAGGGACAGTTTCGCTATTTATAGGAATGTTTACATTTTCATCAGGGACTAGGACTTTACTACAGGGAGCCAGTGCGGGTCGGTAGATGTCATAATGACATTTTTGCAGTCAAAAGTAAAAAAAAAAACGAAGTCTTAAAATTGATCATGAAAATTTCTCATAATTGGTAAATTCATAATTAAATCAATCATTCATAACAATTGCTACTAGAAAACACTACGCGCCATATTTTTCTATTGTTTTTCATTCATAATAAGTACAGTATTTCCATAAATTGAGTTATATTTTGGAATATATATAATAAGGTTGGTTACCTTATTAATTTTGCTGTTTGTGAATATTATTTATTGAGAATTTATTTAAATAATAACAAGACCATTTTTTATAATCCCTTTAAATATTATTAATAATTAAAAATGAGTGGTGTATATGTATATAATTATCAATCTATATAATAGCCTGAATTAAAACCCGTCATAAAAATCATAAGTTAAGGGCCATTACCACTGCGCTTACTGCTCACTGTAACAAAATTTAAGGAAAATAGAAAAAAAGAAAATAAGCGTAATATCTGCAGAAATCAACAGCCATTGCGGACAATTTGAAAGCTATTTCAATTAGTTCCAAATTGAATCTTTAAATGTAAAATCTTAAGGAAACCTCCTTCCTTCATTCTCATTACATTCGACGTCTCAAGTTTCCACGCTTTTCTCCACTGCCCCCTCAGCATCAAAGCGAAACGCACTGAAATAAAAACGCACATTAAAAGCAATAAAAATGCTCTGCAAAACCAAATTGTTATTACAAAACATTTCATACCCTAACAACTCTATTTAACAAGGAACAAGGTTGAGATTCGTCCAATTTTAAGTTGTCGAACGACAAATAAAATGAAGATCGTTGTATCGCAAATAAAGGGGCCATTCTGAATTTTTACGCGAACGTATAAAACATGTCTTTACGACTCCTGCTCGCCTGGTACTTTTATGATACAATAGCATTTACCGTTTCTGCTTTTACCAATCGATTGATACTCGCATTTTGTGTCGTTACGTATGTTTGTCTTAAGTGTTTGAGGGTTTTAAGTAAAAGTTAACACATACTCCTATTGACATTCTAAGTAGGCACCAAATAAATCTACACTAATGTAATAAAGAGGTAAAGTTTTTTTCTTTGTTTGTAGGAGGTAATCCTTGCTTTTTTACCGATAGAAAGGTGCTTTATTCCTGAGTGACATAGGCTATATTTTATGTTCGCGAGCGAAGCTGCGGACACAAGCTAGTCGATCGTAATTGACCTTTTGAAATTCCGGAGTTTGTGGCGGAATTTCTTCAAGTGAAGTTCAGTGGCAATTTTTATTATGTATTTGCAAAATTCCTAGTGCATAAAGTGATGAAAAATTAGTGTAGTTTTTTATCTCTCATGTCTGCGCAACTGGACATTATGTGGAATTATTGAAGCACGCAATCTCTTGTTATAAAATGGAGCTGAGAATTTCATAAGCAGTGTTGACTATCTCAGTAAAGATTGACAAGAAGGTTGACTGTTGACTTGATACATTTCCTGCCAAATACTACAAAAACATTAGAATGTGTACCAATTATTAAGTTTTTTTTAATAATTAAATGATATTGTATTTTTATTTTCAATTTTATGTAACACTAGCTTCTGCCAGCGACTTCGTACGCGGATCCTGTTGCTTATGCCAGCGACAACGGAGTCGTCAAAATCAAAGATCTGAAACGTCTGGTGTCGAATTCTAAGAGCCTGGAAAACAACGTGATGCGCGAGACGATTCGAGACGTTCCAGATCTCTCCCTTCCACTTACGCGTGTGACAGTGTGTACACACCTTAGATATGGTGCCATAGACAAAAATAAACACAAAACTCCGAACTGCTAAGCTATCGGGAGTTACATGTGTTATTGTGAGTCAACCATAAAAGATTAGACATATGATGTCTTGGGATATTTTTTATATAATTTTAAGGAGAACATTTCCGTTATGACACACATGATTACATGATTTCTGTGTAGCTTTAACCATTAAGGCTTCAAACGCGACGGAAGCTTATAAAATGGAGTAATTTCTCTCGTTTCCCCAACATTTCCCTTCACTGCTTTGCTCCCATTGATCGTAGCATGATGAAAAGTATACTATAACCTGCCCAAGAGTATGAGGAATGATTGTACCAAGTTTCGTTAAAATCCATCGCGTAGTTTTTGTTTCTATAAAGAACATACAGACAGACAGACAGACAGACAGACAGACAGACAGACAAAAATTTTACTGTTTGCATTTTTGGCATCAGTATCGATCACTAATCACCCCCTGATAGTTATTTTGGAAATATATTTCATGTACAGAATTGACCTCTCTACAGATTTATTATAAGTATAGATTAGTCAGTTTTATGTAATATTAGTCATCTGACTAATATTACATAAAACTGTACGTAACACGTTTTGTGTGATATAGTTTCTTAAATACGATTTATTCGTGAATCTGTAGTAAGTACCTACGATGTAGATACATCACACTTTGTACTTGCGACCTGGAATTTTGGCGATTAATATTAATCCATCATACAGAATTCAAAGTAAAAAAAGCAAAACAAATTCGTAGATATTTAGGAAACACAGCAAAAAAAACAACTATTTTCCATTAGTGCAGTCGTCTATTTTTTCAATATGCGTCCATCAATTTGTCAATCAAACGCAAAACAACCTTATCGAGAGTTAATCGAGAACTGCACTAGACCGACGCACATGTGGACCACGCCTGCGCGTTACATGACGTCGCGTGGCGTGGATCTAATGTAGCTCTACAAGTCTAGTTTCCATATAAGTGTATGGAGACCGACGCGCCTAGATCGGCGTACGTAGCCCACGTGCGCGCAGTGTAGTTCTACCTTTATATGCTAAACATATAAAGGTAGAACTACACCGTATGGGGTGGAGTGGTTTTTTTTTCTTTTTAAGGGGCAAATCATCCAATGACTTCTCCTGCTCAAGAGCGGAGCGAAAGGTTGCGTTAGACTTTTACTGACTAAAATCCACTTCTATGGTCCTTCTTTTCTTTGCGTTCCAGAACCCCGGAGTTGGTTTTCGGACCACCCATGAGGGTACACCAAAGTGCTACGAAATTATTCGAAAAAATTACCACAATCCCTTTTTACATGGAAAATCATCAAATAACTTCTCCCGTTTTTGGTGGAGCAGGAAAGAGAGTTAGACTTTTACTAACTAAACCTACCGTGTTCCTTTAGTTGCCCTTTATTGCGAGGGCTGCGGTAACTCCTTCGAAAAATCCGTGTCCCAGTGCCTTACCCCATCGATTTTGCTGACATCTCTTTGAAGTGCGTGTGAAATACAACACGACGTCGACCCGGCTATCATCATTACTGCTTCTTAGAATGAGGTGACTGCCTCCCATTCCCTCTTATTCCGTAGCCATGGCCTGAATCAGGGTAAGACGTGAGAAGTCCCCATCGCCAATCATCTTTACAAAGACACGCGGTGCTTCGCCCAAGCAAACGTTTCCTCCGGGCGATCCACACCAACATAATTAATCATCATCATAATCAGCCTTTTTAATGTTCCCACTGCTGAGACTCGGGCCTTCTCTCTAGGTGAGGGACTGGGCCATAATCCACTACGCGGGCCCAGTGCGGGTTGGTAGATGTCACATGTCTTCGAATTTTTGGTTCTAGGACAGCCCGGTTTGTCATTCCTCACGACGTTTTCCTTCACCGTTTTGAGAGCAGTGGTGATGAAATAAATTACACAAAGAAATGCGCCTGGGTGGGTTCGAACCCGTGACCTACAACTCGTAAGTCAGGGCCATTACCAACCGGCCACCAAAATAATTGGTAAACTAAAAAACGTAAAAAGATCTTAATTTTTCTCAGTAGTTAAGAAGCAATACATACGTCGTGTATAGTCATATATGCTTGTAATATGTATCACAAAAGGTTTTCGTTTTATGTCA
This sequence comes from Mythimna lalbum, assembly GCA_949319445.1. NCBI lineage: Eukaryota > Metazoa > Arthropoda > Insecta > Lepidoptera > Noctuidae > Mythimna > Mythimna lalbum. Next base: position 15,232,520 of record OX439370.1, on the reverse strand, counting down.
AACGATAAACAACTGAAAAAGTGCCTTCAAGCAACCGCTATAGCAATAAAGTGAAAACCGCGCGAACACACTTGGCAAGTTGTTAAAAACACGCACAAAAATATCGAATAACATAGAAACTTTAGTTATACCCCTCCCTCCATCGCCCCCCACACACAGTAACGGGTCGTCAATGAAGCTCCTAATATAAGGTTGTTGCTTTATTACACCCTGCAAGTTATTGCTTACGTAATGACGCGTAAACTTACGTGAACCCGTAAATAATATCTTCATAGCAATCCTAGCTTTATTACAATACAAACTGAGGCCATTTTTGATTGTATCGTTTAACCAAATAGGGTTGTATAGCTTTCGGGTACTTTCGGGTTCGGATATCCGAAATAGTCTGGACCGAAATTTGAATTTGGATTCCCGGAAGGGTACCCGAGTTATTCGTGGAATGAACGCTTTAGATTTGTCGATGTCTACGTTGGTTATTGTGAAATGATAATATTATTGGAATCTTTGTATTGATGGAATTGTGTGTGGAGAGAGGTATTATTCCCTTTTGAAACATGTATGAGAACTTCCGATTTCCTACATTATAAATAGAAGGTTATTATTTTCATAGAGTTCACATTGAGTATATTCAAGTCAATAGTTTATTGTGCACTGTTTATTTATTATTCCTTAATATTATTTTGTAATAGAGTTTATCTCGTTCAGTATTTTATTTATTTATTTAATACTTCATCATCATCATCATCATCATATCAGCCGAAAGACGTCCACTACTGGACATAGGCCTCCCCCAAGCGTCGCCACAACGACCGGTCCTGTGCGTCGAGCATCCATCGGATTCCCGCGACCCTGACCAGGTCGTCGGTCCACCTTGTTGGAGGCCTTCCAACGCTGCGTCTTCCGGTACGTGGTCGCCACTCCAGAACCTTTCGTCCCCATCGACCATCTGTTCTGCGTGCAATGTGCCCTGCCCATTGCCACTTAAGTTTGGCGACTCTTAATTCTTCGTTTAATACTTCATGCAAACAAAAATGAACAAAAGGTTTTCTATAATAAAATATATTCATAACCATTAAAAATATCCCTTGTAATGTAACTACAAGAATGCCATGTAACAGCAATCGAAATACCCGAAATAAATAAAATGAAAAAAAAAGACGTTACAATTTAAAATTGGACCATCATACGCAAAAGTAAAACACCACATATCCGAAAAGTCGCGGATTATCCGATAACCGACGTTATTGACAACACTAACCCGAAATATTACAGGAAAACAGAAAAATATGGGTAGCTACTACGATATGTGTTATTGGTGCTTTTGTCAAATCGACCGAAAATTCCAACAATGCTCGATGTACTTGTAAATGTATACTGTTGTTACATGCCTGAGTCTTATGGCAGGCAGATTGGGAACCGAATATTGTTTTATCACAAATTAAGCACGGTAACTTTTTTTTTGGTGGGAAAATTGTCTAATGACATCTTCCGCTATCAGGCGGTGCGCGAAGGTGTGTCAGATTTTTATTAACTAAAAACCTACTCCTGTTTCTTCACTGTCTTTCATACCAGGGCCGAGAACCTTGGCGGCAGTAGGCTTCGACTCTGCTGGGAAAATGCAACTTCTGGACATTGTAGGCTGGTTTCTTTCTTTGAAGCCCTGATTGCCGGTTGCTTGATTTTTTTAAATTTGTATTTAAAAATGTAAGTTATTTTTAAATACTTTGAATAAATTATATTTAATTTAGTCACATAAAAAGCCAGTAATATGATAACAAAAATCATACATTTTGCAATTGACATCTTATGTGACCTACATAGTAGCCTGTGATGAGGATATCAGGCATTTCATGTACAAATTGGATATTTAATCCCAGGAGCCCAGTTTACCTCACAGAAAAGATGAAAGAGAAAGGAAATGCTTTTTGATTTGTATTACAACGAGTATCGCTCCTTGTCTCACACCCTTTAACTCCACTACAGGCAATAAACCAATACGAACAGGCATAACGCAACTAACAGACCACGCACTTACAGAATTATTACACGAAACTTACAGAATTATAGGAATAAGTAAACTTATTTTCTTTTTCGTAAGTCTTCTCTTATGGCCTTTTTCACAAGAACTGTTTATTTTTCCAGGAAATATAAAAGAATATTTCGTGTTCTTAAAAAAACCTGTAATACAGCTTTTTTGAGGTTAAAAATCAACAAATAACTTATGCCAATCTGTATGGAGCGACACTCCCTGCTTTAGATTTTTACTGACTAAAACCCACTTGTGATTCTTCAGTTACCCTTTGTGTCAGTTCTGTAATATGCCTAACCTTCCACTAACCTCTAAAATAACCTTTCTAAAAACCCAAAATATTACCATAAACAACAACAAACTACCTTCGATATACTTTTCAAAGCCAAACTAAGTTTAATACAATAAAACTGATTTGAAAATCAAAGCGGCCATGTTGGAAAACTTTCTCGCTAGTGTCAACATGCTCGGACAAGCTGTAGCTGAAAATTTATACGTTGGATTAGATTCCGTCAAGTGGACTAGTTCTTTTGTCAGTGGCGTAGCTAGTCCTAATGGGGCCCCATATCAAATACTTTTGAACGGATCATTCAGAAGCTAACCTACCTACTAAAAAAATCCTACTAAAATAGGATGAGTTTTTATTGTCGTCTTATATGTTATTCTAAAAGGCTAAAAACTCTTTGCAGAGTATCATATAGTCATTATTCATTCACTCCTAGCTTTTTATCAATATGAGAATTTAAGATTGTGTATAACATGTTACGAATTTAGGCATATGTCGGGGCCCCTGTAGCTCGGGGGCCCCGTATCATTGATACGGCTGATACGGTGGTAACTACGCCCCTGTCGTTTGTTGATACGTTTTGAAGGGAAAGTCTTTGGGGAATATAGAATTGTGTATTTGTAAAGTGAAACGGGTTTGAAGACACTCCATGGGCTTTGTTGGGCAACTGTGGGATTGTTTGGAATAGTTACTGAGGCCCCTGAACGCAGAGGGCAACTGAAAGTGCACAAGAGGGCTTTAGACAGTAAAAATTTGCTACAAGAGCGGAAGAAGTTAAATTACTGGTTGACTGCGATCCATGTTGGAAAGCAGTGATGCAATCGTTGATGGTGAAGCGCGCTAGTTTATAAAGAGTCTTCACTCTAGCCTCGAAGGCACCTTAATTATAATCAGCTGACTTTTGGCCGCGGCTTCACCCGCGTACGTAAAATATAACTTACTAGCTGCTCCCAGCGGCATCGCCCGCGTGATAGCAGAAAATTATCCCAAGGGAACATACTTCCGGGATAAACAGTATCCTATGTCCTATTCCAGGCCATGGTCTATCCGTGTACCAAGTTTCATCAAAATCGGTTTTGCCATTTAGGCGTGAAGACCAAACAAACTAACAAACTCACTTTGGCTTTTATAATATTAGTAAGGATGTCACTCAAGAATAAGGCAGCTTTCTACTACTGAAGAAATTTTAGCAATCAGACTAGTACTTTCAGAGATTACACCTTACAAATAAACAAAAAAACTACCTTATTATAATATTCATCATCATCACCATTTCAGCCGATAGACGTCCACTATTGGACATAGAGCTCCCCCAAGTATCGCCACAATTAACGATCCTGTGCGTTCCACATCCATCGGATTCCCGCAACCTTCACCAGGTCATCGCTCTATCTTGTAAGATGCCTATTTTATAGGGGAAATATTATAGATAATACATACGTCATTTTGTCCATAATAACAGTGCCAGTATCATTTTTATTCTTCTCTTACCAACTTTTTATTTTTTTTCTTAAAGCCGTATCCTCAAACGTCATATTACAGGAGCAATTTAAGGGAAATCAGAAGAAGTCCGATGGTCCAAAGTTCGGAGCTTATTACCGTTCGAATCTATAGTTAGTAGTTCGATTAAAACTTAGCCGTTCCAGCGATGTGATAACTTGGAGAAATAACTGAAAATAAAACTTTGAAGTTACTTATTTTAGTTGTAAAACTTTGTGAAGGAAGTTTATTAGATTTTGTAATTAATTTGATATTTTCTTGAAATGTTTTGGACGATTTGTAGGAGTTTTTTCGGTACTATGGCGTTATGAGTTTTACAAGCAAGTAAGTAACCATACATTTTCGTGAGTTATGTGAATAAATGGATTATGTGAGAAGTGATATGAAAGAAAAGGTATTCAATGATAGCGTTACTACTAACAGCCAAGTTACAACCGTTTCGTTTCAATTCTCTTGCCTCGAACGCCTCGTTATATGACCATACCAAGTCAAACGATACAGCCATTTAATCGGTTCTGTGCGTTTTTAAACTTAATCAGTGTTTTTTTTTTGGTTGGAAAAATCATCCAATGACAAAACCCGCCTTTGGGTGGAGCGGGAGATAGATAGATAGATAAAGCATTTATTGGCTACACACAACACATGCACCAAATTACATATCACACACAAGTTTTAAAAATTAAGCACTTATACTAATATACAACAACAAAGAAAAGAAAAAAGATAATAATAATAACACATGTAGATAGAGTCAGGCTCTTACTGACTAAAAACCCACCCCTGTCCTTCTAGCCTTCATACCGGGGCTCGAGTTTCCTCTTGGATAACTCTGGCCCCAGTAGGAATGACACTAACATAAGTGTTTGGGCAGGTGCTTGGACCTGACACCTTAGTGCCGCCACCTCATTCAACCTCATTTTAAAACATCCTCATTATCATCACCACAGCCACTATCATCATCATTTCAGCCGATACACGTCCACTGCTGGACATAGGCCTCCCCCAAGCGTCGCGACAACGAACGTTCCTGTGCGTCTCGCATCCATCGGCTTCCCGCAACCTTCACCAGGTCATCAGGCCACCTTGTTACGCACTCCGGTACGCAGTCGCCATTCCAGAACCTTTCGGCCCCAACGGCCATCTGTTCTGCGAGCAATGTGCCCTGCCCATTACCATTTAAGTTTGGCAATTCTTTGTGATATGTCGGCAACTTTAGTTCTCCTGCAGATTTCTTCATTTTTCAGCCACTATGGCCCATCTCCTATTCATTGCTCAGTTCATTAAACCGTAAACTTAAATGTTATTTCCTAGAGATACGGTCTTATCTCCACCGTGAAAGTCAACTGTAGGTAAAAATGTAACTGTTGTTACATTGTAAGATTTGTAAAGTGAAGCTGATGGCCGCCATCTTGCTTTTATTTTTAGGGGTTTTGGTTTGGGTGACATGCTTTTGAAATGGGAAGTGAGATGGGATAGATTTAAGTAATCATCTTGCTTGGAAAATTAATGACTGCAATTTCTTTTGATGACCTTAAAATATTTACGCCACATTTATAAATTATTTTAAAATAATAATATTTCACAACTATCACACAACGCCATCCTAGTCCCGTACTTATGCAGAGCTTGTGCTATTCAAAAATTAAATTATTTTATTACATGATACATTAAACTTAGACACAGAACAAATGATCTTGCTCACCAAATAATTTTTTGTCTTGGGTGGGAATCGAACCCACGACCGATATACTATACGGCCGGCATAGCAGTTAGAGGGACTAACCGCTAGACCAACTGGCCAGCCTAGATACAAATTGCACATTTAAAAAAATTGCTTTAAAAATTGATTCACTATTCAAGTTTGAACTTATTACATTCAAGATATGCATTTAATATTGTATATGTTGTATATCAGTGAAAGACTTTCCGTCATCCAATTAATTAATATATTATCATCAGTCAAGCACTAGTTTAATCGAATTTAAAAAAAAATCATATTAGCTGAAAGACGTCCACTGTTGGACATCGTCGCCATAACGACCGGTCCTAAGCGTTATACGTTTACGAAAATATCATAATAATATTTATTATTATTTAAACAATCAATTTTCCTGTAGCATTATAAAAAGCGATTTCAAATTGATAAATAAAAGTACGCACCGTATTCGTGAACATTACTTTTTATTGGAAACATTCGATTGAAACTCTAAAAAATAATTTGGCACAATACTTTCCTAAACGATGTGTTTAAACGCTCACAATCCCCATTTACGCGTGTTTCACGCAGATATAACTCGTCTCGCATGAAATTGTAAAAAAATTTAAACAATAACAATAAACAAAGAATAAAAACAAAAACACCTAAAATCCGCTCCTGAACGCATTTTGGCACGATACCCACATTCCGCAAAATTTTAATAAACAGCCGGAAAAATTTGGAACTAAAAGAAAATCGTACAATTTTCTGCCTCTGTAAAGACTACTAGCGCCACCGGTGTCAGCAAAAACAAACTTGCAAAACTGTAGGTTATGACGTTCCCGCGCAAGATTATAAATTGTTGCTTTTAGCCAAATTAAATTCGGAACACTTAAGGATGAGCGAGAGGGGAGTATAGACAATTCTTATGCATGAAAGGGAGAGATGTATGGTTAGGTGTTCCGCTTGAAATCACGTCGTAAATGTGTTGTTTATAGTAGGCATTTCGGAATGATGTCTTTTAATAATATCGTTGTGTGGTGATAAAACTGTCCTTATAGCTTCGGTGTGATATGTTAGTGTGGGGGGTTACCCTATAGGGAGGGGCTATTAAAAGGAGCACAATATGTTTCGACAAATTATTGCAGGCGTGCAGATTTATGGTGTTTTGTATTTTAGTAGAGGTATGCAAACATACGCGATTTTGTTTTGCCTCATATTTAAAGATTGTAACATAATTAAAATAAACAAACCTTTTATATTTTGCAAATAAAAACATAGTGATCAAAAAACTAAAATTAATATTAATCCTAATATAATATTATTTAATTGATTATTTTGCCAAAACCCTACTTCAGGTGTAGGCAACTAACCAAAAATAATAGAAATATTTTTTTGAAATTTTTCAGATTATTTTTCCTCAGAATTATAAATTTGTAGACTGAAATAGAACACCAAAAAATGTCCTCCTTCATAAAAAAACTACAAAAAATCTTGCTGTAAACAAAATGAAGAAACAACAAAATCTTGTTGACGATGAAACGATGTAACATTTTTTACAAAATAAATACCTACAATTACTATAATCTCAAGCATAATAAAAGAACCATTTGAAACATTTCAGCAGTTATCTTAACTCGGCCATTAATAACCTACTTTAACATTTATATAAGTACATCACTATGATACCGTTCAAATAAATAGACCACTCTTAGTCTTGTCAAAATAATAAATTCCTACCTCTCAACTGTAGTGGGAACTGACAACCAACACATTATCTCACTCTAACGCTTGTCTTTTCCGTATTGCCATCTCTTTCTAATATTAATATCACTAAAAGAAACGATTTATATGGGATTCTTTTGTATAGGAATGTATTAGACATCAATCCTAGCGTGGGATCATTTATCTGGTGCTACTTCCCTTTGTGAGGTCTGATGGGAAAAAAGCGGAGTTTTTTTTATGGGGAAATGTGTCTCCAAGTATGTGTAATGGCTTAAATTGGCCATATTTAGTGACATTCATTGCTCGTTTGTGAGATATGGTGAGAGAATGTTTACTTAGTAAGGAAGTGCTCGGTGGTTTTTTATTTGTATTTATCACTGAGGTGTCGTTTAGGTCTTGTTTTCTTTTGTAAATAGTGTTGGATACAGTGTCCTTTGCGTAATTTGGTACAGTTCATTGAATGACAACTAAATTTTAGTACAAAAAAGTCCACCTCATCGTTTTAACAGAGATAAATAATAATAATACCAACCCGCACTGGGCCCGCGTGGTGGATTACGGCCCATTCCCTCTTCTAGAGAGGAGGCCTGAGTCCCAGCAGTGGGAACATTAAAAAGGCTGATGATGATGATGAAATAATAATAATAAATTTATTTGTTTCACAAAAAAGTACTTATTGTATTTAAGAAATAAATGCATCAAACAGTAAAAAACGTGTATACAAAAATGTTATAAAGAAAATAGAAAACAATGTTAGTCAGCTTTTTAAGCTCTATGTTTTTGATCAGCAATTTACAAGGGTCGTATACTATACACCAATTAAAATGTCAATTTTTTTCAATGACATATATAAAATAAAATATGTTGGGAAATGCCAGAGACGGGAACTAATATACAATGCCTCTTCTTTCTATGAACCTAGTTAAAAAGTTATAATAACAAAATCAAAATATAACATAATATTTCACAACTATCACACAACGCCGTCTAGTCCCAAGCTAAGCAGCGTTGGTGATATGAGTACTAGACAACTGATAAACATACTTATATAGTATGATTACAGAAATGATCATGCCCATCACATAAACATTTAAATTTTGTCCTGGGTGGGAATCGAACCCACGACCTGCGGCAGTCGTAAAATGGCAAATATACGTCTAAATGTACGTTATGATTTAAGTGTGTAATGTTAGTGATTACCGTTGAGACGGTATTTAGACACGAGCCATGGTGAGGGTTTTTTTTTTTTTGTCAACGGGGTAAATCATCTTTGACGAAACCCGCTCTTGGGTGCAGCGGGAGACAGTGTCAGACTCTTACTGACTAAAAACCCCGCGCCGTTCCTTCTAGCCTTCATACCGGGGCACGAGCTCCCTTTCGGACAACCCTGTCCCCAGTAGGCTTCGACCCAGCTGGGCCCCTCCTGCTGCTGACTACTCCTTAAGGCGCGCGGGAACAGTGCGCGCCGTCGACGTCTTGGACTCGGTCCATTACCGGACGATCGGATAGCGAGCTACCCATGGCTCGCCGTCCGCGAGCCCGCGTCTACGGTGGCCGGAAATCGGGATCGGAATCCCGGCGACGGCGGCGAGGGCGCCGTTGCCTGATGCGGTCGGCCTCCTCCTTTGCTAGCATTACTGCTTCGCAGAAGGAGGCGACCGCCTGCCATTCCTCCTCGCTTCGGACCATGGCCTCGACCAGGGCCCGGCGCGAGAGGTCTCCGCCGCCGATCGCCCCCACGAGGGCACGGCGATGCTCCGCCCAGGCAGTGCACACCTCGACGGTGTGCTCCACCGTGTCCTCCGGGCGTTGCGCACAGTGGCGACAGCCGGGCGTCTCTTCCGCTTGAATCCGATGCAGGAACCTCCCGAACTTGCCATGTCCGGTGAGGACCTGCGTCATGCGGAAGGTAAGGACGCCGTGAGGTCTTTCCAACCACGCCTCAAAGAGGGGACTTACCGCCATAATCGTGGCGTGCCCAAGCCATGGCGAGGGTCTTTAGAGAGCCACGAACGGTAATCATTAATTACTCACGTATCATACGACGTTTTTCAATACAATTGTGAAGAAAATAACTGTAAAACTAGTAAACTTTTGTGGCGGTAAAAGTCTGTTTTCATATGCGCGCCCATTTTTTTTCTTCTTGGGGGACGACCTGGGCCCATCCTGATACGATAAATTTTATAAAATTATGACGGTGGAGAGGTTGAATGGTAATCAAAAGGTCACAGTTTGGTAACAAGTGCCATTATATACTTTTAAGTGCAGCGCAATAAGAGTCACTTTATGAGCTAGTGTACTGAAAAATACTCTTATCCATAGGGTGTCAGTACTAACTGTGAAGAAAAGACAAACTATCGTGTAAAATAAATAAGAAAATAAGAAATGTCAACTAAAAACGAAACACAGATGTAGGTCAACGTAATCTGCAGGTGCTAGAAGTGCCTTTTTGCTGTGTTCGTTTATATAAAGATGCTAGGTAAGGCAGCGTTGAGTTTTTACTGCATTTTCAGGTGTTATATTACAAAAAGTGGAATTCTTTTCCAGTGCTGTAAGTCTTTTGTAGTCGTATTAAAATATTTTGCACGTGTGATTCTAAGTTGAAAATCTTTGTTTATTTAGCTTTGACTTGTTTAAAATATAAGGTTCTGAGTTCAACGAATAGTTTAGAGACAAAATAACTGAATAGGTGAAAAGTAGGTGATCTTGGTCATCGACGCGGAGTTGCTGCCCTGTCTGTTTTCTATCGTTTAAATTTCAGGGAGTGTGCGTTGAAATTGCACAATTTAATTCCACCAAGTCCGTTCCAACATCGTACCAATAGATGCATTACGCAATCGGTATATGGTGGACATCCCACCCATACGTACAAAGCGTTTTGGGAACACATTCATTATGCGTACAGCTAAGAAGTGGAATTCCCTGCCGGGGTTTGTGTTTCCTGATAGTTACAACCTAGCCTTTAAGTCAAGAGTGAAGATTACTTCTAGGCAACCGTGCGTGCTCCATTGTCGGCTATATCATCGCTTACCAGCACCTATCATTAATAAAAATAAATGTTTCAAAAACATAATTTTTGAGAATTAGTACCCAAAAGTCGTAACATCGCCCCTTATTTGGTTTATGCTTTCTGTTTATCTATCTGTCATATAGTTTTGTTTACTGTTGCAACAAATAGAAAAAAAATCTCCAAAAAAAAACTCTATGACAGTAGTTCTACTCTTAACAGAAATAAGAAATATTTGCACTCAAATGAATTTTCACAATATGTAGTATGCAAATACAGTTTCTTTATTACCACAACCTACACACATACACACAAGTACACCACCCATTTTCTTCGAACAGCACCCTTCTAACAACAATGTATTCTACAGCAAAATCTTCTGTCCCATCCAGCGTACTAAATCCTTGCACGACAGCACAGCATATTTCAGACAAGTTTACGATTCGCTGCCGCCTCGTAAACAGAACGCAAGAGTTATGTTTCCGATGCACCATGCATCACAGTGCTGTTAACAAGGATTCTTTATAAAACCGTTTAAGTATAAATATTGATGCATCTTTTGACAGAAGGTCGTATATCAGCATTTTGTTTTAGTGAGATTTATAAAAGGAACACGTTCATTTGTTTTTTTTTTCTCTCTGTAACGGAAATACCAAAAAAGCCATTACGATACTAATATAGCGACACTAAAATGAAAGAAGAAATAAAGACACTAAAATAAACAAACTCAGGAGTTTGTTTCAATGTTTCTTCTTAGGGTAGTCAGCTAGGAAACGCCGGCCACATCTAGTTTAAACCGACAAAAAAAAATTGTCGTTTAAAGGGTTTTTTTTAAACCTATTTGCAAAATAAATATCACTTATCATTATCATTTATGGTTTGAGAGTATCAACCCTAAATGACTTGAAAATATAACTGTCAACAAAGTTCTTATTTTTATAAACTTTCGTCCTGTGTCTTTTATGTGGTGTACAGTAGTCCTACTAATATTATAAATGCGAAAGGTTGTATGTGTGGATGGATGTATGGATAGATGTATGGATGGATGTATCGATGGATGTATGGATGGATGTATGGATGTTTGTTACTCTTTCACGCAAAAACTACTGAACGGATCTCGATGAAACTTGGTACGCGAGTAGACCATATCCCAGAATAACACATAGGATACTTTCTATCCTGGGATTATGTACGCGGGTGGAGCCGCGGGCAAAAGCTAGTATATAATAAATAATATGTAAATAGTAAGTAACAATTTTTAACGTTTTAAATACCGTAATAAGAGATACAATAGAAAGGCAAAGACAAGACCAGTGTTCGCTTGGGATTTAATGAATAAAATAAAGTTATTAAGAAACCTAATGTCTTTCAAGAGTATTCAATGGTTATATAAGAGTATCTAAACTTATCTGTCGTAGCGTTTACAGATATTTTATGCCTAGGTACGTAATTTTCTTTCCTCTTGAACATTTCACCGACCTAAAATTACTCGTAAGTCTCTCAGCCAATATATTAGATACTATTTCGGGATTATTATGCTAAATTGAACATACCAAACTGGTGGAACGTGACCAACCCTTTGAGGAAATCAGGCATGATGTTATACACTGCTTATATTAATAGTCTATTCAAAGTGAAATCTGTGAAAAAATGTTCCTAGTTCTATTATCACCAAAGGACGGAATTACGTAGAGTTATTTATGTACTTGCATTGAAATCCTTACTAATATTATAAAAGCGAAAGTGAGTTTGTTTGTTTGTTTGTTACGTCTTCACGCCTAAATGGCAAAGTGATTCTGATGAAACTTGTTACACAGATAGACCATGTCCTGGAATAGGACATAGGATACTTTTTATCCCAGAAGTATTTTCCCTTGGGATAATTTTCTGCTATCACGCGGGCGAAGCCGCTGGGAGCAGCTAGTGTTGATATAAATATGAATCTTCCCAAGATTCCTAATGAAAAATTCCATGTAGCCAACTATATTACAAATAAATAATAATAAAAACCTCCGAGATAGATAAGACAAAAGAAACAAAGATTATTAACTTATTTTTATAGATCTCACTACGTCAACTGAGGTGATGTTGACGAAATACACTTCCTCTGCAGGAAGAAATTATTTTTGAAAGTTTCATAAAAAATGCTGCATGCTCTAGCCATCGCCGCGTTTCAGGCTCGCGAGTGGTGCTCCACCCAAGCGCGGCACACCTAGCTTGGGCGGAGCACCACACGCAAGGCAATTGGCAGGCACCTAGAGTGGGAGAAGTCTTTAAATCATTTCCCTCCTTAAAAAACAGTGTGTCTTTTTCACTTAAACAATACCTGAAATCTGCAACAATCACCTAGACACAAAATAGCACTCACTCTGAGCCCTACGTCCGTATAACCTCGTAAAAATAAGTCAGCTCGTAAAACTGGCTTGAAACATGAAACTACCCACATTCATGATCTTTTACTTGTCAGTTCGGAGGTCGTAACTGTCCTTGGGGACTAATAGATTCTCTCCAAAGTAGTCTCGTGGAAAACTACAGGTTTGCACTAGACTTAGTTGTGAGGGAAATCGGTTGTTTTGTAGTTTTGATGGAGAAAAGATAAATGGAAAAAGAAAAAGGAAGAATATGTTTTGGAGTTGGCAGTTTATGAAAGAGAAAATTGGTCAAAATGCAAATATAATTCAAAAGATCTTCAGTTTTTTTAAATTATATAAATTAGTGCTTGACTGCAACCTGACGGAAATAGATAGATAGATACATAGATAAATTCTTTATTGTACAACAAAAATAGAAAAATACATCAGAAACTTAAAATTAACAGTTTGTCACAATAGGCGGTCTTATCGCTAAAAGCGATAATTTTTTCCAGACAACCTTTGGATGGATTTCATCGAGGAGGAGAAAAAGATACGCAGGTAGTTCGTAGTGTACTATTTGTGTGAACAGTGTCGCTCAAGTTTATCAAGGTGTGCCTTAGTGAGATCGAGATAGCTGACATCAGCGTAATCAAGGATAGGGAGTAAGAGGGACTGAGCAAGTGCAATTTGGTAATTAGTAATGGAATCGTTGATGGTCAAGCGCAGTAATTTATAAGAGTCTATTCACTCTACCCTTAAAAACATCAAAATTATAATCGGATGGGAAGACCGCAACAGGCAAATGGTTTTAGTCCTTCGTTGTACGTGGTAAAAACGAAGAGACGAATTAATTATTTTGGACCGTACAAGTTTCAACAACGTAAGAGCTGATATTCGCCTTAGGCCGGATTGTCCGATGGTAGAGAGGAGATGGCGGAACCAAGTAATGCCATTCACGCGTGCACTCTCTAAAATGCATCCTCTAAAAAACCGAAAGGCTAGGTACCCTACGCCTGTGCTCAAGGAAAGGAAAGAAAGGAAGAGTAAGAAAAATAATTTATTTGCACGCAAGGCTTTGTAGATGTCGCAACTAAATTGAGTGAAGGCAACCACTGATTGGGTGCCTAACAGCAGGAGCCAGAGACTCGGTAGGCCCAGACGGAGAGAGGTCAGCGTGACGAATTGAACTCCTACCTAAAAAATGGGTTAGAATTAGCTAAGGATAGAGAAGAGTGGTAGAAGGAAAGAGCAGCTTTTACACTGGAGTAGAACACAAGTGGCTTGTAATAAAATAATTCTATTTCTCCATATAAATTCCTCAACAGAAACCAACTGCCAACGATTCATTAAATCGTAAACAGCTGAGATGATAATGTAACAATTACTCTGCTATTTTCGTCTCCTTACCGAAAATAGCAATGTATTATTAATACGAAATGGCGAAACGTTAACGCTCGGAGCCAAAATAAGATCGTACGAGTATACTATGTTAGGATTTCCATTGTGGGAAAATACATGCTAAAAATATAACATTACATTACTAATGTAAGTTATTAAATGTGGTTTTACTCGCTTTTGAAAGAGACTTGTAGTTTACCTAGGACAAATATGTGGGGTTTAGGAGAACCCCCCACAAGGTAGACCGATTTGAGTCGCGGGAATCTGAAGTCTTTCGGCTGAAATTTTGTTATTTTTATGTATTGAATATTTTTAATGACTAGAGTATATTGTAATGATTTTTAATTAATGGAATTTTGTGTTTATTTATTTTATTTTAATCTAAATGTGAATGATTTTTATATGGGTCTTAATAATGGTACCTGAAATAAAAGAATTTTATTAATTTTATGTCTAGATCGGTCAACGATAAACAACTTTTGTCAGATAACATGATGATTACATCTGATGAAGAGGTAGACCGCAAATCAGCAAAAAAAAGAACCACGCCTCCTACTTATTTGGCCATTTAGGACAAAAAAAGTAGCAGACGTAGTGTTTTTTTTTTTAAAGTGAGAAATCATCCAAAGACTTCTCCCGCTCTAGAGCGTAGTGGGAGAGCGTGTCAAACCTTTACTGACTAAAACGCACTCCTTTGTTCCTTCTTTCTGTTTTACGTTCGAGGACCAAGAGGTTCAGTTTCGGACAACCCGTAATGGCTGGATGACAATGGCTCCAGTAATGAAATCTTAGGGATCTCGGGTCGTTTTGATAGTCTTCGAGAACAGAATCCTAAAAATAGTGCAGCCACATATGGGCTGGTGCTGCAAAATGCCACCTGGCAGCTTTGGACTCGGTGAAAAGGCGTGCGAAAAGGCTAATTGGTGATCCAGATTTGGTTAAGTCCAACCTTCAAAGCCTTGAGCACAGGCGTAGGGTGGCCAGTCTTTCGGTGTTTTACAGGATGCTTTTTGGAGAGTGTGCGCAGGAATTGCATGACTTGATTCCGCCATCTCAATTCTACCATCGGACAACCCGACGTACAATGAGTATCCACCCATACGTTGTTGAAACCTCTACGGTCCGGACTAAGCGTTTCGCCTCGTCGTTTATACCGCGTACGTCGAAGGAATGGAACTATTTGCCTGCTGTGGTCTTCCCGTCCGATTATAATTTGGGTATCTTCAAGGCTAGAGTGAATAGGCTTTTAATAAACTAGTGCGTCTCACCATCAGAGATTGCATCACTGCTTACCATCAGGTGGGATCGCAGTCAAGCATTAGTTTATACGAATTAAAAAAAAATAGTGTCACAGGTTTCTCTGACTTTCATTGTAGTTCCTATTCATCCAGAGCAGAGGCACAGTCACCAACATTGTTGTAAATATAACCAACAATCGTAAAAGTAACGTTGGCCTACAAAGTGGTCTAAGTTAAAAGTACGAGGTTTTACGATCGCTCAGCAGTAAAGTGCAACATTGTTCGCAGTTGGTAGAGATTTTGTATCGTTAGGAATTATTGCTGGGTTTGTACGGTGTATTTTCTATACTTCTGATATGACTTCTTTCGTATCATGCTCTTGTCTTCTCTTTCTCTTAAGTTAATGCATCACGACACGCATTTTCACTGTTTTTCATACAACCGCTCATAACTGATTATGACGTTATTACACATTTTTCATTAGATATTTTGGAAACATAGTATTTTGTAGATATTATCTAGGTTTCTATAGAAACCATTTTCTAAATTTGTGTAAAACTAATCCAGTAAAAACCTCTGAAAATCTCCTATTTTGTATGAACTTTGACACTTCATAATTTGCCTAAAAATTAAAAAAGTCAAAAAAGTAAAACTATAGAAACCTGGCAAATTTTATTAAAATTCTAAATGACGACAATTTTTTCCAAAAACTTTTAAGGGTTAAAAAAAACAGCTATAAGCATACTGGAGCAAGCATTGTGAAATTTTCGAGTAAATCTCGGAATTACCGAATACTAACAGAGTTTTCAGGCGTTATCCCTCTTTTTTTGCGTTGCCTTTTCGTCAAACATCGCGTTGGATTTCATTAAATGAAGTAACAAGCTTTTAAACCATTTTCGATGTTTACGATAAGCGAGTGGAAAAGGACCCTCTTAAAGTAAGTTCTAATAGCGACTTCACCCGTGTGATGTCTAGTAGAAAATTATTTCGAAGAAGCCCAAGAGCGTTCGTTGTGGCGACACCTGTGAATACCTATGTCCAGCAGTAGACGTATTTTGGTTAAAATGATTATGAATGACGTACACACGTACCAGAAGATGCAGCGTTGGAGGGCCTCCAACAAGGTGGACCGACAACCTGGTCAGGGTCGCGGGAATCCGATGGATGCGTGACGCACAGGACCGGCCGTTATGGCGACGCTTGGGGGAGGCCTATGTCCACCAGTGGACGTCTTGATATGATGATGATGATTATGAACGCGAAAAGCGAAATTAATTATATTTTATTATTTATTATATATATTTTTTTTATTTTTATTATCTCACCTCCCTAGGTTGACTGGTAGAGAATGCCTAAGGCATTAAGTCCGCCTATGTACTTTTTGTTGCATGAAGATTAAATAAATAGCATGATAACAACAGCCATATAATACAATGTTTCTTACATGCTGAGTTTTATTATTGGACACTAGATCCTCGGAGGTTGTGTTGCTTTTTTGCATATTCCTCAACAGAGTGCCTTTTTCCTCCACATAATGCCCACGATGCGTTTGATGTCGTCCTCCCATCGTTGTTGTTTCCCTTTTTTTTTCTTTTATATTGTATTTGACACCAATCGGTTACGTCCTAAGCCCACTTATCTTCTTTATTCCTTATCATATAGCCTATCTACAATATGATATAAAAGATAGGTTTATGATTGACCACGATCTCGGCTGGAACACCGACGTGACTTATTCACTTTTGATCTAAAGTCTTCCTAGCTTGTAGTTATCAGGAAACACAGACTCCGGCAGGGAATTCCGCTCTCTAGCTTTAAGTACAATGAATGTCTTCCCATAACGTTTTATGTATATGGGATGTTTTTTTTTCTTAGAAGAGGGAACTTATCTAATGACTTCTACTGCTTAGGGCGGCGCGAGACGGCGTTTCGTCATACTTTTATTGACTAAAACCAAACCTGTGTTGCTTCAGCTTTCCTTTGCATTCTGGGAGCACAAGTAACCTTTTGAGAAGTCGGCCCATGGCCCTAGTGAGCTTCAGCCCTACTGGGCCTCAACGGATTGCTGCCATTTCCTTGAGGTGCGCGTGAAACACTATAAGCCGTTGACAACTCGGGTTCGGTCCAGACCACGGAGCACGTATAGAAGAGGAGGCGGCCTAAACAACTGTGCACTGTGACTTTCAACTGAGTCCTGACGTCATCACGGTGGGCGTGGCTTAAATCAGTGTATTGTTGGCGTTCGTCCTGTGCACAACTTCGTAAACCTACTTATTTGGCATCATATTCGCGATAGAAAAACAAAAAAAATAAGTGTTGTATTTTATCTTGTAAAAGCTACTTGGATAGACGTTCTGATGCTATGGATGCCATCACATTTCATTTGAACGTTATTTTATGCATAATTTACTAAAATACTTCTAGAAAAACCTCTTAACGTCAGAATTTCCGAATATAATTCTACTCGACATTAGATGGCGACACTTTGTGTCATGGGAACTAAATATATTTAGGCACGTAGAGCTCAGTATTAATATATTTTAATAATCATACGTACTGAAATTTGATCAACATTCATTCCTAAAGGTCCTTTAATTGCCAAAATATTATTTTTGTAGTTGTTATATAATTTTGTAAACAGGTCGCCATCTATGTGTCCCACGGCTGATGAACTTGTAAATACGAGTATAATACTTATATTTCTCTAATATAGGATTTGGTCGACCAAATTGTTTTTTTAATTTACATTTTTCATTTGGTGTAAAAAGTAGAGTATGCGACACGGGGATAACGCTGTCTTTGTCTTGGGCGGCTTGAATTCCTCACTTCACTCTGGTTTCTTTATAATCTCTCTCTCAATGCTCGGGAGTTAATTATATGAATCCCTCACTAACGTTCGGGATTAAAATCAGCAACCTTCGATTCGTTTGGAATTCAACATGCCTCCCGCGACTTTAAGACACTGCTTTATCCCCTAATCACATAATCTACTATTATTCAATGGTTTCGAACGTAATCATGTGTTTTTTTTTATACCTAACTAGCTTTTTAATCAATCTTGATCATTCTTCCTATCAAAATAAGCCTTTAAAAAATTAAAACCTAATAAAAATAGAATAAAAAAAATGTTACAATAAAAAGGTTTTTGATGAATTTCGAATGATCTCCATTCAACATTCATCAAATAATAGTATCACTATTTCAATATTTAATATTTGTCATATACGTATCGGATGGTTTACACAATTAATTAAAAAAAACAGATATCCCTGGTAATTCTGAGTGCGACCCTGTTGCATCCTGACATCTAGTATGAGATAGTTACGTAACTACAAAATAAAATCAACAGAACGAGCAAGTAGTTTAGCTATTGACCGGCAGATGGCAAATAAAAAAATGGGCGGAGTCTAACTCCCCCTCACCCCGCAAAATGTCACGCTTTTTTTCTTAGGAAAATCTTATTACAACATCTCTTCTTCTATACTTACTCCGTGGTCCAGACGGTTACCGGACTTTCGGACAACGAACTCATTGTCCGCAAACCGTCCATCGCCCCCACGACCTTTAGCTAAGCCTAACAGCCACACTTTCCGGCATAGAGAAAACATAGAATAACAAAACTTAATAAATTACATTATAATGTCGTCACCTATTTTCCTTGAACTAAAAAAGAAAATCATAATGATAATGTGCTTTACTCTAAAAAAACATGAACTACCGACGGATGACGTCACGGCGACGCGTCTATCATTAATCATACGCAGGTCATTATTGGCCGGATCAGGGTGAACCAGGAAATAGGATGCTAACAAAAGATTCACTAGAAAGAAGGAATTCTACGAAGAAGTTGCCTCAATATCACTGTCGACCGTTTTTAGTGAGATTTTTTCTAGTGAACTTCATTAGCGGTCTCCGCACACGGGCTTCAAAAAAACGCTTGAAGCGGCCACAAAAAAAAGTTAGAAGCGGCCTCAAAAAAAAAAAGTTAGAAGCGGCCACAAAAAAAAAGT
Source organism: Mythimna lalbum (assembly GCA_949319445.1). Lineage (NCBI taxonomy): Eukaryota > Metazoa > Arthropoda > Insecta > Lepidoptera > Noctuidae > Mythimna > Mythimna lalbum. Next base: position 15,213,277 of record OX439370.1, on the reverse strand, counting down.
TAGAAGCAGTAGCAAAAACAGCTGAAGCGAGGAAAACCTTTTGTGTCCGATGAAGCTTGGATCCGCTTCAAGCGTTTTTTTGTGTCCACACCGCCGCACACGAGCAACAAAAAAAGGCCGCAAAATGAAGCTTGAAGCGGCGTTTTTTTGAAGCCCGTGTGGGGTACAGTTACAGTTTTAAATCTTCTCAAATTTAATTGGCCTGTTGGACTAGTGATTAGTGGCCTTGACTACTATGCTGGAGCTCGTAGGTTCGATTACCACCTAGGATGATTGTTTGTGTGGTGAGCACGATAATTTGTTCTGTGTTTGGGTGTAATATTTCTACAGTACAAATATGTAGGTATTTAGAAATATATAAGTATGTTTATCAGTTATCTGGTCCTCTCAACACAAGATTTTTTTTATTTGGCTTGAAACTAGATAGCGTTGTGTGATAGTTGTTGAATATTATTTTTATTATCTACGCACAATGAAATTGTTCCCAAAACTCGTGGTTCTTCTGAACGTTTCTTGTGTGGCCATTCAATCAAATCGTATTAGTCGATATGATAGATTTAGTAACAAAAGAGCGCTGATTTATGATGTAGTGAGCCCCGCCATGATTCTCGTTATCTTGTGATAGTGAGTGTGGTAGATAAGGAGTTTTTTCTATATCATCAAACACCAAACAATAAAGTATTTCTGTCTATTTTTGTATGTTGAAGTACAGATAAATGGTATCTGTATTTGAAGTTCTTTTCATGTGTATCACGTGGTATTTTGTCACTGCGGCACTCAGTTCCCTAACACCCTCACCTGCGGCTCAGGTGGATTCCAGTATCAAATTGTATCAAAATGTACTTATTTAAAAAAAAAATACATTTTTACGAACATTGATTGATGTGCTACGCAGGTGCTACGTCGTAGCACTTCTCTGCTACGCGGCTACGGCACGTAGCAAACTAACAAAAGCCATTGTATGTAGTGAGTTTTAAAAAAAACTGATAAATCTTTTTTATTACATCATATTTTCTAAAAAAAAAACAACGTAAAAAATACAACAGACTTCTTCTTTTTTTTTGAAGTCGGTTGACGGAAGCACCAACGTGCTGCCGTGTACACGTGACTGTTGACTGAGTGTTTTAAGTGTTTTGGCAGGAAGTTTTCCATGGTGCAAGGCTTCATGTTTTACTGCAGTTGCGTAATTGTATTGTCAATATTTACTACCACTAGGTTTTTAAGACAACTGCCTCTCTAGCCAAGTTAAATTCGTTTTGTTTTGATTTTCTAGTGTTGAACTCATCGAGTTGGCCACTCCTCTAATTCCTTTGTTCTGACCACGTAACTTAGGCTAGCTAGGGGGGATGTTGCGAGGGATTGAGTAGCACTAGCAAATTGCAACATAGCTCTTTCATTAATTGGTTTTTACGACACAATTAGTCACTCATACAATGTCACTTTGTCTAGCGATTTCCAAGGTGTTTTAGCCATCTTAAAACTCCATTATTTCTTCATTTTATTAGTGACATAACAATAAAAACTCCGATCCTCGTCACAGTAGTGTGCGGTCCTCACCTAAACTAAAAACTAAAGTATAAAATATAAGATTTGTAAGCGACAAACTTTGTCAGAGACGCAACCTGCGCTGTTCTAGAGAAAGCTTTTTGTAGGGTTGGCAGTATTGTGGACAAGATATTGATATAAAGATTAATATGTCGGAGAAGTCAATAGTACGGAAGATTCAGAACGAATGAACGAGCTAAGTGACAAGTGACATATGTCACTTGACAGAAACCGGTCGGAGGTTTGCACGAACCGAGCAGATAAAAGTGCCGAGCGCAGAGGTCCGGAGCTCATTCCTCTGTTGGCAGTCATGCGATGTGCAACGTCCTATTCTCGGGGACTGTCTCACGGCTTGTTATGTGAAGTGTGCAATATAATTAATCAGTTTTGTGATCTGGAAAAGTCTGTTTATTGCTAGATACCCACAAAACAGAGTCTTTGAAAAGAGCTTCAATGATAATCAGCATCCTCCGCCGATAAATATTAGTACTTTTATTGAACCTATTTGGCGAAGCCGTAAGAAACACAATATTAGTTTTTTTTAACCATAAGTTTCTACATGTGTGTATCTATGAGTATAAGTGATTATGTATGAATGTATGTGAGAGTAAGTTTGCTGTATGTTACACCTTCATGATCAAACCGCTGAACGGATTTAGATGAAATTTCCTGTGATATGTTGCACATAGGATTCTTTAGAACTAACCCAAGAATATCCTTGTTTGTCACTACTTCACACTCAAATGGCTGAAAAGATTTGGATGAAATTCGGTAAACAGGTAGACCACGTCCTAGAATAGCACCTGGGATACTTTTTATCTCAGGAATAATGTTCTCTTGGGATGTTTTTTTTTTTCACGCGAGCTAATTAAGTTTTTTGTAGAAGCTAGTAGATAAACGAATAAAACCAAAACCCTTTTGAATTTTTCATCAAGTAGTTTAAGTAAGGTTTCAGAATAAAGACCTATGTGCATTGTGTAGGTCTTAACAAAATTAAAAAAAAAATCATTCGCAAAATACATTCAGATGAAAAAACCTTAAAATCCATGAATATGTTAGCCTAACTTTAATCATCAAAGCATTATTACTTTCCAAAGCTTTCCAACCCGTTCTAAAACTTTCAGCCAAACTTCAGGAAAAGTTCCAAAAAGTATAATTACGTTCACGAGTATTTTTTTTTTGTTACAAAATTTTTTTGGGAACTTTTTGAGTTGGCAACCCTAATGCAAAGTGTAACCGGTTGAAACCAGTTTCAAGTGACACTTCTAAGTTTTACTGCAAGTGTGCAAGCTCTCGAAAAAGTTACAAAATTATGAGATTTTCATTGTTATGCATAAACTTAGTTTTTCAATTTCGTTATTGTATGGATGTGTTTTGTGCGACTGTAATTGTTTATGTGGTTTAAGAATTTAACTATTATTTGTGACGTAAGTGTACGTGAATACCTTTTTAACTTCAAAGAGGTATACGAGCTTAAAATAATTAATAACTTTGAAGTTATTGTATTTTTTGCGCGATACTAATTTCATTTTGAATTTGTTATATTTATAAAGTCATAAATAACTATAAAAACAAAAAGCTGCTGCCAATTATTTTGTTTGCATAAAAGAAGATAATTATCACAAGACATAATATTTTCCTATGGCTATGGAGGGCTATGCTCGGAGTTTCCTTGCGTGATCGAATCAGAAATGAAGTTATCCGCAGGAGAACCAAAGTTGTCGACATAGCACGAAGAATCGCCGAAGGACGAAGGTTGGGGTTGGGACTGGGAGAGACTGCCTTGTTGCATTAAGTCCGCCTATGTGCCACTACTGTACATGAAGTTTAAATAAATAAATAATCGCCAAACTTTAGTGGAAATGGGCAGGGCACATTGCTCACAGAACAGATGGCCGTTGGGGCTGAAAGTTTCTGGAGTGGTGACTGCGTACTGGAAGACGCAGCGTCGGAAAGCCTCCTACAAGGTGGACAGATGACCTGGTGAAGGTTGCGGGAATCCGATGTATGCGGAACGCACAGGATTGATCATTGTGGCGCCCAAGTGTCGCCACAATGATCAATCCTGTGCGTGGCCTATGTCCAACAGTGGACGTATGTCGGCTGAAATGATGATGATGATGATAATATTTCCGGGATAACAACTTCTACGTCCTATTCCAGGACATAATCTACGTGTAAACAAAATTTCATTCTAATTCGTACAACCGATTTGTGCACAAACTTTTACCTTTATAATGAGAAATAAGTGTGATTGCCTTATGACGAAAAATATATGACATCTACCCGACATTTCCTATAAGCTTTCAATTATTATTTGATTCCAAATAATATTTAGTTTTTTGCTTATTGCTATAAATAAGATGTTTGGAGTTATACCTCTTGTAGTGGAAATAATCAACGTGTATAATAATGATTTCCTCCTAAACTGTATGTATTTCCATAAGCTTTCACCTAACTATATTAAAGGAACCAAATAACTACGTTACACATACACGATTGCCGTCAATTAAGATCTTATTGCTAATGTTATAGGGTTCAAATTTAATTGTTTTATGTGTGTAACAGAATTCGCTCGAAATGTGCGTAGGTAGCAATAATTCTTCAATTAACTGAGCCTCCGGGGCGAAGAGTGCGTGTGGTGCAAAGTACAAGATGAAACTACTACCACACAATCATTACCTGTGTCTAAATGACTTTCTTTCTTTCTTTCTTTACTAGATTTTGCCTATGATTTGACTCTCGTGAATGTCGTTTATTGGGGACATAAAATCAAAGCTAAATAAAAATAGCCTTTATTTTCCTTGAAAGCATTACAAACATTACTTTCACATTTGTAATGTTATAGTATGCGTGTGTCTCGGTAGATAGATAATATACTTTATTGTACACCAATAATAAAATTACAATCATCATCTTCCTGCCCTTGTCCCGTTGTATTTGGGGTCGGCGCAACACGTTTTTTTTTTCATAAAATACTAAATAATAATATTACAATAGGAACTTAAAATTAATCGGGTGTCGCAAATGGCCAGTCTTAACAATGAATGCGATGATTTATGGACAGACAACCTTTCTATCTGTCTATCATAGTATTTATTTGCACTTAATTTCTGCTTATTTTTATACCAATACAACCCAATTTTGTATCCATTGGAGGCAATCTCTACCCATCCGCTAAAATATGTCTACAGGTGGACAGAGGTCTCCTCCAACTGTTACTACATCGACCGGTTCTTTGCGTTTCACATCCATTAGATTCCGACCTTCATCAGGTCAAAAGTCTACCTTGTGGGAGGTTTTCCATCACTGCGTCGTCAGAATTTTTCTATTTCACCGACCATTCGTTCTTTTCCTTATCCCAAAAAATGCGAAATGCGATAAAGCCAATTGTATGTTATTAAATTGAAGGATAATCTGTTCCATCACGTACCCATCCCCTTCTTATCTCGCTCTGCTCATACACTTGTGCCACCCACTAATACATCAACGGTAACGCGCAAATCAGTCCGGAGCAAGCGATTTATGACTGTACCCCCCCCCACTCCGGGGTAGAGGGTGCGCGCACCCGATTATTTGTAAAGTGTAAACAGCCTTTAAATTGGAGTACAACGGTGACAGGGCTTGATGCAGTGTAGGAGATAGTGTTCTCTTACTTGTAGAAGGAATGGCTTGATTGATGGTGTTGTGTTTTCCAGAGGAACAGATCTTTGGGCTCAATAGAAAATAGCATATTATCGGCCTTTTGATAGATCTTGTCACGATTCCAAAATGTATGCCATTACGCTACTATTCATGTTAGCTTATTCATTTAAGTTTGCTTCTTTTCAAATAGATTTTTAACAGGCACTTTTGAATTGTCAAAATATCAGTCAGTCAAAAAAAAGTGAAGCTAAGTTGCATGTTCCAAAGCGTAGATCTCTATGGAGAAGAATGTGCAAAAAACTCCATTGTTACTCTTTTCAGTCATGTTTTGGGAAGACAATTATTATGCATATAGCTAAGGAGTGGAATTCCCTATTTAAGCAGACGGATTTAATCAAGAAGTTGGTATACAGTTACTGGTAACTTTACTGAGGTGATTATTCATTAAAATAGAGACTATTTTAATTCTTTTGTTCAGCAAAGGACATCTAAATGAGGGTTTATTTGAAACTCAAAACCCAACGACTTTTTCTTGACGAAAACACAAAATTCAATTGTTCCCAAACCCCTAATAAGAGAGAAAGTCATTGACAGTTTTTTGCTCGTTTTAGGTCCTAAATAATTTTGAAGCCCCTAAATATAATTGGTCTTCGAAATTAACGGTCGACCGTCGCTAACAGGGGAGTTAGGCTAGAATTTATTAAAAAGTGCCCTACTTTTCAGTCTAGATATATTAATTTCTAGGTCATCCCACCGCACTTTATTTTAGAGCCTTTGTCTGTGAAAGGTAACTAAGTAGGTTAGGAAAATGGAGCGCAAAGGTTGTAAAGGTGATGAATTCAAAATTGTGAGTAGAAAAACGACAAGGTAATGGGAACATTTTTTTAGGTTTGACCTTGTTTTTGAGGTGGGAAATCATCAAATATTTTTTCCCGATCTTGGTTGAGCGAGAGGGTGTGTCAGACTTTTATTGAGCAAAACTCGCCTGTGTTCTTTCTTCTTTTGTTTTCCAGGGCAACGGTTCTTTCCTATAATCCAGAAGTCCAAAGTCTAAAGTCTTCAGTTGTTATAAATAAATAAAGTAATTTATTTCAGGCTAGAAAACCCATAGTAAAATTACAGTTTCTAGTTTGATAAAGTTATAGTTAAAAAAGATATTAATGGTGTGTTATAGATAAACCACGAATCACAAAAATATTTAAATAGCATAAGCATCATCAACCTTTTAATGTTCCCACTGCTGGGATTCAGGCCTCCTCTCTAGGAGAGAGAATTAGTCCCAATCAACCACGCGAGCTCAATGAAAATTGGTAGATGTCACATGTCACATAACTTCGAATTTTTGGCTCTAATATATGCCGGTTTTCTGAAGAGGTTTTCTTTCAACGTTTTAAGAGGTGTGGTGATGAAATCATTACTAATATTATAAAAGCGAAAGTGAGTTTGTTTGTTTGTTACCTACGTCTTCACGCCTAAATGGAAAAACCGATTTTGATGAAACTTGGTACACGGATAGACAATGTCCTGGAATAGGACATCGGATACTTTTTATCCCGGAAGTAAGTTCCCTTGGGATAATTTTCTGCTATCACGCGGGCGAAGCCGCTGGGAACAGCTAGTAAATTATAAAAGTAATGCGCCTGATTGAGCTTGAACCCGTATCTACTCGTATTACTCATACTAAAGTTAAGATCGAGCCCTTTTATCATAAAACCGTCAATTTCATTATAAGAATGCGTCCTTTCAAAACAGCTCGAAGCATGAAGAAACCATTGCCTATTCCTTGAATTCTCTTCACACACAACCCAAAAAAAATGCACATTTTCCCTAACAATAAAACGATAAGAAAACCCTCAAATAAAACTACGTATCCGGAGAAAATGTTGCAATACTCAGGAAATAGTGCAAAAAGGGTTAAACTGTGCAACATGGTATAAATTATGCTGTGAAAAATACACAGAAGACTTGAGATCCGTCGGGACTTAAGCGCGCCTTATCTTCGGGACACATGGACTTAGAAAATTGGCAACAGAGTTTTGGATTACTTTATTCACCACTAGGTTTTGCTCGCGTGCATAAAACATAGCCTACGTCACTCAGGAATAAAGCAGCTTCCTGTCTGTGAAAAAAATATCACAATCGGACCCTTACTTGTAGAAATCTCTGAAAGTTCAGGGGGTATACTCGCTTTCTCCGAAAAACGAAGTTTCGATTGAAATTTCGCGTGTTTCCTACCACGGTTCCTATATTTCCCGAAATTTCGTACGAACGAAAATTGTTTGACGTACCGAATCTCTAAGCCTACTCTAATTAGTTATGTTTAGAAAAAAAAATATAATTATGACAAAGGATTGTTTGCAATTTTAACGTCAAATGAATATCGTTCGTTTACGAAAGGTTCGTTTCGGAGAAAGCGAGTAGACCCCTTGGTCCGATTGCGAAACTTTTTAGCTCCTACAAACAGTAAAACCAACTTTACTTCTTTATAAATATTAGTGTGGATTGTTTTATTTACTCCATTTGCTTTTTTTTCCAGTTGTCTAGTACTTATACATCATACAGCGTTGCGTGATAGTTGTGGAAAAAAAAATAAAGTGAATAATATCTATTGGTTGTCCATCCTCCCCGGCCGTGTGTCCCGTTATCTGAACAGTACCCAGCCGCCCCCGGCTGGTACTTACTCGCGGAATAACATTTTTGATTGTCATCCCCTTTTATTTCTGTCTTTCTTTTATCAACCCTTTGGCTATCGCGACGTAGATGGGGTTTTTTTACAAAAATGCTAAGTGGACAGTATTAGAGGTTGTTAGAAGATTGTGGCGAGATTTTTATGTTGGTCTCGTGTTTATATTTTGTGGTTCATTTGTTTATGTTTTTGAGACTTAGCTAAAAGTATAAAACATAAAAATATGTATTTTGGTTGATTTCATGCAATACTACCTTCTTTTTTCAGTGGACAAAAATCATCTTATGACAACTCCCGCTCTTGGGTGGAGCAGGAGATTGTGTCAGACTCTTACTGACTAAAAACCCACCCCGTTCCTTCTAGCCTTCATACCGGGGCACGAGCTTCCTTTCGGATAACCCTGTCCCCAGTAGGCTTCGACCCAGCTGGGCCCCTCCTGCTGCTGACAACTCCTTGAGGCGCGCGGGAACAGTGCGCGCCGTCGTGCAATACTACCTGATTCGGCAAACGTTGTTATGCTATACAAGGTGTAAGGGACAGCCCTCCGCAACCCTAAAGGGCTTGCTCGGTAGATGAAACTGAACAACCTTCCACAAGATTTATTTTTCAGAAAACGAAAAAGAAACATCAGCCTCAATATAAAAATTATAGACTTGAATGGACAGTTTGTATGGAGAGGCTGGTTTTTTTTTTACGTTTCCTGAAAAAAAATGTGGTAGGTCGTTCAGTTTCGTCTACTGAGCAAGCCCTTAAAGTTTGCGGAGTGCTGTCCCTTACACCTTGTATAAACTATTAAAAAAAATGATGGTGGGGATAGAAGGGTAAAAAATAGCTTACGATCTATTCACAAAAAATATGAAATTACAAAAATTTAAAACTGCTTCTTTCTCTACTTTGTTGTTGACCTATGTTATCTATAAATAACTATACTAAATATGTCTATTTAATTTGTTACAGGTACATATCACCGTATAATACAACATCACAACGAAGAGAACGATCAAAGGTCGTTTGGAAGATATCGCTGTCAACGATAAGGTTACAATTATACCTTAAGATTTAATCATCCCGACGAAATTTAACTGCGAATACGCAGGAGATATTGTTATCTACAAGCGTGAGCCAACTAAAAAAAAGTGAGTTTTATGGTCACTATAAGTCTGATACGCTCCGCACAGACAGGAAGCTTTTTGATGATCTTGATCTCGCGCGGGACCACTATCTCACCTGATCGTAAGCGATGAGGTGTCCACGATGGAGCACACTTGCTTAGAACTTAGAAGCAACCTATTATTCACCTTTGAATTAAAGAATCCTTCTATACAAGGTTATTTGTAAAACACCGGCAACCTTTCAGGACTATGTTACTAACATCATAAACAACAACTTTTGTTCTTTGACTTTAAATTTATCATATTTTAGTCCATCACATTTTCAAACAAAAATAAAAAATATTGAAATTGAACGTTCTAAATATTACAAAGTCTATGCGAAGCAAGCGATAGTACAGTAGCGGAGAGGAACGGGGATCGGGCGGTGGAGGTGCTTGACGCACTTGCATTGCGTCATACAGACGTAAGTAAGTATAGCATAATACAAAGTTGAAATATGTTTGATAGAACAATTAAATCTTAGTAAATGAATATGTTTTGTAAAAAGTCATAGAACAAAATTGTTTATAATGTTAGTAATTCAGTCCTGCAAGGTTTATTTGTATTATTCAAATAACCCCGTATGACCAGAATTACTACAGAATACTTCCAAAATTTTACAATTAATGTACAGTACCTACCTACAAAAAGAAAATATACCTTTCAAAATTCTTAGTCTAACAATTCACAAAAACAGTAATTAAGTTAAGCTATGTATAAAATAGCACTTCCTTATCACAAATTCTTCCTATTTTAAAAACTTTCGATCTTAAAGTACCAGGGGAGCATAAAACCGAAGGTTAGCATTCATTAATAAGGTTCTTTAATTACTTTATTCCTCTGCCCAAACCTTCAGGGAACATAGTCGTTATGCTATCCTAACTTCCTAGTACTTTTTTTTGGTTGGAGATCATCAAATACGTCTTCCGCTCTAGGTGGACCGAGATGGAGAGCTAGGTCGAACTCCTACTGACTAAAACACCATCGTGGTCAGTTGCCCGCATTCGTGGGCTGCGATGACTCTTTTGAATAATCTCGAAAACTTCCTACTCATAATCTATATTCTATATATATAAAAATGACCCCCGTTTTCCGTTGTCACGACTTGGCATGAAAACGGCTTGACCGATTTGGCTGATTTTTTTTTTGTTGTGATTGTCATTGTGAGGAGAAGGTTCTTATGGAAAAAAAAATTAGGGTAGTGTAGGGTAGAGTAGGGTAGAGTAGGGTAGAGTAGGGTAGAGTAGGGTAGAGTAGGGTAGAGTAGGGTAGAGTAGGGTAGAGTAGGGTAGAGTAGGGTAGAGTAGGGTAGAGTAGGGTAGAGTAGGGTAGAGTAGGGTAGAGTAGGGTAGAGTAGGGTAGAGTAGGGTAGAGTAGGGTAGAGTAGGGTAGAGTAGGGTAGAGTAGGGTAGAGTAGGGTAGAGTAGGGTAGAGTAGGGTAGAGTAGGGTAGAGTAGGGTAGAGTAGGGTAGGATAGGGTAGAGTAGTAGGGTAGAGTAGGGTAGAGTAGGGTAGAGTAGGTAGAGTAGGGTAGAGTAGGGTAGAGTAGGGTAGAGTAGGGTAGAGTAGGGTAGAGTAGGGTAGAGTAGGGTAGAGTAGGGTAGAGTAGGGTAGAGTAGGGTAGGGTAGGGTAGAGTAGTAGGGTAGAGTAGGGTAGAGTAGGGTAGAGTAGTGTAGAGTAGGGTAGAGTAGGGTAGAGTAGGGTAGAGTAGGGTAGAGTAGGGTAGAGTTGGGTATAGTAGGGTGGAGTAGGGAAGAGCGGGAGCGAAGCCGCGCGGGCAAAGCTAGTTAGTATTATAAATGCGAATAAGATTATTTTTCCAGTACTTACACTACTTTCAAACTTACTCTTATCCGTACTAGTTTTAAGCACGTTATTTACTGTTTTTCGCACTAGTGCAGAAAAGTATGCGAGCTTGCCCCCTTCACAATTAATTGTATTTATTGTATCAGACTGGGCCCTAAGTGACGCCCACGAATCGAGCAATGAACAGTAAGTGTATTGAAGAACGTCATTTGACACACATGGATTTTTTTTTACTATGGCACTTGGCTCACTACCCTCGCCAGCGGCTCGGGTGAATTTCACTTCGCTCGCAATGTCAAACATTCGCCACTTGTATTTGTACTAAGTAGATATAACCACCTGTATCATTCGATATTGTTATCATCAGATTTCTAAATTGCCTCCCAATATTTTAAACTTTCAAGACATATTCACGTAAAAAAAGAGACTTATTCTTGCTACCCTTTAAAAAACTTCCCTCTCCAAATACCAGGAGAGCATAAAACCTAAGGTTACCATTCATTTATCTTGATGGGCACAAAATGGCCGGTGTATAATGCACCTCTCATATTTGCATTGCTGAAAGAGCCTCATAATGCTTCAGCTGGAGAAGTAGGCTTTTAGCGGCAGACCCGCTCGAGTTTTTGTTGCAAACAGTCACTGAAAATGACCTGGAAGTAGTTTGATAAGTAGAACCTTTTCAGTTACAGTTATTGTTGTACTAGCTTTCCGCCCGCGGCTTCGCCCGCGTGGACTACAGTTTATATCGCGCGGGCAGAGACCCGTGCTCAGCAGTGGAATTATACGTAGCCTATGTGCTATTCCAGCGTTTCTTCTACCTACCTACCAAATTTGATCTAAATCCGTTCAGTAGTTTTTGCGTGAAAGCGTAACAGACAGACAGACAGACAATCAGAGTTACTTTCGCATTTATAATATTATATAAGTAGGGATTTACTTAGGAAGCAGTTGTTTTGCTGCTGTCGTTTCATAAAATACTGATTTTAGAAAACCACTAGAATCAATACATATTACGAGTATAAAACAAAGTCCCTCGCTGCGTCTGTCTGCCTGTTCGCGATAAACTCAAAAACTACTAAATCGATTTACAAGCGGTATTCGTTCTCGAGGAAGGTTTTAGTATATAACTTGTTAAGTTTTTGTATTTATTTCTAGAAAACCCGCGCGATGCCGGGGCGGGTAGCTAGTACTTTATAATATTGAAATAATTAGCGATTTCGCTCACGTAAAAAAATAGATTTTTAAATACTTTTTTTTATTCGTATAAACTAGTGCTTGACTGTGATCCCACCTGATGGTAAGCAGTGATGCAATCTCTGATGGTGAGGCTTAGGCTTACTTACTATGGACCCGTGTCTCATCTCTTTAGGGGGTTAATTTTGGAAAATCCTCTTTCAGTGCTCGCCTAGGCACATCATAAAAGCAAACCTTGTGTATTTCACTTTCCTTGTGCCAGTAGTTTCGGCTGTGCGTTGATATGTCAGTCAGTTTCTCGTTGTATTAATTTTTTTTCTCGATTTTTAGAATTGGACTTTAGGGTTCTGTGCCTGGATATTAACAAAAACGCCAAACGCTTTAATTTTAGCTCTATCATTAAGCGTAGAAATTGTTAAAATCCTTACTAAAATTATAAAAGCGAAAGTGAGTTTGTTTGTTTGTTACGTTTTCACGCCTAAATGGCAAAACCGATTTTGATGAAACTTGGTACATGGATAGACCACGTCCTGGAATAGGACACAGGATACTTTTTTATCCCGGAAGTATGTTCCCTTGGGATAATTTTCTGCTATCACGCGGGCGAAGCCGCTGGGAGCAGCTAGTCAAAGATAAAAGCCAAAACCTAACTCTCAAAATAGCTAAATCCTTCACACGTGTAATTATCAGGGTCTGTTAATTGGCGATAACCAATTACCGGGACGTCCTCTGTGTTAAATAATACGCGGTACTTTATTCCGTGTTATTGTCATAAGCTGACATAGTGCTGGATTATGTCGATAAAATATAACCCTGAATTTACGATAATTGAATTCATTATGGCAATATTTTTGGTCTCTGATTTATTTATTTTGTGAAATGAAAATGCTCTTCAATTGATTAATATATCAGAAGTCAATCAATCTGCTAGTGTTTTACCAAATTCTTTGGAGTACGTTTAGTAGCTAAGCCACAGTCTAGTCAGTTTTTTTGAAGTGCCAACTTATCAGACCTTTACAATCCAGTAACTAGAGTCAAGGTAGACCGAGAGACTTGGTGAGAGTTGCAGTAATGCGATGGATACGAAACGCACAGGACCATATGTCGCAGCCATCTGGTTGAATTACACATCCAATTGGACGCCTAGGGCGTTCGATAAACGCCGGCATCCGATTGGATGCCTAGGCCGATGGTTGTTTGAACTAATATCACTCAACGTTTAACAGCTTGGCGTATTGAAAGTTAGCCCTTTCGAAATGACTGATCAAGACTCAGCCAATTGATTCAAATTTAGTTCCGCTATTTATTGATTTAATAATATTTCACAATTTTTTATGCCAATAAAGATTATTATTATTATTAAAAAATATTATTACTTGGTAGACACTATTACTAAAAAATAGTTTTATATAATTTATAAACTCATGGTCATCCTACTAAACTAAATGACTACACAACGTTCAGCCATCTGGTTAAACGTTGCGGTCAACGACATGGCTAGTTGTTCTTCAGCCATTTCATTGGATGATGATGTTGACGTTTAACGAATGCCCTAGGCTTCCAATTGGATGGCTTATTTAACCAGATGCCTGCGACACATACATGTTGTGGCGTAACTTGGAGGGACGCCTATGTCCAACAGTGGACGTCTTTCGGCGGAAATGATGTTAATAATGATAGAATGACTAAAACCAGAGGTTTTGGTTTCTGATTACCTGTAATAACTATAAAAGTTCTACAAATGATAAGCGGAAAGAGTGGATTAACGTGATTTCTGAGGCACAAAAGTCTCGATATAATCATCGTTACATTTTTGCTGAACATATTTAAGTATATTCTACTATTCTCTCATGTCAGCAAGATCAGAAGTAAAGCTGATTTATTTCGATAGTCAATCAAAATGGCGGCAGACACACTCAAGTGTCGTCACTTGTGGACAGGCTGTCAAATGCACAATGATTTGTAGCTCGTCCGGTCCAAAACTGGAATCGGGATTTGCTGTTGTCGTTTAAAATATCTGCTTTCTATAACAAGTCTATGGAAAAAGTGCAGTCACTCATATGCTAAGTAAATTTTGCCACAAATAAACCTTAAATCAGCCATGCTTATTGAAATTGACTAAACTATAGCTTGTAATTTGTTGACATTGACGTCTTCGACTGACGAAACGCATGTTGCTAAAAAAGTTATGAGTTTACGTGTGGATGGATGGAGGAAGAGAAGGAGGCCAAAGAAAAAGATGGATGGATTGTGTGAGAAGTGATATGAAAGAAAAGGGAGTTAGTGATAGCGTGACGAGTGACAGGACAGAATGGAAGAAAAATCCGTGTTGCCCGACCCCAAATAAATGGGACAAGGGCAGGAAGATGATGATGACGTCCTCGACTCGAAAATGTTCGTTGTCATGACAACTGACTTAAGTACAGTAGAGGTCTTTTGCTTTCAAGTGGATTTACACAACGGTTCTAACTCTGGTGGTCTAAAAGGAGGTATTGGTGCTTTGGAGGTTTACAGAACAAAGAGTATAGTTCAACATACTTGCGTTGAAAAGAGAGGTTCTTCCGACCAGACGGGTGTTATGTCTGATGAGGCAACTGACCGATAGATGATTTAGGAATGTCATATATGAACTTTTTTATATTTCTTTTAGTTCTTATGTTGCGCCATAGATGTCGCTACAGTATTATCGAACCTTTATTTTATCGACACTTAAAACAATGACGTGCACATCACTAATTCATGAGTGTACGCTAAGTACTTCAGTTGTGTACAAATGAAACCTTGTAGCGCTGTCAATAGCAGGCTTGTGGTTAAAAACCGCATTTACTCAGCTTTTAGTGACTTTTAAAAGAATACTCAGCACTGAATGGATATTTTACTGATGACTTAGCAAAAGAAATATATCAGTGATAGCTTTGTCAGGTCGAATCCCAAGTTGAGTAAAATGTCAATCGATTTTTCTGGTTGAAAGTTAAATCTGTCCAGTGGCAGGCGGTCGTCTCCTGTAAAGCAATAATGCTAGCGAAGGAAGCGGCTGCACGTTTAAGGGAACTGCCTTCACACCACAGTCGCCGGGATCCCAATCTCGATTTCCTACCACCATAGGCGTGGGCTTGCGGATGGCGAGCTATAGGTAGCTAGCCTTTCGGCAGTCCGATGACTGTCCTGACCAAGCTCAATTCATCGTTTAAGCAAACCCAAGGGAACCAGCAGGGACGAAGCCTATTGGGGCCATGGGTTATGTGAAAGAGATCCCCGGGACCCTGAACGAACTGGGCTTTAATCAGTAAAAGTCTTGCATGACATCTCGCACATCGCTTTCGGAGAAGTCATTGGATGATTTCCCTGCTAAAAAAAACCATTAGCTGCTCAGGTTTGCCCTGGCGACTTTAAATGGATTCGCAGTGTTTACTGAAATAAAAGCATAATTTTATATGGAACCGGTGGTGGAAACCTGGAGAAACTTGATCTAAAACTTCGTCAAGTCTAGTTGTGAAGTCGATACATAATAAATCGCGGCTTTCAGAATATTTCAGTTGAAACCAGCTGTGGAGTTAGGTACTTTGAAACTATTGAGACAATTTGTCCCGATTTGGCGGTTATAAACAGGTCTTTTTGTTTATACACCGCTAAATTTTGATAATTTTAATCCCGTGCAGGGTCAATCCGGTACATGGAACACTATCAATTTGTAACGATAAAATAAAAAAGTACCTTTTTTTAAAACTCGTATTAATTATGCTTGTACGAAATTAATTTCTTTAAGAAAACGTCAGCTGAACGAGTCCAATGACCTGTAGGTAGATAGTACGCAAACTACGCCAACTACAAATCGAAAGTGTTACAAGCACTGGGTCTTACTACCCGCATGGCAACTGTGACCTCTTGACTTAAGCATTCAAGTTAAGAGGTTAACGGATGTTTTTTTGTCGGATCTCGGGGTATCGCAGCCCGAGCACCGATCCCTTGACATCACACAGCATATCAACGCCATCGCCGTCCTTCGATCACCCTCAGCCTTTCCAGCGCAGCAATCGCCAAAACGGCCATCATGCAGGGTGCCTGGCCCTCCAGATACCCCATGAGTTCATATCATTTCAGCCGACAGACGTCCACTGTTGAACATAGGCCTCCCCTAAGTGTCGCCACAATGATCGATCCTGCGCGTCTCGCATCCATCGATTTCCCGCAACCTTCACCAGGTCATCGGTCCACCTTGCAGGAGGCCTTCCGACGCTGTGTCTTCCAGTACGAGGTCGCCACTCCAGAACCTTTCGGCCCCAACGGCCATCTGTTCTGCGAGCAATGTGCCCTGCCCATTGCCACTTAAGTTTGGCGATTCTTCGGGCTATGTCGGCAACCTTGGTTCTCCTTCGGATATCTTCATTTCTGATTCGATCCCGCAAGGAAACTCCGAGCATAGCCCTTTACATTGCCCTCTGGGTGACTTTGAGCCTTCTGATGAGGCCCATTGTGAGCGACCACGTTTCGGCACTATATGTCATCACTGGCAACACGCACTGGTCATAGACTTTCGTCTTGAGACACTGTGGTATATTGGACGAGAAGACACCGCGCAGTCTCCCGAACGCCGCCCAGCCGAGTCGGATTCGACGGTTGACCTCTTTCTCGAAATTAGCTCTACCCAACTGGATTGTCTGTCCGAGGTAGACGTAATCGTCCACTACTTCGAGTATAGAGTCTCCGATCTTGAAAGGAGTGTGTGCTACATGGTTGTTTATCATGACTTTAGTTTTGTCCATGTTCATTTTAAGACCCACTCTTTCGGAAGCTCTACTGAGGTCATTGAGCATTGTGCTGAGCTCCTCCGTAGTCTCGGCCATGACTACTATGTCGTTGGCAAACCGAAGGTGAGTGATGTACTCGCCATTAACATTGATGCCTAGTCCACTCCAGTTCAGAACCTTGAAGACATCCTCCATTGCGGCCGTGAACAGTTTCGGAGAAATGACGTCTCCCTGCCTCACGCCCCGCAGTTCATATATAGAAACATAATGACCACCTGTTAGTTTGCTGGCTGCATATATCTACATCGGTTGCGTGTTGGTTGGGTGTTCTGGGATTTTAACTGTCATCTTTCATTTCGTGTTATGTTATCAGTGTATTTTAGGGCAGATTAAAACGTATTAACCCATCGATATTGTAGCTTTTTTTATCACTCTTCAATATGATTTTCCATTCTCGAACAACTGGGCGTAAAGGAACGCTTGTCTACACTGTTGCGCAGTCGTATATTTAAATACTTTGGCCATATTTGTCGACGTGTAGGTGACTACATCGAACGCCTTGTTATACAAGGAAAGGTAGATGGAACGAGGCCGCGTGGCAGATCGCCGATGCGATGGACTGACCAAATAAAAACGGCTGTTGGCGGCCCGTTGAACGAGTGTGCCCAGATGACTGCCAGCAGGCAAAAGTGGTGGGAAGTCATGCGGCGTACCTTGACGGCTTACGGAGAGCTATAACTTTCGTGATAACCACGACCACTCTGGCAAGAGTGAAACGACCAAGAATAAGAGAATATGATCGTCCTTATCGAAAAGCGACGATGTGATCGAAAATAGCACCAATAATCTTCTTAACTCGCTTCTCAAAATCTTAATAATTAGGTAACGAAATAACAATTTAATTTGTAACAAAAGAAAAATAAGTAACAACACCAGTGTAAGTTGACCTCAGTTTTTATCGAAGCTCCACCAACCAATATATCAAACATTGGTGAAGAAAAATAATTGCTTATAAGCTTTTCAATATCTTAACAATACGTTGTTTTTTTTTTTGTTATTACGGTAAAAAAAAGTTAAAAATAATTTTATTATCTCTTTAAGGAAAACAGTTTATTTTTAGATTGTGAGCTGTTTTTATACCAGTCACGAATTAAGATTGTGGAAAATATGCTTCTTTTTAACTGAAAAGGTCACAAGATTATCTTTTAGAATCATTATTTTTTAAATTGTATAGTTCAGTTATTTTTACTTAGCCTGTTAGATAGGTAACTAAAACATTTTTTTATGACTATCATCATCATCATTTCAACCGGAAGACGTCCACTATTAGACATAAGCGTCTCGCATCCATTGGATTCCCACGACCCTGACTAGGTAATCGTTCCACCTAGTGGGAGGCCTACCAACGCTTCGACTACCGATACGTGGTCCTCACTCCAGAATCTTTAATGAAAAGAAACTGACATTTTACACAGAAACTCCTTTTCACGGTGTATTAGCTTTTGCCTGCGGCTTCACCTGCATACATAAAATATACTCTATGTCACTCAGGAAGAAAGCAGCTTTCTATAGGTGAAAAAACCATTCGCAATCGTACCAGTACTTTCAGAGATAACCTCTTACAAAAATAATAAACAAACTTTACCTCTTTATAATTAAGTTTCCGAGTACATGGTACATGAAGATCTTAATATTAATTCATGAATCCCCAAGCGACCACCGGTGGCCGCGCATCTATTGTCTTACTATTGTGTCTCTAATTGACGGTATCTGAAGGGTTAAACGGAATCACATATGCTGGTGGTTGCTGGTGTAGAAATAATAAATCAATACTGATATTATAAATGGGAAAGTGTGTGTGTCTGTTTGTCCGTCTTTCACGGTAAAACAGAGCGACGAATTGATGTGATGTGTTTAGTGGATATAGTTGAAGGGACGGAGAGTGACATAGGCTACTTTTTGTCTCTTTCTAGCCCCCCACATTCCTAAAACAGGGTAAATTAACGAATTTAACGTGAGCAAAGCCGTGGGCAAAAGCTAGTGAGTATATGATTTACAAATTCACATATTTAAAGATCATGCAATATTAAATAAGATTTAAAATGACAAACAAAAAAATTCATATGCGTAACTTTATGGCCTGCGTATATATTTCAATAACTATTAGACTTTAAGTCACTTCGGTAATGAAAACTCCTATATAATGTAATAACTTACAACACCGTTCTAATCTCAAACCATTAACCTTAACTTTATACCTTCAACTTAACTAACTTATTCCTAGATCACACAACGTAACTTAAAATCTAATCCATAGTTAAATACAAGGACTCGTTAAAGTAAAGCTTGCAAGTTATGTTTACTTAAGTTAGGCAAGAAATAACAGTGATAGGCTAGTCAGTCGGCTTACTGACATAATCTGGGGCTTTGAAGAATTTCCAAACGGGATTTTAGATTAGATGTTGTTGATAAACATGCGTAATCTTATCTTGGGTTTGTGTTCTGGTTTCCGCATTCACCCTGAATACTTCGCCCATAGCTCTCTGGAAAACCCCAAGGCAAAAATTATTTTTTAACCGACTTCTAAAAAAGGAGGAGGTTCTCAATTCGGATGTTTGTATGTTTTTTTTTATATGTTTGTTCGCGCATAACTTCGTCGCTTGCCAACCGATTTGAAATATTATTTTTTTGTTGGAAAGGGTATACTTCCCAAATGGTCCCATAGTCACTAAGTTGGGATCTTGGCGAAATCGAGGGAACTCCTCAAATTCAATTAAATTTTTTAGTGAAGTCGGTTTTTTTTTAATAAAAAGTTTTTTTTAATAAGTGACCAGCCACCGGGCCTTGGTACAGGCGGGGCCTTAGAAAAGGCCATGGCCTGGAACGAGTAGTGAGAGGCGGCTGATCCTGATTTCCGGCGATCGTAGGCAAGGGCTTGTGATCGACGAGCAATGGGTCGCCGTTCGACCGTCCGGACCAAGCAAAAGTTGTCGACGGCACGTACGGTTTCACGCACGCCTCAAGGAGTTATCACAACCATAGGGGCCCAGCAGGATCGAAGTCTACTGGGGCTATGGGTGATGCGAAAGAGCTCCTTGGGGCCTTGGAACAATGGCGAAGAAGCGACAGGTGTGGTTTTTAGTCAGTGAAAGTCTCGCTTCGCCTAAGAGCACAGACACTGCGCAGAAGTCAAAGAGACCAAACAAACAAGACAACCATTTGTTTGCTGCGGCATTTTGGGCGGCGGAGGGTTGTATGTGTGTTGAAGGTTGGGAGGTCCCTGATTTTGGATGCGTTTATGGCTCGTTGTTGCTTGGCACGTATTATTAATAATAGTGGTTTATTGTACTATGTGTATGAATAATACTAGAAATTAGATTTTATTTAAATCGAATAAAAAAACAACACGCATTTTTATTGAACATTTCCTATTCAACCCACAAAATATTTTGTTTATATAAAAAAGTAAGTATATTTACAATCACAAAACTAAATGGAAACACAAAGCAGGCAAATGCCGGAAGCGGGCAGCCCTATCGCATGTTTACGTACCGCGCGGCTGTAGGCATTTATTTCAAAGATACGGCCGAGTTACAATACTGTATGATACTATTACCGTGTCTATACTCTGCTCAAAATAGCATTAGATATTTATGAAAACCTTTTATTACTGTCCGTTCATCGATTTTGACTTTTTTTACGTTGGTGGCAAGACACATGGCGGCTGCAATAAACGCACTGCTATGGATTGCATTCACCGGCACGCTCGAGTGGCGGGGGTGGCCGGCCGACTGTTGTCGGTCAGACGTCGAGCGGGCTTGGCGTGCTATCGCTAGTTACGGACCAGTGGAATCTATCAGTGTTTTTTTTTTTTATAAACTTCACAGTAAACACTTTTTCTTTTAATGACATCCTTATGCCTACGAAATAGAAGTTAAAATCGGTTGAGCGGATAGTAAAAAAAGTTTCTTAAATGAGTAATCTTAACACAAATAGAGTATACAAGATTTGACGCATTTGACAACCTGTAACGACTGTCAAAAATCAGAATAGTTTAAGAAAAATATAAAAGAAAAGTAAGTCTAAGATCGTAAAAATTTTCACCGGGCTTTCTTTTATAACGTAAACGAAGACTAAGATAGAATTCTACAAAATTCGCCCCCTAAGCGAATGAATCTGAGGCCTAAAGTTTGTATGAAAAAAACTTTCTTTCATGTGGGCGACGCCGCTTTCAGAAGTTAGTTTCAAATAAACTATTCACTGTAAATGTTTTATTTGTAAAAACTGCAAAACTCGGTCGATGAAGCGACAATGTCATGGCGTCGTGTCGCTGTAGCTTGTCGTTCAGCTACCAAGCGTATTATGACGAACACGCTTGTGTTATAGTAGTTTTGTAATGTATTATTAGCAGTTTTGTATTGACCGTACAAACTAGTAGTTTTGTATACAGGGTTATTTGAAAAACACTGGCAACCTCTTAGGCCTATGTTCCTAAAATCATAAACAATAACAATTTTGTTCTATGACTTAAAAATTTACCATATTTTAGTTCATCAGATTTTAGTACAAAAATAAAATGTTCTAGTAATATTCTAGAAGTCTATGCAAAGCAAGCGATATTACAATAGCGGAGGGTAGCTGAACATGAAATTGACCTGTTTACGGGCAGCCCTCACTAGTCGGTCAGTTGGTTTGATGCGCTTGCGTCGTGTCATAAGTGTTCTTGTAGCGAAATTCGGTAGTGCGGGCGTAATTATTTTTACATAATGGTGTATCAATATTCTAATGTCGAGTACACGGAAATGGTGCGAATGCTTGCTAGGTGTGATAACAATGTTTCGAAAGCATGCTTAATATTACTGCGAGAACAGGGCGCGGGTTAGTGTTTTACAAATAACCCTATATAAGCCGGGCCAGGGTTATCCGAAAGGAAACTCGAGCCCCGGTATGACGAGGCTAGAAGGAACGGGGTGGGTTTTTAGTCAATAAGAGTCTGACACTATTTCCCGCGCCACCCAAGAGTGGGGTTTGTCATTGGATGATTTTTGCCCATCGTAAAAAAAAACCCTGTATAAGCTTCACGCGGGCGTACACCAAGCGTATAATGACGATGATGGGTCTAAAGAAGCTACGCGTTCGTGGACAGTAGCCCTTAGGCATTTGGTAGATTGAAATATGCGTCAGCATTGCTGTTACACTATTATAAAGCCACAAGCTTCTACATTCTCTAACATGTTCCTGGGATATTCTATCGGGAAGTAAACTTAAGCAGTTAATAAGCGGATTGAACATTGTTTAGTACGGAAATTATTCGATCGGTTTACGGATTGAAACTGTAAGCCTTCGCTCCAGCGAATTATAAACTAGACTGGTTGAGTTTGTAATAATCTGTGTGTTCGTATTATAGGGCTTATGTTGAAATGTTTATTTTCTAAGTATTCTTTGTATTAATCCTTACTAATATTATAAAAGTGAAAGTGAGTTTGTTTGTTTGTTTGTTATGTCTTTCGTTGTCGATTTTGATGAAACTTGGTACATGGATAGACCATGTCCTGAAATAGGACATAGGATACTTTTTATCCCGGAAGTATGTTCCCTTGGTATAATTTTCTGCTATCACGCGGGCGAAACCGCTGGGAGCAGCTAGTTGGATATATAAAGTCTGAGAGCTTGGTTTTTTATGTTGGAGATCAACCAATGACATCTCCCGCTCTACGGTTTTTTTATGGTGGGAAAATCATCTAATGGCAACCCCTACTCTTGGGCGGAGTGGTAGATAGTGTCAGACTCTTACTGACATAAACCCACCCCGTTCCTTCGTGCGTTCAAACCGGGGCTGAGCTACCCTCGAAACTAACCCTGGCCCCAGTAGGCTTCGATCCACCTGGGCCCCTGCTGTTGCTGACAACTCTTTGAGGCGCGCGGGAACATTGCGCGTCGTCGACGACTTGGGCTGGGTCTAGACAGTTTCCGGATGGTCGGATAGCGAGCTACCCATTGCTCGCCGTCCATAAGCCCGCGACTACAGTGGCTGGAAATTGGGATTGGGATCCCGGCGGCGGCGAGAGCGCTGTTGCCTGATGCAGTCGGCCTCCTCCTTTGCTAGCAGTACTGCTTTGCAGAAAAAAGCGACCGCCTGCCACTCCTCCTCTCTCTAGACCATGGCCTGATCAAAAGCCGGTCTCAAAAGGTGGTCTCCGCCGCCGATCGCCCCCACGAGGGCACGGCGATGCTCCGCCCAGGCAGGGCACTCCTTAATTGAGTGCTCCGCCGTGTCCTCCGGGCGTTCTGCACAGTGGCGACACCCGGGCGTCACTTTCGCATGAATCCGATACAGGAACCTCCCGAACTTGCCATGTCCGGTGAGAACCTGCGTCATGCGGAAGGTGAGGACGCCGTAAGGTCTTTCCAACCACGCATCAAACAGGGGACTTACCGCCATAATTGTAGTAGGTATCCGATCTATGGTGGAGTGGGAGGGCGTATCAGATGATCGTTTCAGAGCTCCTGGGTCCTCTTTCGCACAACCCATGGCCCCAGTAGGCTTCAACCCTGTTGGGCCTCTACAGTTTTACTGAAATTTCCATAAAGCACGCCTGAAACATTACGCGCGCTATTATGCGTACAGCTGAGGAGTGGATTTCCCTGTCGGAATCTGTGTTTCCTGATAGCTACAACCTGGAGATCTTTAAGTCAAGAATGAAGGGGTTACTTAGCTACCGTCAAGTGGGATAGTAGATTCCTTCCAACATTTGCAAGCCCGTTCTGGTGAAATCTGTCTAGTTCGTCCCGTTAGCTTCGTGACCTCATTTCACTGTCAGTGTGACTTGTGATAATTACTTTTTCATCTTTTTCTGCCCTTAGCCACTTCTGGCCAATCCTTAAGGTAGGAGTCCAAATCTCTTACTAGATTACCGCGTCGCCGGCTCCTGCAGTTTGGAATCCAGTCAGTAGTTGCTTTCGCCCAAGCTAAGGACAGAACAGAGTGGAATAACGGAAGGGAGGCCTTGCAGTGGGACACGACGGGCTGATAATAATAATATTTTTAAAGAAAAAAAAAACTGATTAATTAGAAGGTTTTCCTCCAGTAGTTTGTTACCAATGAATAAAATCATAATAACTTAACTCGAATTCTTCAAAACAGTGTCTCTTAATAAAGCACCGAACATTTATCAAGTCGACTTCATTTAAAAGATGTTCACGTCTTCAGCAGGAAACTGTACTACTAAGGTGCTATTTATACGCAAGAGGGGGGAAGGGGAAAGCTAAGAGGGGTTGTATGAAGGGGGGGGAAGCTGGTGAATTTGCAGCCTCAGTTTACGAGATTACGTTTTGAGTATACAGCCCAAAGACTGGGATGTTACAAAGATCTAGGGTTTGTGGAAGGTGTACAGATAGTCTTGTTGTTTTTGAGTACTAACTAAAATTGGCTGTCTGTATGCTCATACGATAAGATTTACATGATAGGTATACTATCCATATTTATATTATTCCATAGGAAAACCGTCATAAAATACCGACATTGTTACGCTCAAACATTTGAACAGATTTAGATGAAAAGCACATTTGAAAACTATAATTATCATGAAATCTAAAATATAATATTTTTTTATTCAAGTTATATTATGTTTCTTTTAAAGCCGCTGACAGTAAAATGAAAAATCACTATAACAATATTAAATATCTAACTATTTACAACATACAGCACGACACTCTTTTTCAGTTCTAATACAAATTATAATGAACTAGCTTTTGCCCACAGCTTCGCCCACGTACATAAAATATAGCTTTTGTTACTCAGGCATAAAGCAACTTTCTATCGGTATAAAAATTTCAGCAATCAAACCAGTACTTTTAGAGATTACTTACTACAAACAAAAAAACAAACTTTACCCCTTTAATATATTAATAATGTAGATTACACTACATCATCATCTTCCTGCCGTTGTCTTGTTTTATTTGGGGTCAGCGCAACATGTTTTCTTCTTCTATTCTGTGCTATCACTCGTCACGTTATCACTAACTCCCTTTTAATGTAGATGACACAACACATCCATACTACGCTTATCCACCATCCCAAACTACGCTCATCCACCATCCTAAACCACGCTCCCTCTTTTTTTTTATTATTGATAGGCTTGCGTTTGACCACCATCTCACCTGATAATAAGCGACGATGTGGTCGACGATGGAACACGCTTGTCTAGAAGTAACCCATTCACTCTTGACTTAAAGACTCCTAAGTTGTAGCTATCAGGAAAAACAGACTCCGGCAGGGAATTCCACTCCTTGGCTGTACGCACAATAAATGTGCAAACGCTACCTCTTCCAGTAAACGCTACATCTTTTCCCAAAAAGCCCTAAGTATGTACCCGGCTGGCTTTATTAAATTTCAGACACTTCTTCAGCCGCTATTGTTGAAAGTTTCACGGGATTATGTGCTTGTAATAAAGTTCTTCTAACATGCCATGTATCGAAATCTGTAGAGTTTTGTACAAGCATGTTCCTGGAATTTTCGGTATTGGCATGTGGAAGTTTGTTGGTAAAGGTATACCTATGGCTGAAAATAGACTTGCCCTTTGATGTTATTATCTTAATATAACTTAATTAAACGATAACAAGACCGACTCCTCAATTTAATTAGTTGTTAAATTTCATGCCATTTGAATAATATGATTAACTAGCTGCTCCCAGCGGCTTCGCCCGCGTGATAGCACAAAATTATCCCAAGGGAACATACTTCCGGGATAAAAAAGTACCCTGTGTCTTATTCCAGGACATGGTCTATCTGTGTACCAAGTTTCATCAAAATTGGTTTTGCCATTAAGGCGTGAGGACGTAACAAACAAACAAACTCACTTTCGCTTTTATAATATTAGTAAGGATGTATTTTGATCAACATGTGTTAGCAGATTTAGACATTTATCAGCAGAGCAGTGATGGCCCATATATGTCTGGTTCAAACCCAGCAAAGCGCATTATTATTATTATTAAGAGGCATGTC
The DNA here is from genome assembly GCA_949319445.1 of Mythimna lalbum. Lineage (NCBI taxonomy): Eukaryota > Metazoa > Arthropoda > Insecta > Lepidoptera > Noctuidae > Mythimna > Mythimna lalbum. The sequence goes on along the minus strand of OX439370.1, from coordinate 15,187,497 downwards.
TTAAAAACTCGTTGAAAAACTTTTTACAAAAAAAATATAACCGACTTCAATGATAAAAAACACTGAAAAGTATCAAATAACTTTAATTTTGGAAGTCGGTGTTTCTTTAATAGTTTAGTCTCTTCGTTATTTAACATTACGGTTATATTTTTTTTGTAAAAAGTTTTTTTTATTTTACACTTTTTAGTTACGGTACCACCACTAAAAAGTACCCCTCAGTCAAACTTAAATACCTTATAGTCAGAGCGCATCTCATAACGGTTCTAATAACCCCAAACACGGTTAGATTACATTAATTTACCTTTCGGCTTCATCATCAGATCAGTTCGATATATCCTCTCCCCCTCTTCTTTCAAACAGTCATTAAACTAGATGCCGGAGAGGGAAAGGATATATCGAACTGATCTGATGATGAAGCCGAAAGGTAAATCTTTCAATCAGTCATTAGACTAGATGCTGATAATCCCGGCTGTAGCATCAGGCCAGATTTATGTCAACATTGCAATGAACTTAAAATTTAGTCCTGTTTAAAATGAGCCCAAACACGACTACGGTGCTGTAATTTCAAGGTTTGTACTTTTCCTGATGCTCCTGGCTTCAGCATCAGGTCTCTATGTACTTCGGTGTTCTTTATTAGCAGTACGTTTATCCACACATCGAGCCGTTTTCAATGAGCCTAAACTCGATATATCTGCTGTTTGTTGTCGAGGACTTAGGTACTCTGCAGACTATCCTGACTGCAGCATCAGGTCATGACTTGATGATCATGAGACCAAATGTGGCAAATGCCCTATCAAACATCAAAACAATTTACTAAAACAGTCCTTGCCTGTTCGAGTAACTTCTTACTGTTAAGGAGTTGTACCTTCTATCATCAGCCCAGCTACCTGAGATGGTGACGACCATACGCAAATACACAAGATACTTCATAAAATATGCGAAAATCAATAAGTGAGCCTATAAAATTTGAAGGTTGCCCTCGATTTCTCCAAGATCCCATCATCAGATCCTAATTTGGTGATAATGGGACCACCTCAAAGCTATCTACTTTCGAACAAAAAAAGAATTTTGAAAATCCGTCCACATTTGGGGGAGTATACGACGAACAAACATACAAAAAAAACATACAAATAGCCGAACGTAGTACCTCCTCCTTTTTGGGAAGTCGGTAAAAACAGAAAGGCCCGTTTTTACATTTGAGCTTTCACGACTTTTTTTTTTGATAAAATGAAAAAAAAAAGTAATAAAATAATAATTAATTACATAAATTGTTTTAATGTAATTACATGATATAAAATAGACGGTAACATAACATCAAATGTCAAAACATGCATTTTATTTTTTGTCAGTTTTTAGAACCATAAATTCTAAGACATGTGATATCCACCAGCAATCCGCACTGGGCCGTATCACCCGTATGGTGGGGAGAGGGAAGGATTAAGTCCCAGCAGTAGGAACATAAAAAGGCTGATAATTTGTATGTACTTAAGTTGGCAATACATCGGCATTCGTGTGGGTACTGCAGGAGTCTATAGAGGACGATAACCAGATAACCACTTAACATTAGCTGGGCCATCTGCCAAACTATTGCGTACACACAATGGGCCATTGTCTTGTATTAACCAGAGTACCTATGGGTAGTAATGCCCAAATATCTAGGGAGGCCTTTCTACCGTGATTCATCAAATAAATAAAATATTTGTCGTTGTGGCGACGCTTGGGGAAGGCCTATGTCCAGCAGTGAACATCTTTCGGCTGATGATTTGGATTAGTACATTGACGGCTGCGTAGCTGAGAGACTTGGTACGTTAGTTTATTTTTGCTATGAATAATAAAAATAGCAAAAAGTAACTACAGTTGCAAATCTCGCCTATAAACTGCTCTATCTTAATTTAATTATAGTACTTATAATATACATACATAATTATATTTCTTCTTTTTATGACATTGCTTTTGCAATGTTTTATTATTTAGGCGTCAGCCAGTTGTCAGGCAGTGCGTCACGCAGTCATCGGACTCCCGCGACTCTTCTCATCAGTTAGTTGGATAAAAATAATAGGTATTTCGTACCACGTCAACCTATAATTTGCCATCCGTAATGCCATCTACGAAGTATTACTTAACAGGCCATTTGTTCATCCTCTGATTGTGATTCGACGGTTAGCTTCACCATCCAATTGGCTTCCATTTTCATTAACCACGTTTAGCTAGAAAAATGCCTACAAAATTGCTACAGCAACACCCTATGACGTCACTGACCGTAACGACGGCACTTAGCGGACTACAAAGAGGCTACTTGCATATGCATCAGGGTGTATCGATCCTGGACAGCGTTCGTAAGTGGATACACTGTCATTCTTTATGCTAAAACTTGCCTGGAAAAATTTAGCCTAGGCTTTGTTTTTGCAACCTTCTTGAAAGACTAAAGGTTTAGAATTCCAGGTGCTTGTTATGTGCCAAAGAAAAAGGGTTTTTATTAGCTTGTATTGCGCAGATGCATCTTGTGGGAGGCCTTCCTCCCACAAGATGGACCGATGACTTGGCGAGGGTCGAGGGAATTCGATGGATGCGAAATGCACAGGACCGGTCGTTGTGATGGTACTTGTGGAGGCATATGTCCAACAGTAGACGTCTTTCGACTGAAATGATGATAATGATGATGATAAGGACTGAGCAGTGATGGCCCAGTGGTAACGGCCCCTACTGACGAGTCTCACAACGTGGGTTCCAACCCATGCATGTATACATTTTACTTAGTGTATTTTACGTGCAAAAATAAAAATAAAACTATTTTAGTGTTGCTAATACAAAAAATAATCATCATCATCATATCAGCCGAAAGACGTCCACTGCTGGACATAGGCCTCCCCCAAGCGTCGTCACAACGACCGGTCCTGTGAGTCACGCATCCATCGGATTCCCGCGACCCTGACCAGCTCATCGGCCCACCAATAATCATATTGTGTGTAATTAATTTAAAAAATAGTTAACACTAGTTTACACGTATTAAATAATAAAAAGAGATAAAGTTAGTTTAGGAGGTAATCTCTGAAAGTTCTGTAAAGGCTAAAAGGAACGGGATGGGTTTTTAGTCAGTAAGAGTCTGTTTTCTGATAGCTACCACCCGGGAATCTTTAAGTCGAGAGTAATAGGTAATAGGTTTCTTCTAGGTAAGCGCGTTCCATCGTCGAACGCATCGTCGCTTTCCATCAGGTGAGATAGCGGTCAAACGCAAACCTATCCAATTGCTAAAAAAAAATCACCTTAAATAAAGCTTTTTTATTCCTGTGTGAAATAGACTGTATTTTATGTAAGCGGATGAAAGCTAGTATAAAATAAATAACTTAATATCTATTAAAGCTCCTAACTCAACACAATTCAAACCTTAAACTTAACATAACAATTAAATAGGGTAACTAAAAACATACGGGCCCCATCATAACTGTATTTATTTACCATGCTCCCGTCGTGTTTGCGGGGTAGGCAGACTGCCTAGTCATTAACATAAGTAAATATTGTTCCAAGCAAACTGGCGAAGGTTTCCGATATGTGTGGAAATGGGGCATGTTTTTATAAACAAAATATTTTTTATAGTGTATTGTTTGATTATTTCTGTTGTTGTCTGTTTGTGAACAGTTATTGAATTCGGTTTTCTTTTCAGTTGAAATGTTTTGTAGTGGAAAGTAGGGTAATTAGGTTCTTTGGTTTTCAGACTATATATCATATAAATATTATAAATCACTGTCTTCTAAAAGATCTTCAAATAGTATCGGCATTCGCGAATATTTACAAAATACTGTTTCATTATTTTTACAAGCTTTTATTTAGTTTCACCTGTCCCAATGTTTGTCTGTCACCAAATCTTGCAAGTTAAATTTGACCCACTTTCCGGTTACCGATTGAGCTGGAATTTTGCATGCATATGTAAATCAGATGACAATGCAAAATTATTATGACATGGAGCTGGTCTGATAATAAAACCGGGAGGTGGCTTTAGGAGCTTGGTAGTTAAACGACACAACCTCATCGAGTTTGGTTTCGTATGATTCGTCTTGACGAGTATTATTATATAGCTATATACCGTGCTTTAAAAGCTTGCTATGAAAAAAATATTTTCATTACAACTTGTTAGTTCTTTATGAGTACCTACAGTGTGAAACATTTACTTTTTGAACCATAAAGGATTTTCTCAAAATTGGTGATGATACTTTCTTATTTTTTTAACTTAAGTTTCGTCGAAATAGCTAAGCGCTTGAAAGTTATCCAACCTGATGAAAAGCGACTATGAGGTCGACGATGGAGTGCACTTGCCTAAAAGAAACCTATTTATTCTTGACTTAAAAACCATAGGTTGTGTCTACCAGGACGACCCTCAAGTTCTAGCCTCAAGCTATCAGGAAACACAGACTCCAGCAGGGAATTACACTCCTTTGCTGTACGCACAATTAATGCAATTCAAAAACGTTTTATGACTATGGATGGAATGTCGGCCATGTACTCGTACCCGCTGGTGCATCACCGTACATCCCACAGAACAGAAGAATTAGGATTCCTGTGTTCTGTGGTACGTCCGATGATGAAACTGGTTTGGTGGAACTTTGCTGCAGACAAAATCGTACTACTTCATCTTAGCATAAGCATAGGTAATCAACTTTATGATGTCACCACTGCTGGGACTCAGGTTTCCTTTCTAGGAGTGTGGGCTGCAATTCACCACGCGGGCCCAGAGCGGGTTGGTGAATGTCACATGTCTTCGAATTTTTCGTTCTAGGACATGCAGTGTCCTCACGATGTTTAGAGAGCAGCGGTGATGAAATAAATTACACAAAGTAATGCGCCTGGCTGAGTTTGAACCCGCGGCCTACAACCCGTAAATCGGGGCCGTTACCATTTGACTACCACTGTCCTTTTCCACTTTAGCTTAGTATACTTTTAATTACTTTCCCAGATAAGCTCATAAATAAGGACTATTTCTAGCTTCGCATTTCATGTGACTACGTCCGTTCTATTGTTGAGTACGTTCCTCAGACACTATTGTGCTATAGTAGTCTCGTCATTACCACGTCGCCATCTTGGATTGTTGGGCGACTGACTTTTTGTTGGCGGATTAAGGCCGAGGGATGATTGATTAGTGTTTGTATGTAGAGAGAATATCCTCTAGTTTGTTTGTTTATTGTGTAAGAAAAAACTGGAAATAGCTTCATGGTTTTAGACTGAGTTAATAATAATATAATAATAATATGCCACAACTATCACACAACGGCGTCTAGTCCCAAACTAAGCAGAGCTTGTGATATGGTTACTAGACAACTGATAAACATACTTACAATATATTTCTAAATACATACATACTATAGATAAATTACACCCAGACACAGAACAAAATAATGATCGTGCTCATCACACAAACATTTGTCCTGGGTGGGAATCGAACCCACGACCTCCGGCTTAGCAGTCAGGGCCACTAACCACTAGACCAACAGGCCTGTCTGTAATATTGTTGCAATTACTTTATTTGGCACACAGATTGGCGATCACAAGAGAATGTTTTTTTTTTCATGTTTGTTCAGTGGTTGCACACTTGCAATCAGCTGTAGCGCTCTACTGTTGAGCTTTTTTTTATCCTGAGGTGTAAAGACTCGCAAACCTTTATTATAAAGGAAGGATCTTCCGACCAGACGAGTGTTGAGTCTGGTCCGGGAAATAGCCCGCTTGTTGATTTCGGGCTGTTATATTGTGTTCTAACTGAACGGAAAACACTGTACCGTGTTATTGGGTTGTTCATTATGAATATCTGAGTAGCAGTTCGAAGGCTAGATGTAAGAGACCGGTAATTGCTCATAAAATTGCCTTCTCTTAACTTACGTCGTATTCCAAAGCTGAGCCCCCCCTACCCCTTCATCACTTTTACTGTTATGATATTCCTCCATGTTTTCCTGTCTCTAGCGGTGTGAAGGGCCTTGTATACCGTGGAGTCAAACTAATACTTGCTCTTTGCCACTAAATAAACACAGGTGTGTTTAATTCAGTACAAGGCTGACACTCCTTATGGCTTCACCTAAAGAAGTTATCTGAAGACTATCTACACCTAAAAAAAAGCTACAAGTGGTAACCACTCTAGCAATTTATAAAATACAACAATATTCTCATCTCTCTTTGTACAACACCCACGGGAAGATCCGCTGCCTTTTCCTCCTCACGGTGAACCGACAATCTCAGTACCGACTAGCTGTTGCGTCACGTCTGTGTGTCACGACCAGAGTGAGGAGCTTATGCGGGTGCTGAGGCGGGCGCGGGCGGCGTATTAAGGCCATAGTCTCAGGCCGGAATTAAATGCACACATACTCATACTGCCCTTGAGTTAGGGCCTTAAAGATGAGACATGTTGGGCGTACAGCTAAAGAGTGGTATGCCTTGCCGGAGTCTGTTTTTTTTAATTGTTGATAGGTTTGCGCTTGACCGCTAAGTGACGATTCTGTCGATTATGGAGCGCGCTTACGTAGAAGTCTTTACCTATTCACTCTTGACTTAAAGATTCCCGGGTTGTAGCCACCAGCAAACACAGATTCCGGCAAAGAATTCCACTCCTTAGCCGTCCATTTTCAGCGTATAGGTGGGATGTTAACCATGTACCGGTGGTGTGGATGGCACGGGCTAGATGGAATTAGGCTATGCAATTCCGACGCATACTCCCCGAAATGCAACCGGTAGAAAACCGACAGGCTAGTGACTCAGCGATGATGTCTGTATTTCCTGATAGCTACAACCTGGGGTTATTTAAGTCAAGAGTTAACTGGTTGACGTCGACCATATATAGTGGCTTTCCATCAGGTGAGATAACGGTCAAGTGCGAGCCTAAAAAAACCTCCATTACCATCCATACTGAAGGGACTATGTTGGGCGTCAAGCGTAACTTGACTGAGCAGCTTAGCAAGCAGATCGTCTATTATTTTACCCTGAGCAAAAGCGTCTATATTTAAATTCAGAATTCAAATAATAAACCAATTTTGCAACAAACAACTTTAAGAAGTACTTAACAAAGTATAAATTTCAATGCAACTTATATTCTTGAGGCTATTTAGGGCTGGTTACTGAATAACTTTTTACAAAAAAAAAACGATTTCAATGTAAAAAAAAAACACTAAAACTTCAAATTCGAGGGCTCCATTTCATATGTTCGAAGTTCATCATCAGATCTTAACAATATTTCTATGATACTGATTCGGGAGTATAATCTTTTGATCAAAACAAGAATTTTCCAAATTGGCTCGTATTTGAGCATACATAAAAACAGCATGGGCCCAGCTGGGTCGAAGCCTACCTGGTTAGTTTTGAAAGGTAACTCAGCCCCGGTATGAAGGCATGAAGGAACGGGGTGGGTTTTTTAGTCAGTAATAGTCTGACACTATCCTTCGCCCAAGGGTGAGGGATGTCATTTGGATGATTTTTACTCACCGCATCATCATCTTCCTGCCCTTGTCTCGTATTTGGGGTCGGCGCAACACGTTTTTTTCTTCTATTCTGTTCGGTCGCTCGTCACGCTATCACTAACTCCCTTTTCATTCATATCACTTCTCACACAATCCATCCATATTTTCTTTAGCTTACCGAAAAAAAAAATACATAAAAAAATATATAGAGCCGAACTTTTCCTTTTTGAAATCAGTAAAAAATCTGTTTTAAATACACAACACTAAAGTCGAAATTAGAATAAAGCATATTTTCTAGGGCCTGTTAAAGTAACTTGCCTAACCGCGCCCGCATCCGCCCCGGTCACGTTTACCTTGGTCAAAGTCTAAGTGTTCCACATTTGGCACACTTAGCACGGCCGACACGACCGACACGCTACGTGTGTCGGAGACGTGACGGAGAGTGACCATATCGCTTTGATTCAAACATGGCGTCATTCGGTTAGATGACGCGTGTGACAAGGGCCGCTAATGTGAAAAAGATTGACTGTTTGTCCATTTGTGGGAGTTGGACTGTCATAGTGTTGGTTTGACTTCTAAAAAATTGATCTGGTGGAGAGCAAATACCATTCATGATTATTTTTAACCGACTTCTAAAAAAGGAGGTTCTCAATTCGGATATTATAATTATTCGCGCATACCTTCATCGCTTGCCAACCGATTTGAAATTCTTTTTTTGTTGCAAAGGTCCCATAGTAACCAAATTGGGTTCTGATTTAATATTGGCGAAATCGAGGGAACTCCTCAAATTCAATTCAATATTTTAGTGAAGTCGGTTAATATTTTTTTTTTATAAAAAGGTTTTCTAGGGTTCTCTACCTCAAAAGGAAAAAAGTGGTACCCTGTAGCAGTCCTACCTGATGGTAAGCAGCGATGCAATCTCTGATGGTGAGGCGCACAAGTTAATGAGCCTATTCACTCTTGCCTTGAACACATTCAAATCATAATTTAACGGGAAGACCGCAGCAGGCAGATTATTTCCGTCCTTCGACGTAAGCGTTATAAATGACGAGGCAAAACGCTTAGTCCGGACCGTAACGGTTTCAACAACGTATGGGTGGATACTACTTCCCTACTATATATATATATAATATTATAATTGCGAAAGTAACTCTGTCTGTCTGTCTGTCGGTCTTTCTGTTACGCTTTCACGCAAAAACGGATTTAGATCAAATTTGGTAGGTAGGTAGAAGAGACACTGGAATAACACATAGGCTACCTATAATTCCACTGCTGAGCACGGGTCTCTGCCCGCGCGATATAAACTATAGTCCACGCGGGCGAAGCCGCGGGCGGAAAACTATATTGCATAATATTTCCCCGAACCGTTCCGCTACAACATCCACCACAATAAGACACCAAAAACTGCATCCAACCCGTCACTTGCACGACCCGTCTAAAGTTTAAGCACGTTAGCTTAAGCACAGGCATTAAGTATAACATATGACAGAATTTAAGTCTCCCATAACTTGCCTCCATAACTTAACACTAACGTAAGCGTAGTCTTGGCAGTGCGTTGGTACGGGCTTAGCCCGACATTTGCATGATGGCACAAAATGTTATTTATGCTTGTCCGGGGAAGGGTTAAATGGTTCAGATTAAGGTAATCTGTTGACGACGTCATTATACGTGTTTAGGCTGGGTTTAATTTAGATTGAAGCCTATTTCTGTAGCTGTAAGATCGATTATTGAAGATTGTGGATTAGTAATGACCGCACCATGGGAGCAATGCTCGTAGGGGCCCAGCAGGTTCGAAGTCTACTGAGGCCATAGGTTTGTTTTTCAAAGGCAAACTCGGCCCTGGTATGAAAGGTAACGAAGGAACAGGAGTGAGTTTTTAGTCAGTAAAAGTTTGACACACCCTTTCGGTCCGCCCAAGAGCAAGAGACGACATAAGATGATTTTCCCAGCTAAAAAAATAGGTAGCAACGCTTTTGACGTGATAACGCGGTAGTTATGATACCTTTCACAGGCAAAGGTATTTTTTGTGATGTAAATCCAAAATAGATTTCAAACTGTTTTCCGATACGTGTGCTATAAGGCCTTGCTTCTTGTCAAATTTTAGAAATCTAGTTCAACAGAAAGTACCCTAGAAGTTTAGTTTCCTAGTGAGTGTCAAAACATGACACTTAAACGGAGCATAAAAGATCTTATTTCTGAATTATCTTATCCAAAATTATCTTTAGATTTTCTCTACTGCTTGAAACAGCAGACGGAGAAAAAGGGTCTTAGCAGACGGACAGATAGACAGCAAAAGAACTCATGAATACTGAACTCAAGAAAGAAAACATTACTGGGAAGACAAGAGTGCAAAAGTATACATATAGTTGAAATAAACATACACCTACGTACAATCTTACAGTACAGCTAGAGAAAATTGGATAAAATTTAATGAAATAGGGGTCATTTGGAAAGCCACAACGCTTAAACATAGGAAGCAAATTAAAATTCAAACTAAATTAAATTAAAACTTTTGAACACAGGGTAATGATCTTATATAAAATATGTTTCACCCAAAGGCATACAAAATAGTGACGCTAATATCAATATATACAATCAAAATCTCATAAAATTAATGTCAACAATATAAAATAGGAGTTTTTTGACGTCATATTTAGTTAGGCCTTTAGTGTATATATTATTTTTAATTATTTAAGTTTATTTTATAATTTAATTTTCACAATATAAAATTGAAATATGTTTAAGATTTAGGCGAACAAAAGAAAATAAGAATACTTGTTGAAAAGAACAGAGTTGCTCAAAGCTTAGATTAGGATTGACAATTATTGATTGTGTGTCTTAGCTGAAAAATTAAATCGTGGGCTCTCGCCATTGGCTGATCACAATGGCGCGACGTACGACGTATCGATTTATGATAGGCTCGAAGTATAAAAATAAAAATAGGCATTAAAACAATTACAACAGATATCTGGCTCAGACAAAATGGAATGGCACAAAAACGCTACATAATTCATTAATTTCACAAAATAACATCTCTAAAACTTGCCTCAAATTTTGGGACTATCACTAAAACTAATACATTCACAGTGACTGAACGCAAGGATTAAAATATATAACATAAATGTATATCTATGAAATCTATTCCAAGTGCTTTCAAATTAATATCCCATTTGGGATTAGTACTGGTTCACTTACAAATTGCTACCTGAGCTGGTTTCTTAGGGGAAATATACCTACGTGGATGTGCTATGAAAATGAGGGAGATACGGGTTTTTGAATTATTATTTTGTTTATTAATTTTCTTGACGTATGTTTTAAATTTTTTAATATTTCGTGTACAAAACAGATAAAAACAAGTTTATAATGAAGATAATATTTTCATAACAAGGTTTTATACCTATTATATTCATGAAACAAATTTCAAAAAGTTCAAACTCGATAGGTTTATCTAATTGCGCTTATTATCGAGTTCTTATGGCCATTTTCCAGCTCCATCATCAGATCAGCTCTATATCACAATAATTTTGCGTTGTCATCAAATTTACATATGCATGCAAAATTTCAGCTCAATCGGTAGCCGTTAAGTGGATCAAATTTAATTTGCAAGATTTGAATACAGATAAACTAACATCAGGACAGATGAAACTAATTAAAAGCTCGTAAAAATACTGATTCTGCTTACTGTACTTTTACAGGTTTTTAAGTAACAATAGTTCCAGTTGTAATTCATTGAGTTCCCAAAAAACACATAAATTCAAACTAGTGAGAAAAAACATCCTTCCCTCTCTCTCTTCCGTAAAGGTTAAAGTCAAAATCAAAGTCAAAACATTTATTGCGAACTAAGTGTATGACGGCACAGGATCAGACATATTATAAAATAAAACGATTTCTTTAAAGTTGAAATTAAGTTTATTTTAACTTCTATAATTGAATTATTTTAATCAGCTTCGGTATAAAAGTAATTTAAAACACTATAAAATATCAAACAGGACACCCAGTAACACAGTCATACAAAAGAGCAACAATATAAAAAAAGCAGAGCAAATATAAAAATTAGGAACTATACAACCTGTGCACCCGGCCACGCTTAAAGTCAGAATGCCTTCTTGCCGCTGTGCGGCCTCTTTTATACGCTAACATCGGAGGCGGGGCAACGACTAACGACGTAGTGTGCTACGATGTAGCACGCTACGCCGTAGCACATCTCTGCTCCGCCTACAGCGCAATGGTGGGGAAATGTCGTAGCGCACTAGCTAGCTACCGCGTAGCCTGATGCACAAGTTGTTTACAATGCGACGCCGACACGGCCATACTGACGTGCGGACGTCCTCGTACGCTCAGCTTACAATCTTTTGTCTAAAATACAAAAAAAAATCTAATTAAGAAACCGTTTGGTCATCCTGCAGTTGTTTCTGGTCCGGTCTATTTGGACCCTTCAGATATTGAAGCACTTGGTCCAGTCAATTGACTCTACAAGGCTTTCCTCTTGGTCCGGTCAACCTCTGACCCTACAAGATTAGATCCCTGGTCCGGCAATTGTTTTTTTTTGCCCTTCAGGTATGTCCCTACAGTTAAACTGGACCGGACTCAACTAGACCGAACAAATATTGTTCCTTTAGCTTAACTAGACTTCGGTTGGTGTACAAGTGCTTCTGTTACAATATTAACTGATTCAGGGCCAATAGATTCTACTGAAACAGCACGTAAACCATTATTTCTACAATTTGGGCTATTATGAGAATTGATAGATATAGGGTCACTTTTAGCAGACATGGTATCACTATTGGCAGATATAGTATCGCTATTTACAGACAAGGTATCGCTATTAACCGACAGAATGTCATCGTTGTCAACCGATTGACTAGTTTCGTGAACAAGAATCTCTGTGTTATTATTCGCCGACACGTCATCCTCATGATAATTTTCCGCGATTTCCGAAAAGAATGACTGACCACGGGGTACTTCTCGCAAGTTTTCGTGAGAGTACTTGTAGACTCGATTGTTCCCATTAATATGCTTTAACTCGTACCTATCATTTTCTAAAATAGCGATTACTCTAAAGGGGCCTTTGTATTTACGGTCTAGTTTCGTTTGGTGTCTTTCCTCACATTTAACAAAAACATAGTCACCTACTGAAAAAGGTTTGACTATTGCTTTACCCCTGTTAAACCGACCTGTATCATATTGAGCCAACCTTTTTATATTAGCAGAAGCATCGGATCGAATGGTTTCAAGGTTTAACCTATCTTCATCAGGAGGATTAGTAGATATTCTTGAAATTCCTAATGAGTTTCCTTTAATGCCAAACATTAGTTCTAAGGGTGTGAATCCTGTTACTCTACAACGAGTACTATTAAGAGCTAATTGAATATCGCCTAAATGATCTTGCCATAAGCTATCCGAATCTGTTTCAGCTATAGTGAGCATACTTTTTAATGTTCTCATGACACGCTCAACCTGGCCATTTGCCCTACTAGAACCAGTGGCTATCAAGTGTAAATCAATACTATTATCTTTGCAAAAATTTTTAAATTCAATATTGTCGTATGACCTACCACGATCTGCAATTATTCTTTTAGGAGCGCCAAATAAGTTTACTGCGTTTTTAAGTGACTTGATAGCATCGGATGCATTTAGGGTTAAGGTATGCTCTAAAAAGACGAATTTTGTGAACGCATCTATGATTACAGAACAATATTCTTTACGCTCGCTTTTCCCACTAAGTTTACCAGTTAAATCTAAATGAATTGTATGCCAAGGAACAGCCAGTTTAGGGATCGGATGTAAACGAACCTGCTGGGCTCCCGAAGGACCTTTGGACGCTTTACATACGACGCAAGAATCTACAAATTTCTTAACAAGTTTGGACATATTTTGGAACCAGTACAAGTCATATAATTTATCTAGCGTTTTTTCATAACCAAGGTGTTTTATTTCGCTGTGTACATGATTAATCATTGACCAGGTTAAAGAGTGTGGCAATATTGGTAACCATTTAGTGGTTTTATTACGTTCGATTTTACGGTAAAGTATGCCCTGCCTAATGTCGTATGTGTGTGATATTTCAGACGGAAACTCATTTGAACGGAATTTGGAGATAATATCTGATATTTCAGAATCCCTATGTTGTTCCACAGATAACCAATTTTTCTCCAGTTCAGACAAATTTACAACCCTAACTGGTTTATTAGTAAAAGATGTGTCAGCGTGATTACGTGAAAGAAAGTCAGCATGTGCCATATTTTTTCCCTCCTTATAGATGATATTAAAGTCATATGACTGCAAAATTGCCCACCACCTATGTACTCTAGGCGTAAGGTCCTTTTTGGAATGAGAGGCCTTCAAGGCATTACAGTCGGTAAAAACTGTGAATTTACGACCATACAGGTAGTGTCGAAAATGCTCCACAGACTTAACTACGGCCAATGTTTCTAACTCATACGAATGATAACGACTTTCTGCACTTGTGGTTTTGCGACTAAAATAAGCGACAACGTGAGGTAGATTATTATTTTTCTGTATAAGTATAGCCCCATATCCTTCACTGCTTGCATCAGTATGGAGTTCAATGGGTAAAGAAGGGTCAAAGATTTTCAAAACTGGCTCAGAAATGAGATAATTTACAATTTTCTTGTGTACATCATTATGTTCAGGGGTCCAATTAATTTTGCCCTTTTTGACCGCGGTTAAAGGATACAACGGTTTCATCAATTTTGAGAAATTTGGTATGAATTGTCGAAAATATGTGGCTAAGCCTATAAATTGTCGGACCTGAGTAGCAGTACATGGAGGGGGGATATTTTTTAGTGCTTCAATCTTATGGGGATTTGGTCTTATTTCTCCAGAGGATATTATGAAACCCAAATATTCTATTTTTTTTCTTCATAAATGAACATTTTTTAAAGTTAAAAGAAAATCCAGCTTTAGATAATATATCTAGCAACCTGTTTAAGCGAACTAACCCTTCTTGAACAGTTTTTGATGCAGAAAGTACGTCATCCATATACACCAAAATTCTATCGTCACTTAAAGGTTTAAGTGCAGTATTAATAGCTCTTTGAAAAACTTGTGGAGCATTTCGTAAACTAAATGGCATAGTTAGGTACTCATACTGACCCGATGGTGTAACAAATGCAGTTTTTTCTATAGAATCTTTATGGACGCAAATTTGGTGAAATCCTGAGGCCATGTCCAAACTAGAGAAGAAACAGGCTCCATGTAACTTATCGATTTGATCACTAATTAATGGTAAAGGGTAACTGTCGGGACGAGTATTGCTATTGAGTTCTCTGTAATCAACACACATACGGTCACTACCATCCTTCTTTTTTATTAATAATATAGGACTCGCGAAAGGTGAAGAACTTTCTCGAATAATGTTGGAATCTAGTAATTCTTGAACTTTCTCATTGACTATCTCTAATTCGCTGGGGGATAATCTATATGGTCGCCTATGTACAGTTTTATTCGGATCTATGAGATCGATTTTTAGTTCACCGGATTTAACGCGCGTAGTGGGAAGATTTTGTATAAAATTTGAAGAATATTTAGTTAGTATCTTAATCAAAAGTTCCTTTTCTGTACCAGTAAGATCTGTATCGATCAAATCAGTATCAAGAGATATTTCAAATTTAGAACTAAGATTAGAAATTTTATGTTTAGAAAAGGTTAATGTATCGGTATCAATTACAACGGACATTCCTTGATCTAAAATATCGCGACCTAATAGTATGTTTTCATTGAGACATTCATCCGGTAATACATGATATGTAACATCGAGAATACAGTTTTGTACCGTGGTTGGACATTTTATTTGGAGTGAGCAATTAACGTTATTAGAACCTACCCCCTTTAAAAGCACTTGTTCATGAAACTTTTCACCAGTAAGGAGATCACAATTACTTTGTTTCATAAGGCTACATTCAGATCCAGAATCAAATATAAAAGGAAATCGCATACCACTTATTTCTAGAACACCACGCGCCGCTCTGGAACACAGGTTCACTTGTTTGCTGGGGTTGTTCGGTGTGGAGTCTTCTTTCTTCTTCCAGCGTTTAGGGCATCCTGTGACTACGTGGCCAGCCTCGCCACATATGAAGCAGGCCACCCCGGGGTTCAGTTGTGTAGTTTTTGCTGAAACAGGCGTGCCTTTAGAAGCAATGTGTTGTCTTAGGCGGCATTCCTGCCCTCGATGACCAACCTTCCCGCAAAAATTGCATATTCCCCGAAATGGTGTAGAAAGACGGGGTTTTTTTGTCTCGGATTCTGGAGTGCTCGTCTCCTCATTTCTCCTCTTCAATGAAAAGCTACGCAGCGTGCGAAAGAGTTGATTCTTGTCGTTTATAACGACAGAATTCAGTTCACGGCGAATTTTATCATCGCACTGTGACAGGATAGATATGGCAAAACCAGTCACAACGCTCTCCGGTAAATTCGCGTCAGGAACCTTCTCAATAAGTTGCCATAATCGCATTCCTGCCTCAGCTGGGGTTTCTTTAATATCTATTTGAAATTTGATAATTAAATCAAAATGATCCTGCATTGTCATGGGTCTTGAAAATGTAGAAACCAATATTTCCTGAATAGCAGCCCATGAAATATTATCCGGCTTGATTTTAGTAAGACACATGGCGGCGCGGCCCTTGAGGGAGTGCGTGAGAGCTAAAATAAGGTCTACTCCATCTAGCTTCTTACTGTCAATTACGATCCCACTTAACGCACACCAGTTCATAATGTCGGACTCAGGTGCATCGGGATCGAAAGGTACTAGCATTGACTGTATACTGGGCGTCACATGGCGAGGTGTCATACTGTCTGCTATTTTTTGGAAAATAGATTCCATACTAGCCGAAAAATAAGACATTTGTTCCTGTATTAAATTGCCGGCAGTCCCAGATAAAGGTGGGAGTGGGTCTGATCCCACTTCTGATGACGGCACAGGATCAGACATATTATAAAATAAAACGATTTCTTTAAAGTTGAAATTAAGTTTATTTTAACTTCTATAATTGAATTATTTTAATCAGCTTCGGTATAAAAGTAATTTAAAACACTATAAAATATCAAACAGGACACCCAGTAACACAGTCATACAAAAGAGCAACAATATAAAAAAAGCAGAGCAAATATAAAAATTAGGAACTATACAACCTGTGCACCCGGCCACGCTTAAAGTCAGAATGCCTTCTTGCCGCTGTGCGGCCTCTTTTATACGCTAACATCGGAGGCGGGGCAACGACTAACGACGTAGTGTGCTACGATGTAGCACGCTACGCCGTAGCACATCTCTGCTCCGCCTACAGCGCAATGGTGGGGAAATGTCGTAGCGCACTAGCTAGCTACCGCGTAGCCTGATGCACAAGTTGTTTACAATGCGACGCCGACATGTACAATGTTAAGGTTTCCTGACTATATAAACATTTACCAAAAGATAAATCTGCTCCTATATCAAGCTCTTGTAAATCAGTGACAAGGCCCCTTACTCCGCATAACAACCCTATGTATCCCCTAACTCAATAGTCATATTGCCTCTACAACAAAATATGGACGGACATAAAATAAACGACGAAACCAATAACAACAGTTACTCAACGAAATATAAACTCAAAACTGTACCGAAAAACGCATTACAACGAGCGACATAATTTATATCTCGGTTCCGCGACGATGCGACAAAAAACTGCGACAAATCGCCACTCCGCGCGACTATTCCCCTGAGTGGACGATTTCTCACTCAGATTGCCCGTCGTCTATGATGTGTAGTAAGGAAATAGCTGCTTCTAATAATAGCTAGTACTCTTGACTTTGAGAATATAATGCGACTGAGAAATATGTTTCTGTTGGAACTGAAGAATTGTTTAAGAAAGGAGAGGACTGAGAATGATTTAGCTCACCGTCTTGGTGGATATAAATGTTATCTTTGTTGCAGTTTTTCTTCAAGTTTAACCAATACAACTGCCCCCCTAGCTAAGCTACAACCGTTTCGCTCGCGTCGAACGCTTCAAGTTGACCTTGCCCCCAATTCTTTTGTTCTGACCACGTGCCTGAGCGTTGAGATGACGTCACTCCCGTACAATTGAAGCTTTCTATTAGCGTTAACGATTACAGATTAGTAACTTGGCTTGGGGTACAGTATTTTTTGTTTATGCGAAACCTGAATATAGTTTGTTCCAAATCAGTAACTGAATGGATTCCAATAGTTTTAACACCATGTTATCTATTTCAAAAACAGCCGAAATTGATTCAATTAAAGAGTTTGGATATACCGCTTTCCGTTATGGCAATTCAAGTGGAACTCGTTGTCAATATTTCGCAGATATATCTCAAAAACTTTCCGTCTACCAACAGGACCTATTTCCTACCTACCAAATTCCGGTACACCGTGTATCCGTTTAAAAATTTCAAATTCCAAAAAAGTATTTTCGCGAAACAACCAACCGTGCCGTGTCCAGTCGCTTCCCCGAATAACTCCGAGTACATGAAAGTTTCAGTAACAATGCCTCTGAACTACAAACATTGGATGCAGTCAAAAATGGCGGCGGAAGTTTTAGACATGTCCGAATTCGTTTTAGCCGGTAATCGGTATTGACAGTTATAGACTATTTTTGTTGTAAGTTAGTGGAGACAACAGTGGGTTCAAATTTTGTCTGATAGTTGCTTTATTCCTGAGTGACATAGGCTATGTATGCGATATTTTATGTATGCGGGGCAAAGCCGCGGGCAAAAGCTAGTGTGAAATAAAAATATTTGAATTTGGAATTTTTGTTGTTATAGCGGCAACAGAAATAACGTCATCTGTGAAAATTTCATCAGTCTAGCTGGCACGGTTCATAAGATACAGTCTGGTGACAGACAGACGGACAGTGAAGTCTTATTAATAGGATCCCGTTTTTACGATTTGGGAAGGGATCCAAAAAAAATAAAAAGGTCTCTCTTCCATTTCTGCATTCATCCATCCATCTCACGTACTAGAAAAAAAAAATCGCAGCTCTTACAGGACGCGTACGTTAAAATTGTCATCTATCACAATTTAAATCCGTTTTCAACCGTTTATAGTCTAAAAATCTATCAGATCGACATGAACGGGTTAAATCGTCGATCGTCGGTGCGCTAACGACTCTTGCGTGACGTCATCTGACGCGCTTTGCCGTCAATTTGTCGATACTGACGGAAAAATGCGACGCGATTTACGTGAGGCCGAGTTAATTTAGTGGAATTTTAGAGCTTTTCAAAAGAGACTGAATGGTTGTTAATCGACTCACATAGACATCGATTAGATGAAAAGGGAAATGCTTGAGATCTGATTTTGCAATAGTCAGATCCGTTTTTATTAAAAGATAATGGCTGTTTGACATATCACGCTAATGATATGAAAGAAAGTTTGAGCGTGTGTGAAACTTGGTACACGGAAAGGCCCCGTCCTGGAATAATACACATCACTGGATCTACACTTCTCACCCAAATCTCTTGTAACAACGTACAGAATGGTCAATAATTGATTTCATAAAAGTTGATTCGCAGTCAAGTACTAGTTTATATCATATAAAAAAAAAAAAAAAAAAAAAGTTGATTTTGGCAAGTTTGGTAATCTAATAATATAGGTGGAGGCATTATGACTTTCCAAGAGTCATACACTGACACTCCATTCAAAGAAGTGGCATACAATGGTAATCTCGTACATATTGACAAATGAATGTCTAACGTATGTTGTCATCTGCTAAAGTTTTGACAGTTCGTCTGATCAGTGACCTACTATTAGAACATCATTGTGCAGTCATTTCTTTTAATAAGCTCGATATTGTCATTTGACCATTGATCAATGATCAATCATTATGAATTAGAATAACGAACGTTTAGCAAAATGACAATAGGATCGTGTTGGAATGATGAATTTATAAAAATAGCAGACTTGGGCCCCAGAATTTTTATGCTCTTCTATTTGTCCTTATTTCCGTTTTTTAAGAGTTTGTATATCATCATCATCATCATAACAGCTGAAAGACGTTCATTGTTGGACATAGATCTCCCCCAAATGTCAACACAACGACCGGTCCTATACGTCTCGCATCCATCGGATTTCCGCGACTCTCACCATTCCACCACAGTTCATTTGTTAGCAGTACACCACAGACTACCCCTTGTATTATTTTAAGTTCTTGTCCATCCTAAGGTTGTCTGGAAGATATCGCTTTCAGCGATAAGACCGCCATTGTACCCATAAATTTAATTTTATGTATAAGCTGTGTTACTTTTTGGTGTACAATAAAGTTTATTCTAGTCTATTCTATTCTATTCTATTCTCACCGAATGATTGGCACCGTAATTTGACATCCCATAAGATGTCAAATTACGGTGCGTTTTTCAGTACGCATAATGGAAAGAGCGTTTGTGTGTAAGTTAACACTAATTAATAAATTAATAATAATATAAAAGAAAGCAGTGGTGGCCGAATGGTAATGGCCCCGACTTACGAGTTGTAGGTCGCGGGTTTAAACCCAGCCAGGCGCATTACTTTGTGTAATTTATGTCATCACCACTGCTCTCAAAACGGTGAAGGAAACATTGTGAGGAAACCGGCATGTCCTAGAACCAAAAATTCGAAGACATGTGATATCCGCCAACAAGCACTAGGCCCGCGTGGTGGATTACAGTCCATTCCCTCTCCTAGAGAGGAGGCCTGAGTCCCAACAGTGGGAACTTTATATATAAGACCGACTATGCTATGCTAATATAAATGATTAGGTGTATCCAATTTTTTGTGACAAAACTGTCCATTACCAACAAAGGACTCTATAAATCACGTTCGCTGCCGGATGCCAAACTCATCAGCGTAATGATACACCCAAAAAATACTTTTGTGACTAAGACATCGTTCATTTTCAGTCATGACATAGTTTTTTGTTTGCGGATGTTGTATTAATTTGTCTTGTGGCAATATTAGCCGTATTTCTGTGAAAGTAATCAAATTATGAAGATGCTCTGGCTGGAGCGAGATCCCAGTATCAGACTTTTACTGATTGAAACCCACCAATGTTCCTTCAGTTAGTTAATTTGCGTTTCAGGGTCGCTGTAATTTTTCATTTGCACCGGCCAAATGTGAGTCGGATTCATGCACTGAGGGTTTTGTACAAACTTATCTATGGTAATAGTTCAATTCCTTAATTGTCAATTTTTTTCCCCGAATTGCAAAAAAGAATTATAGATTTTTTTTTTTTAATACTACAAGTTTTCACGCTTATCCCTTTGTGTTTTATAAGACCTTGTTTCATACCAAATTTCATAATTCTAAATCCTTATAGATTTTGATTTCTTAGCGAGTGTCAAAATATGCGCATAAACAGCCTCATCTTCAGATTCCATTGGCTTAGGAGTCTTTTTTACTGCTACTTGAGCTAGTAGAGTATTTAGTAATTTCAGCGTGCATAACGCTCCATGCGTTCCTGAGAAAAAAGTTTTTGACTGATGAACAGACAAACAGACCGACAAACTGACAACAAAGTGATTCTATACGAGTTCCGTTTTAGACAAATTTGATTCGGAACCCTCAACATAAAAAAAAGTATTTAATGAGTAAAACTCTGACACTCCCTCCTACTCCCAGCGCAAAAAAAAGGTGTTAAGCCTGTGTTAAGTAACAATATCATTTAAACTAATACACGTGATCCAAATTAAAACAAATCACCACAGTTGCTAATCACCAGACTTGGCGCCATCAATCTCGTCGCAGACAGTGGGCATCACAGCTCCGTCCGCGCGCGTTTCGGCGCCACTTGGAAACAACTCGTATTAATCATAACACTCTCCGTATTAAGCGGCCTTAGAAATTGTTGAGGCCGCTTAGACAGCGGATAGAAAAGTTATCCAGTTAAATAATTAAATTTTAAATATTTTTTCACTCCACCTGCTCGAAAATGTCAAATTATATCTCAAGCAACCTTAACCTAAAGTGAGTCATAAGTGGCCGGGGCATAGAAATATATTATATCTATGGGCCGGGGGCACAGCCGGTCAATAATGTTGTACTGGATTTCATTATGACCCGCTGGTCAATAATTTGACTATTATTTTCTCACATAGTAGGTGTAAAAAGTAGAGTATCCTCCTCTGGGCTAAAGGTGTCTTTGCCTTGGGCTAGTTTGAATCCCTCGCTGCATTCAGGATTCTTGTATTAACTCCCTCGCTTTGGTCGTGAGTTAAATCTCGAATCCTTCATTGCGCTCGAGATTCAATATGACGCCCGTGACATAAGACACAACTTTAGCCCCTCGGTGCATAATCTACTATTAGTTTCTTAAGAGGGAGTTAATCGCGAGTTTTATAGTGCATAAAAGTATTATTCACTCAATTACCACCGGTCTGTATTCATTGCAGTAACAATCAGCATTTTAATGTTCCCACTGCTGAGACTCAAGCCTCTTCTCTCACTCGTCACACTATCACTAACTCTCTTTTCTTTCATATCACTTCTCACACAATCCAGCAACATTTTATTAATTTTGATTAACATGACCAAACATCAGCCAATAAAATAAAAAAATAAAAAAAATTAGACTAATTTCAGTGTGCATATTATGTTAGTGACTCAAACTTAAAAACTACGTTAATATAATAGTATTCAATGCATTAATTCATGAATTCCCAAGCGACCACCGGTGGCCGCGCATCTATTGTCTTACTATTGTGTCTCTAATTGACGGTATCTGAAGGGTTAAATTAAATTATTAGTTAAACATTATAAAAAGTCATCCCAAAAACATAATAGTCGTAATCTATATATATAAAAATCAATGCCACTTTTCGTTGTTATTTTATAACTCAAGAACGGGCTCACCTATCCAAACCAAATTATTAGGCTTTGTTCGGACTATTTAGTAGATGGTTTATGTGAAGTTTGGTAGGGTAGAGTAGGGTATAGTAGGATAGAGTAGGGTAGAGTAGGGTAGAGTAGGGTAGAGTAGGGTAGAGTAGGGTAGAGTAGGGTAGAGTAGGGTAGAGTAGGGTAGAGTAGGGTAGAGTAGGGTAGAGTAGGGTAGAGTAGGGTAGAGTAGGGTAGAGTACGGTAGAGTACGGTAGAGTAGGGTAGAGTACGGTAGAGCGGGAGCGAAGCCGCGCGGGCAAAAGCTAGTATAATATAATATATATACAAAAACTCAGGCCTTCTCTCTAGGAGAGGCATTTTTTTTTTTATCTGATATAAACTAGTGCTTGACTGCGATCCCACCTGATGGTAAGCAGTGATGCAATCTCTGATGGTGAGGCGCACTAGTTTATTAAAAGCCTATTCACTCTAGCCTTGAAGACACCCAAATTATAATCGGACGGGAAGACCGCAGCAGGCAAATTGTTCCATTCCTTCGACGTACGTGGTATAAACGACGAGGCGAAACGCTTAGTCCGGACTGTAGAGGTTTCAACAACGTAAGGGTGGATACTCGCCGTACGTCGGTTTGTCCGATGGTAGAAATGAGATGGCGGAATCAAGTCATAAAATTCACTCTCCAAAATGCAACTTGTAAAACACCGAAAGGCTGGCTATCCTACGCCTGTGCTCAAGGCTTTGAAGATTGGACTTAACCATATCTGAATCACCAATCAACCTCTTCGCACGCCTTTCCACCGAGTCCAAAGCTGCCAGGTGGCACTTTGCAGCACCAGCCCATATGTGGCTGCAGTACTCCACACACGATCGGACCTGTGCTTTGCCGCAATCCACCAGGCCCAGTGCGGGTTGTTAAACGTCACATGTTTTCAAAATTTTTTACTAGGACATGCCAGTTTCCTAATAAAATAAATAAATAAATTACATCGCGGTTCAGTCAGTGACTATAAAGCTCTCCATCTCCCGCTAACTTCGCAGCCTCCCCCTGAAGATGCAAAGAACAGATTTATGTTCCGAGATTAGCTGCAAATTAAAAAGTTGCCAGAACTCGGCACTCGGAAGTGAAAAAGTTTGGAAACGCTTGATAAAAGTATTTCTGTGTTTATTTATGGCACAGAACGAATGGGTGGACCTTGTTAATAAATTTATGTAACTGAAGAAGTTACGGCTTGAAGGGGACTGAGATGAACTTAGGAATTTCCTATTAACTGATGGTACAGTTGGCGCAGTGGGTTAGCGTTTGGTTACTGAACTACATGTCCCGAGTTCGATTTTCCTAAGGAACAAAGATTTGTATGGCCTATAACGGGCAGGCGGTCAGACGGACAGACGAACCGACGAACGAACGGACTAACAGATAATAAAGTGGTCCTGTAAGAGTTTTTGTTTTAGCTGAATGAAGTGCAGAACCCACATAGAATATAAAATACTAGCCTTTGCCTGCAGCTTCGCCCGCCTACAATAAATATAGCCTATGCCACTCGGGAATAAAGCAGCTTTCTATCGGTGAAAAAATTGGAGATGGATTAGGAAATTACCTCCTACAAACGAAAAACAAAAAAAAACTTTAGGTACCGCTGTAGGCGACGCGTGATTGTTATAATTATCGGTTTTTTTTTTATATAATGGTCTAATTTTGGGTTATTAATTATTTTGTGTACTTACCTACATTTGATTAAAAAATTGATCTGGTGTCCAAGGAGCGGGAGACGCAAGCGAGGGGAGCGGGGGGCGCGCGGCCATAGCGCCACTGTAGCCGGCATTAGAACACTAGTGAGCTTTAAGAGCGATTGCGCACATACGTATTTGCATCTCCCAACCCTTCACCCTTACGCCCGGGTGCCGCCACTGTGCGGAATGCCCGGAGGACACGGTGGAGCACACAGGTGAGGTGTGCCCTGCTTGAGCGGAGCAACGCCGTGCCCTCGTGGGGGCGATCGGCGGCGGAGACCTCTCGCGCCGGGCCTTGGTTCAGGCCATGGTCCGGAACAAGGAGGAGTGGCAGGCGGTCGCCTCCTTCTGCGAAGCAGTAATGCTAGCAAAGGAGGAGGCCGACCGCATCAGGCAACGGCGCCCTCACCGCCGCCGCCGCCGGGGTTCCAGCCCCGATTTCCAGCCACCGTAGACGCGGGCTCGTGGACAGCGAGCCACCCATAGCTGTCCGATCGTCCGGTAACTGTCCGGACCGAGCCAAGGCGTCGACGGCGCGCACTGTTCCCGCGCGCCTCAAGGAGTTGTCAGCAACAGGAGGGGCCCATCTGGGTCGAAGCCTACCGGGGTCGGGGTTATCCGAAAGGAAACTAGAGCCCCGGTATGAACGCTAGAAGGAACGGCGCGGGGTTTTTAGTCAGTAAGACTCTGACACTGTCTCCCGCTCCACCCAAGAGCGGGTTTCGTCAATGATGATTTTCCCCGTCGACAGAAAAAAAAAACCCTTCACCCTTACGACAACCAAGTATTTTACTGTATACGTCCACATCCCCTGCAACCGCTTTATTATATACTATATTTTTATATTTATTATATATTCTTACATACCCCTTAAGCGTCATGCACTTCACTTCACACATTCATCTATGAAAATAGGTCATCGACCCAATAATACAAGCACAAAATGCCATTACTGTACCCAACATCGCCTTGCCCTTGATCCAAATCTCCATGGAAATGGTTTTTCCACCATGCATTATCACCATGGCATAGGATATTTTTTCATAAACCAAATTGGACCATTCTCCCCACCATTATCGTTAAGAACGATAATGTAAGAAAAATGTGCGTTACGTCATCGGTGACGTCATCGTTTTGTCGCGTGTAGGGATGTGAAATATCGATGCTTTGAATTGGTGATTTATGTTAGTGAAATATATTTTGGGGTTTTATTGGCAGGTGAACCATAAAATTAATTATTTGGAATAGTATATAATATCTTATTGTGATTGTCAAGTATATTTTTAACGAAAAGATTTTACAAAGCCGTACACCGTTAACAATGAATTGAATTTATCTATAAAGAACTTTTGATTCTCCAGTATTGTATTATATTGTTTTAAAAACGCTAAGTTTTATTTATAAAAATACACAGTTATTATTAAATTTTAATATTTATTTAATCTAATTAACATTTAAAAAGGGAAAAATTTGTTTGTTGAATTTATTACCACTTTCAGAGTTACTCTTTTCTTTAATACAGACATTATTTCGATTGCAAACAGTCTTTCAATTACATTATTGAAATAATATCCTATAGAATACAAATATTATTTATCCGATTATAAACATTTTTTTGATTGTACACGTTCTTTAGATTACAAACAATCTGTCGACTGCAAACGTTCTTTCGATAGCAAACGTTCTTTAGATTACAAACATTGTTTCGATAGCTAAAATTCTTTTCCTAGCAACATTTGTTCGATAACTGTCGAATATGAAACTGTGTGAAGGGAAAATAAATAAATAAATAAAAAAAAAAAAAAAAAAAAAAAAAATATCCTTACTAATATTATAAAAGCGAAAGTGAGTTTGTTTGTTTGTTCGTTACGTCTTCACGCCTAAATGTCAAAACCGATTTAGATGAAACTTGGTACACGGATGGACCATGTCCTGGAATAGGACATAGGATACTTTTTATCCCGGAAGTATGTTCCCTTGAGATAAATTTCTGCTATCACGCGGGCGAAGCCGCTGGGAGCAGCTAGTGAATAATAAATGCATTATTTGATAGATAGCTACTCTATCGAATGTTTTGAGCCAATGCATTATCAAAAACACAATGTTATCATAAAGTCAATGCTAAAACAGATGACTCATTAGATTTCCATCAACAGAACAGACTAAAATTAATTTGTACCACAGTAAATGCGAAATCATGAAATCCCCTCACAAAATATAATCCCATTGTTTCAACCGTTTATCCGATACATTAGTTATGTAATAGATCATTTAGTACACGAGAAATGTAATGTACAGTAACAGTTCACGTTTGAAATATGGTTTTAGATAACAAGTTCATGTCAAACTGCTGTTTTATCGTAATCTAGTGACGTGCGGATGTCGATAGATAGTGAGGGGAAATTGTTAGAATGTGACATGTTGTGGGGGAAGTGCAGTTGTTATTATTTTGATTTGTTCGGTATTATTTTATGATTATTATAGATAACGTTTGTCATGGCCATGTAAAGAGGGATGATAAAATGTTACTAAAAGAATTATGAGTATACATGTGGGTTGTGGGTGTATAGAGAGGGTAAGAAATGATATGAAAGAATAGGGAGTTAGTGATAGTATGACGGGTGATAGGATAGAATGGAAGAAAAAAATAGTTTTGCGCCGACTGCAAATAAAACGGGACAAGGGCAGGAAGATGATCATAATGATGATAACGTTAGGAGCAAGTTCTCGTCTGTGAGGGCTGTGGTATTGTTGGAAAAGTTACTGTGGCCATAGAACACAAAGGGTGACTAATAATCTTAATTATCATTTCAGTTAAAAGACGTCCACTGTCAGACATAAGCCTCCCCAAGTGTCGCCACAAGGAAAGGTCCTATGCGTCTCGCATATCCATCGCAATTCTTAGACTCTGATCAGGGCGCCGATCCACTTTGTGAGAGATTTTCCGACACTGCGTGTTTCGGTGTGTGTTCACCACTCCACAACTTTTCGACCCTATCGACCTTGTAATCTGCGAGCAATATGCCCCTGCCACTGCCACTTAAGTTTGGCGATCCTTCAGGCTACGTCGGCAAACTTAGTTCGTCTTCACTCCAGATGCATTTATCCAAAGGAAACACCTTTCCATTGCCCTTTGGGTGACTTTAAACCTCCTGATGAGACCCATTGTATGCGACCGCGTTTCAATGCCATATATTATGTCCTCACGTATTAGTAGCCGTAGCCTAGCCTGGTTTATTTCCAACTTATTTTCTGCACAAAGAGTTAAAATGGTCCAGTTTCCTCATGCCCCATCCCTCATTTTACCCTCATTGTTTTGTAAATGATAATCCATGTCCCTTTGCCTCCAGCGGCCGCCATAAAAATATACAAAAACATTGTATTTTTACTGGACTTGTCGGATGTTTCGCTTTACTTATTTTTAAGTGGATATGAACTGGAAGGTTATTAATATTGCTTTTTTTTATTTTTGATAGGTTCGCGCTTGACAGCTATTTCTCCTGATGGAAAGTGACGATGCGGTCGACAATGGAGCACGCTTACCTAGAAGTAACCTATTCACTAGATTCCCGGGTTGTAGCTATCAGGAAACAGACTCCGGCAAGGAATTCCACTCCTTAACTGTACGCACAATGAATGTGTTCCCAAAACGTTTTGAGTGCATGGGTGGGAGGTCTACCATGTACCGGTGGCGCATCGCCGTATGCCAGGTGGTCCGATGACGGAGCTTGTTCCCATTGTTTCGCTCTCATGGCTTGTTTTCTCATAATTTCAGCAGATAGACGTCCACTGTTGGACATAGACCTCCCCAAACATCGCCACAAAGACCGACCTTGTGTGTCTCGCATCCATTCAATTTCCGCTACCCTCACCAGGCCATCGGTCTACCTTGCGGGAGGCTTTCCAACGCTGTGCCTTACAGTATGTGGTTGCCATTCCAAAACCTTGAAGTCCCATCGACCATGTGTTCAATGAATAATATGCCGTGACCACTATCACTTTAGTTTGATAATTCTTAGAAGGAAAGTCAGGCCAGATGGCCTGTCCCACAAGACGTTTGTCGTTTTATTTTTTGTTTAAATGTCTATGATATTTAGCGGAAGTGATTAGAAAAATAATTTTAAAGTCTAATCATATACTTTACTTTTGCTATTACTTGCTTCGAACAAATTTTCTTCTGTAGGTATAGTGGCACTAGCTTCAATCAGTGGGTTTGCCCGCATGGAAGTCAAAAATGATTCCGAGATGATGTCCGATGGTAAAATGTATCCAATTTCTTCATAAAGTAGTCTGTAAATATTGATATAATAGGCAAAACTTTTCATTATTTCTTATATATAAATTTATTAACAAGTATAAACAGTTAAAACATTACTTTGACTTACATTCAAAACCTCTCAAGCATTTAAACAATTAAAGCGTAAAACGTTAAAGTTAACAGTATTCAAACAACAGGAATTTAAAGTAAAACTAAGAAATTGACATAAAAAGCGATAGAACAGTCGTTGGAGAGCTTCCCGCGAGTGGGGCGGTTTCACGCAATGATCCAGAAAATCGCTGCGACAAAGACTGAAATAAAATGCACAGTAAAAACATTTAAGAGGTCATTTTGTACTAGCATTAAGGTTTTTTTCTTATTGTTATTATGTTGAAAGGAAAATATCTTGCAATCGGTTTAGGAATAGAAAGCAGATGGACCAAGATGTTGTTCGCCGTCCGACCGTCCGGTAACCATCCGGACCGAGCCCAAGTTGTCGACGGCTCATGGCGTTTCTCACGTGAATCAAGGAGATATCAGCAAACCCAGGGGTCCAGCAGGGTCGAAACCTACTAGGGTACTGAGTTCGCTCCTGAAAGGAAAACACGGCCTTGGAATGAAAGGCAATGAAGGAGCTAGGAGTGAATTTTAGTCAGTAAAAGTCTGACACGCCTTTTCACCGCGCCCAAGGGTGGAAAGGACTGCAGACAGACAGACGAACGGACAAGAAAGTGATCCTATAATGTTTCCGTTTTTTCTTTTGAGGTACAGAACCCTAAAAAAATATAAAGTAGCAAGTATTTTTAACTGGTGATCTATTCTTACAAATATTATAAAAGCGAAAGCGAGTTTGTTTGTTTGCCATTTGTTTGCCATTTAGACGTGAAGACGTAACGTCTTCACGTCTAAATGGCAAAACCGATTTTGATGAAACTTGGTACAAGGATGGACCATGTCCTGGAATAGGACAAAAAATACTTTTTATCTCGCAAGTATGTTCCCTTGGGATAAATTTCTGCTATAACGCGGGCGAAGCCGCTGGGAGCAGCTAGTAAAGAAATAAAGAAACATGAAAAAGATTAAATAAAAATACAGTAAGACAAGTATAACAGAATACTGAACGATGAGTGAGTATCTTTTACTCAAACACACATACAAAAGGCAATACGTTGTAAATTTTGAAGCATATGAAATGCATCCCGGTCAGCGGATCGATCTCGTTCATTTCGCTCATTCGTAGGAACTGCACGAAATATTAACCTATTTTGCTGAAGAAGCAACTCTGGAATGCTCCTGTATGTATTGGTTTGCTATTTTATTTGTATCGGAGTAAAAGATAAATTTTGAAATAAAGGAAATGATGTAGCTTTCCCGTCTTTATTTTTGAATTACAGGAACGTAGCTCTATTTAGTAATTTATTGGAGGTAGATATTTTATTTGTTACCATAAATGGTTCATTATTGTGAACATTCGTTTCTATAGACTAAACAGGTACATTTATACAACATTAGTTTTTGTCAGTACTTCCAATCCGATCAACTGAACCGCTCAACTCGTTGATCAGAATGGAACTCGGTCGGATCACCTATCTGTACTTCTAATCCGATCAACTGAACCGATCAACTAGTTGATCAGAATGGAACTCGGTCGGATCACCTATCTGTACTTCCAATCCGATCAACTGAACCGATCAACTAGTTGATCAGAATAGAAATCGGTCGGATCACCTATCTGTACTTCCAATCCGATCAACTGAACTGATCAACTGGTTGATCAGACAGTTCCATTATAAATCTGATGTTTTTTAAAATCATTAGTACGATTTTAAAAGACTCTGTTAGACCTATTTAAGCCATTTATGAATTTTTTTAAGAGTGGAAAAGAAACTCGAAACACGTGTCTAGTATTATATTTTTATGTAAAGAATCTAAGTACAAAATTTCAGAACTGTATCATGAAATCATGGGCAGAACACCACTGTGTCCTCGTGGGGGCGATTTGTGGCAATGACTTCTCGTGCCGGTCCCTGATATAGGCCATGGTCCGAAATGAAGAGCATCATATTTCACCCTTAGAGCTAATCAGAATCTGACAAATAAATATCAAATTCACTAATTCACCGTCATTACCTCGGCTACAAATACCATAAACAGAACAACGCGAACGTTTAAACACAAAAGCCTTACACTGAAAACTGTAGCAATTACAAAACGCTAACTAATTACCCCAGACAGCTTGAGGTACAAACGTGTATTAACTAACTATGTAGTAGCTTGAGTGCAGCCTCTGTTATTAGAGCTGTGTAAACATGCGAGCGAGTTGTTACACGATACTGTTGGGGTACTAAATAAGCGATTAATGTAATAAATAAATAATTTAATATGTAAAATAGGTTTGTGTAGTGCGCACGGATTTATGCAACAGCGCTGATAGGTGCAGCGCACTCGATGTGTTCTACGACAGCTGGCTAGGACACATACGACAGCGCGCTCGATGAGTACGACAGCGCGCTTGGCGTGTACAACGATAGTACGCTCAAACTGTACACTGACAACGTACTTGCTGCGTACAACGACAGCACGCTAGATGCAGACTACGACAGCGCGCTCAATGTATACAACGACAGCGCGCTCAAAGTGTACAAAGACAGTGCGCTCATTTTCTCACAACTCTTTTGATAATAAATAAATCTATTAAAGTTTATATCTTCACTTATCTACAACTGTGTTTTCCTAGTTTGTGTGCGTCAACTTTACATTTTTCTTCATAACTGGAATAAAATCTTCAATTTATGTTCTACCATTTATTTAAAAACTTCATTAACAGATTTCACCAACAAGAAATGGGCTGAAATTATTATACCCATCTCTCAATATTCTTTTCAAACTCTAAATGTAGACTTAACAGCCTTTATTGTCTAGTCTCATTGTATTGTTTAACTTTGAACCTAAAACTGAGACGCTTATAGCGATCGCAATAGCTAGCATACCACAATAAGCCTAATAATCTTCCCACTAGGTACTGGGACTCAGACCTCTTCGCTAGGAGAGGGAAAGGCCCGTAAGCAGCAGGCTGTGCGGTTGATAAATATCACATGTCTTCAAATTTTTGGTTCTAGGACGTCCCAGTTTCCTCATGATGTTTTCCTTCATCATTTTGAGAGCAGTGGTGATGAAATAAATTACAGAAAGCACCATAAGACGTGTGTACATACAGGCGTGTAAATCCGTGATCTACAACTCCTAAGTCTGAGCCTGGACATCACCGCTCTCACAATGACTATTTATAGGAAAACGAAGTCATCAAAATTTTACAGTCATCCTTAGTGTCTTTCAAAACTTATTATTATATTTCTAAAAGTTAGGAATTTGTTGAACAAATCACGAGATAAAATTACTCCTTTTTGTCACAACTTTAGGTTACTCTCTAGCTAATTTGTCGAGTTTAGATTTGAAAGTCTTTGATTGTTCCTGAACTAATAATTAAATTTTATTGTGAAGTGGACATTAGATATATTACAAGGGTTTAGTTGTTGAATTGGTTTGTTTCATTGATAAGACAGTTTGATAACGTCATCATCAGTGATTCCCTGCTGGACTCTCTACTTTTTGATTGCTACAAGCTGGGGATCTGTAAGTCAATAGTAAATAGGTTACTTCTAGGCAAGCGGGCTCTTTCGTCGACCATATCATCACTTTTCATTAGGAGAGATAGTGGTCAAGCGTGAGCCTACCAACTTATCAATCATTTCAGAAAAACATCCACATTGAGCATACAATTACCTAATTCAGTTTTATTCAATGCAAATTAAGATATTTGTACTCTTTCCCGCCCCCGCCATCTCTCCGCTCATGAACCCGCTTGTTTCGCAGCCACATCTAAACATATATGAGGACAAATGAGTAAAGTTTTCTAATAAAAAACCCTTACGACGCGTGAACATACGATTTAAACTTTTTCTGTCTAACTGTATTATCATGAGCTCGTCTCATCATTACCATGTTACCGTTGGGTTTACCCATGGGCATATTGTTAGGGTAAACTTTGGTAAAAGAGTTGGAACCTAATTATTTTTGGGGAGGATGTTTTATAAAACTTTTCTCTTTCATAAGGTAAAAATTCGGAACATCATCTTCCTGAGATTGTTAATTTTGTAATGACAATTATCATCAGAATTAGAATGTCTTAATTGGGGCCATAGGTTATATACAGATGTTAAGACTCGTCAATCATCATCATCATGAACACCACCACCGTCATCTCATGATTTATCGTCATTATCATTATTTTAGCCAGAGTTATGAGTTTACAAGTGGTTGGATGGAGAAGGAGAGGGAGGCCAAAGAAAAGATGGATGGATTGTGTGAGAAGAGATATGGAAGAAAAGGGAGTTAGTGATAGCGTGACGGGTGATAGGACAGAATGGAAGAAATAACGTGTTGCGCCGACCCTAAATAAAACGGGACAAGGACAGGAAGATGATGATGATCATTATTTTAGCCAAAAGACTAACATTGTTGAACATTGCCTTGGGGTCGCCATAACAACCGGTCCAATGCGTCTCACTTGCATCGGATTCTCGTGACCCTCACCAAGTTATCGATCTACATTGATCTGCTGTGATAGGTAGAGAGAACCTATCGGGCACGGTATACGAGTTTAATTATTTTGGGCGGCCTTCTAACGCTACGTCTTCCGGTACGCGGTCACCACTTTAGAACCTTTCAGCCCCTTCGACCATCTGTTCTGCGAGCAATTTGCTTTGCCCACTGCCACTTAAGTTTGGCGGTTTAATAACATTTTTAATTTTGTGTCTTTGTTTTCTTTTCAGCGTCACCCTTCTTAAGTTTTCACCTTTCCCTATCTTTAAATATCAGATTCAAAACTTTTCTTTTATTGTCAGCAAAAGGTACTTTAGTAAAGTTCCCTTCACTTTTACCGAAAAGGAGGGGTAAAAGATAACTGCGATACTTTAGTTCGTAGTAAATAATATCTCAACAAGCGGGGCGGCTGCCAAATCGCCGGGAACTTCGCAAATTAGCCGCATATTTATGTAGCGGTGAAACTTTTAATGTTGCGTGTAATGCACGCTTCTCAGACGTTTTGCTGCGTGTATGAATTCATTGTTGTTTCGCCACTTATTTGCTAGTTTCTGTTTTGGTGCTTAAGATTTTGCGGCGAATGATTTTATTGTTTTGAGCGGATTTCTTGGGCTGATATAGTTTGAAGGTACATTAATTTATTGAGAATTTTTGTTATTATGGTAGGTTATGCTAGTATTTTACGTATAACAGGAAAAAAAACATAAGCTATGTTGAAAATAATTTGGCTTTCTTCGTAAAAAAAACACTCACATGACATGATGTCACCTTAAATCCTGCTGAATAATTGTCCGTTAATTATATTATAAAAAAAAATACATCGCACTAATATTACAAAAGCAAAAGTTTGTATTTTGTGTGTGTTTGTATTAGAATATTATAAGATGTGACTCTTATTTAGCAGAGTAGCAGAAAACAAACAGCACAGCTTTTGTATCACAGGCGTATATTTTACACTGACGTTACACGAATCAACAACACTTAGCAACGCTTATGTATGATGCTGCATTGTTTAAGGAGGTCGGATCTCCATCACGCACCCTCAATGCATCAACATGTATAAATACACAGTGTGCATAGACCTTTAACGTTCTTACATGTGTACGCACCCTTAACACCGTAATTTGTAGCTGCACCTTTAATTGTGCATATAAAATACATTGGGTCTATCAAAAACAAAATTAGCCATTATAACAAAAACAATATCAAAGAACTATAGAACAAAACATTTTTAACAACTAACCTAGGTCTAGATTACCCGCCCCCTTAATGGATAATTTTTCTAATAATGACTTAAGTTTCGGGCCTGACAAAGCTTTTGTCAACATACCTGCTATCATGTCTTGCGACGACATGGAACGTACTTCAACCGCCCCATTAGAGATAGCTTCGCGGATAAAATGATACCTTATGTCAATGTGTTTTGTCCTGTTATGGTTCATTTTGTTCTGAGAGATTTTATGTGCAGACTGATTGTCGTTATAAATAATAACAGGTTTGTCACCTTTAACATCTGTTAAACTCTTTAACAAAGTCTGCAAATAAATGGCTTCTTTCGATGCTTGACTAAGACCTACATACTCTGCCTCCGTAGATGAGAGCGCCACGCATCTTTGTTTTCGACTCTCCCACGCGATTAAACTTTCGCCTAACTTAAACATTAGACCCGAAAAAGATTTTCTATCATATGACCCACCCCAATCCGCATCTACGTAGCCACATAGCTCTAGTTTTCCTGACTTTTGAAAAACCAGTGCAAAATCTGACGTTCCTTTTAAATATTTCAGCACCCGTTTAGCACACTTGAAGTGTATCTCGTCATAGCACGAATTAAACTGTGCTAAATAGCTAACTGCGTGCGCGATGTCTGGCCGAGTGTTTTGTGCTAAATAATTTAGACATCCTATCAGATTTTGATATGGCAATCTACATGTAGATTCAGGAGTTTTATCTAATTTAAGACCTACTTCCATCGGAGTATTGACTGGTTTACAGTCCGTCATATCAAATTCTTTTAATACATTTTGAACATATTGCTCCTGATCAAGGTAAATACTATTTTTATCTCTTCTAAGCCTGATACCTAGAACATGTCTAGCAGGACCTAAATCCTTGACTTTAAACTTTTTTAACAAACCGCTTTTTAAGCTTTGTTTTTCGATTTCACAGTTACGAGTGTAAAACACAAATATGTCATCAACATAAATTACTACAACAAGTCTGCCCTTATCTGCTATCGCTTTTTGATATAAACATGGCTCTATTTTCGATTGCGTGAAACCTAAATTGAACATCTCCTTATCTAACTCATAATACCAAGCGTTCGACGCTTGCTTCAGTCCATATAAAGACTTTTGCAACTTACATACTTTGTTCTCTTGGCCTTTAGCGATTGCTCCTTTAGGTTGAAGCATATAAATATCCTCTTTCAGTTTACCATAAAGAAAAGCAGTGGTAACATCCCACTGGTCAATCAGCCAATCATATTCTGCAGCTAATGAAAATAACAACCGTAATGTCGAACTTCTTATGACGGGAGAATAGGTTTCGTTATAATCGATTCCGCGTACCTGTGTAAATCCTTTCGCTACCAGCCTAGCTTTATATTTGATCACCTTACCGTCGCTGTTGCGCTTGATTTTGAACACCCACTTGCATTGAATCGGTTTCTTGTCACTTGGCAAGTCAACTAGTGACCACGTTTTATTTTCCTTCAACGACTTAAGTTCCTCGTCAATGGCTTTCTGCCAAAGTTCTTTATCAGGCCTCATAAGAGCCTCTTCAACCGATGTTGGATCACCATCAATGTCAGCTAGAGCATTCACGCATGTACATGTATAGTCTACACGCTCTCGTGCACGTAAGTTGTATCTCGGCTCAGCATTTGCTTCAGTACTCAACTCGTTACTTGCAACAGGGTTTGGTGCTACAAACGTGTCAGTACTCGTTTCAGCACTCGATTGCTGAAAAGTAGCGGATTCGGTACTCACAATTTCCGCATCTTGAAAATTTTCACCGTCCGAGTCAGAGTGACCATCAGGGGTACGCACTGGTTCTATCCGTTCCTCCTCTATGTTTACAGGAACGACTGTGCTTTTCGTCATCTTTGTACCATCACCGGGAAATACGTTTTCAATAAATTTCACATCTCTTGCAATTGTTACTTTACCAGTTTTTGGATGCATTAATCGGTAACCTTTTGTAGTCTCACAATAGCCAATAAAAATTAGAGCTTCCGTTTTCATGTCTAGCTTCAGTCTTTTCTGCTTAGGTTTCAAAGCATGTGCTAAACAGCCAAAAACTCTCAAGTGGCTTAGGTCGACTTTCTTACCAGACCATAATTCCTGTGGTACTTTGTTCGTGACAGCCTTGGTTGGACTCCTATTTTTCAGATATACCACGGTACATACTGCCTCAGCCCAAAACTTCTTGGTTAGATTTGCTTCACAAAGTAATGTTCTGGCTTTTTCTACAATTGTTCGGTTTGCCCTCTCTGCAACACCGTTCTGTTCAGGCGTGTATGTTACGGTTGTCTGATGTTTTATCCCAGACGCTTTTAAAAAATCTTCAAAAATATTGTTGACAAATTCTTTGCCATTGTCACTTCTTACGCATTTAATTGCTCTTTCACATTCTAACTCGACTTCTTTTTTGTATTCCTTGAATTTTTTAAAAGTGTCACTCTTTTTCTTTAAGAAATAGACATGTGTCTTACGTGTATAATCATCAATGAACAGCAACATATAACGGGAGCCAGCCCATGACGGCTCTTCCATCGGGCCACATATGTCCATATGAATCAGATCAAGGACATGATCAGCTCTCATACCTTGTTTTTTAAAAGGAGATCGCGTGCTCTTCCCTTTTATGCACGGGACACAGGGTTCAACTTTATCCGTCGTTTTAAAATTAATTCCGGTGGTCATTTCTTTTAAAGAAATCATATATTTTCGACCTAAATGAGCTAATCTTCTATGCCATAAATTTGACAAAATTTCATTTGACATTGTCAAGTTGACCACGACATTTTCTTTTTCTTTCAGTTTGAAAATTCCACCAACTTCATTACATGTCGCAACTATTTGGTCATTTTGGTTTTTGATAAAACAACCTCTTTTGTCAAAATTTACTGTGAAATTCTTTTTCACAAGATCGCTCACCGAGATTAAATTCATCGATAGATTTGGTACATGAAAAACATTATTCAGTGGAAGTATCACATCTTCGCTCACTTTAAGCGAAGCATTTCCTTTTCCTTTTACAGGAATCTCTTCTCCAGTTGCCACCCGAATTTTCATATTGTTATTCTGCTTTTTATAATCGAATAACTCATTGGCATTATTTGTCATATGATTCGAGCATCCACTGTCGACATACCATCCGTTTTTATTGATGCTATCGGCCATGCTCATACATACATTCACATTCGGAGATTTTTTGCATTCAGATGCTTTATGCCCTATCTTATGGCACCTAAAGCATTTGTACACTGGCTTTCGAACTTGTGCTTTAGTTTTGGTAGCGTGTCCCTTGGTTGTAGCAAAGGCTTGTTCACCAGTTCCAGCGCCTGTTTCGGCTTGCCTGTTGCCTTCCTGGAGTAATTTGGTCTTTAACTGTTCCAAACTCATTTCCTTTCCACTATTATCGACAGCCATTATTAACGGGTTATAGTCCGTTGTCAAACCAGCCAATAGTATGGAAATAATCCAGTCGTCTGCAACTTTTGCGTCTATGTCAGCTAGCTGCTGTGCTAAAAATACGACTCTGGATATATATTTCTCCATTGACGTAAAGTCCTCGAGTCTGCACTGCCACAGTTGACGCTGTAAACTTATTCGCCTGCCCCATCCTTTATCCTCGTATGCGTTGCACAAATTGTGCCAAACTTCTCGGGCCGTTTTTGCAGTATACACATGTGCAAAGCAGGATGGATCTATCAGTAAGCATAACGTGCTTCTCGCCTTTCTATCTACATCTTTTAGTGTGGTATTGACGTCACTGGATTCTACAGCAATCCACCAGTTCTTTGACTCTAAGTAGTTTTTTACGACGAACTTCCAGTTACCAAAATCTGAGGCTCCTCTTAGCTTCTGGATGCCACATATGGTAGATGATGAGTGATTTTCGTCCTCTGACATCTTAAAACAATTGACGTCGCACAAAAATGAAAATTTTCGGAAAAGCGATTTAGTTACCTCGTTTGTTATCGAAATCGAACTGCCATAACCTATTAGAATATTATAAGATGTGACTCTTATTTAGCAGAGTAGCAGAAAACAAACAGCACAGCTTTTGTATCACAGGCGTATATTTTACACTGACGTTACACGAATCAACAACACTTAGCAACGCTTATGTATGATGCTGCATTGTTTAAGGAGGTCGGATCTCCATCAGTTTGTTACTCCTGCACGCTTAAACAGGACAACGAATTTGAATGAAAATTGGCTCATGGGAAGACGTTAAGACGGATGTTTTTTTTTTCTTCATTACTGTGATGTTAAAACACCCACAGGTAAATATGACTCTGTTGATTATTGGACATAAGCCTCCCACAAGCGTCACCACAACGACCGATCCTGTCATCCATCGGATTCCCGTGACCTTGACCAGGTCATCGATCCACCTTGCCTCCTAACGCTACGTATTCCGCGGTAGCTACACCAGAACCTTTCATTCCCATTGACCATTTGT
Organism: Mythimna lalbum; assembly: GCA_949319445.1. Lineage (NCBI taxonomy): Eukaryota > Metazoa > Arthropoda > Insecta > Lepidoptera > Noctuidae > Mythimna > Mythimna lalbum. Next base: position 15,148,964 of record OX439370.1, on the reverse strand, counting down.
TTTGCATGCAATGTACTTACAATCGCCAAACTTAAGTGGCAGTGGGCTGCCCATTGCCACTTAAGTTCGACGATTCTTCGAGATATGTTGGTAACCTTGGTTCTGCTGCGGATATCTTAATTTCTGAATCATCAATCGCTATATTAAGCCATAAAGATTCAATTTGATTTGAACCACTTCAACAACAGTTAAAAGAATAATAAAAAAAAATCACCCCATCTTCTCCCACAGCCATCCCTAATTTGAACCAATCAAAACACTCTGAACTAATACAATAACTGACATTACACGTTAATTGTCGAAAACCTAACAATTCTCTGAAAATACGGTGCCGTAATGAATTCAAAATGGATATAACAAGTTCACTTAATTTCATTTTGCCAAATTGAAATTGTTACCGAAGATGACATTTTAAATTGTTTTATAACGAGTCTTGTAATTATTTCTGGCGTTGTTAATGTCTCAATTTATTGTCAGTTTATGGTATTACGAAAGCAGAGAGACTAAATGGATTTGGTGGAACGTCGGAAATTAGACGAGTTGTGTATATGGATGATGTTTTGTTTCTTTCTTTGTTGAAGATTTCAATTTAATATGTGTAAGGTATTATTTGTTTTCAAGCTAATGGCATGATGGTACGATTAGTGCAGTTGTTCAGCGATTCACTGCTGCGAATTGTGTCGTGGGTTCAAGTTCCGCTTGGAACAAAATATTTGTATGGCCTACAGGTCGAGGTTCCATGTCTAGGTGTCTTGTGTATTTGAGTTTACATGTACTCCTAGTATTGAGTAACAACTAGGAAATAAGTTAATTACGTACCTTCGATTTAAAGAGTTTTAACAGTCACAAAAGCATTAAACACATTAGCATAAGACACGTTATGCATACATCGTATCAATGCGAACGCGCTACAGCATCGCTACAAAAAATCGCCGTGGGCGAGGGGCCTAAGACGGAGGGTTCTTGTTTACTTTAATGGTAAATACTCTTAAGAAGCCCGTGAAATTATAGTTTTTTTATTGTATTGAATATAAAATTTAAAATAAGCTATAACTCTTATTTATTAAATGTCAAAGTTCATAATAAAATTTCACAGATCTAGATAATACTTTCCACACGAACTGTCACTACGAAAAAAAGGTAAATTAAGTGCCATAAAATACAGTTTTCAATCCAAATAAAATTCAAAAAAACAGTTTAATAAAACTACCAACTTATTCCAAGGGACCCCATCCATAATAAGAACAGTGAACCTTTTAAAAACTATGACAATAAAAAAGATATATTTCTGTAAAACTTGGGCGATAAACGTGTATCATGTAATTGGTCGACAATTTATGTGACATTCGTACCACTTCGGGATTCTTCGGGCGGAATCGGAGAGTTACGAATGCCTTATTCGATGATAGAAGTTTGTCTCAGTTAAATTGACTGTTTTTATACGTTTTTTGGCAATAATAACATTGTTTCGCGGACATTAAGCTTTAATATTTGGGAGTAATGTTTCATGAACAACATTTCCGTTTGTAATACTTATATTTTTTACTAAAAGTCATGGTCAGAAAATCGTAAACAAAAACAAATTGAAGTTCGAATTTACTCCTCCTTTTCCTCTTGTTTTACTCTAGAATCCATAGTCTAGAACAAATAAGTAGTCACTTGCATAAGTACCCTCATAATATTATTTTTACCAAGTTTTCAAACTGCATGATTTCCATACCCAAAAATGTAGGATAAAATGGCCCTGCATGGCACTGGATCTGCACTATGACTTATCTAATTGAAATAACTAAAATCACACTCTAATTAATAAAATAACAGGTGTAAATATGTAGTAACTTAATAAAGAAAACTGGAATTATTCCTGTATTGTGAGTGCGTTCACAAAAATGTTATAATAATAATATGTAGGCCATACAAATAAGTGGTTATTTGCGGGTATCGCATCCGCCATACGCCCCGCAGTAATCAATTTCTCAGTCACTGCGCGAACTGTGCCGTCGAATTATATGTGTGTGTGTGTATGTTTGTTACTCCTTCATGCCTAAACGGCTGTGCGGATTCGGCACACCGTTAGATCATGTCCTGGAATAACACGTGGGACACTTTTAGAGAGTGTTCCCTTCGTTCCTTTGAAATATAATATATTTTTTTATTTCACGCATACGTAACCTCGGACGAGAAATTAGTATACAGTAAAAATAATATTATTACACATTCTTTTCAAAAGAATATTCAACAACAATTTTTATTAGAAAAATGTAATAAAAATTAGATCTTAAGCTGGGTACAGACTGTTGTAATGTAACATGCAACGTAACATGAAAGAAGCATTCATAAAAGTGGACGCAACGTTCGCACGAACCGTGCACGTACATCATCATTTCAAACGTCTACCTTATGGGAGGCCTTCCATCGCTGCGTCTTCCGGTACGTGGTCGCCATTCCCTAACCTTTCGTCTCCATCGATCATCTTTTGTGTGAGCAATGTGCCCTGCCCACTGTCACTTAAGGTAGGCGAATCTTTGGGCTATGTCGGTAACATTGGTTCTCCTGCGAATATCTTTATTTCTGATGTGATCACGAAAGAAAATTCCGAGCATAGTGACTTTAAGCCTTCTAATGAGGCCCATTGTAAGCAACCACGTGTCGGAGCCATATGTAATCAACAACAGGCAACACGCACTGGTCATAAGACTTTCGTTTTGAGACACTGTGGTATATTAGACTAAAAGACATGACGCAGCTTCCCAAACGATGCCCAGCCAATTCATAAGTCACGGAGCATGTACCTACTCACATAATTGAAATGCTTTGTTCACGCGCGTTGTGTGCACGGTTTGCGTGAGTTGTACACGGTTCGCGCGCGCATGGCGTCCACACTATGAGAGTTCTGTTACATTGCTTGTTACGTTACAGTCTGTACCCAGCTTTACACACTAAATGTATGTTATGATGGCATAAAATTTTATTTGTGGCGCGTTTGTAGTTAATAAGCTCTTAGCATAATTTACTTAGTACCAAATTCTAGGCTTGATGAAAGTTATTTTCATTACTGACTCGAGTTACGAGTACATTTAGTTATTTTCTATATTTTCATGGAAAATGTGTACATTAGGGTGACTAAATTACGCTTTGATAATGCATTGCTTAGCTTGGTAAAAAGACTGATGAAAAAAGATAGCATGTAGCGGAGATGAGAATGTTGAGATGGATGTGTGGTGTGACGAGAAAAGATAAAGTAAGAAATGAGTATATCAGAGGAACTTTGAAAGTGGCGCCAGTGACTGAAAAGATGAAGGGGAATCGTTTGTCTTGGTATGGTCATGTAAAGAGGAGGATTCCGTGGCCTCCCTCTCCATCATAACTACCTAGATAAATCAAAATTTCTATGAATCCAAATTTCCACGAATTATTTGCGACGACGACACGTGACGAGCGACAGGACAGAATGGAAGAAAAAAACGTGTTGCGCCGACCCCAAATAAAACGGGATAAGGGCAGGAAGATGATGATGATGATGATTTGCGTGACTGGCGTTAACATCAATGCAAACATTTCCAAAGCTGACTCACCTAAAAGTTCACATTGAATTTAAATCTCATTTTCTTATTCATCAATTATTTTTATTCCCATTGACAAACATCACAACAAGGCCCATTAAAAATCAAAATAAAATATACGCCCCAAAAAGCATTCAAAAGATCTTAACTCAATTTTTATCTCTAAAAAAATATTTTGCTAAGACCCCAAATTATTCTTTTCAGGGATGAAATAATACGCTTTTGTTAAACACCCGACAATGCTTACAAAGGTGTTAATTTAAGAATACGGCCATTTGTTAAAACGGAATTACATTTCTAAATCTGTCACCCTGTAAAGATATTACGGTTGTAATCTGTAATTCAAAGACCTTTATGACTATTGTAATTCAACTGAAAGGTTACGGTTTTAATTTGTAATTAGGTGAAGATTTTAGTATTAGGTATAATTGGGATGGGTTGATTGTCCCAAAGAGGTACCGTGATTCTGGAACGCATAGGAAGGAGGGATTTTGTCAGCAAATATCTTACACTTCCTCTGCAAATATCTGATACCTACAGCGGGAGCAAGTATTTCATGTAATCCACAATGAAAAAAAAAAATTTCGATGGGATTGGCGTAAGGGTCGCTACACACGTTGCGGGTACCCGTTTTCTAAGAGTAGGTATAGGTATACGAAACTATTTGCATTTTTGTATTATAATATGTAATAAGTGTAATTCATAAATATTGTCTGTCGAAAGACACTGGATCCTGCGCCGCAGGGTATCCTACTGCGAGATATTGTCACATTTACCTTTGTAACACTTGTAAACAAATACTTAAACTTTATTATTATTATTATGTCCTTCAAATTCAGTATAAAAAAAAAACTAGCTATAAAACTCCAGCCAAAGTTTATCTACCAGGGACAAACTCCCAAAAATATATGTGACCAATATAACTACCAAGTATCACCACAGCAACAAGTCCTGTGCAACGAGATACACCCATCAAAATCCCACGACCTTCACCAGCTCATCAGTCTATCTTGTAGGACGCCTTCAAACGCTGCATTTTCTTATTAATCAAATGAAAACAATGCAGATTAAGTATCTGATATGGTATTTTAAGAAAAGGGTCACACAGATTTAAGCAGACCTGCCCACTGTCCACTTGTCCAGCCAGGCCTTAGCCAGTGATCGTGTTGTTCCATTCAGAACGTATAATCCTCAAAGATGAAAGCACGCACGTGCCGGTACAATTTACCCGAATTACAGTACGTTTGCCACCGGGTACCCGGGTATCTACCCGGTAGCTGGAGCGTGTGAACGTGGGCTAAAGGGGTTGTAGTACTCGTGAAATAGTATCAAAAGAGGAAGCCTTTGTAAGAATTGTAGGGAGCTGTATTCAGATTATCACCTACAAACAAAAAAAAACAACTTTACCTATTTATTTAATACTAGCGGCCCGTCCCGGCTTTGCACGGGCAATAAATATAGCCTATGTTACTCAGGGTGAATGTAGCTACTCAATGGTGAAACAAATTTTGAAATCGGCACAGTAGTTTTTGAGTTTATATTCATTACAAACACACACACAAAAATACAAATTTTTCCTTTTTATAATATTAGTATAGATTAGTATAGATAAATAAAGTAAAAAAAGGTAAGTTTTAATTAGGTGATATATCGACTTTTTAGCTCTAGTTTTTGAAATGTCCATGTCTGGAAATTCCGTGTTAAAGTCTGGCTGAAAAGTCAAACGACTTGGGTGTTTATTGGAATAAAATGAAATCAGACGTAGTCAGCACTGGTTCAATAATCAAGGTTGATTATAATATCTTAATCATTGTTTACTAATGTAAAAACATATTTACGTCATGCTCGTGAACGGGTGCCTTCAGATGAGACTGGTCATTTCTTAGCTGCCAGTGGCTTAATTCATGAATCCCCAAGCGACCACCGGTGGCCGCGCATCTATTGTCTTACTATTGTGTCTCTAATTGACGGTATCTGAAGGGTTAATCCAGTTTCTATCTTTTAATTTTTATTTTATTATCTACATTGTTTGTGCTCACATAATAGAAGCAACAAGAAATATGTAACCAAACATTTTATGTAACACATAATATGATTTAAGAGTGTCCATGGAGTTTCTTGCACGTTCTTCTCCATAGAGATCTACGCTTTGGAACGAGCAATTTAGCTTTACTTTTCTTGGACTGACCGAAATTTGGCTATTCAAAAGTGCCTGCAAATGGTCTACTTGAAATAAATGCTTTGATTTTTGATATTTTTTTTTATTTTAATAGAAGAACCTTATAAAAATATCGTATATATTGCCAACAACAGATTTTTTATTTTCTTCAAAAATTCCCAAGTCGTTTGACGTTTTAGAAAGACTATATCATTGCTTGATATTACTTCAAAATGGTTCTCATGTCCTACAGTTTACAAAGTATAAAACATTGAAGCTTGTACAAGAGTTTTACGACGCTAAACCGTTGGCGGGTGGGCAGAGCTCGTGGATTATGGCGCATTTTTCTCGCAACAAAATTAGCAGTTGTTCTGCTGGAGACTTAAGCTTTAGATTGGGGATATGGTAAAGGCGGAGGCGGGAGCGGAGTGGGAGATATTTTTTTTCCATTTTTTTTTTATATGTTGGAGAAGTCAATATTACGGAAGCTTGAGAACGAATGAACGAGCTAAATGACAAGTGACACATGTCACTTGACAGAATCCGGTCTGACGTTTGCACGAACCGAGCACATAAAAGTGCCGAGCGCAGAGGGCCGGGGTTCATTCCTCCGTCGGCAGTCATGCGATGTGCAACGTCCTATTCTCGGGGACTGTCTCACGGCTCGTTATGTGAAGGGAAAACCTAAAGCTTGCATTATAATAAATCAGTTGTGTGATCTGGAATAGTCTGTTATTGCTCGATACCCAGCCATCGCCCACAAAACAGAGTCTTTGGAAAGAGCTTCAATGATAATCGGCATCCTCTGCCGACATATATAAACGTTGTCCCACATTACGAATTAAGCTAGAACTACATTGAACCGACGCTCACGTGGACCACGCCTGATTTGTAGGTACGTAGATTGGCGTCGCGTGGCGTGGATCTAGTGTAGCTCTACAAGTCTAGTTTCCATATAAAATTTATGGAGACCGACGCGTCTAGAACGGCGTACGTGGCACACGTGTGCGCAGTGTCCTACCTTTACTCCTCTATCGTGGAAGCGTTCACAATCATGTAAAGTAACATATTATGTTTGTTCCGTGTGAGGATCGAACGTGTTTCACGCAGTGCAGCAGCTTATCGTTCAGCCACTGTGCCAACCGTGCAGTCAGATTGTGAGATTGTTATTTGTAACAGGTATATTTTGGAATATTGTTTTATCAATGAAAAGTTACACTTCTCGATTCACAAAACAATTTTATCAGAAACAAAGAATATTTTGATATTTTCACACGGTTAAAACAATATACATATATACATCTTAATTATTAAATATTATAAACTAATAGGTATATATACAAACTTAAAGAAAAAATATATACAAACGAGTAAAAAACAAAAGGAATTTATAGGGCATCAAAAAATTCGTCCACATCGATGTCAATGGGAAATGTGCCCAGAACGCTGGCAGCATTGCCACGCTGGATGGCAATGCTGATTCGTTGACCGAAGAAAAGCCCAGCCCTCTTGTCACGCGAAGAGTCGACCAACTGTTTGCTAATATCTCGAACAACTCGATGAGCGCTCGGACCCCATGGCCCTAGTGTTTCAACCCCAAACGGCTCAAACATATAACTTCCGATGAGGTTATTATATTTACGCCGTTTGAGGTTTTCTGCACCTGCAGCAGCCGCACCAGCACAGCCCGCCGTACTAAGAAGATGGGATGGCGCAAGGGTGTCGACACATGTTGCATCCCACACCAAAGGCCTACCCAACTTCCAAGGCATTATGGTCATCCCGTCTGGCCTCTTCCCATCGTCGCGTGCCAAGCCATTGGGTTCTAAAACAGCTGGCACCCCGGCGGCGACAAGAGCTCGACGGATAATGTCATTAATACTGGCATGTCGTGCTATCCGACCGGCGCTTCTACTGCAGGATAGGCCATGGTGTCCGAGGCGGTCGACTGCTTCGCCGCACTGACAACGATGTGGAGCTCCACTAGGAGCACCCAGACGTAGGCATGTAGCGATCCGGAAGGTGGTGTCACTCAACAAAACAATTAAAACAATTAGGCTCAACTAGAATGATAATCTACATGAATTGAGATAAACAACAAGCTTTGTTTTATAACAGAGGTACAAAAGAAAGATAACTTGCTAACATTGAGCCGAAAATACATTAACTTGTTAGTGTTTTGTACTATACATATGTTAGCTACTTGCATATTTGTAGGTACAAAAACAATTTGGCATTAGCCACTGTGGCTTTTTTTTGTCGATGGGCAATATCATCGCATGACAAAACCCGCTCTTGGGTGGAGCGGGAGACAGTGTCAGACTCTTACTGACTAAAAACCCCACGCCGTTCCTTCTAGCCTTCTTACCGGGGCTTAAGTTTCCTTTCGGATAACCTCGGCTTGGCTTCTCAATATGGTTGTAAGCTCAAAAAACTACTCTGCTCATCATCATCATTTCAGCCGAAAGACGTCTACTGCTGGACATACACCTCCCCAAGTGTCAACTAGGTCGTCGGTCCTCCTTCTAGAATGTCTTCTTATGCTATATCTTCCGATATCTAGTCAAGTTCTGTAAATGTAACAACTATTCTTTACAACTGTGTCGTCTAGATTATTGCGCATTCCACTTCTCACTGGACAAAGTATCTAGCTACGAAAAGAGAAAAGATGTCGTTGTAAATTATCTCAAAGTGTCTCCAGTTCTGGAAGAATTTCCAAGACATTAAGTTGTTTTAGAAGAGGTCTTTCAGATACAATTTCCTTCAAAAATAAATAGTAGGTAATCTTTCAATACAAATAAGGAATTTCATGTTACAATAACCTATATAGAATAATCATATAACCAGCTTTTTTCACGTTTGGTTAATCGTTCTATTTATTTTGGGTTAGTAGTTATTAAATACTAATGAAAGTACCTTTGGGTTGATTTATTGAAATAAAACAGAACTACAACATTGGTTTATTCTAAGAAATCATAAATTATGAACTAGTGAAGGGCGTTTAGTAATGTTACAGAGATAGAAACATAACAATATATAAAGAAAGTTTATATATTCATAATTGCATTATCTTTACTCCTAAACATAACTAGCCTTTTTAATTTAATCTTATTGTTACTAGGTGGCTCTGAGAGACAAGGAACTTTGGGATAAAGGCATTTGAGAACCACTCCACCCACTTATAAAGTACTATCCTGAATGTTATTACTTCTGATTTTAAAATTATACATAACAAATAATTATAATGAATGTATATATATATCTTTCGATAAAGTCAATCAATTACGATGAAACAAAGCCTAAGTAATATATCAAGTTACACATTGGCATTGCCGTGGCCGAATTCTGGGCTGGGCAAGGAATTTGACCAGTTTTGCCAACGTTACGCTAAGAAAAAAAAGTTACACACAAGTTTAATATACCAAAGGTCAACGTCAACTGTCAACTAAATGGCTGTATAAAATTTTTCAGCTTTATTATTTTTGCTGTTTGTCTGTTTATTCTTTATGAATTCAGCAAAGGTTTCGCCAAACCCAACCGTTGAATAATAAAATAGGTACTAAAGATTTTAAAAGTAAAGCTCCATCATTTTAAATAACTATATAAATACCTATTTCGAAATAAGATTGGTGGCGCGTGCAGTGCGTTTTCATCAATATAAATATATTGCAACGTAATCATCAAACTATTTATTTAAAAGTTGTGAACCCTGAAAATGCATTGATCAAGAAAGTACCGGTAAAAAATTAATTGTAATAAGTGCTGTCAGGAGGTGACGCCGAGAACGCTGTTGCTGAGCAACGGTAGTCAGGGCGCCGCCGCCGAAGTGCCTTCGTCGGTGCCGCGGCGCCCCAGGCCGCCAGCATCCGCTGACATCTGTCACCGATGACATTTTGTGTTTTTATCAGTTTTTTCTACGTTGTTGTTTCTTTCAAATTATTTATTTAGTGTTTAAGTGAAACTTTTGTACATATTTATATATATACATGTCTAAAATAGTTACATACAATACATGCAGTTAAGTGGCAGCAGTGATGTTGCGGAAGTCAGTGCAAGTCAACCTTCGACATCACTGAATGTTCTGGAGAGGTGCCCTCTGTGCACCCAGGCACGGTTTTTTAAAGGTAAGCGGGGTCTGAAGGTGCATATTGGAAAGGCACACAAACCTCAAAATGCACTCACTTCAGACCCTGTTATTGGTTCTACAACTCTTACGCCGACTACATCAACATTTGACGCGCTTTGGAAAACTCTCACAAAATTCAAAAACTCTGTTTCTGTTTTAAAGCGAGTTCCTCGCGGCGCTAGGCCTGTTGTAGCGCAACACTTAGCAGGATGCATTCGTCTTGCTGCCCGGGAGAACTCGCTAAGTGCCTGGGAACAACTGCTCACCTTCCCTTACAGAATATTGCATGTTGAAAAGAATTTGGCAACCAAAAAGACCTTAACCACACAAATTAAAGAAAATTGTAATATTTCGGCTTATAATTTGGATTCAAAATTTTCGACACAGACACAAAGTTATACCTCTGCAAGAGGTATTCCATATCTGGTCGAATCTAAATTAGGGGAAGGTGACATTAGCGGAGCAGCCAGAATTCTTTTCAGTAGTGATGTGATGGCTCCGTGTTCTCCAGAAACTCTAGTAGCTCTGGAGAGTAAACACCCTGCCCCAGCGGATGGCCTCTCTTTTCCTGACCCTCCTGATTCGGACATTTATACCCTCACCGTTACAGGTCGAGAGGTAATCTCAGCCGTTTACTCCTTCCGGAGCGGCTCTGCTGGCTCTCTCTCACAAATTATTTAAAGAACTTTCGAAACGCCTCGTGGACACTTCGCGTGACCCAAAGGCTGGCTTTTACTTCGGTCAAAGGATAAGCATTGCCATTCAGCGTGGCAATGCCGCCAGCCTTTTGGGTACATTACCAGTCGACAGCGATGCGGAGGAATTTTTCGACGCCTTACATTAAATTGCCATTTTCTTTTTTTTTTTTAGTTCTCTAGGGTTTTATTTTAATTTTTTAAGTTAGTTTTAATTAATTTAAGTTTATATCTAGAATTAATTATTTTATGGTTTACAATAAATGATTTATTTATATACCAAAGTGATCTACGTCGATTTCGTACATTTTACGAGATGAACGCACAACTAAAATCTTTTACAGATTTATTATAAGTATAGATTTACACATGCCTAAGGCATTAAGTCCGCCTCTGTACTTTTGTGTGCATGAAGTATTAAATAAATAAATAAATAATAATAAATAAACTCTTTATTGGGTACATTCATCTTTAATTCATGAATCCCCAAGCAACCACCGGTGGCCGCGCATCTATTGTCTTACTATTGTGTCTCTAATTGACGGTATCTGAAGGGTTAAACATCTATTTTCATGACGTTAAAATCACTAAACACACAATGTTAAAAAATCCCAAAAATTCAACAAATATTTTCGTCTAAAAACGCTGTACACCACACTTTATGCTACCCTAGGTATTACCCCGGCACACATGTTCAAGCCCGCTATATTAGGATTATGCAACTAATAAACAGCTTCCTACAAAAATAATAAAAAAAACACGTTCAAGCGAAATATTTTTAAAAACAAACTATGGAAAGAATTTTTCATAAGTCCCTCTCCATGCTAGCAATGCTGACGAAGAATAGAGAAAAATAACTCTTCTGTTTTCATATTACCCTGGTACCTTTTCCTGAGTGTTTTTTTTTTTGTAAGAAATAAAAATGCTGTGTAAGTATTTTTATTAAGCAAATGCATTAGTCCACGGTACTATGTGATTTCTAGGTGAGAAATTACAACCTTTTCTTAGTGTGGACATTAAAAATTCACAAAAGGACGGTAATAATTGAAAGGTAAAAGATTTAAGTACGATTTTTAACCCTTCAGATACCGTCAATTAGAGACACAATAGTAAGACAATAGATGCGCGGCCACCGGTGGTCGCTTGGGGATTCATGAATTAAATTACAAACCAAAGGCCCTATTATGAGCTCTTAACGCAATCCATTTTACAACCTTAAATGAACTGTGAAAGGGATGGAGCTACACAGCTGTGCTTATCACCTAATATCTCCTAAACAGCTTGACCGATTTGAATAAAACTTTGTATAAATATTTGAGTGGGTTGGAAATACAGTTGAACCCGGAAGGTGGCGCTGCAATCGAATTCTTATATTTTTCTGACAATAATACAGTTTTAAGGCTACAATATACATATGTCGAGAAAGCTAGCTGCCGGTAACATACAAAATTATTTAGTTTGATTAAAATCATTAACTGAATCGATTCCAATAGTTTTTACATTGTCGGCCACATCATCGCTTACCATCAGGTGAGATAGTGGTCAAACGCAGGCTCACGTTTGACCACTATCTCACCTGATGGTGAGTAAAAAAAAAGTACATAAAAAAAAGTTATAGTTATTCCCAAAAATATTTAAAAAAGGTCACAAGTTGAACACCACCGACACTAAGTACAACACAGGCTACGGCAGGTCATAGCGGACATTAGACGCCAGTGCACAGCTAGGTGTGGGAGCAAAACCAACCCTCAGTCGTCCGGATGACCCGGTGACCATGTATTTGTGCCGACAACCATGTAAGCTTATAACTTTGTGATTTTTTACGTTACAGTTATAAAACTTTTTACATAGATTCTTTACAGAAAATAAAAGACCAGTGTTTTGTGTTTCGCATATTATACTAAAACGAATGTTGTTTGTAATTATTACAGTAGAGAGAAAAAGTAGAGTTATTTTACTTGAATGCTGAAATCTATTTGAAATCTCGAATGTCAAACAATGGAAAAGAATCACCCTTTTTTAAAAGTCTCAGCAAAACATAACGTAAACAAACAATACCTTCTATTACAATATATCGTCTAAAATCCAACAACAAATACTTTATTTCAGTACAAATAAACGAGTGTAAAACAAAGCGCACTATTTAATTGAACCAGATTGAACCGGCTCGGGCCGGATCGCAGCGCCGATAACCGGTTGATACCGGGATTATTCGGAATACTGAACAACGGTTAAACGGTTTAAAATATTTTGTTTTTATATATAAGAATGTTATAAAGAAAATATGTGAGTGTTACATTTTCTGAGTTCTCATCAATTTTTTTGGAGTATTGATAAGCAGTATCTTGCTAATAATTAGGCGGAAATTTGCTCGCACGCAAACGCACCTATGTTTCTGCAGTTTTCATTTGTTTTCGAAGACTACCTATGAGTTTCGAAAATTCCCCATAGCCCACCCTGCTGGGGTTCTACAGTTTTGTTAACGTCCCTTTGAGGCATGGAACCTGATGGCGAGCTATCAAAAGCTCGTCGTCACCTACGGTGGCCGAAGACTGCGCTGCATTCCCGGTGTGTCTCCAGTCGAGGCAGCTCTGCTTAGCTTGGGACTAGACGGCGTTGTGTGATAGTTGTGGAATATTATTATTATTATTATTATTAGCTTTGGCGTGAGCTTTTACGTTTCCTCACACGTGCGCCCTCCTTCGCTAGCATTACGGTTTCTCAGAAGAAAGCTAATTAATACTTACGAGCCAAACATAACAGCACCTTTGAAACTCCTTATCAACAGCCTTACCTGTGAACTCGAGATGTTATTTAAACACTATTATTGTAAGATCAAAAGGCTTGCGTTCAGGGCTCTGTAGACGGTAACATGTAAAACGCCTGAATTCATTTGCATGTAATTAATTGAGGCCTAGACTAGAATATAGAGAATAGGTAATCAAAATTAGTTGCTATGGAGAAGAAAGTGTTTGAGTATTGGATAAAGTGAAATTTTGAAGGCACAGCTAGCTCAGTGGTTAGGCGAATGGCTGTGGTACTGAGTGCCACGTCTTCTTTCTTTACTTATTTATTGTACGCCACGATACAAACAAAATATGTGGATATCAGAGTTCATGTATATAGGCGAGCTTAACTCAAAGTTGAGTTTTCTTCCAGCTAACTATTGAGTGATAGAGGGAGATCACAGTAGAGGGTAATGTAGTGTATTCTTTTATATAAGTTCCCGTTATATCGACTCTTTTTAGGAACCTAACGATAGCTTGCTGTTTATTTATTTATTACTTTATTGCATACCTTAGTTTATTACAGGAAAATCATTTACAAAAAGCATAAGTGTACAATAGGCGGTCTTATTTCACAGTTTTAGTAAGACGAGGTTGTTTTTTTTCTTTTCTTATTAAAAAGTGTTCTGTTCCTTCTAAAAAATGCGACTTCTTATTCACTTGTTGTTTATTTATTTATTAAATATACTTTATTGCAAATCAAGATTATAAATTTACAAAAAGAAACCATATAATAAAATACACACAATTGGCGGCCTTATCGCACTAGACAATATCTTCCGGGCAATCTTGTTGTTGTTATTTTGTTACTTTTTCACGTTCAAATGAACATATTTGAATTAAATTAGGCATACTCGTAGACCATATCCTGGCATTATACATGAAGAACTTTTTATCCTGAAAGCATATTTATTTCAGACCATTTTCTACTTTCATGAAGGCGAAGTCGCGTATTGTTTATATCCCCGTCCTCCTCGAGTCGTATTCCTCATTACTGAGGGTCGTGAAGTTCCCGCTGGATTAGCTTCTTATTGATGGTATCTCGCCATCTGTGACGGTTCCTAGCGTCATGAAGTGCGACGTGCAATTGGGTGTCCAGTGTGGAGCGGACCTGATCTGGCCCATCTTATTGGGCTGCGGCCCCTTGGTCGTTTGCCATCAACCATGCCAGTTACGATGAGCTGTGTTGTGAGCATGTTCAAGGTTGTGGCAATTTTTCCTGGCAATGTGGTCAAAGAATTCCAGTACTCTGTGCATGCAGGTAGTCGACAGTCTGATCTTGATGTTCAGTTCACGTAAGATAGAGCGGTTTGTACGGAAGGCAGTCCAGGGAATTTGAAGCATTTTCTTCCAGCAAAGATTCCAGCAAATGCGGTCGCGGTCCAAAGTCCAAGTCTAATTCTATTAAGTCCATTGTATAAATACTATCGCCCTAATACACCTATTTCAAGATCCTTTCCATTTATTTTTATTCAACCGATCATGACATTGACTCTCAAAGTCTAAGCCAAAGCAAAAAGTTTAAAGTGCGTACCTACCTTCGAGCCGGATAAAAGTTTTAAATCGGTGTCACGATACAGCTGCTCATCTTCTCATGGCAGTTGAAAGGGTTGGGATCAACTGGATCAGGCGGGTCAGCGGGTCAGAGATGTCGCTCGGCTAATGGAAAATGTAAAAGTGTGAAATGAGATACGTTTGTTATGATGCAGTTGCCAAGTCTGTACTTTTTATTGTTAATAGACTCGCGCTTGACGACTAACCTTGATAAAAAAGACGATCATATAAAAAATATATAAAAATTAGTAGTACCCGCCGAGTCGGCAGTACGAGTATATAAGCATTTGATTCCGGCCAGCTGCGCCCGGATAGAGGGGCTCTGTCCGCTGATCTTTAAATCCATTTACTTTGCAAAATATTGGTTGACTTACATAGAATAGAATAGAATAGCATTTATTCGGAGTAAGCAACACAAAATACCACAAAATAAAAAATAATAGAAACTACAAGAAAAAAAAGAGTACAGAAATACAATACAGTTGCATTAAATGTGTCTGAACCGAAAAAGCCACCAACTCAGCAATTGCTGGGCGTCAAACACCCAGCGCTGATTTTCAGTTGACACCCTGCAGTGACGCATATATGCTATGTTCACTTTGAAGAATATTTAATTACCAATTTTTAGGTGTAATAATGTTTCTAAAGATCCGAGCTGTTTCGAAAGAGTAGGGAAAAGTTGCGAAATTGCTAAATATTTTTTTTATACAAAAGTATTAATTGCACGAAAAAATCAATAGTTAATAATGTTATTCATGAATCTATAATAAACATATATTTTTTTCAAAGTTATTAACTAGGCCGTTACCGAGGAGAGGCTTCAGAAAGTCACTGTTTTATGGCACTTTTCGGGCGCTTGGGCTTTAAGGCTCCAGAGATAGAAACCTCCTCACAATGCTAACCGTATCGAAGAGTATGACTCTATGACTTCCATATTATTATAAGTTTAACTTGATTCTCTCCCTACCTACATAAATACAAATTTATCAAATTGTATAAATACATTACGCAATTTTACACACACAAACAACCCTCTCATCAAAGGTCTGTAAACTCATACAAATATTTATTTCCCCTGCTCGATGCCAATCAGACGACGACGAACGTCCATTGCTAATTAACTCAATTATAAATAAAGCATTTTACATGATTATTCAAACTTACAACACAGGTGACACTTCATTAAAAATAATAAACATTCATTTTACAATTCTGACTGGATGTCAAATATAAGGCCTGCAGCCGATTGCATCAGGATTTCAGCATTCATATAAGCAATAATTTTCATATTAAAAAAAAGTTTTCCGTCTTATGATGAACGAGCTTTTGCCCTGAGGCAAAAACTAATACGTGAATTTGTGCCTAATACATAGTATCAAACTACCAAACAAAAAAAAAAATTCGAGAAAAACGATTAATTTTTTTGCGTTGTTAGTTAATCTCTGGAATCGTCGCTTTCCATCAAGTGATATAGTGGTCAAACGCAAACCTATCATTAATTAAAAATATAAAAAATTACTGGTCCGATTGCTAAAATTTTTACACCGATAGAAAGCTGCTTTATTCCTGAGTGACTAAGTATATTTTATGTACGCGGGTGACGCTAGTTTTATATAAATCGACATAAAAATAATGTAATATTAACCGCTGTCATTCCAAATTTAAACCACATTTTTAACACTGTCTTTTATTTCTTCCTCAGATCACGCCTCAGCAATAGTGGGCACGACGGCGCGACTGCGCTGTCGCATCGATGGCCGTTCCTGTGGAGCCATGCACAGCATCAAGTGGTACAAGTCCGAGTCCCGGCTTTACGTGTACTCCATCGCGGGGAACACGGCTATTGACCGGCCAGAGGGACCTATGAAGGACAGGTGAGTTCATGCACTTTTATGCTTTATAGTCAACAATTTATTAGTCAATAATTTTTATCTGAAAATTTTAAGTGGATTTTACATTGAAAATTATAAATAGATTTCGTATAGAAAATATATTTATATATTTACATTCCTATATCAAACTTATTTTTATACAAGATTATTTTTTAAGTTGGTCATTAGTATTGTTATTAGTGGTGGGCCAAATCTGAAACTACGAGTATAAAACGAAAAATCTCAAAAAGAGACACAGACTTGATAACAACCCGAAGTCGCGGGACGATTTCAGGTCAGTATAGGCCCTGGCTTGCGGACGGCGAGCAATGGGTAGATCCAGTTAAATCAATAATAATTTAAAAAAAAACCCAGATAATCAAACATCACAAAAACGAACTCAAAAGTTACTTAACACAGCACACAATAAAGAGCTCAACTGCGACGATGACGTCACGCCGGCCATTGTTCACAACGACCACACTTACCGGCTATTGTATGAAATAACACGACCGATACATCTCTGTCACAACACATTTTGTGAAAAAAGCTCTTGTATTGTCTTATTTTCTGTGTCTTGCTTCAAGCTTGCGAGGGTACTTCATTTTTGCGTTTTGATATTTTAAGATTTAATTTGCAGTTGGAAATTGTTTAGCGGGAATATAGGTTTATATTGGTTTGGCGTTTAAGTAAAAGTAGCGTTAGTAATGTGTATACCAGGTTGTCTCAGAAATTATTACTATCACAACAAATCTAAGGGCCTTAAAAACGCCGCTTCAAGCTTCTTTTTTAGGCGACCTGTTTTTTATGGCTCTTGTGCGGTGGTGCTGCCATAAAAAACGCTTGAAGCCGCTTCAAGCTTCTCCGGCCATAAGCTGACGCGCGCTTCAGCTGTTTTTTGCGGTGGTTTCTAGCGTGTTTTTGAGGCCCGTGCGACAGTAAGAATTACCGCTTGAAGTTTCACATTTTTCTATTAAAATAACTTTATAATATATAGAAGTAACTCACACTATTTCTATTATCTTTTCCGTAAAACTAAATTTTGAAGCTATTTTATCACAACATAATCATAGAATTTTGATTCAACAAATTAAAATGTGTAGAACTGTCAAAAATGACATTTCTTAGATTTGCCAGGGTTCAAAATACATTACAGAAGCTTGAGAACGAATGAACGAGTAAAGCGATGCTGACGTCGGTGGCTACGTCACACGTCACTTTGATAGAATCCAGGCTGACATTTCTACGAACTAAACAGATATAAATGTTCTGACCACAGAGACGCGCGGCTTTTTTCTCTATGCGAACTATCTTTTTTTTTACATTTAATCTAGAACTTCATTAGACCGACGCCCACGTGTCGCTTGGCGTGGATCTAGTGTAGCTCTACAAGTCTAGTTTCCATATAAAATGTATGGAGATCGACGCGCACAGATCGACGTGTGTGGCACACGTGTGAGCCGTGTAATTCTAACTTTACCTTTACTAAGAATTACTCTCATTTTGTAGATACGTTCACAAACATGTAAACTGACAAACATAAAACACTCGAACCCAAAACAACTGCCTATAGGCCATACAAATGTTTGTTACGTACGGGCATCGAACCCGTGACATACACCGCAACAGCCAATCGTTAATTCACTGCGCCAACCGCGCCGTTCCTCTCGATCCTGGTAGTGAAAATGCCAGATTGCAATAAATGCAAGTATTTCAAATAATTACAAATACTAATAATATTCCACAACTTTTTTCACACAGCGCCATCTAGTTCCGAACCAAGCAGAGCTGGTGATATGAGTAGTAGACAACCGATAAACATACTTATATATTTCTAAATACATACAAATTATAGATAAATTACATCCAGACACAGAACAAATGATCATGCTCATCACACAAACATTTGTCCTGGGTGGGAATCGAACCCACGACCTTCGGCATAGCAGTCAGGGTCACTGACAACTAGACCAACATGCCAGTCTAAGGCCTTCGCTACACTTGGCGGATATTCCGTCACGGATCTTCCGCGTCGGAACTCCAATATATGTTATTACATATAAATTACTAATAATGGACACACTACGCGAAAGATCGGTCGTTCGGATGATCCGCGACGGAATTTCCGCCGAATGTGGCGAAGGCCTTACTTACTAAATAAATCATGGCATTTCAGCTATATCACTTACATACATATATCCATTTACACTTGTAAACAAATCACAAATACCATTTTATATTAAATATACCGAAACTATAAGTAACAGCTGATCACATTAATATTTCACCAAATGAGTCTAGACACCCTTTCTGCTGTCAACCCAAAAGATGTCCTTGAATATACAGACAGCGCATTGGAGTTTCACCCTTATGATTATAAAAATAAGGTGTGTCCAAAGTGCACGTTAACTTTGCCAAATTGACCTTCCAACTGGACATTCATAATTATTACTGGCTTTGATTCTAAATTCAATCTTATGTACACACCTATAAGGTTTAAATTAAATTGTGTTCGATATTGGAAGTAAATCATTACCTCCAATTCCCGTCCCTATTTTCATACACGTAAGGCACATGTAAAGTGTTGATAAGGTTTCGTCGATAAACTTTACTTTGTAGCCAACACACTCAAATTTAGGCTTTATTTGTATGAAATTAAGGTATACGTGTAGTGCAAATAGGTTGGTTGATCGCATTCACTGTAAAACTAATTGAATTCACAATGAGCTCAAAATGGCGGACTTATTACGTGTTGAAGTAAATGTCTTGGTATGGTCATGTGAAAAGGAGGGACGAAACGCATGTTGCTAAAAAAGTTATGAGTTTACATGTGGATGGACGGCGGGGGAGAGGGAGGCCAAAGAAAAGATGGATGGATTGTGTGAGAAGTGATATGAAAGAAAAGGGAGTTAGTGATAGCGTGACGAGTGACAGGACAGAATGGAAGAAAAAAACGTGTTGCGCCGACCCCAAATAAAACGGGACAAGGGCAGGAAGATGATGATGAAGTAAACTTTTAAATCGGGAAATTAGTTTTGATTTTGATGGGCAGGATTTGTTCAGGGATCTATAGAATTATGAGTCTGTCCACATACCATTAGGTACATTCACCCACATTATGGTCCCAAGACGTCGATGGCGCGCACTGTTCCCGCGCGCCTCATGGAGTTGTCAGCAACAGCAGGGGCCCAGCTGGGTCGAAGCCTACTGGCGCCAGGGTTATCTGAAAAGGAACTCGAGCCCCGGTATGAAGGCAGAAGGAACGGGGTGGGTTTTTAGTCAGTAAGAGTCTGACACTATCTCCTGCTCCACCCAAGAGTGGGGGTTGTCATTGGATGATTTTTGCCCACCAAAAAAAAACCAACTTAATTGTATTTAAAAAATAAATTTATCAGGACTCGTTTTGCAAGCTCCTACCTGAAAATATTCCTCATAAAGATCTACGCTTTAGAATGAGCACCATTTTTTCTGACTGACTTTTGGTCATTTCAAAAAGTGCCTGTAGGTATATGCTTTACCGGTTTTACGTCCGTTACGTCACAACCACAGGTTCAGTTGAAAACCAGCGTCAAGCACTAGTTGTCTGGCAATCATGCTGAACTGGACCTATTTTGGTGCAGTCATGAGGTACACAACTACTTTATTTTTTACTAGCTTCTGCCAGCGACTTCGTACGCGGATCCTGTTGCTTATGCCAGCGACAACGGAGTCGTCAAAATCAAAGATCTGAAACGTCTGGTGTCGAATTCTAAGAGCCTGGAAAACAACGTGATGCGCGAGACGATTCCAGATCCCTCCCTTCCACTTACGCGCGTGACAGTGTGCACACACCTTGGTGCCATAGACAAAAATAAACAGAAAGCTCCGAACTGCTAAGCTATCGGGAGTTACATGTGTTATTGTGAGTCAACCATAAAAGATAGACATATGATGTCTTGGGATATTTTTTATATCATTTTAAGGAAAACATTTGCGTCATACATGATTTCTGTGTAGCTTTAACCATTAAGGCTGCAAACGCGACGGAAGCTTAAAAAATGGAGTAATTTTTCTCGTTTCTCCAACATTTCCCTTCACTGCTCTGCTCCCATTGATCGTAGCGTGATGAAAAGTATACTATAACCTGCTCAGGAGTATGAAGAATGATTGTACCAAGTTTCGTTAAAATCCATCGCGTAGTTTTTGTTTCTATAAAGAACATACAGACACACAGACAGACAGACAGACAGACAGACAAAAATTTTACTGTTTGCATTTTTGGCATCAGTATCGATCACTAATCACCCC
Organism: Mythimna lalbum; assembly: GCA_949319445.1. Lineage (NCBI taxonomy): Eukaryota > Metazoa > Arthropoda > Insecta > Lepidoptera > Noctuidae > Mythimna > Mythimna lalbum. The sequence goes on along the minus strand of OX439370.1, from coordinate 15,127,924 downwards.
CTGATAGTTATTTTGGAAATATATTTCATGTACAGAATTGACCTCTCTACAGATTTATTATAAGTATAGAAGATTTCTTGTATTTGTGTTTTGCCTTGCTGTACCAAATAAATTATTTTTCTTTCTTTCTTTATTTGAAGTAAAATACTTTGAATCTTTGATAACTTGACTGTAACTATTTTTGCCTAAAATTTAGTAGTAGTTAGTATGTTTAGGTATTCTATTCTAAATATAAAAAAAAAAACATATATATAATATATTGTGTTTATTTTGCCAATCGATACACTTTACACGTCAATTTAAACTAGGTGAGGCCGGTGTTTCCTAGCTGACTATCCTGAGAAAAAGGACCATAATAACCTCAGGAGAAACTTTTATAAGTACATAGACAACCATTTCTTAAAATGATCGCAAAAAGTTAAATCCAGAAAACTCCATTAAGATAACTTACTCATCACTGACATTACTCATTACTCATTACTGACTTATTCATCAGAATAAGTAAAAACGAATGATTAATTCCGTCTTTTATAGTGAAAGAAAATCTTGAAAGAGATTAATCTGATGGCAATAAGAATTGCCGATATATCGACACGTAATCCGGTCGATCGAAAAGATGGGACACTGAGCTCTAGGTATAGGTCTTAGTGACGGTGACAAGCGATTCGTAATTCTGCACCGGGTGCCAGCGCTCAGCTCACATTTATGTCGTTTTTAGATCCCAAATAATATTGTTTCAGTTTGAATTGAACCAAGTACACAAAAACGGGAGGGCCAAAAAAAAGATGGATGGATTGCGTGAGAAGAGATATGAAAGAAAAGGGAGTTAGTGATAGCATGACGAATTGACGAGTGACAGGACAGAATGGAAGAAAAAAACGTGTTGCGCTGACCCCAAATAAAACGGGACAAGGGCGGGAAGATGATGATGATGATGACACAAAAAAGAAAATATTTCTAAGACCCAAGAATTTTGCTGTAGTATAAACTTACTAGCTTTTACCCGCGGCTTCGCGCGCGTTTATTAATATACTTTACTCTTTCTCCCCCTTAACTCACTTAAAAAAAAAATATCCTATGTCCGTTTTCAGGGTCCCAACTATCTCTGTACCAAAATTCATTAAAATTGGTTATGCCATTTAGGCGTGAAGACGTAACAAACAAACAAACTCACTTTCGCTTTTATAATATTAAGTAAGGATTTTGGTACGAGTAAATGCCCGACGAGTTTCGATTCCATGGCAGTCTTTTCTTTGCCTGTTGGATTTGCTCACAACCCGTCATCATCATCATTTCAGCCAAAATAAGGTATTGTTAGACATAGTCCACCTCCAAGTATCGCCACAATGAACATTCTTGTGCGTCTCGCATCCATCGAATACCAGCGACCCATTTTAAGTGGCATGTTGAAATCCGAAAGTAGTTTGTAATAATGAAACTCATAAGTTAAGCTCTATTAGTCCACATATCGACAGTACATAGGCAAAATGATCTAAGCGACATTGGATAAACTTTTCAAAAGTGAACTGTAATAATTTTTATTTCAATTCACTCTTTTCTAAAGATTACTAAATGTCGCTTATATCATTTTGCTTCAACCGTGGATATGCAATCAACTCGTTGGCATAACCGTTTTTAGTAACTTTCAAATAATTTTTCACGCTCTGAGTGGAGTCATGAGAGGGTCAGACTTCAATCGTGATACCTAATTATAGACACAATAGAAAGACAATGGGAGCGAGAACGCCGGCGTTCGCTTGGGTATTAATGAATTAATTAAAAAAAAATGAAAGTGGGTGGATTTTCCTTAGTTATCCTTCAAGTTCCGGTGATTCTATCGAAAAATTCCGCAGCTCCAGCAGACATGGGTTGTCTAAACTCAACATAACTGCAAATCGTATCACCCCCGCTCCTCTCAAGCAACGTAAGCTCACCTTATATAGGATTTATTAACGAGTGATAATGGAATCTGTGCTCAATGTTGACGTCATTTCGCATTAAGTGGGTTTTTGCGAGCCCGGGCTCCGCTCGGTAAAAAGGGTTTACCTTTTTACGGCAAAGCTATCGAAATACTGTAATTAAATATTTGAGAGACTGTTTGGTGTCTGGCTGGCTGTAATTTGAAATGATTGTTAATTCTCTCGTTGAAGCTGTCTAGACAATTTTTTTTTTTGGTAAACTCACAAAGCTAACTCATTAATTCGTAAACGGGTGCCGTCAGTTGAGACTGGTCATCTCTTAGTGTACCCGCACATGGGCCTCAAAAAAAAGCCGCCACAGAGAAACGCTAGAAGCGGCCACAAAAAAGCTAGAAGCCGCCGCAAAAAACAGCTGAAGTGCGCGACAGCGGAGAAGCTTGAAGCGGCTTCAAGAGCTTTTCTGTGGTGGCACCGCCGCACAAGAGCCACAGAAAAAGGCCGCCTCAAAATGAAACTTGACAAGGAGTGTAATTCTCTGCCGGAGTCTGTGTTTCCTGGTAGCTACAACCTAAGAGTCTTTAAGTCAAGAGTGACTTCTAGGCAAGCATGCTCCATCGTCGACCACATTATCAGTTACTCATCAGATGAGATAGGAGTGAAGCGCAGCAATAATAAAAACAAAAACGGGCAAGTGTGAGCCGGACTCACGCACTGAGGTTTCCGTACCTACCAACTGACTTATGAAAATAGTTCAATTCTCGAGTTCAGTTACGAAATTTTTTCTGAATAGCATTTTTTTATTTTTTTATGACACGTTTACAATTTACAGATTTTTGCCTATACTTGTGCTATGAGACCTTTATGCTTGATGCCAAATTTCAGGATTCTAGGTTAAGTACCCTATGAATTTTGATTCCCTTGAGTCGTGTCAAAATATACGTTTTTTGCGGCATAAACTGCCGTGGCTTTTTTTTTTTTGTTTATGGTTTTAATATCAACTCGATACCTCCACGCGTTCTCAAGATAATAGAACTATCTTGACAGACAGACAGAAAACCAAATGATCCTATAAGGGTTCTTTTAGAGGTACGGAACCCTGAAAATTATGTATTTTTTAAATATTTCAACTTTTCAATACTAATTGATTTGATTCTGAAGCAAAATGGTTTCAAAACTTTCAAACTTTTGATTACGCGTAGGGACTAAACAACAATATCAAACCAAATGGCTGATATATCAATATGAAATTGAAATTATAAAACCCACTTAGTATTCCCATAAGTTTGGACCTAAAACCAACTTTATTTTATAATTACGATCCTAAAGTGTTACACAACAAATTTTCAAATAAAACAACACGTAACTCACATTATATATGAGTAAAACATCTGCCATTTTGTCTAAAAGTAATAACAATATCAACTATTCAAATTAGTTTTATTTATACTTATTACAAGCTTGGTAGATTGATTGATGATTACGTTACATCACACTATACACCTCTATTTTTTAATTAGTACAAATAAAAATGGGGCACTATCCGTACCTACCCATTGCTGATCATATTTGTGTAGACAAAATTAAAAAAAATAGAAATCCCAAAATTTGTCATAATTGGTAAATTCCTATTAAGGGACGATTTGGGATATAACTTTGCTCTTTATCAAAGCGTGTTTCTTGCTCTGTAACTGGGTTGTGGAGGTCTGACAGGCAGTCGCTCCATGTAATACACGGGTATACCCCGTACATCATATCAGCCGAAACACATCCACTGCTGGCCATAGGCATCCCCGAAGCGTCGCCACAACGACCAGTCCTGTGCGTCACGCATCCATCGGATTCCCACGACCCTGACCAGGTCGTCGTTCCACCTTGTTGGAGGCCTTCCAACGCTGCGTCTTCCAGTACGTGGTCGCCACTCCAGAAACTTTCGTCCCCATCGACCATCTGTTCTGCGTGCAATGTGCCCTGCCCATTGCCACTTAAGTTTGGCGACTCTTCGAGCTACATCTAATATATAATAAGAAATAAATATAATCAGAAATAAAAAGAAAATAATTTTCTATTAAATCAATTAGTTTTAGGGTAGAAATATAATCTGAACTTATATCATTATTATTTTATACTATCATTATACGTACCTATTAAACAAGTTTGGGGTTGAAACTCTTGCATCGTGGGGTCCGAGTGCTCACAAATTATTTAAAGAACTTTCCAAACGCCTCGTGGACACTTCGCGTGACCCAAAGGCTGGCTTTTACTTCGGACAAAGGATAAGCATTGCCATTCAGCGTGGCAATGCCGCCAGCCTTTTGGGTACATTACCAGTCGACAGCGATGCGGAGGAATTTTTCGACGCCTTACTCTAAATTGCCATATTTGTTTATTTTTTTATTTTAGTTCTCTAGGGTTTTATTTTAATTTTTTAAGTTAGTTTTAATTAATTTAAGTTTATATCTAGAAATAATTATTTTATTATTTGAAACAAATATAAATGAACCATTAAACAAGTTTTATCAAAGGAAAGAATCGAATCCGGAAATCTTTTATCAATCGACATAATTTACCAATTAAATGTGTATTTTTTTGCGATTTCATTCTCTTCTGGATTTAATTCTCAAAAAGTTAGATTACCGTCAATGTTTCCATAACATTCTTATGAGGTTGAAGAAACAGGCTTTTTCATTAAATCCAAGATGGCTCCAACATCATAATAATTCAGCCAGTCACCTTCCCTCCAAGCTATGTGATAGAACAGTAATAGACATGCATGTACAGTGTTACGTGACGACTCCACGTCACGTAGCATATTACTACGGCGTGTGTCTGCTAAGTCGTACATCTTGCTGCGGAGGTGATCTACAGGGGCTGGTAAATGAGCAACTTTTTGTGGCAACGTGACGCCGGTATGGTGGACAACGTTGCCGCAATATTGCAGCTTTTTTTCGAAAATGTCCTGTTTGACAACATTGATATATACCAAAAATACAGGTTCTGCAGAGCTCGACGACCACAGTCCAAAAAAAATAGTCAAAATGATTGTAAGTTTGTTTGTTACCTTTGCACATTTAAACCACAGAACCAAACATTATGAAATGTTAATAACATAAGCCACCTTTAATTTAGGAAAACTGTATAGTTTTTACGAAAAAGAACAATAACGGCCGATAGTCACAATTCGCGTTTCGAGTCTTGGTTATTATAACTGAATTATGTTATTAGAAACTATGGGTGTTAAGACTTTTTTTATTATTCTAGTCTATAAATGTAATTATCATCCACGAAGACGCAGCTAAAATGTAGTCATTTATATTATCTACAAAAATTGAGTTTATTATTGTACCGAGTTTCTCGTCAACTAATTGATACGTTATGTCCGCCAGCGAACAATACAAAAGTAATGATGTCAATCTGTGCTCCTTTGTCACTCGCATACAAAGATTTGCGATATACGAGTATGTATGTGAGTTAGTGAATGCTTTTAGCTGCATAAAATCTAGTAATTCATATTATCTTCTAAAATTGGATCCATTATCACTTGATGATTTTCTATCTTAAAAAAAGAAAAACTGTTGTCCACATTAGCGATAGAAGTTGCTGTAAAATGTTGCACGTCTACGACACCCTAGAGGTTTGGTAATTCAACTCAATTTAGATTTGTCGATAGTAGACCAATTGCTTTACTGACTTTTAATGAGGGTTTGAGGACAAAAGGATTTTTGTATAATCAAATTATAATTTGGTAGACGTCTCATAAATATGTAGGGACAGACTATTACGCAATTTTATTAAATTTTGCTGAGAGTTTCATCTAGATACTTATGTCTATGTAATTTCGCTGGTGTCATTATTTTTGACTGATCTAAGGTTAAAAAGGAATATAAAGGTGACTTTTTGTCGACCGTGAGTTGTTAAACGTATTTTATTATTGTTTGATTTAAAATAAATTTGTATTTATGAATGAGATTGACGTAATGAATTAGTGAACAAATGATGTATAGCTATTTGAAGGGATTCTTATTTTGAATGTGACAGTATTTTCTTATAAATATGAAAATGTCAAACAAAATTCTCAAAACTTTTGTATTTTATAATGCGGTTATTTAATTCTTCGAAAACATAAAACATTTGCTTGTAAGGCGATAATAACTGCCATGCACCACGCAGCGTAGCGCGTGAACGCGTGTTTTGACGTTGCTTTTAAGTATCTCCGTTTGTATAGAAAACACGCACAGTCCAACACACCGAAAATGCATCCACACGCTTTCATGCAGATCACGCACGGTCTACACGCGGAGAAACACGCACTCACGCAAAGTATGGCACACTGAATCTCGTGGTGCCGTGCGTGATTTTGTATCAAATGAGTCAGAGCCTGCGTGAATTTACAAAACGCAACTACGCGCGTGAGTGCGTAAAAAATCCGCACGATTAAACAGATTTGCACTCACGTAAGTAGGTACGTGCGTAGGTGCGTTGACACGCATTATGCTGCGTGATGCATGGCAGGATAATCACCTTAAACGAAATAATCAACACACACTTTTTTTGTCCTCGTTGGAGCCCAGTAAGTCCGAAGCCTACCGAGGCCATGAGTTGACTTCCGAACTTCCGAAAGGGAAACGCAAAAGGCAACTGAACTTGTAGTTTTAGTCAGCAAAAGTTTGATATGCTTTCTTGTAGCGACATCTATGGCGTTACATAAGAACTAATCTTGCAGTTTTCCGCACGATTTGAATATATAGCACAGCCCGAAAATCATCTATTGAACAGTTGCCCACCAGACATAACACACGTCTGGTCGGAACATCTTCCTTTTTTAACTTCCGACGGAAAAGAGGGATCATATCGAGGGAGGTTTGCGGGACTTTAAACTCTGTTCAGCAAAACTCTCCCTCAACCTCAGTGCGTGAGAAGTCATTAGATGATATCCCTCAAAAAAAAGACACTTTTTCACTATTATTCTTATTATTATAACTAGCTCGTATTATCCCAATGCTGGGCAAAGGCTTCCCTTCAGTCTTTCTAACACAGGACCCAGCCTTCTCATTCCAATTCTTAAAAGAAGACATCCATCCCTCCCATTTTTCCACTTTTCCTTTCTAAAACAAAAAAAAAATGTATAACAGTAGATACTCTTGCAAAAAAAAAAAGAAATCTAATAAAAACGCCCGATGTCTTTGCGGAGATAAAGGTAAACCTCTACTACTGACATTTACCGTAAAATACAGGTGGCATAATAGGAGGAAATCCACGACTCCTGAAATTTTAATATAGCCTGCTACATCGCCGGGTACAGAACTGACAGCCTTTGTGAAATTAATAAATCTTGGTCGTTTCTGGTTTATTTCTTGATTTCTTGATGTTAGGAGGGTAGGCAGGAATGGGCTAGCTATTTTTCTGAAATTTTGTCTAATATAGACCGGTGTATGTTGTTTTTAACCGACTTCAATTAGAGGTTCTTAATTTGGTTATATTTTTTAAATTTATTACTTCATACTTAAACGGGACAAGGGCAGGAAGATGATGATGATGATGACTTCATACTTTTGTCTTTTTTTTTCGTATTTATACAAACTAGATCTTGACTTTGTACCGGAAGACGCAGCGTTGGAAGGCCTCCAACAAGGTGGACCGACGACCTGGTCAGGGTCGCGGGAATCCGATGGATGAGTGACGCACAGAACCAGTCGTTGTGGCGACGCTTGGGGGAGGCCTATGTCCAGCAGTGTACGTCTTTCGGCTGATATGATGATGATGATGAGATCTTGACTGTGATCCTTTCTAACAGTAGGCAGTGATGCAATCTTTGATCACTCTAACTCTACACACCTAAATTATAATTGGATGAGAAGACCACAGCAGCCAAATTAATCCAGTCCTTCGATGTCAGTACAAACAACGAAGTGAAACGTATAGTCCGGACCGTAGAGGTTTCAACCACGTAAGGGTTGATACTCTCCATACGTTGGGTTCATAAGCGCTGCCAGCAGCTTCGCCTGCATGAAACTAGAAAATTATTCCAATAAAGGAATCCTAAGAAAAAAAAAGTATTCTATTTGAAACTTCAGGGCATGTTCTACCCATAATGTCAAATTCTACTCAAATCCCTTCAGCCGTTCAAGCATGAAGGAACGACAAACGTTAACACACACAAACTTTCTGCTTAGTAATAATAGTGTAATACTGTACAAATGTTCTATACGCGATAATGAATGCCGTAAAGTCCGAAATTTATGCATTTTCTATGCGCTGAAAAGTTTCGTGATGAACTTTGTCCCACATTACCACTGACAGAACCTCGTTTCGAATACAACCTCAGTATTACCATACCTTTGTCAGGACAGCGAAGAGACTAACACTATTCTCAACTCACGGCAAAATCAACCTAAAAACACAATCAAAATCGACTTACCTATAACATAGCATAATGAGCTTGTAATGTTCCCACTGCTGGGATTTTGGCCTCTTCTCTAGGAGAGGGAATGGGCCGTAATCCACCACGGGGCCCAGTGCAAATTGATGGATGTCACATTTTTGGTTCTACGTCATGCCGGTGCCGGTTTTCTTCGAGGTTTTTCGCCGGTGCTCTGGATCGAAGTCAAAGAAGGAACAGAAGTGGGTTTTAATCAGTAAAAGTCTGCCATGTCCTCCGGCTCCACCCAAGAGCGACAGAAGTCATTGGATGGTTTCCCACCTACAAAAAAAAAAACGTTTTGTGATTTGTTGTTACACAAAGTAATGCGCCTAGCATAACATAGTCGGCCTTATAATGTTCTCACTGTTAAGACTCAGGTCTCGTCTCTACGAAATGGGCCGTAATCCACCACGGAGCGCAGTGCGGATTGGTGGATGACACAATTTTGGTTCTAGAACATGCCAGTTTGGATTTACTTCACCGTTTTGAGAGCAGTGGTGATGAAATAAATTACACAAAGTAATGCGCCTGGCTGGGTTTGAACCCGTGACCTACAATAGGCCACCAGTCCACCACTGCTCTCTCTTGATAGCGCCTAATCTACACTAATATTATAAAGTACCTACTTTTGACAAATATATACATCTTAACTATTAAAATATTTATAGACTGCTATGACGGAGGTCGTGGCTTTGATTCCCACCCAGGAAAAATGTCAATATAATTTATCTATAATATGTATGGATTTAGAAATATATATGTATGTAGATCAATTGTTTAGTATTCATAACACAAGCTCTGCTTAGCTTGGGACTAGACGGCGTTGTGTGATAGTTGTGGAATATTATTACTATCTATTATTTATCTCACAACAAAATCAACCTAAGAGCCAATCAAAATCAATTATCCCGATCTCAATAAATTTTAAACTCACCGGTTCTACGTTAAACTGTCAACTTCTAAGTTAACCAGCCTGCATCGGTAACAGTTTAATAAGCTTATTTTAACTCTAAGCGGCAGTTACAAAGCTTAACCCTGTTACTAAGGAATTAACTGGTATTGTCAGACTGGTTAATTAGTGCGGATAATTATGTATTGTTGTATTTAATTTAGGTCTTGAAATAAAGCTGGGGTTGTGTTTGAAAGAGTTGTTTTGTCTCTGGAACGTGAAGGGAAATTGAAAGAACATAGCGAGTTTTTGTTTGCCCCACTCTAGGATTTATTCCTGTATAGTTTTTTTTATATAGAAGGGAAATCATCTAACTACTTTTTGCGTTCTTGTGTGGAGCGAGAAGGCGTGTTAAACCAACCCTGTTCCTTTCGCTTCGTGCCTTCATACCGGGACTGAGCTACTTCTCGAAACTAACCCTGGCCCCAGTAGGCTTCGACACAACTGGGCTCCTGCTGTTGCTGACAACTCCTTGGAGCGGGAGTAGGATAGATAGATTTTAGTCACGCACTGTTCCGCGCGGGAACAGTGCGTGCCTAAAATCGACTCCTATGTTCCTTATTTGCCTTGCGGTAGCCAACCTATGGACCTAAATAGGAAGCAGCAGAATACCAGTATTTTACATAGAGCAACTGCTTTTTTGCAAAGAGCCATACTGGGAATTTTCTAACCTAATCATATCAGATATATCCGCAGGAGGTCCAAGGTTACTGACATAGCATAAAGAATCGCCAAACCTAAGCGCTCCTCACAAGGTGAACTAATTGCTCGCAGAACAGATGGTCGTTTTGCGACGAAAGGTTCTGGAGTGGTGAGCATGTACGGGAAGACGTAGTGTTGGAAGACCTCCCATAAGGTGGACCGATGTGCTACTGAGGGAGCGAGAATCCGATGGATACAAGACGCACAGTACCGGTTATTATAGCGACACTAGGGGGAGGCCTATGTCCAACAGTCTTTTGACTGAAACGACAATAATGATTATGATGAACTGCCTATTTAACCTCCACAACCCAGTAACTGATGAACACAATACGAGCCAAATTTCTATACTTAGTACTGCCAACACTTTCAGAAAGAAATTACACTTAGATTAGTATTCATAACCACATCGCCGACTCAAACTATAAGTCATTTGCTATGCGTGTGGGCTTGTATGCAAATTCTACAGAGCAAGTTAGTTGGGTACTTCCGCCATTGCGCCGCTCAATTAAACTTCTAAAGCATGAACTCAGCACCATGGATCATCTGGCCCTACCCACGCCCACCTCCTCATGATCACTCTCTACACTATCACATTACTTAGATATTATTAAGCCGAAAGTTTGTATCTGTGTGTGTATTTTTGGCCCTGTTAGCTCAGTCTGTTGCCACGTCTATCGCGGTGTCAGTGGAGGTTTTTTGGTCCTCCAAAGCACCCACTTATTAAAAATGGCCCTACAATTTATAAGGACATTTTGGGCTCTCTAATAAGTGGGCCATCGTTTAGTCAGGAGTACCACACGTCATGCTAAAATGGTTTAGCACACAGGTATATTATAATAATAGTAGTTATTATATATTTTCAGTCTACTCAAGCCTATAGACACTATACATAGAATAATCTTAAAAATTTAAAAATAAACACTAAAAAAACACTACTTATCTATTTGACATCCCACCCATACCACAAAATAGAGAGGTACAAAATACAATCTCATGTATGTACTTCACTTTTTATACCTACGCTCGGTGGACGCATATTAATGACCATTTGAGCCGGAACTGTTCGACGAGTGGGCCGAGACGCTCTGAGATATCGTGTCCGTGAACGGTGTCTATGTGTGCGTTACTCGAGCGCGCTTTGTATGTAGATTGACTTCTGTATCTACATATTTTGTGCCCATACGCACAAAACGTTTTGGAAACACAATTATTGTGCGTACGACTAAAGAATCGAATTCCTTGCTGGATTCTGTGTTTCTTGATAGCTACAACCTAGGGGTCTTTGCCAATAGTCAGTAGTTTACTTCTAGGCAAGCATACTCCATCGTCAATCATATCATCGCATAGAATCAGGTGAGATGGTGGTCAGACGAGTCTGAACATAGTAGTAATAAAAAGAAAATACCTAATCTATGAATACGCGTTCCAGTGGTCTCACATTTATCATCATCCAATAGACGTCATCAGCCAATAGAAGTCTACCTCTGGATAGGTCTTCCTTAAATGTCACAACGACTGGTCCTGTGCGTCACGCATTCATCGGATTCCCGCAACCCCGATCAGGTCATCGGTCCACCTTCTGCCTACCAATGCTGCGTCTTCTGGTACGCAGTCGGCACTACAAAACCTTTCATCCCCATTGACTATCTTTTGCAATGTGCCCTGCCCATTGCCACTTAAGTTTGGCGTTTCTTCGAGCTACTTCTCATTCTTCTACTAGTTCTCATAATAGACAATTCAAAGCCTGTAATTGGTCTTTTTGAAATAAACGTTTCTGATTTTTGATTTCTCAAAATCACATCATAAAAAAGAAGCTATATAAAAATAAACCTAATGACGTTAAGGTTCTCTGAGTATGTTTTCTTAAGATGATTATTATTTCTTAGAATGATTACTTTCAAAAGGGCAAAGCTGCTGGAAGAAGCGAGACAAATGTAATGTAAATACCACATTCAGATGAAGCCATCAGCACCCCAAACAATATCCACCCGGCTTAATTGGCCGTAGTTTGGTGGCGCCTAATTAGCACATTTTCCCGAAAGTTGAGTCCAAATAATCACGGTTTAAACCTTAAACTTGGATACGAGTATCACGCTTACTGATAATTTTATAACGTTTTTAGAGGATTAGGCGGAACTGTTATTATGAAATTAAGGAACGAAGCTGGCTTAAAGTTTGCTGCATTTTAGTTTGGTATTGTTGTTTGTGAATTTGGAGGGTAGCCACGGAATTTTGTTAAGGAAATGCTTTGGGAAGAACGTGAATGGGTCTTGAAAGTTTTCTTTCTTCTAGAAATAGTAAGGTATTTTAATGTTTTGTTTACATGGTAAATAGAGTAAGATGGGTCATTTGAATTTGAATTTGAAGAGCGTTAAAAGTAATTAGGTTCTTTCATTACAAAACAAAGAAGTTTGTAAGTATGATTATGATTTTGACTTTTAAAATTATACTCAGCATTCTGATGGCTTTTTTATTTATTTAATTTTACAGAATGCTTACAGAATAATAACAAATATATTTTATTATATGGGCAATGAAAATTGCTAATAACAAGCTTTCTTATATATATATTTAGTTATCAAAATCAAAATGCGTTGACAGTTTTAGGTTTATGATAAAGATATAAATTAATTTCACCAGGTTTATTAAGAACTAGCTCTTGCCTGCAGCTTTGCCCGCGTACATAAAATGTAGCCTATGTCACTAAGTAATTAAGTAGCTTTTCATCGGTGAAAAAATTTTAGCTATCAGACCAGTAAGTAGGTACTGGTCCGATTATTTTCTTGTTTGTAAGAGGTAATATCTGGAAGTCCAGAGATTAACTCCTGCAATAAAAAAATAAATAAAAATAACTTTACCTATTTATTATATTAGTGTAGATTGTAATATCAAAGACCAAGAAAAAATTCCAAGACATTATCTTAAAGAACAACTATTAAGTAATTTTGTCTTGATTGATTGTCTCCAAAATATTCCTTGATTAAGATCTCTCTTGTATGTGATGCTCTGGTGCAAAACAGATCGATTTCTAGGTGCAATGGTAAATTATCGAAAGCAACACTACGTATAGAGAAGGCGTTAAGTCTGTACTTTGTTGATGTGTTTAAAACCAATACTTTCGCTTCTTTTTTCTGTCTTTTTTTTTAAACAAACTTTCCCAATGTGTGTTCAGCGAGAGGAAGTTTCTTTCAGAAGATTCAGAGTTTTATTTACTAAAAACCTAACTGCTTTCTTTCAGTTACCCTGTGCTTTTCAGGACCAGGAGGAAACTTTCAAACGATCTCGCTAATCATCATCATCATCATCTTCCTGCCCTTGTCCCGTTTGATTTGTGGTCAACGCAACACTTATTTTTCTTCCGTTCTGTTCTGTTAATGATAAAAATGATCCTGCTAATATGCTAGGTATTATCTCTAGCAGGACCCGCTATGATGACATTTCTTTGATGCGCATATGAAACAAAACATGTTGTTGATCTAAGCCTGGTACTTACAGTTCGCCGCCTGCAAGTCCACACCTACAGAAGCCGTAAACGGCAAAAAACTCCAGACAACCAGAAACGGCTTTTCTTTTCACAAATAACCAATCACATACATCACTCCACTGCCACTTTTAATCCAAAACGACTCGCTCGACTTGATTAGTTTGAAACTGAACCAAGCTTAAGCACCGGTGTATAAATCTGCTGTAAATCCGTTTTGGAGCTCTCCTAGCCTACCCACTACTTCCACCCTTGTACGTTGATTTGTACCGGTCGTTAAGCGTTTTTGGAGCGTAATGGCAGCTGCATGTAGGTCATACTGATTTCGGGTATTGGATGGGATGGGTTTAAGTGGTATTAATGTAATATTTATTACGTTGTCCAAACTGTAGAGCTATTTGATCATACCTATAGATTCTGAGCCTATTAAATACAGTGATGAATTGCTTACTCTTGAACAACCAGCTATTATTTCTTATACCAAGAGTAATTTCTTAACAAATTTCCCTGGAAAATAAAATTCTTCATAAACACATAACCAACAGTAATAACATTACTGACTCCATAAACGTCAAGAGTATGAAATATTAAATAAACATAAATCTTAACTAACATAGCTTCAGTTATGCATAAAAACTGCATAAGCCACCATTTTTATTACTCGTAGTTTTACGAGCACATAAATATGAACCGCTTTGCGTCGGTTCGAACTGGTTGAAACTAGTTCGGACCGGATACAACCGGCTATGGCCGGAGTGCTGCCAGATTCAATATCGCGATTTGAGGTGAGTAATTAAGGTTGGAACATCATGTGTGAAATATTTGTGACAGTTGGCAGTGAGTGAAGTTTTGAAGAGAACTGGTTTGTGGTAGAATTATTCTAATTATTTCCTTTTGTTAATATCTGTCCAAAGATTGAAAGATAAACATAATGGCAAAGATAACTAAATTGGTATAGTGCGTTGTAGTAAGAACAACGCACCATACCAATACATACAAAAGTTTTGTGCGTGTTCCACATACACGCGCAAAACGTTTTGGAAACACATTGCGCAGTGCGTGCAGCTAACGAGTGGAATTCATTGCCGGAGTCTGTGTTTCCTGATAGCTACAACCCTGGAATCTTTAAGTCGAGAGTGAATAGGTTTCTTCTTGGTAAGCGCGTTCCATCGTCGAACGCATCGTCGACCGCATCGTCGCTTACCATCAGATGAGATGGCGGTCAAGCGCGAACCTATCAACAAAAAAAAGGAACTATGAATCAAATATCCCACTTATTTGGCTACATTTTTCACACTAGCCACCTTGCGTGTCATGCCATTATATTCCGCCCCAATCCACAGTGACCGCCAATCGCTCAGGCAATTGGGACGTGTATTTATATAATTTAGAATTATTGAGAATGACTCCTGTCTCATGTCATTTAGGATTGAAAATCAAGCACCATGTAACCTTTGAAAAGTTTTCAGGTACAACCAAAAAAACGTCAGTATGTAAATAAAGTAACCATCTCGTATTTTTGGTCGAACACAGTATTGCCATATAATAAATTAAGTTAATAATACAATCACAATTTGGCAACACCAGAGGGTCGAAATTGGAACTAATTTACATATTCCATGCAGAATATTTCGTTCATTCAGTTTAATGGGCAGTTGTAAAACTATGCCATGTTTAAATTAACTCATTGGCTCATGCCCACATAGGTCAAACTGACTATCAGGTCATTTTTAATAAAAGTATATTAAATGACCCTCTGGATGATAAGAGAGTATGAAAGATGGCATTCCATTGTCTGAAATAGGTTTTTTTTTATATCAAAGGAGCAAGAGCAGTGGTGGCCGAGTGGTAATGGCCCCGACTTACGAGTGGGTCGCGAGTTTGAACCCAGCCAGGCGCATTACTTTGTGTAATTTATTTCATCACCACTGCTCTCAAAACGGTGAAGGAAAACATCGTGAGGAAACCGGTGTGTCAAACTCAAAGAGAAACTAAAGAACACATGTTTGATTTTAGTCGGTAAAGTGTGTTACTTTACTGACTTGAACCTCGCACTCTTTCCTCATCATCATCATCTTCCTGCCCTTGTCCCGTTTTATTTGGGGTCGGCGCAACACGTTTTTTTCTTCCACCTCGCACTCTTTCCTACAGAGAGAGAAATCATTGAATGATGTTTCACCGCAAAAAAGTAAATACGTTAGAGTCGGTGTTCTGCTGTAAATTGGTTTTTGAATGTTTCTTTTGAGAGTGTTTTTCATTATGTAGGTTGTAAGTCTTCACACTAATATTTACAAAAGCATATGTAGAGTGGAAACCTGACATTACCACTCGTTACATCCGGACAAGTTATGATTACCAATCCAAAAACAAACAAGTTTCGAATGAAAATCATTCTTTCATAGCAAGCTTTTATAGCTTGGTATACCTATACAACGTGTAACGTTAAATGCGCAAAACCTCAGACACCCCAAATGACTTTGAATTCAATTGACCTAATTATGTGACAAAAAAACATAAACAAAATAATTGAAGTTTTTATGAGCATTTTTAGTTTGTTTAAAATTCATATCTGCATTAAAATAAGTATCTTTTATTATCCCGTATATCAGAAAATTTGATTGGAGTACAACTATTTTGTGTTTGTTTACCTATTTGGGCGGGTTTGCGTACGTGATGGTTTGACCTATTCATAAATAGACAGGTCAAAGTTTCTAATGAAGATTTTTTGAAAAATGTAACCTATATTAAAAAGTGGTTTAATTGCTTCTGCTCGTCATTCTGATCAAAGTAATTTCAGGTTTTGCGCATTAAACGTTACACGTTATATAATTAATACTCGTCAAAACAAGTTTTTTATTTTTATTTTTTGTAAAACGCCTCGTACCGCAAAAATAGAAATAACACTAAAACGTGTGCCACTATCAAACATGTCAAAATCAAAACGTCTAACAAGGCTTTTAGGCAGCAACTTGCCACTAAATTCTCCAGCCCCCGTTACAAACTAGACAGACGAACATTAAAATCTCATCGTGCCTCACATAGGCGTCCCGTATTGCCCCAATTACAGCCTCATGCAGTACTGGGCTGTCCGTTATTTCGGTACAGTGTAGGACAACGTTCAATTAGCCGGTACAGTGCCGGTATTTACCGCGGCGAATTTTCGATTCGAGTCTGTGGTAGTCAAATGTTTTGTTTTAATGAGCTGCTTTCGTACTAGCATTGTGGATACAGTAATATAATGATAAATTGTTTGGTCATTCATAATAATCAGTCAATGCTTCCTACTACTGGGACTTTAGCTTCCTGTCTAGAAGAGAGAATGGGCCGTATTGCCAGGGCCAATGCGGGTTGGTGAAAGTCAATTGTCTTCGAATTTTTGGTTCCAGGACATGCCGGTTTCCTCACGATGTTTTCCTTTACCGTTTTGAGAGCAGTGGTGATGAAATAAATTACACAAAGCAATGCGCCTGGCTGGGTTTCAACCCGCGACCCGAACTCGTAAGTTGGAGCCATTACCTATTTGGTCATACAGGCACCAATTCCCGTTTAAAAAAACCGCATCAAAATCCGTTGCGTACTTTTAAAGATTTAAGCGTACATAGCGATATAGGGACAGAAAAAGCGACTTTGTTTTATACTATGTAGTGATATATATTTTTTTCCTTTTTTTTATTATTTATTTACATGGTGCTCAAATAAATAAGAACTGAGAAGTACTATGTAGCCAAGAATTAATTTAATAGTAAAAAGATTTTTTTTTAAAGTTACCGTTTTTTTCCGGTTCTTCTCCATAGGAAACGACCAAACCATGCACTAGTTATAGTTGCAATTATCTATATTTCTATTGCTTTTTTTTATATAGCCTCTTTTTCGTTTTGTAATGTGAATGTGAGAACACTGTATACCTTACAAACCTTTAGATTACTTCCTATTTAAATTACTTTTTTATTTGAATTACTTTTTTTATTTTTTGCTTTTGTGTACAGTATTGATATACACTGTTCTTACATACTATCATATTGTAACACCTACCACTTTTTTAAAAAGAGTAACCATGGAGTTTCTTGCCGGTTCTTCTCCATAGGAAACGACCAATTTGGAACCGTGCACTAGCTCCTGACGTTTTATAAGTGCCCATGTAGGCCTATGTGGAATAAAAACATTTGGTTTGGCCATGGCATAGTACTAAACGACCAATACTTTGAGAACCAGTGTCCTCCCCGATATTTGTTTAACACCGCCAGTACAGTTTGGAAATGGGTCAGTGTACGTCATAAGCGTTGATTTAGCAAAATGTGCTAATTTTGCATGAAAGGTTTAAATTTCACCAATATAATACGTTGGAACTATGTTTTGTTCCTACTGTACAACATAAAATAAATGTATGTCCTGTATTTTTTGTTTTAAATATGTGTACACCACTGGAACCGCCCGGCATTTGGGGCCTATTGTTTTTATTCTTCATAATATTTGTAGAGGGGAGGCCTTTGCCCAGCAGTGGGACAATATGGGCTAACTATAATAATATTAGTATGTGTACAATAAAGAATATAATAAATAATTAAATACTGCCCGGGCTACGGGATTTTTAAAAGAGTCACCCCAGCCTCAACTGGTCCTTCATATTCTATAGGGAATTGAAGAAACATGAGTAGGTTTTAGCCTGAGCAATATTTTAGGTTAAAGGTAGGCTATCGTTTGTAAAAGTGCAAAGTTGTAACATTGCACAGGTGGTCTGAAAAGTTTCCTATTTAACAAAGATACAAAACATTTAGTTTACAATCAGACAAATAACAGTTGCCAGTGTTTTACAAATAACCCTAAACATATTTTGGAGGTCTGCGGAACAGAGAGTAAAGTCCCACACATCTCCGTTGAAAAGAGAAGATCCTCCGGCCAGACAGATCTGTTGCCAAACAGAAATAACACCTGTCTGGGCAACTGCCCGAAATCATCTATAGAGCAACTGCCTTAGAGATGATTTCGGACTGTTCAATATGTTCAAATCACGAGGAAAACTTTAATTGCGCGATGCAGGATTAGTTCTTATGTGACGCCATAGATGTCGCTACATTATATTACCACTATCCATCATATCAGGTTTTTTTTTTTGACGACGGGGAAAATCATCTTATGACAAGACCCGCGGGAGATAGTGTCAGACTCTTACTGACTAAAAACCCCGCGCCGTTCTTTCTAGCCTTCATACCGGGGCACGAGCTCCCTTTCGGACAACCCTGTCCCCAGTAGGCTTAGACCCATCTGGGCCCCTCCTGCTGCTGACAACTCCTTGAGGCGCGCGGGAACAGTGCGCGCCGTCGACGTCTTGGACTCGGTCCATTACCGGACGATCGGACAGCGAGCTACCCATGGCTCGCCGTCCGCGATCCATCATATCAGGTACCATCCACACGCTTTGCCTTTATTAAACGTTTCTTTTATTACCTAGGTCCTTTCTTATACAATAAATAAAGTAAAACTACCCCCATTCATCAATCTTCTTATGACATTTTGTAAAAAGCAGATAACATTGTTTCTAACCAATAAAAACTACGATGACACTGAACTTCTGCTTACATCACTATCTGAGCGCTTTCAGATTAACACTCCGTGTCCAAACTTTTCACACACACACACGCACCTACACCCAGCTGGGTCGAAGCCTACTGGGGCCAGGGTTATTCGAAAGGAAACTCGAGCCCCGGTATGAAGGCTAGAAGGAACAGGGTGGGTTTTTAGTCAGTAAGGGTCTGACACTATCTCCCGCTCCACCCAAGGGCGGGGGTTGTCATAAAATGATTTTTGCCCACTGTAAAAAAAAAAACACGCATATACACTATCCATTTGATGACAAACTTTTAGTTATTAATTTCAATATCATAGGCAGTCTCTGTATTTTTTAATAACTGTATTATTGGGATCTCGGGCTGGCGGACCTTAATACAGGTTACTGTGTAACCTAGCTAGGACGCCAGGACACTCTTCTTAGCCTACTGGGGACAGGGTTGTCCGAAAGGGAGCTCGTGACCCGGTATGAAGGCTAGAAGGAACGGGATGGGGTTTTTAGTCAGTAAGAGTCTGATACTATCTCCCGCTCCACCCAGGAGCGGGTTTTGTCATAAGATGATTTTCTCCATCAAAAAAAAAGGACACACTTCTACTTTTAAATTTGTCATATTATCTATTGTAAACTGTTTAGACTGTACCTTATTTTGTGAATTAAACATAGGTATTATTATTATATCACTGGCAAAATACTTGTGTAAATACGTACGTATAATTATATCTCAATATTCACAGAACTGCTAGTTCAAAGCCAAATACACACGGTTGTGTTCTATTTCTCGAAACAAAATTACACATTCGGAATATTTGCTACAAAAGCTGCAGTAGTTACTATAACTACAAGATTATAACTGAGCGAATATCGAGTAAATTGAACCGGAGGCAATTCTATGGAATGGAAATTGTAACGATAACATGCGTAATCTATATGAGTTTTTTGCCCGTGGATTCGCCTGCGTACATAAAATATAGCCTATGTCATCATCATCATCATCATATCAGCCGAAAGACGTCCACTGCTGGACATAGGCCTCCCCCAAACGTCGCCACAACGACCGGTCCTGTGCGTCACGCATCCATTGGATTCCCGCGACCCGACCAAGCCGAGCCTATGTCACTTAAGAATAAAGTGAGAAATTAGTATATTATAGAGGAAGTCTGAAAGTTGAAAGGAAATCGTTTGTCTTAGTCTGGTCATGTAACGAGGAGGGATGAAACGCATGTTGCTAAAAGAGTTATGAATTTACATGTGAATGGATGGAGAGGGAGGCCAAAGAAAAGATGGATGGATTGTGTGAGAAGTGATATGAAAGAAAAGGGAGTTAGTGATAGCGTGACGAGTGACAGGACAGAATGGAAGAAAAACACGTGTTGCACTGACCCCAAATAAAAAAGGACAAGGGCAGGAAGATGATGATGTCACTTTCCCTGATGAATGATCTCCCGCTCCGCCCAAGAACGTGGAGATCTCATTAGACGATGTACACACCTACAAAAAAAAATGTACCAAAACCCGATCAATTCTATTTTTTTTTTAATTTTACGTATTTGATCCGTTCAATATTACATACCAACATTTCATTCTCATCGGGAAATGTTTTCAGTTACGAGTAATATACTTGTTCAGTCCAAACATTTGAAATTCAAAAGCTCCGAAATTCAAAGGCATTTCAATCATAGTTTTGTGGTCTGTGTTCCAGTTATTTTGCATCATAGGAGATAGCATAGTACTGTATGAATAAACTTATATAGCCTGTATATGACCTTGCTTAGAACATATTACCTATATATTTTTATGCTTTCCGAAAGGAATGGCATCCAACTGTCTCTGCACACGGGCTTCAAAAAAACGCCGCTTGAAGCTTCATTTTAAGGCGGCCTTTTTTGTGGCTCGTGTGTGGCGGTGCCGCCACAAAAGAACGCTTGAAGCTGCTTCAAGCTTCTCCGCTATCTCGCTTCAGCTGTTTTTTGCAGCGGCTTCTAGCTTTTTTTTGTGGTCACTTCTAGCGTGTTTTTTTAGGTCTGTGTGTATCTCCGAGGACCGTAAAGACTGGTAGAAGAACTAGTCATATGTACCATAACCACACCACACCGCAACGACACAATGCTGTCAAGCAGTGGTTACGTGTGAATAGTGTCGCTGCAGCTTTTTGTAGTGCGTTGTGGTACCGACAAAATGTCGATGTGGTTGCAGCTTAACGGATTTCAATTAAACTTGGTACATTAATTAATTAATTTATATTAATATTCCACAACTATCACACAAAGCTGTCTAGTCCCAAGCTAAGCAGAGCTTGTGTTATGAGCACTAGACAACTGATAAACAAACTTAAATATTTCTAAATACATACATATATACATAGATAAATTACACTCAGACACAGAACAAATGATCATGCTCATCACACAAACATTTGTCCTGGGTGGGAATCGAACCCACGACCTCTGGCTTAGCAGTCAGGGTCACTAACCACTAGACCAACAGGCCAGTCAAAGGCCAGACATGGATAGATTATGACATCATATAGCACATAGGATTACTTTCTATCCCGGAACTATGTTCCCTAGGGATAATTTTCAACTATCATGTGAGTTGATCTGCTGGCAGCAGCTTATCGAAAATGTTTATAAAATTGGTGATAAAAATAAATGACATTTCCAAAAATTACGATAAATTTGAACATAACCTACATTTTCCTAAAAATGTGCGTTCATACGGCTCCAAGTACGGCCGTTCCGGCTTGAAACCACCTCAAACCGGAATGCGCTGGTTAAAACCAGTATTTTCCGGCCAGCCGTCCCGAGCATAGGGGCCAAAGGGTTTTAATATTATTATTTACACACGACCGACAAAAAGTATCAAAATTATTTTTGTCCCTTTTTCTAGGGAAGTCGTTTTTACAAGCGTTTGGTCCTTTTGATGTTTCTTTTATATGATTGAATAACATGTTTTTTTTTTTTTTTTGTTAAATGAAAGTACCTTGTCTCGTGTAACACAAAAGTTATTAACTAGCTTCATCAAACTACATTATCCCTTTTTTTATTTTTTTATTATTGATAGGTTTGCGCTTGACCGCTATCTTACCTGTACATCTAGACAAGTTGCTAATCTGCAATAGTTAACGCTAGTAGAAAGCTACAAATGTCCAGGAATGACGTCGTCTCAACGCTCACTCACATGGTCAGAACAAAAGAATTAGCGGCAAGGTCAACTCGAAGCGTTCGACGCAAGCGAAACGGTTGTAACTTGGCTTTGCTGATGCAAAGCGACGATGCCGTCAACGATGGAGCGCGCTAACCTACAAGTAACCTATTCACACTTGACGAAAAGATTCCCGGGTTGTACGTTACCGTACGTTGGGTGGTCCGATGGTAGGTATAAAAGGTGATGATAGAACCAAGTAGACCAAGTCATCTAATTAATTCCCGCGGACACTCATCAAAATGCATCTTGTAAAATACCGAAATATTTACAAGAAAATATTTAACGGGCAATGTTAATACAAACTAAAAATAATAATATTTACAACCTACTAGAAAAAGAAAAATAGATTATTGGGTATTTAAAAATTATCCACATCGATATCAATGGGAATAGTGCCGGCAGAATTTGTACCAAGCACATTTAAATGTACTGCACAGTATCAATAACAACAAAAAATGCAATAGCTTCGCATGTTTCTATTTGTCCAGCCCGTTTCTCTCTCAAATATGAAACACTGGCTGCAGAATGTCGACCTACAAGGAATGCAATATTCATTGCACTATATTTTGTAACGGAAGATACTCGAAGATATGACTTTTTTGTTTAGAGTCTACTCTCCCTTGTTATATTTCAAAATAGTACAATGTAAGAAAATGTAAAATATTTACTGATTGGGAATAAGTCTAGGCTGTCTTTACTGGACCACCATAGCTCTCAAATGACCGACTGAGAGCAGTGGTAGCCAAATGGTAACAGCCTTGACTTATGACTTGTAGGTCACAGATCCAAACCCAGCCAGTATTTCATCGCCACAGCTCTCAAAACGGTGAAGGAAAACATCAGGCATGTGACCTCTACCCACCTGCACTGAACCTGTGTATTGGATTTTGGCCCAATCTCTCTTCGCATTTGACCACCATCTCACCTGTTGGTAAGTGACGATGTGGTTCACTCTTGACTTAAGTTGTAGCTATCAGGAAACACAGACTCCGGCAGGGAATTCCACTCTTTGACTGTATGCACAATAAATGTGTTCTCAAAACGGTTTTGTGCGTATGGGTGGGATGTCTACCTAATGGGATGGCGCAACGCCGTACGTCTAATGGTCCGATGATGGACTATTTCATTTTATTTTTTTATACATGACAACGACGAAATCGTATTAAATTTCTCAATAAACGGACCTCAACTCCCATAAACATTGACAATTTTTGCTGATTTCTACCCCAAAATTGTCAACTACGCGAATAGGTGTAACTCTTGCGGGCCGATAAGCAATGCTCTGGAAACTCGCCAATACACTGCAACGGTATAAATCTTTGGCCACTATTTATGCCAAGCGTGTTTTCAAGCTTAGTTTTGGCACTAATTGTTTGTCTTGTCAATTATAAATCGACCATTAAGGTTAATGGGAATTAACTGGAGACGTTTCGCTGAATTGAGGTTAATAGAAAACGTTGAAGGTGGAAATCGTTCATTATTCCTAATTGATGTCTGATACTGATTTACATCCTTAGACTCATGGTAGGGTTCAGTAGAAAACAGTGGCCAGAAATTGTTCTGTGTGTGTGTCCAGGGTTTCGAGCTCACAGTTATGGCCACTTATTTTGAATCACCCCCTCCCCCCCCCCCCCCTATGTTGTATACATTTTATTGTATGTGTATAATAAGGAATAGAATAGAATAGAATATTTTGCTCGCATTACTGCTTCGTGGAAGGGGGTGTCTACTTCCCATTCTCTATTGCTCCATACCATGGCCTGAATCAGGACAGATGCATATGTCCAGTTCAGCATAATGCTAGAAATACTGCATGCTCAAAGTTACTATGAGTTTGTATGCCAATATTTGGCAAAACATAGCGGACTGTTTATTTATTCTACCTTTTGTAATACCTATATGTTATGTCATCATTATGGATATGACGTATAGTTACCGGACGGTCGGACAGCGAGCTACCCATTGCTTGCCATTCGCAAGCCGAGAGCGCCGTTGCCTGATGCGGTCGGCCTCCTCCTTTGCTAGCATTATTGCTCCGCAGAAGGAGGCGACCGCCTGCCACTGCTCCTCGCTCTGGACCATGGCACGTACTAAGGCCCGGTGCGAGAGATCGCCGCCGCCGATATGAGGGCACGGCGATGCTCCGCCCAAGCGGGCCACACTCTTTATCACTGCTCACACGTGTGATACACACGCCGATCTGGGCGTGTTGATCTACATACATTTTATATGGTAACTAGACTTGTAGAGCTACACTAGATCCATGCCACGCGACGCCACGAGACGTCGTTCTACGTACAATTCAGGCGTGTTATACGTGTGCGTCTTTCTAATATAGTTCTAGATTATTGCCCGACAACTACGTAGGAATTGCCTGACATTGCTTTTTAACTGAGAGCGCTTTGGTGATCTAACTCCCTTACACATTTTTTACACCTATTTCATGCCTTGGTTTTTTCCTTTCCTGCCAAATTTCTGGACATCAATAAACCGCTAAAAGGGTCGGTTTAAATCGTTTTCAACAAATAACATCGGTTATTCTGGTCTCGTCCAAACTGTTTGGTCGACAAGGAGTGTTTATTGTCGCTCCAAGGGTTACTCTAGGGTTGCACGTTAGCTCACCTCCGGGAATGCGGAAATTCCGCAAATATTTACTTGCATCATATCTGCATGGCTTTCACTTCCACTAGAGTTTGGAGGAGTTGGGACATTATAAGGAAGTCAGTTTCAAATATGCGAAGACTTTTCATCCTGGTGGAGATGTAAAGAAAGAAAGAAAGAAAGAAACAAACAAAGAAAGAAAGAAAGAAAGAAAGAAAGAAAGACAGAAAGAAAGAAAGAAAAATAATATATGTAATTAAAATTCAGCCATAAATAACAATTTTTAGGTTCCGTACCCCTTGTTACAAAAAACGTCAAAAAAAAATAACACGCAACGCAACATTTATTTATTTATTCCATTTTAAAGAAGGCTTACAGACTAACAAAATAATTGAAATAAAAAGTATGACATTTTCAAATTGCTAATTACAAATAAATACATTAATAGAATAGAAATACTTTTATTCGGTGCAGAAACAGCACATCGGTTAAAAACATCATATGTGAAAACTTTCAACTAACTATTACGGTTCATGAGATATATCCCGGTGACAGACAGACATAAATAGACAGACCGACAGACAGAGAGACGGACCCTTTGGTTAAAGAACTCTAAAAATTGTGATTTCAATATTGTGTTTGTTTTTTCGCGAATTATTCCTTTTTCCCACCCATCTCTTCACTTCTGTTAAACTCCATCTCAACAAGATCACATTCTGCTCCCCTGCCTCAGCTAACAAGGCCCCGTCACATCCCTAGCGAGTCTAAATAAATTTGAGAGGGGTGCTAGTTATAAGATGATGCAGGCATGAATTTTGAGTGGGCGGCACAAATATTTTTGCTATTTTATGGTAATTTTCATTGAAAAACATCTGGAGAGCGAGTGGCCCTTCGCGTCGAAAGGTGAGAGAAAAGAAATGAGGGTAGGAAATATGCGTCCGTTATGTTATTACAAGGAGGAAATATTTTGATTTAGGTTTTACTGCTACTCAAAAATTCTCAGCTTTTTATTTCAAACTAGCTTTTGCCTGCGGATTTGCCCGCATACATAATATAATACATTCAGCCTATATCACTCAGGAATAAATCAGATCTATACCGGTGAAATTTTTTTGCAATCGAAGAACTTTCAGTGATCACCAGCTACAAACATAGAAAACAAACTTTACCTCTTTATAATATTAATGTAGATAAACCATTAACAGACACTTTTTGATGTCAAGATGACAGTCGGTTAGAAAAATGATGCCAATTGCACATTGCAAAGCTTAGATTTCTGTGGAGAAGAATGTGCAAGAAACTTTATGGATACTTTTTTCAATCAGGTTATGTATTACAAATGTCTTAGTTACATGGTTCTTGTCGCTACTATTTTGTGAGAACATTGTAAGTAAATATTAAATCACATTACTACACTAATGTACGGCTAAACGGATTTGGATGAAATTTGTCACATGGGAAGACATTGTTCTAGAACACATAGGACACATTTTTCGAAAAATATTTCCTTGAAATAATTATCTACTCTCACTCGAGAGAAACTGCTGGTAGAGGCTAGTATTTAATAAGTAAGAATATTATATACTAGCTTTTGCCCGCGGCTTCACCCGCGTACATAATCCCAGAATAAAAAGTATCCTATGTGTTATTCTGGGATATGGTCTACTCGTGTACCAAGTTTCATCGAGATCCGTTCAGTAGTTTTTGCGTGAAAGAGTAACAAACATCCATACATCCATCCATACATACAAACTTTCGCATTTATAATATTAGTAGGATATGTACAAGGTTTTAACTTCAGGGTTGCTACCGTGGTCAATACAATGAGTGCTACTTTGATTTCGGAATTAATGTAGCACTCAGCGATACCGAAGCAGTGAAAAAATTTGTAATCAGATTAAGGGCGCTCCCGCCTTTACAAAATTTCAGTCTGTCATATATCTAAAGTCTGTCTGAACAGCCATTGCATTACATAATGCAACGTTTTAGCAGTTGTAGTTTGATTACTTACACGAACATGAAGTTAGTATGTACTTACATACAAATTTTCGACTTTGTAATATTAGAGTGGTCAATTAATTATAACATTAACAAATATCAAATAAAATTGTAATTGATTATTATATGAACAATTAAAAATTAAAATTTTAATTAGTCATAAATTTTAATTAATTATAATTTTAACAATTATAAATTAAAATTGTATTTAATTATAATATTAATATTAGTGTGAAGCGTGGTAACATCAGTCTTTTTCATACTTTTTTTCATATTTTAGCATAAATATATTAATAAAATATTGTGTGTGCTTTTACTAAACACAATAATCTTTGTTTTACAGTTCTGAGCTTAATACAGGAACCAGGTAAAGTAATTTTGCCATGTACCTACTTCTTTTTATTTTTCATTTGTTTATTATTTTTTTATACTTATTTTATAGCTATTGAATGCCAACTACGCAATATTACGTAGCTGGTAATAATTGCAGACGCCAGCTACGTATTATTATGTAGGTCTTCACTAAATCAAATCAATCGATACAAATTGAAAAAAGAAATGTTAGAGTGCCAACTAACGCTATTTATGTACCACGGTATCCTTCCATAAATTGATATCCGCGATGCCGACTACGAAGTATTTCGTAGCAGACCAATTGTATAATGGTCATAGATTGTGATTTGATGGTTATTAACATTAACAGTTATTAATATTAATTTTGCCATTCAATGGGTTCAAAAATGTGCTTATAATTATTTTCATTTCGCATTTATTGTAGTAGATTAGTACATAATGCTTCTATTGTAAGGAATTTTGAACGTATAAAGTAATTATACCAGATAATTTTAAAATTATTATCATCAAGGTTGGTTCGAAATTGCGGAAGAAAAGAGAACAGGAATGACAAGTTCTTTGCCCAACTCTGGGATACTTTATGCTAATAAAAGGTTTTTTTAGTTTAGGTATAATATAATATATGATATATCCTATATATGTATACTTTACTTAAAACCTTAACTTAGTGAAGGTTATAGGCAGAATGGTATAAATATAATCGTACTAGCCGCTGGCAGCGGCTTCTCCTGCATTATAGTAAAAATCATTCTAAGGGAACATGCTACCGGGGTAAAAAGTACCCTATGTACTGTTTCAGAATATGGTCTACCCGCGTAGCCGTGTACCAAGTTTCATGAAGTAGTTTTTGCGTAAAAGAGTAAAAAACATCCATACATGAATACATCTATTCATACAAACATTCACGTTTATAATACACTAGCTTTTGCCCGCAGCTTTGCCCGCGTACATTAAGTATAAAATGTCACTTAGAAATAAAGCAGCTTTCTATCGGTGAAAAAATCTTAGCAATCGGACCAGTACTTCTAGAAAATTACTCCTAAAAACAAACTTTACCTCTTTATTTTATTAGTGTAGATGCAGTTATCAGTAGAAGGTAGTACTATTATATCCGTGTAAACGCGATAGCTCTCAAATAACTTTAATGAACGATGGCAGACATCCTGAATCAACAAATGTAATATGAAATTCCTAAATTCTGAATGAATGCAATTTGTTTGGGATTCAGCAACATTTTGGTAGCAAAATGTATATGTATTGATGCTTTATCGACAGATATTTATTTATTTGAACTTTATTTACACTAGTAGAAATGCAGGTAAATTGGATAGAGGCTTTTGTTTATATGTTAACAAAGAGAAACTGACTGACTGACATATCAACGTACAGCCAAAACTATTTTGTGCCTTTGAGCTCTTTTATGTTTGTGTTTATTTAAAGTATTTATTTATGTACTCACACGTAAATAAATAAATACTTTGCCTAGAAACATAACATTTTCGCATCACTGTTAGTTTATAATACATACTATAATATAATAGTATGTGTTGTGTATGTTAGGACACAACAAAAAAGAGCTCTAGTTACATTGAATTAGCTAATTTACATATTTTCTAACTCTACAGACATATTATAATAAACATAAACATATATAATATGTAAATTATTTACCATACTACCAGCACTAATAACTGATTACCTAAATATAAACCAATTTTCAACCGTACACTCGAATTAAGGTTCAGTTGAAAACCAGCGTCAGGCAACTACCATGTAGTTGTCTGGCATTTTTGCTGAACTGGACCTGTTTGGCGCCACCGCGAGACACACATTGTTAGTTGTCTCTTTCTTTTATAAAATATTAGTGTCTGCATGTTGTTACTACATTGTGTGTATCTACGAGTGTGTATGCCAAATAAAAGTTTTCTTTCTTTCTTTCTTTCTTTCTTTCTTTCTTTCTTTCTTTCTTTCTTTCTTTCTTTCTTTCTTTCTTTCTTTCCTTCTTTCTATATTAGAATAAAATAAAAATATATGCAATAGGTACCTATTTAAAAATAAAACTGTCATTATGGAAATCTTGAACAAACATGGGTTCATATTACCACTGGGTCGAGGAGACAGACAAAAAAATCTACCAACAAATACTAACAGAACCAAAAAACAATAACCAAATAACGTCACACCGACCTCTGAACGTCGTCCTCAGACAATCACAATCAACAGCCGCTGGCGATATCCAAAATAATGAAGTCCATACATTACGCCGGCTCCAATAACTGAGCCCAAGTAAATACTGTGCCTCCGGAATACTGAAGTGTCGCCGAGTCGCTTCGACAGCTTTTTATATGTGCCGTGTTGATGTTGTGGTGTTGTGCGAGTCTATGGTAAAATCTACATTGACAATATGTAACATAACAAACTCATAACAAAAGCGGCTACTGAATCGATTCAAAACAGTTTTTTTTTATCTGAAAGAATTAAGTATTATTATTTTTACCGACTTCCCAAAAAGGAGGAGGTACTACGTTCGGCTGTTTGTATGTTTTTTTTTTTTTTTTTTTTTTTCGTATGTTTGTTCGTCGAATACTCCCCCAAATGTGGACGGATTTTCAAAATTCTTTTTTTGTTCGAAAGTAGATACTTCTGAGGTGGTCCCATTATCACCAAATTAGGATCTGATGATGGGATCTTGGAGAAATCGAGGGCAACCTTCAAATTTTATAGGCTCACTTATTGATTTTCGCATATTTTATGAAGTATCTTGTGTATTTGCGTATGGTCGTCACCATCTCAGGTAGCTGGGCTGATGATGGAAGGTACAACTCCTTAACAGTAAGAAGTTACTCGAACAGGCAAGGACTGTTTTAGTAAATTGTTTTGATGTTTGATAGGGCATTTGCCACATTTGGTCTCATGATCATCAAGTCATGACCTGATGCTGCAGTCAGGATAGTCTGCAGAGTACCTAAGTCCTCGACAACAAACAGCAGATATATCGAGTTTAGGCTCATTGAAAACGGCTCGATGTGTGGATAAACGTACTGCTAATAAAGAACACCGAAGTACATAGAGACCTGATGCTGAAGCCAGGAGCATCAGGAAAAGTACAAACCTTGAAATTACAGCACCGTAGTCGTGTTTGGGCTCATTTTAAACAGGACTAAATTTTAAGTTCATTGCAATGTTGACATAAATCTGGCCTGATGCTACAGCCGGGATTATCAGCATCTAGTCTAATGACTGATTGAAAGATTTACCTTTCGGCTTCATCATCAGATCAGTTCGATATATCCTTTCCCTCTCCAGCATCTAGTCTAATGACTGTTTGAAAGAAGAGGGGGAGAGGATATATCGAACTGAACTGATGTTGAAGCCGAAAGGTAAATTAATGTAATCTAACCGTGTTTGGGATTATTAGAACCGTTATGAGATGCGCTCTGACTATAAGGTATTTAAGTTTGACTGAGGGGTACTTTTTAGTGGTGGTACCATAACTAAAAAGTGTAAAATAAAAAAAACTTTTTACAAAAAAAATATAACCGACTTCAATGATAAAAAACACTGAAAAGTATCAAATAACTTTAATTTTGGAAGTCGGTGTTAAATAACGAAGAGACTAAACTATTATAGAAACACCGACTTCCAAAATTAAAGTTATTTGATACTTTTCAGTGTTTTTTATCATTGAAGTCGGTTATATTTTTTTTGTAAAAAGTTTTTTTTTTTTAATATCGATAAGCTTGCGCTTGACTACCATCTCACCTGATGGTAAGCGATGATGCGGTCGACGATGGAACACGCTTGCCTAGAAGTAACCTATTCACTCTTGACTTGAAGACCCCTAAGTTGTAGCTATCAGGAAACACAGACAGGGCACTGAGGTCCTAGACCTTTGGAACGCGCACGAGAAGCGAAAACGAACTCTCACTGGCCCTTTTAGATGCTTTTAATGGAACGTGGTCCCAACCTGTGATCGTGTACGCGCTATGCTCGTGTATTCAGGTTATTTTTTTTCTGTTTTTTGTCCAATTTAATTCAATTTAGTTTATTTCAATTTGATTCTATTTAATTTGAATTCAATTACATTCGAAGCTGACGTAGACGTAAGTGGTAGTCAAAACAAATTGTACAACTAGTCATTTGAATGAGTGTAAATTATCTATACATAATATTCAAAGAAAGCTATTATTTTATTAATAAAAAAGTTTTTAAAAATTACTTATCCGGAAATAGTTAAACTTATTATTACTGCGCATATAGAAAGGATTTTATTGTTTATAAGCTCAACACTTTGGCTGGATAAAATTATAATACCTTCTCCTCCTCTCTGCGAAGAGGAGTATCACATGTCATGCCAGTTTCCTCATGATGTTTCTTGTCTCTTTAACTGTTTTGAGTGCAATGAAGATGAAAAATAAATACAGCACCACCAGTACTTGATAGCAATTTTTTTTTTTATCCAACGCCGTCAAACTAAAACATCACAAAAACTAAATCAATGCATGCATAAATAAATTAATCACAGTGCCATCTCTCAGATAAAAAAAGAGATAATAACCTTTTCAGAGCACAGAATAGTTCCACATCAAATATGTAAATCCCTTATTGAAATATTAACCAAGTTGATATAAAAAGTTGTAATATATTCAATGGGGAAACTTCGCAGCGCCCAAGATCCGTAGTTTTGTCCGAACTTTAAATTATTTAAGTTTTATAATGCCTTTTTTTTCGTTCGTGTATCAAGGAATTGTATTGATTTTGTAAGGAAGGACTGCTAGATGATATCGCAAATTATACTATCTCACTAATAAATAATTAAGAAGACATGGTCATGGCTTACGGAGCCATAAGGGACATGACTTATGGCTCCGTAACGTGGTCACTTACAATGAGCCTCATAAGAACACTCAAAGTCACTCAAAGATGGAAAGGGCTATGCTCGAAGTTTCCTTGCGTGATCACATCAGAATTGAAGATATCCGCAGGAGAACTAAAGTTGCCGACATAGCACAAAGAATTGCCAAACTTAAGTGGCAATAGGCAGGGCACATTGCTCACAGAACAGATGGCCGCTGGGGCCTGAAAAGTTCTGGAGTGGCAACCGCGTACCGGAAAACGCAGCATTGGAAGGCTTCCAACAAGGTGGACTGCTGACCTGGTGAAGATTGCGGGAAAACAATGGATGCGAGACGCACAGGAACGTTCGTTGTAGCGACGCTTGGGGGAGGCCTGCGTCCAACAGTGGACGTGTATTGGCTGAAATAATCATGATGATGATGATGAAATAATGCAGACTTTTTTACGTGGATGATTTATCTAATGACTTCTATCGCTTTAGGTTAGGTGCGTAAGGGTGTCAGAATTTTACTGACTAAAACCGCACCTCTAGGCTCCTTTTTGCCCTTTGCATTGTAAAACCACGATAACTTTTTGAGAAGTTTTCCCAAAGCCAAAGGCAATTGGTGCCATAAGTTGACTTCCGAAAGGCATATCAAAGCAAAGCAATGTCTTACAGAGATGACTGCAAAACCGTAGGGGTCCAGCAAGGCCGATGCCTGCTAGGGCTTTGGGAATACTTCTCAAAAGGTGGTCCTTAGGATAATTTATTACTTTCACGCAAGCGAAGTCGGTGGTGGAAGTTAGTTTGTAATAGGCTTGAACTTTACGTGTCATTTTAATTAGACGACGTGTCTAATTTAGTTTTCTGGTCAGTTTTTCCAAGGAATATGGTATTGTGCAGTAGGCAACTGGATTTTGGAGATCTATTTAGATATTCTGCAATCCCACCTGATGGTAAGCGGTGATGCAATTGTTGACGGTGAGGCGCACTAGTTTATTAAGAGCCTATTCACTTTAGCCTTGAAGACGCTCAAATTGTAATCGGACGAGAAGACCTCAGCAGGCAAATTGTTCCAGTCTTTCGACGTCAGTTACTCCTCAAATTTTCAGTTCCATCCAGTTAGACTGGAAGTGTCCCAATTTGACCAAAATAGCTAGACAAATGATGATTCAATTATAATTTTAAGTAATAGCTCACAACTTTGAACATTCGTCAGAACCTTCACAAAGTTTTAATTATTTTTCGTAGGTAAGCTTTGAATACCTAGTGAACAACGAGAGTTTGGAGTTATGTCCTGAAACTTTTTTTATATTTTCATCTCATCTGAAATGTAACTTTTTACTGTCAACTATTTTTATCTCGCAATTTGATTGGCGTAATCTATCTCATAGAGTTAAACGGTTAGGAGTGGCAGGCGGTCGCCTCCTTCTGCGAAGTAGTAATGCTAGCAAAGGAGAAGGCTACACGCGTGAGGAAACGACGGTGACACCCCAGCCGCCACCGGGATTCTGAAATTCCGGCCACCGTAAGCGTGGGCTTGCGAACGGCGAACAATGGGTAGCTCGCCGTCCGACGGTCCGGTAACTGTCCGGACGTCGACGGCACTTATTGTTCCACGCGCGCCCCAAGGAGTTGTCAACAAACCGTAGGGCCTAGTAGGGTCGAAGCCTAACAGAGGCCAAGGATTTGTTTCTGAAAGGAACATTCAGTCCCGGTACGAATGGCAACGAAGGAACAGGAGTGAGTTTTAGTCAGTAAAAGTTGACAATACCTTCAGCTCCACCCGAGAGCTGGGTATTTCACTGGAAAATCATCCAGTGAAATAGAAATCCCACCTAGATAGAAAAATAGAGTCAAAGGTTCTAATGATAGCATCAGTGGACGGCATTGCCATAGCCAATTACCGGGTCAGGCAAGGATTTTCTTCAACACGCTTAGAATAGAAGTTGAAAATTATTCGAAGATATGTGACATTCACCACCCCCACTGAGCCCGCATGGTGGATTACGGCCCATTCCTTCTCTTAGAAAAGAGGCCTGAGTTCCAGCTGTGGGAACACTAAAAGACATGCTATGCTATGCAAAGCTAGAGTGAATAGGCTCATAATAATCTAGTGCAGCATTAATGATTACATCACTGCTTACAATCAGGTAAGATAAATAAATAAAATAAGTACACCAAAACAGTCCTTATTTACGAAACAAAATCTTTCCACAACTCCTTATAACACATGCTCATAAGGAACCCATTAGAGCTAGTGGACAATCGTCACGTGCACCCCAAAGGACGGAATGGACCACAGCACCGACATACAACAGTATCGCATTAACTGTAATATATTTATACAATGTTTGGGTCAACTGATATTGAAGGCCTACGGAAATATTGTACGAGTTCCTTTTTTTTTTTTATTATGTTATATTTTTTATAGTACATGGATTTACGCTTACGATTTTTTGGGGGTCTTTATTGTATAGCCTACTTAGTATTTTTAACGCATTTCTGTTAAGCAATCAAAAAGATTCCAACTAGATTTTCCTCTCCAAGAGAGGAGGCCTGAGTCTCAACAGTGGGAACATTAAAAGGCCGACTATGCTATGCTAATCAACAAGATATACAACAATATTTTGTCCATTTCCAGAATTTACATTGTTCTTGCATAAAATTCGACATTCTGGGGCAAAATTGCGCCATCGTCCACCACATCATCACTTACCATCAAAAGAGAAAAGTCAAATTTAAAAAAAAAGCTGCTTAATTCCTGAGTGGCATAGGCATATTTAATGTACGCGGGCGAAGACGCGAGCATAAGCTAGTATGTAATGAAAAGGTAGCCATTGCATGTTACGCTCTCAAAGAGAAAGAATAACATTAAAAATAAACGCTCTCACTCATTTTACAAGCACACATTTATTTAAACATGGTCCGAGAAAGCACAAAAGGGACTCCATAAATCCTGATGCTGCGTAATAGCCTACGGGGCCATATTATCTTGTTATTGCTTGATATGTGTGTATGTACACGACACGATTGGGGCATGTTTTTGCTCCATAGAGATTTGGTACTGATAAGAATATTTGTGAAGATTCTTGAGGTCAGATTAAGATCAGTTTTTAGGGTCGTTATGGGTGGGCAGAGACCTGACATGCCGATAACCTGTCTTACTTAGTCTTACGTATCAGGATATCCAGTAGGTACCTCGTCGGTTTCGGGGTTCTTTTTTTTTTCGGTGGGAAAATCATTTAATGACATCCCCCGCTCTTAGGAGGAGTGAGAGATAGTGTCAGACTTTTACTGACTAAAAACCCACTCCAGTTCTTTCGTTGCCTTTCGTACCGGCTGAGCTACCTCTCGGAGCTAACCCTGGCCCTAGTAGGCTTCGACGCAGCTGGGCCCCTGCCGTTGCTGACAACTCCTTGAGGTGCGGGATCAGTGCGCGCCATCGACGACTTGGGCTCGGTCTGGACAGTTACCAGACGGTTGGCAGCGAGCTACTCATGGCTCGCCGTCTGCAAGCCCGCGCCTATGGTGGCCGAAAATCGGGATCGGAATCCCGGCGGCGGCGGCGAGAGTGCCGTTGCCAGATGCGGTCGGCTTCCTCCTTGGCTAGGCATTACTGCTTTGTAGAATGAGGCGAACGCCTGTATACCTCGTCGGAAGATAGTAGATACCTCGTCGGCTTCGTGGTCAATCGTTTCACTTCGTTTGCACCGCGTACATATAACCTAGTCTGACTATAATTTAGGCTTCTTCAAGGCTAGATTGAATAGGTTTTTAATAAACTGGTTCACCTCACCTTAAACGACTGCATCATTGCTTACCGTCTGTTTGGATCGCAGTCAAGCACTAGTTTATATAAAGTCAAAGTCAAAGTCAAAGTCAAAGTACTTTATTTGCCAGAAACATGGTAAAGAGGATTTTGAGTTACAGTACATAAGTTCTACATGTTTCACCAATGATTGGTATACAAATATTAGTTAGTATAGTAAAACTATGTCATTTAAAATTCTTAAACATTATTAAAACATCATTAGATTATTAACCGTTAATTAAACAAAATTAAATTATTAAACATCCTACAACATAAAAAAAAAGACTACAATTGAATAAAATATTAATTTGCATTTTTAACATGTCTCAATTAGATAATTATATATTATGTCACTTATATTTTCTGTCTAGGTCATTCTTGTCATTAAAAAAATCGCTTAAATTATAATAACATCTGTCCAACAGCCATTCGCGTAATTTTATTTTAAATAATCTTATTAATTGTAATTCTCTAATAGATTTTGGTAATTTATTAAAGACCCGTATTGCCATCATGCTACAGTTTTTCTGATACAAAGAACTTTTACAGCAAGTGCTCCTAAGTATCGTCGGATCCCTGCTAGGGTACAATTTCCTTTTTCCAAAAGTTTCGAACAATTCTGGATGTTCTTTGACAAATATACCAATTTGCATTATATAAAGACCAGTGATGGTCAGCAAACCAAGCCTTTTAAAAAGTGGTCGACACGATTCTAAAGGGCCCACACCACATATTGCCCTTACACACTTTTTCTGGACAAGAAACGCTTTATTTATATTTATCGAATTCCCCCAAAGCAAAAGACCATATCTGAGAACGGAGGCAACATATCCGTGATATGCTGTCAGTGCTGCTTTTTCGCTAGCAATTCGCCTTAGTTTCTTCAATGCAAACACA
Organism: Mythimna lalbum; assembly: GCA_949319445.1. Classification (NCBI taxonomy): domain Eukaryota; kingdom Metazoa; phylum Arthropoda; class Insecta; order Lepidoptera; family Noctuidae; genus Mythimna; species Mythimna lalbum. Next base: position 15,091,181 of record OX439370.1, on the reverse strand, counting down.
AATCTATTAATTTTATTACACACAAGATCTATGTGACTTTTCCAGTTACAGTGCTGATCAATCAATAAGCCAAGGAATTTATATTGATCTGTCAGCTCGACAGCCTGTCCGTCGGCTTTGACGTCACACACTATTTCTTTTGAATTATATAACCTAAAAGTCATATATTTGGTTTTTGATATATTGGCACACAGTTTATTGTTGTTAAGCCACTCCAAGACAGAGTTAGCGGCAGTATTTAGCAAGTCATTATGAATGCTGGTTGTGACTTTTTCCTCGTGTGTAACAATAACTGAAACATCATCAGCAAAAAGAATGCATTGGTGATTTATTGCAGAAGGCAAGTCATTTATGTACAGTAAAAATAAAAGTGGACCCAATATACTGCCTTGGGGCACACCAGAGCTATTAGATTTATATTTTGAGTTGTAAGTTTTTAAATAATTCATGTCATCTATGAAGTTTAACTCAACACATTGAGTCCGATTAGTCAAATAACTATTTAGCCAATTTAACGTTGGTCCCCGAATACCTAGTTTTTCACATTTATTAAGAAGGCGATTGTGATCCACAAAGTCAAATGCTTTTGACATGTCAAAGAAAATAACTGATACCGGTATGCGTTTGTCAATTTTTGCCAAAACTTTACTCACTAGTCCATAGGCTGCTAACGTTGTCGATTTACTCTTCTGAAATCCGAATTGTTCTTCCCGAATTATTTTAAACTTATTTAAGTAGTCGTTGAGCCGTCTGTGCATCACTTTCTCGAAAATTTTTGAAAAAATTGGTATCAGTGTAATGGGTCGATAGTTGTCTAATAGCAGTTTATCATTTTTTTTATGCAGAGGGCGAACAATGGACTTTTTTAGAAGATCCGGAAACACACCTTGTTCAAAAGATAGGTTAATAAGCTCTTGTAGGACAGGAGCCAATATTTCTGCACATATTTTGAGGACACGAGTACATACACCATCAAAGCCTACAGATGCAGTATTATTTAATGATAATATGGTTTTAAATACTTCTTCAGAGCTACAAGGGCGAAGGAACATACTGTGATTAAGTGTTGGTAATTCATTTTTTTGTCTGAGAATATTCGTGCCATGATGAGCATTCTTAGAGACATCAATAAAAAAATCGCTAAATGCTTCTACGATATCTTCAGGATTTTTTAAACGATTACCTTGTAGTTCAACTTCGTTTATTGTGTTGTACGTTCTGACAGAGTCAGTGTTGTGTTTTATTACTTGCCATGCGGCCTTGCACTTGTTAACTTAAAAAATTAAAACTATATTTGACCCAGGAAAAGCACCAAGATGCTCATGCCTGCAACCAGTAGACCAACCAGATTATCATCATCATCATTTCAGCCGATATAAGTCCACTGTTGGACATAGGCCTCCCCCAAGTGTCACCACAATGAACGATCCTATGCGTCTCGCATCCATCGGTTTCCCGCATCCTTCACCAGGTCATCTGTCTACCTTGTAGGAGGCCTTCCACTGTTGCGTCTTCCGGTTAGCGGTCGTCACTCCAGAACCATTCGGCCCTAACGGCCATCTGTTTTGCGAGCAATGTGGCCTGCCCATTGCCACTTAAGTTGGGCAATTCTTCGTGTTATGTCGGCAATCTTAGTTTTTCTGCGGAAATCTTCATTTTTAATTCGATCGCGCAAGGAAACCCCGAGCATAAACCAGATAATCAAGTATTTTATTTCTTCTTTTTAAATAATTGGCATTATCTTTTTTCTCCAACGTTTGTTTTCAAACCCCGAGTTTTGTGTCACGTTCTACTTTTATGTGTCTCTGTTTCCTGGCGGGTATGTGCGGCCTTGAATCGTGTAGTATGTTGTTTGTGGCTATTGTCCGAGCTCGGAGAGAAAGGCCCGCGATTGTGACGAGGGGATTGATAATTTGTAAGGGTCTTATTTTCTTTGTTAGGAGTGCAAACTTCTGGGCTTAGAAGAAGACTCACTGCTACTAGTGGCTTCGGCCGCGTCAGAAAATAAAGTCCAACCTTTTTTTTTAATTAATATAAACTAATGATTGACTGCGATCCCACCTGATAGTAAGCAGTGATGCAATCTCTGATGGTGAGGCGCACTAGTTTATTAAGAGCCTATTCACTCTAGCCTTGAAGACACCCAAATTATAATCGGACAGGAAGACTGCCGCAGGCAAATTGTTCCAGTCCTTCGACCTACGTGGTATAAACGACGAGGCGAAACGCTTAGTTAGTAGAGGTTTCAACAACGTATGTGTGGATACTCATTGTACGTCGGGTTGTCCGATGGCAGAATTGAGATGGCGCAATCAAGTCATGCAATTCCTGCGCACACTCTCCTTCGGTGTTCGCCAGAAATGAAACCTATGTTACATGTTAGAAACCAATACGAGGAATCAATAGCAAAAAGAACCAGCTTTTCAAACCGTAACCCAACAAAGCTACGCATAGAACCGTTGCTAATATTTTTTAGTCAGGCGTTACCTATTTTTGTCATATTATAAAAAACGAATAGAAATATAATACGTAATATTTGGAGGTTTGCATTGATAAAATAGGTAAAATTGGTTATTACTGTTATATTTTATTCACACTCGCGGTTTTTCAACACTAAAACTAGTAAAAAAAAATAAACGCCTAGTAACAAACTATAGCAATATACTAAATAGTCTCTAACTTGGTTTGGATACGGTTGGTAGACATAATTCTTTTTGCTATTGATTAATCATACAGTCCTTTAAGATATGGCCTTTGTTCCACTTGTGGCGAAAAGAAAAAAAATACATGCAAGCAATGTATGGGAAAAGTTTCATTAAGGGGAATGAAACTTTTAGATTCCTGGATTGGTTGTACCCACGTGCCAAAGATGGTTGGATGGTTGGTTGGTTGGTTGGTTGGTTGGTTGGTTGGTTGGTTGGTTGGTTGGTTGGTTGGTTGGTTGGTTGGTTGGTTGGTTGGTTGGTTGGTTGGTTGGTTGGTTGGTTGGTTGGTTGGTTGGTTGGTTGGTTGGTTGGTTGGTTGGTTGGTTGGTTGGTTGGTTGGTTGGAAGTTGGTTGTCTTGTTGTCTTGATGTCTGATTATATTCCGTGTAGCTGTTCTTGTGTGAAAAAGTAAGGAAGTGGTCAAACGCTAGCTCATAATATTAACCCTTCAGATACCGTCAATTAGAGACACAATAGTAAGACAATATATGCGCGGCCGCCGGTGGTCGCTTGGGGATTCATGAATTAAAAAAAAAAACAATTTCAATCAAGCGTAGGTAGGTACCAACTCCTGTGTTTATACAATGTTTACACAAATAAAAAACACCTTATCTTTATTTTTATAGTAAGTATAAAATAAATAACTTCCACACGGCAGTATATGAAAATGAACCTTTACGATGGTCATAATAGGAAAGGGGTTGCCTAGCCAGTCACCACATAAAAGGGCTAATTTTCATCGGCACCCACACTGTGCCCACACGTTTCAAAGCGGAGCGCAACAATGTTGCTAGAAATGGGCACCTTTACATAAATTTACAGCACCTATAGTTGTTGCAATATAGTTTGGCAATTGAGGTTATTGACCGAACAAATAAGTATGGGTCCTTTTTCCCAATACCAAAATCTTTTTCGACTTTTCTTTCTTTGTCATTAAACGTAACTTTAGTCTACTACGTATTACGTACTAGCATTTGCCAGCGGCTTCACCCGCGTACATAATAAGCCTATGTCACTCAGGAATAAAGCAGCTTTCTATCGGTGATAAAATTTTAGCAATCGGAACAGTACTTTCAGAGATTACCTCCTTCAAACAAAAAAACAAAAAGAAACAAAACTTTACTTCTTTATTATATAAGCGTAAGTAGATAGTATAGATAAAAGACTAAAATCTGTATAAGAGACTTAAAAAAGTCTTCACGTAACGTTGAACACAACAGAAATAAAATTCATACTAGCTTCAGACAGTAGCGGTTTTGCTCGAGTAAAAGAAGAAAATTTTCCCAAGAGAATGCTCTCTTGGGAAAATTTTCTTCTTTTACTCGAGCAAAACTTTTTTATCCTGGGAGTATGCACTCCCAGGATAAAAAAGTATCCTGATGTTCTATTCCAGGGCATGGTCGACCCCTATGCTAAATTACATCCAAATCCATTCAGTGGTTTTAGCGTTCACCTTTATAATATTAGTGTTTCGACGGAACGGTTGGCGCCTTCTTTGAGCGATTGGCCGCTGCACTGTCAGTAGTTTTTATTCCTGATTACCATACGAAAAAAATATTTATATTCCTTTTTCACTCCTAGTGTTGGACAAAGTTTAAAAAAAAGGTCGACTAGAAAAGATCGATTAGAAAGATTTCTATTTTTAAAATGATCAATGCTGTCGGTTATGTAGGTGGGTCAATGACCTCCACTGACATATCAAATCGCATCAACTATAGTACTTTCTTGATAGATTAAAAAAAAACAACGAATAGAGCTGTATCACAGTTTACATTATGACATTATCACACAAAATGCGATAACAGCCAAGTTTCAGTAGCATTATTTACTAACACACCATCATTGTGATCACAATCTAGGCTGAACAGTGTAATAACATAAACAGGTAATAATTCAGACAGATAATCTTAATGAGATTGTTGTACCTACATCACAGAGGTAGCGAAGCTATAAACACGCGATAACATCTTGTTTTAGCTAGGAGTTATGTTGGTTTCTATATCTGACTGATTGTTATTGGCTGGTGTTACCGCTAACGGCTAGTTACTGATAGACGGTTTGATGTAGTGCCAAATACTGCGATACTGGATTGAAATGATTTTATTTATTTTTTAACGATTTTATTTTTGGTGGAAGACAACAAATTCTATCTTTCAAACACGACAAGTTCTCAACTATAGTTTTTATCACTATCATTTCATCTAAAGATGTCCACTGTTGGACATATGCATCCCCCAATTGTCACCACAACAACCGGTCCTGTGCATCTTGTATCCATTAGATTTCCGCGAGTCTCATCTGGTCGGTACATCTTTCCGTCACTGCATCTGGTATGCGGTTGCTACTACAGAGCCTTGCGACCCCATCGAACATCTGTTTTGCGAACAATGTGCCCTGTTCACTGCCAAATCTACCATAGGTAGTGTTAGATTCAGCAACAACGAGACATACTTATCTGATATGTCAAATAAAAAGTTTTTTTTTTAATAATTATTAACTATCTCACGCAAGTAATAACAAGCAATGATGAGGTCGACGATGAAACACACTTGTTTAGAAGCAACCAATTCTCTTTGACGTAAAAGACCCGTAGGTTTTAGCTATCAGCAAACACATATTCCGGCAGGGGATTCCAATCCTAAGATTAGTTCCCAAAACGTTTTGTGTCCATTGGTAGGATGTCCACCGTGGTGGTGCATCATTGAATAATTTTGGTGGCCCAATGATAAAACGGTCTTAGCGCAATTAAATTGTGCAGATCCGACGCACATTCCCTAAAATAAACGATAAAAACCGACAGGTTCTCGAGCTCAAGAATTTGAAGTTTTGACTCGGAGATTGCTTTATTACCGATGATATTTTTGGCTGTTTTCTCAATTGCCGCAAGGTCATCAAGCTTTGAGTATAAATATGATATCAAAAGTAGAAGAAAAACAAAGAAACGGTGCATGGATGCAAGATAATGTTGGTATAGAAATAGGTGATCACTACGTCGGCAGCGAATAGATAGAAATGGAAAGAGACAAGAAACACCAACTTTTAGTAAATAGTGTAAAGACAGAAAGATTATGACCGTGTTTATGGCAGGCGAATAAGCGTTTAAAGGTAAAATAGCGTCCAGATTTATTTCAAAGGACCGGATAGCAATTTAGAAAGTTATGATTGGCAGGTTAAACTTTTGGTTTTTAGGAACAGGACATAAGGCGAATTTTGTTGACATTTGAAAGAAAAAAAAATTAGAAATGTAGCAGCTAGGCGTCTCAGAAAAAACTAACTTGATGCATACAAAAATCACAAAAAAATGCGTGGTCCATCGACCCTTAGTTCTGCGAACAATATACCCTGCAACTGAAGTTTGGCGTTTCTTCGGGCTATGTTAGAATCTAAGGTTCTCCAGCGGATGTCTTCATTTCCAGAACTGATCACGCAAGGAAACGTACAAGTCTGATAGAAGGATTCGATGTATTAATGCGCCAAACAGGAATTGTAGATACGTGACCAATTCAATTTCAACCTTAGCCACATCGTAGAATCCAATCACCTGGTACAGTCAACAACATATTAAACGTTAAGTGTACTATGTCGGACAAAGTGGCAATCTCACGAGATCCAACGACGATTGTGTTGATAACTGTACAGGTACGACTAAGCTACTGAAGATATTAAGTGTACATGACTTTTTTTGTACTTTACTTGTAATCAGGGACTCAAACTGTAACCGTAATAATGTGTTATAACATTGTTTTTTATAACAGTTTTAACAGAAAAACACTTTTAAATGTAACAGATACAATAATGTTACCGAATCAAGCATCACCTTTTATATCTGTTAATGAGTTTTATTAAGTGTAACTGAAATAATAAGTTTTAGTATAGCTTTAGGTATAAGTAACTCACGGATATGTTTAAAGTTTTAAATCACGGATATTTTCAATACTTCGGCTCACGTGTTTTGCACGAATACAACAGACTGCGATTGGATTTCGGCTTAGTGCTTATATGTAAAATTGGCAACGCTGCGTTTACCTGTTACACTTATTAACACTGTTAACACTTTTATATCTGTTACAGATACGTTACGTTACTTTTGTAAGTGTTTTGGGTTAACACATTGAAAACACATTTATAAGTGTTACACATTTTATTCTGTTACCAATTCAATATGTAACACTTATAATTCCCTTCTAACCTTTATGAAGGTGTTTTTAAGTCCCTGCTAGTAATCTAGTAATCGTCACATCAAATGACGGTGTGTCATTCTGATCAAGTTGTATTAAGGTACGTACAGACAATATAACATAACATGTTATACAACATTGCTATATAACATGTTTCAGATAATGTGGACACTGAATGTTATAAAACATGTTATGATAACATGTTATTGATATGTACAACAATGTTATATACGGATAGCACTGAAGAACGACAAACGACAATGGTTATATAACATTGTTATATTGCATTGTTATCCTAATGTGTACAGTATTGTTTTATGTTGCAATTTTGAATTGAACAAGGTAACATAATGTGGACGTGTTATATAACAAAAGTTATATAATATATTACATAGTCTGAACGCACCGTTAGACTTCCATTTAGGTCTCCTCCTTTTATTTCCTAATCTCTCTAGATAAAGGAACTATTATTAGCCATTTGATTTTTTTTATTCTTTTCATTTTTTTTTTCAATTTGAATAAAATGGATGATATTGCATAACTGGGTTACCATTTACCTAGAGAGGTTGGTAAAAAATCGCAGGATATAATTTTTTGACTGGCTTGTTGGTCTAGTGGTCAGGGCCTCTGACTGCTATGCCAGAGGTCTTGGGTTCGATTCCCACCCAGGACAAATGTTTGTGTGATGAGCATGATCATTTGTTCTGTCATCATCATCATCATCATTTCAGCCGATACACGTCCACTGCTGGACATAGGCCTCCCCCAAGCGTCGCCACAACGAACGCTCCTGCGTGTCTCGCATCCATCGGCTTCCCGCAATCCTCACTAGGTCATCAGACCACCTTGTTGGAGGCCTTCCAACGTTGCGTCTTCCGGTACGCGGTCGCCACTCCAGAACCTTTCGGCCCCAACGGCCATCTGTTCTGCGAGCAATGTGCCCTGCCCATTGCCATTTGTTCTGTATCTGGGTGTAATTTATTTACGTATGTATTTAGAAATATATAAGTATGTTTATCAGTTGTCTAGTACTCATAACACAAGCCGTGCTTAGCTTGGGGCTAGACGACGTGTGCCTTGTTGCATTAAGTCCGCCTATGTACCACTACTGTATATGAAGTTTAAATAAATAAATACGTGTGTTAGTTGTGGCATATTATTATTATTCCTTGCATAACAGACATGGATAAGAAAAAGATAATACGACAAACTTTTGCATAAACAAAACATTTTAAATACATAAATAAAGAAAGAGAAGAAAAAGGAGGGAAGGCCAAAAAAATGCTTTCGTAGTGAGAAATGACAGATAAGAGAAGGGAGTAAATGACAGCGTGACAGTTGAAAGGGGTAAATGGAAAATGAAAATACGGTTCTTCAGGATAATCACTTTTATTCACTTTAGGTTTGCACTTGAATCAATCTTCCTCGACGAGACCCAGCATGCACGCGTATACAACCCTTTTAAGTCTAAACTACTGTCCGTTCAACCGATTTTGACTTTTATTTCGTTAGTGTAAGACAAGTGGCGACTGCAGTAAAAAGTTGGTATTGTAACCACTTTTTTTGCTTTTAATGTCATCCTTCTGTCTACGGAATAGAAGTTTACCTCTTTATAATATTGTATTCCATCTATTTAGGTACTTAACTAAATGTAAAAAATCTTGACAATTTACATCTTATTTACATTTCAATCTTAACAATCTAAACAATTTCAATCTTTTATCTTTTTTTATAACAATTAAACTAAAAAAAATAGTTTTCTAAAATTTTTATCAAAAAATGTTTAAAATTTATATTTACCTATACCGATGTTTGGTAATTAACTTCATTTAAATAATCTTTGCAAGTATGTCTTTTATACAATTTCTTTTTAACAAAAAGACATAACAAGATTGTTTACCAATGCATTATAATGTAGAAGAGTAGATGGAGTGTAGTTATGCCAAAACTGCTAATACAACTGTTTAGAGTAAATATAAAAGGGAACGGAATCATAGCGGCTAATAATGGGCAATTAGTACTCTCAAGCTCGATAGATGGCGTTGGCGTCAAATTATAAGTCGCTATGGTTTCGTTACCGCGGATAGTATAAGGTCGATCCAAAAATATTGTTTTTTTTTAGAGCAGCAGCGCACCTATCGGGAAACAGTGGTACTAAGTTTCAATATACGTAAAGTGAAGTAAATCCGGTAGTGTGTTATTTGATATCCATTCCCTCCAAGTCGACCCTCGGTCGTGTACAATAACTAACACAAAAAAAAAACTGTAAAAAGATATTACTATGACAAATATTAAGTTCCTTGATCCATGAAGATAGTTACTAAAGCCAAAAATGACACAATACAGTCGTATCGTACTCGTGACGTGAGCGCTAAATTAGCTGTTACCTTGTCGGACAATCGAAGAGCAATTAGATGCCCCGGTATGTAGCGTTAGCAAAATAAAATGTTAAATTCCTTGAAAAATAAGACGATGTGTTAACCAATGATTTTTTATGGTGAGATTTTGAATATTCTTTAAATGTTAAAACCATAGCTGCCAAGCATTTTACGTTTTGAAGAATGCTGCAATATAAGTCATTCTTTATATTAGTCATTCTTTTAGACACGCACCCTGATTATAATATGTTCGCGGACGAATGGAAGACGATAATGTCAGTATGAGAGGAGATCTGTGAGATGAGTGTGTGTTTTTTGTATATTAATAAAATCAATGGGAGCCACCCCAAGAAAAGAATACCTAGAAGAAGTTGGGGGAGGCCTTTGCCTAGCAGTGGGTCAGTATAGACTACTAAATAAAAAAATATATTAATTCATGAATCCCCAAGCGACCACTGGTGGCCGCGCATTTATTGTCTTACTATTGTGTCTCTAATTGACGGTATCTGAAGGGTTAATAAGATAGATACCTAGTTTTTAACTAATGTAATTGGGGGATAGCCGTTTTTATTAAAATTAAATAATTAATACAAACAAAGAGAGATTAAGATCTTTAGAGATACTTTTATACATTGTGACGTATTATAAAAGTATCTGTGTTGTTTTATTGTTGTGTTGCGCTGAATTTTTTTAGGGAATAATTGGTCTATTCTTGAGACTAAAGAAATGTCGACACAAACTCATAAGCAAAGATTTTTTCAAGGTCAAAACTATATAAGACTACTATTACAACATGGCGCATAGAAATAGAAAACTCTCAAACTTTTCTTGAACCAAAATAATATTCGAACTTACTAAATTACAAAACTTGCCAACTATTTTGCTACCACTACCTGCAATTGATACATCCACACGGCTAATTGAGGGTAGGCAAAGAAAAATCGATTACATCTCCCATTTGGGGGTAATTTAGATCCTTTATACGGAGTTCTGTTGCCGTAATACTGGCTGGTTTGAAAGTCAGTGGAATATGGAGCCGACCGCGACGGTTTGAATTTCGAACGTGGCCGCCATTTTCGTAGTTCTTTGTGGTGGGGGTGAAGTGATATGAACGTTTGGATGCTTTTGTTGTTGACGGTATACCGTGTGGTGTTGTGTGCGGGTTTTAATGGATGCGGGTTAGGAAGGCAGTGAAATTATGCTTTTTGGCAAGAATTGAAGCTGAGAAAAAGTAAAGGTATGTATACTTGAAAAAGGATTCAATAATAGTACTTTTTGATACAATTGGAGAAACTTTGTCGTTGTAACCTAGGCAACAATTAGTGTTATGGAGCCAAGGGCTGTAGTGACAAATATTCCACACGTGTCAAACGACATTTTTCAATACATTTACGAAGACATATTGACGCGTGACTCGTGGGAGTTGCATAGCACACACACACAGTTTTCTGCATTAGTGTGAAAAATAAAAATGCGTGCCTAAAAACGATAGGGTATTGAAATACAAGTTTTTTTTTTTAATTTGAAAGATTTAAATGTGCTAACTCACTACTGACAGTTTAATTTTATTATTTTCTATTTGTCAGAGGGCTATGGTCTATTATGAAATTAAATTCATCCTTTTTGGAATCTACCTAACGTAACTAACTTCTAAGCTATTTTCACCATACTCAATAGCAACCACAGTGGCATTCATTAAGTCCTCAAAAAAAGTTTGAATTATACCATAGATTTTTTGATAAATCTCAAATAAGTTCTCCCTGTCTTGATGGAGCGAGAGGGAGTGTTAGACTTTTACTGATTTAAACTCACCCGTGATCCAAGCCAGAAGTCAATCCATAGCTTTAGTAGGCTTCGGCCCTGCTAGGCCGCTACGGTTTTGCTGACATCTCTTTGAGGCGCGCGTAGAATACTACGCGCCCTCGACGACTCAGGCTCAACCCTGACAGCTACCAAACGGCCAAACAATGAGCTACGTATTGCTCCTCGCCCGCAAGCCCTGTTGCGAAGCTGAAAGTCGATATTGTTAATTCAACTTGTACTTACTGAAAGAAAACCATGTGGGTCACTTTGTCAGACATGCGGGTCATTCTGTCGGACATGCCAGTAATTTTTTTGGACCCACTCGTTGCTGTCGGGCACGCTTGTGTTTTTGACGCTCCACACTTTTTGTTATATACTGCGCGCGAGGCCAATCGCCTGCAAACGCAAGGCGATTTAGTGTCGGTCATCATTGTCGGACATGGCGACTAACGTGTCAAAGTTATCATAAACATGACAAATTACACTCATATCATGACAAAACGTCACACACGAAAGCGTGCAACCTGTCACATCAGTATTCAACTCCGTAACAACTAATGACAGCTTATTACTAACCTAACGTTTTACATAAGTAAGTAATTGTCCAACCAGTTAGATTACCACACGCAAAACTAACATTAATAATTAATATTTACTGCCCATATTATGATAATTATTAGAATAATTTACACGGAAGAAATGCTTCAAGTTTAGTTGCTTTTATTTGATGTGGTTTGCGTAGATCGTGTACATAAATGTAACTACATTTTACAGAAACTATTTTCTGTGAAGAATGTATATCTATACTAATATAAAAAAAGAGGCAACGTTTGTTTTTTTGTTGATGAGATAGGTCGTCGATCACTCTATATAATAAGGACTGGCCTGTTGGTTTAGTGGTTAGTGGCTTCAAAGCCAGCAGCAGCAGAGCAGTCAGCTTCTAAGCTAGAAGTCGTAGATTCGATACCCACCCAGGACAATGAATGTTTATGTGATTAGCACGATAAATTGTTCTGTGTCTGAATGTAATTTGACTATAATATGTGCTTATGTATTTAGAAATATATAAGTATGTTTATCAGTTGTCTAGTCCTCATAACATAGTTGTGCTTAACTTGGGATTAGACGGCATTGTGTGATGGTTACGGAATATTATACACCGCTAAATTTTGATCGTTTTAATCCCGTCGAGGGTCGAACTGGTACATGGAACACTATCGATTTGTAATGATAAAATTAAAAAATAAAGTACCTTTTTAAAAAAATCGTATTAATTGGCGCATGTACGAAATTGATTTCTTTAAGTAAACGTCAGCTGAGCGAGTCCAATGACCTGTAGGTAGTTATTACGCAACGCCGACTCACCAGGTTGACATATGGTTTGACAGACCACAAAGTCACTAGTGAGTTTCCTTACAGCAAACCTTTGAGTGGTACAAAAAGATCACAGTCATAACTATCATCAGTTTTTAAAACCTATACTCATATTATGTCCTCATCAGGTTATCGAGTCACCTTGTGTGAGACCTGGGTGGTAACCGTAACAAATGACAGACATAATACATTAGCTTAATAATCATTGAATAGGTTAACACTCAAGGACTTAGGTCTAGACTTAATTCCTCAGCTATCGGGCACACCCTCCAGTTAGGAATACAGACTTATCTAAGGTAATATTATTGAAAGGTAAGGAATTATCGGGAGGTTCCAATCTAAACATAATAATCTATAAATATTGTAACATCAACAACTTTTTTAAAAAGAGTAACTATTGAGTTTCTTGCCGGTTCTTCTCCATAAGAAACGACCAATTTGGAACCGTGCACTAGCTTCTGACGTTTTATAAATGCCCATGTAGGCCTATGTCTTCATCATCATCATTTCAGCCGAAAGACGTCCACTGCTGGACATAGGCCTCCCCCAAGTACCGCCACAATGAACGGTCCTGTGCGTCTCGCATCCATCGGATTCCTGCAACCCTTACCAGGCCTACGTGAAATTAAATATTTTGACTTTGATTTTAACCTTTCAGATACCGTCAATTAGAGACACAATAGTAAGACAATAGATGCGTGGCCACCGGTGGTCGCTTGGGGATTCATGAATTAAGCACAATTTTACCTACACTTAATATTATAAAGAGGTAAAGTTTTTTTTTTTTAGTTTTGTAATAAAGCAGCTTTCCATAGGTGAAAAAATGTAGCATTCGGACGAGAACTTCCAGAAATTACCTTCGACATAAAAAAAAACAATCATTACCTCTTTATAATATAAGTGTAGATGTAGATTGAGGACATAAACAAGGCTCAAAGTCCTCCCCTCTCACATTCACCCCTCTACTTGATCCATGGTAAAAAAATTCCAACCATATTCCAAGTTTTCAACTAGTACACGAAAACCTCGTGTTCTCATTGTGGGCTTACCACTTTTTCCAACTCGGTAACACGTCGCCGATAGCAGAGCCTTTAATCCTTGGCTCTATGGAGTTGGGGATCGCAGTTCGGAACTGAAAGCCTGGGCTAACCCAATACGTGACTCGGTCGTGAGTTGTCGTCGCGTGATCGTGTCGGTAGGTATAAATGAGATTTTTTTTTCTTTGTTTTTTTTCGGATGTTCGGGTTGGAAGTAAGCTGTTCTTAGGAGTGAACTCATTTGTTACTGGTAGCCAGTGTCACTCATCTGCTGGGTAAAGGTTTCCCTGTGACCTTGTTCTTCTGTCTTTTGGTTATGTGACCGGCCTGTTGGTCTAGTGGTTAGTGGCCCTGATTGCTAAACCAGAGATCATGGGTTCGATTCCCACCCAGGACAAATGTTTATGTGATAAACTTGATCATTTGTTCTGTGTCTCGGTGTAATTTATATATAATGTGTGTGTATGTATTTAGAAATATATAAGTATGTTTACCAGTTGTCTAGTATCCATAAAACAAGCTCTACTTTGCTTGGGACTAGACGGCGTTGTGTGATAGTTAGGTTTTTCAATTTACATATAACTGATATAATAAATATAATTCACACCCTCATGCACCCCTATTACAATATTAATATATTATGAGCCCGTTGTGTCCCACTGCAGGGCAAAGGCCTCCTTTCCGTTATTCCACCCTTTTCAGGCCTTAGCCACTTCTGGTCGATCCTTAAGGTAGGAGTCCAAATCGTCACGCCATCTCCTTCTGGGCTTACCGCGTCGCCGGCTCCTGCAGTTCGAAATCCAGTCAGTAGTAGCGCCTAATTTGGTTGCGTCATGCGGCAGATGTGACCTGCTTAGTTCCATTTTAGTTTGGCGGCTGAGTTTGCTATATCTGCAATAAAAATAGAATAATGATTAATTAACAAACATAATTTAAGAACTCAGGTATACTGATAGTATACCAATACCCGTAAGTAGGTCAAGATTATGTTCAGCTACCCTCCGGTATTGTACTAGCGCTTGCTTCGCATAGACTTCGTAATATTTAGAACGTTCAATTTAAATATTTTTATTTTTGTATGAAAATCTGATGAACTAAAAAATGTCAAATTTTTTAAAGTCATACCTAGAACATTTGTTGTTTATGATGTTAGTAACATAGTCCTGAGAGGTAGCTAGTGTTTTACAAATAACCCATATACGGGGTTATTTGTAAAACACTAAGTAAGACTAGACATATCCGAGACTTGGTCCCTCCATTTTTACGGTCTCAAATATTGACCCAAAAGCACAATAAAAAACACACACCTTTAACCTTTATAATATTAGCGTAATTATAAATTATATATCGTTGCTAGCCTCTGTTGAACCCTGGCACATTAGATCTACTACTATAATTATCGTGGAAACAAACAAATGAACAGTTTAAATTGTAGCATGCAATACTATAATTTATATTGTACATTTCATTGTCGGAATGTTTATTAGCGATATTTTACGCAGCATTAAACACAATAATTATTAAAATAGATTTTATCAAGGCAACTGTGTGGGTTGTAGCGATTAGGAATTTGTATGAAGCAGTAATGCTAGCGGAGGAGGCGCGTGATGGAACGGAAATTAGACTCACGCCTTAGCCGCTAAGATCCCGACCCTGATTTCCAGATTTCCAGCCATTGTAGGCGTGACCTTGTAGTAACAGTCCAGACCGAGCCAAGGTGCGTAGTGTTTTGCGTCTCAAAGAGATTTAGTAAAGCTAATTAGATTTTTTTGCGGTGGGAAAAAATCATCCAATGACAACCCCCGCTCTTGGGTGAAGCGGGAGATAGTGTCAGACTCTTACTGACTAAAAACCCACCCCGTTCCTTCTAGCCTCTTCATACCGGGGCTCGAGTTTCCTTTCGGATAATCCTGGCCCCAGTACGTTTCGACCCCACTGGGCCCCTCCTGTTGCTGGACTACAGTTACACTTTTTATTACAAGCTTTTATTTAGTTTTATCTGTCCCGATGTTTGTCTGTAATCAAATCTTGTAAATTAAATTTGTCCCACTTCCCGGTTACCGATTGAGCTGAAATTTTGCGTGCATGTGTAAATCAGATGACAATGCAAAATTCTTATGACATGGAGTTGACCTGATGAAGGAACCGGAAGGTGGCCATAGGAACTTGGTAGTTAAACGACACAACCCCATCGAGTTTGGGCTCGTATGATTCGTCTTGACGAATATTCATTATACAGGAGTACCGAGCTATAAAAGTTTGCTATGAAAAAAAAATTTTCATCTTTAAAGTTTGTTTTGACTGATCGACGGTTCGATAATTCAAAAGTGAATTTAATGTCTATTTGAAATATAGTTTCTTTATATACAACGTGTAACAAAAAGGGTATATACATCAAAAAGCCCTGAAGTTTACTGGTGGTATAGAATCTCTACACAAAGTTTCAGCTCAAAATAAATTACTCAAAGAATTGATACCAAATTCTTGGTATCCTTGGTATCGTATGATTCTCGAATTCAAATCATAACAAACGTGTCACAACACTACGAGGGTCAATAACATTCCACGTCACTTGCTAATACTAATAAAGACTTCTTCTGTAAATCTGATCGCCTAGTACCTCTCTTCCTAATTCTACCTAATTTCGATACGCGCGGCGCGTGTGTAAATGAAACGCTGTTTGCATAGTACCTGCCTACTTAAAATTTTGCCTCAAAAAAGCAGAAGGTCGCGAGGCAAAATATCTGCAGGTGTCAGTTCCTGGATGCGACGGAAGAGGTGCTGACCTTCATTCTGCAACACTCGCCATACCTACTTGCATATGGTTAGAGGTATACAGCGCTAATGCAGCTCGCCGAGTGCGCTAGTACCTACGTGGGTTATTTTCAAAATGCTCGAGTACGGCCTCCTCAAATTCTGGATCGATAGTGTTTGGGCGACCCCCTAAACCAGAAGCGTGGAACCAGTTTGTTGCAGACGATGTACCTTTCAATACCTATGTTACAAAGTACTCTGTGAATGTACCTACCTACTATCCGATGGAAGCCAGCCACCGAAGAAACTGTCGGCGCTCAGCTCCTTCTAGGTACCCGCGATAAATCGAGGACGATAAAGTTCGCAAGCAGCTCGCACATTACCGGCCGTCCTCTCTTCCGACACACAACATCATCTCATAATATTCACTATTACTTAACACCATCACCATAGAAATGCCATCACACACGATTATCACAACTGCAATAAAATAATGTTTAAAATCCAAATCACAAACACCGGAACGGATAATTATGCTATGCGACTGCATCGTAGGATTATTGGTCATCCACTAATGCAAAATTATATTTATTTATTTACCTAAATTTGACTTTCGGCGCGTACAAAGACGCCGCCAGTACCGCCAAAGAGAGTAGCCGAACGGACGACGACAACATTGCCATCTCTCTCACATTAAACACGCAGGCGGCGCGTGCGACTGGGACAAAACTATTTTATCGTGTTCAATAACATTTGAGCTTCTCAAAGGAATTTTTTTAGGGATCTGTGAACCGTTTTTTAAAATTATCAATAACAATTCTCGTTTCTTATGGACTCCTAGTACTTTCGCATGTTTTTCATTTATTTTAAAATGATAAATTTAATTAAGACTAAACTGTGCTACTACTGGTAATGTTTTTGTAGAAAAGGCAAAAAGTTACGCAAAGACCTAATTGTGCGCAAACGTATAGTTTTTTTTAGAAATAAACGCGAAAGATTTGTTGATTTGATTATAATCTCGGGGTAAAATTAAACTCACACGCATTCACGCGGCGTCGTGAATGCGCACACTACATCTAAATAATTAATTTCTTGTTAACTAAGTACATATCCTATGTATAGCAACCGACATAAAAAGAATTAGATACGTAAGAAAATTCATCTCGACCCTGCAAAAAGTGACAACTTATTGAAGTCCTCTAATTAAATTAAATTCAAGAACGGAACCCACTGGGAGTTTATTTGTACCAGAAGGCACATAAGTTGCTTAGAAATGATATTTGGGTTCATTTTAACAGATATGAAATCCTTTTTCGCAGCGTCTAACGCCGAGTACAACGTTCGTTTAGATTTTACGTAGGTAGGTACTTCGTTTAAATTTTTCGTAAATTAAGTATTTGTTACTATCCTATCTACGAAAACAATAAAAAAGTATGTAGATATTTCTTATTGTTTCACGTAAATACCAGATAGGTACCTAATTATTCCATATCCTTAGGAATACCCTTATCTAATTAGTCTCCTCTAAAAGCGGCGTGAGTCGCACGAAAAATAATATGCGCTGCGCGCTAACGAACACGGGCCTACGCGGCGCGCAGGTTTTCGATGTCCAACGCACGCACTCGCTCTAGTTTTTGGCTTGGTTTGTTGTACACAAACATAATCTTAGTCTTTGTAGGAAAAACTTATTTCTTCTTAAAACTATTTTTCTTAAAAAAAAAATCTTAGAAAAAATAAACATGCGGAACCCTTTATCCACTGTTTGACGAAATACCAGGAGTAAGAGGTTTGTTTTTAGTCATAAACAGTTCAATGACACCGATCAGCTGACTTTTTGCTAGTGATGTATTGGTTTCAGTTTGAAATGTTCGGTTTCTGGTATCATATGTATGGAATAAATCACAACTTCCTACCATGTAAACATAAGGTTAGAAAACCCTTTCCGTATCGTTTGTTATCTTATCAAGAGGCCTTGCACTTGGTATGTATACCCCCTTTTTGTTACACGTTGTATAAATATATTATTGATAGGCTTGCGTTATTGCTTCTTCGATTTCTGATAAAACAAGTCAAATTGGTTCCTTATTTAACCCTTCAGATACCGTCAATTAGAGACACAATAGTAAGACAATAGATGCGCGGCCACCGGTGGTCGCTTGGGGATTCATGAATTAAAAGTACATAAATTTTATGTTTATCAACGACATTACTGACACCCGTGCTTCGCAAAACACACACTCATTGATCCCGGTTGTCATTCGTAGATCTTTGACAGTCGTTATAGGTAGTCAGACGCCAGAAAGTCTGACCATCAGTTTATCCAAGCAGTATTATGTTGACCAGTTACAGGTCGTTGAAGTATGATAGGCAGACACTCCATATAAATTGGAAGTGACTAAGCCGGGTTTCATTGCACCTACTGATCAAAAACATAGTCAACAAATCAATTGGAATTTTCCACGGAATTTTCTAAAATGAAATTTGGTGGCTGTTTCAGTTGATCAAATTGATTCCTTGTGATGGAAAGTTGGAATAGTTTTGTATCTAAAGTATCTGTCCAACTTGACAATATGTGGAATCATTGAAATACATGCGATCTTGGTAAAATGCTGAGAATTTTGTATACTCTACATTTGCTGCCAAATAATTTATTATAATGTATTGCATCCGCAGTGTAATGGAAAAGTGAAGAGATTCAATGCAGTATCGAAAAGTAAATACTTTTTATATTTGACATTGGTAAAATTCCACTTTTAAAGAAAAAGATATTTGGAGGTATGCGGAACAGAGAGTAAAGTCCCGCAAACCTCTGTTGAAAAGGGAAAATCCTCCGACCAGACAGGCGTTATGGTCTGGTGGGCAACTGCCCTATAGTTGACCTTGAGCTGTCGTATATATTCAAATCGCGCGGAGAACTATGATTGCGCGATGTAGAATTTCGTATTTATTTCGTAGTTCTTATGTGACGTCATAGATGTCGCTACAGATACTTGCTCTAGTGCCAAACAGTTTAACAGTATTTATATTGTAATACAGGGTAGCATTGATAAAAACAAGTCTACAATGGGCGGTCTTATCACACACTAGATGGGGTAATTTTGTAAAGACAACTTTTGTTAGGGCATTCAAATAAATACTCACCTACACAATACAAACTTATTCAGAAAGAAGAAGAAAAATCAAAGTAAAAGGTAAGGCTCCTTCATCATTTTTTGCAGAAGTGAGCACGCATAACTTCTATGGGTAACGCATTTAACAAACTAGCTACTTGAAATGTAAAAACGGTTCTGAAGTGGCGACCGCGTACAGGAAAACGCAGTGTTGAGGCCCCCTATAAGATAGACCGATGACCTGGTGAAGAATAGAATAGAATAGAAAATTCTACAACTATCAAACAATGCCGTCTAGTCCCAAGCTAAGCAGAGTTTGTGTTATGGGTACTAGACAACTGGTAAACATACTTATATATTTCTAAATAAATATATATTATAGATAAATTACACCCAGACACAGAACAAATGATCATGCTCACCACATAAACATTTGTCCTGGGTGGGAATCGAACCCACGACCTCCGCCATAGCAGTCAGGGCCACTAACCACTAGACCAACAGGCTAGTCAAAAGGTTGCGGGAATCCGATGGACGCGGGACACACAGGATCGTTCATTGTGGCGAGAGTTGGGGAGGCCTATTTCCAACAGTGGACGTATATCGGCTGAAATGGTGATGTTGATGAACTGCAAAAGATTTGATCAAGCAACAAATAAGTGTTAGGAATCTAACTTTTTTTTTAAAAAAAGGAAACTACTATGTTCATCTACAATTTTCGCTGAAAAAGCCACAAATCAAGACGTAATCTTAAAATTCTATCAGAGCCATTACAGCAACTTCCTATACCGCCACAAATTCACGCGAACGCGACTATTAATCATAAAAGTTCTGTTATTAAATACCGTTCAACTTTATTGAGATTTTGAACCTGTGAACATATCGTTTTTTTTTCTTTTTTTATTACAATTGGTAGGTTCGCGGTAAACCATTATCTTGCCTGATTGTATGCCGTGGCCAGGTCTCAGAAATTCATCCCTTCATAATCTTCTGTTGTAGGTAAGTACGTATGTAGATCTAATAAGTATCTCATACAACATGTTGTATAAAATATATATTAGATCGTCCTGCATCACATGCCCGGTTACCTGCTCACGTGGGATCTAATAACAGGATCAGAACGAACTACCTGCGTATCTTTTTCTCCTCCTCGGTCAAATCCATCCAAAGGTTGTCTGTAAAAAATCGCTTTTAGCTATAAGACCGCCCATTGTAACACCCTATTAATTTTAAGTTTCTTATGTAATTTTGTATTTTTTGGTGTACAATAAAAAAATTATCTATCTATCTATCAGAATACTGGGCTGGGCAAGGAATCTGATTGGTTTTGCCATCGATACGCTAAGAAGAAGAAGATCTACATACGTACTCATACAACATCTTCTCCTATTGTTTACGTTTTTTTCTTCAATTCTGTCCTGTCACCCGTCAAACTATCACTGACTAAGGGAGTTAGAGTTCTTTCATATCACTCCTCAGACAATCCATCCTTCTTTTTTTCGGCCTTCCTCTCACTCTCCATCCATCTACATGTATACTTAGAACCTTTTTAGTTGTATATGTTATGCGTGTATTGATCACTTCATGATATATCCAATCAAACTGGCCAGATTAGATCAAAGTTTGTTGATATGTCGGTCCTTGTTTGGCCTACTTTCTTTAGACCTTTTATTATCATCGAAATTCTACATCAATGTGGCCAAACGAGGTTTCATATATCATTAAACGTTAACGTTCAAACAATCTGGCCAGTTTTAGTTCTAAAATCTGCCTCTAGCCAAGTTACAAACGTTTCGCTTGCGTCGAACGCTTCAAGTTGACCTTGCCGCCAATTCTTTTGTTCTGACCACGAGACTGAGCGTTGAGACGACGTCGTTCCCATACATTTGATACTTCCTACTAGCGTTAACTATTGCAGATTAGCAACTTAGCTAGGAGTACCAGTACCCCTAGCCAAGTTGCTAATCTGCAATCGTTTGCATCGTCACAGATGTCGCTACAGTCCGATTGCTTAAACATTTTTCAGCAATAGGAAGCTTCCTTATTCCTGAGTGACATTGGCTATATTTTATGTGCCTAAGCGGGCATAGCCGCGGGCAATAATTAATATTAATTATATTCTATCTATCATGGTGCTGCAAGTGCGACTGCTGAACGTAGGGTCCTGGGTTCAATTCCCGGGTCGGGCCAAAAGTGGTACTGATTTTTCCATTATAAATTACTGTGTAGCAGCCCGAAGTTTATAAGTTGGTGGTGTGACACCCCCGTACCTCGAACAGCACGTACAGTCAAATGCTGTGAATACAAACAAAACTTCAAAGGGTATTTTCACAGTATTTGAATATTTTTTGCAGGGTTTTTAATACGTATCAAATGAATTGTAATTCTAAAAAGTCTATGCTTTGTTGGAAGCCGATAATATGATATCAAAGTGAAAAACCAAACCAAAGTTTTGTTTATATTCACCTCTGCATTTCTATTCAACTCGTTTTATGGTAAAACCATTGATCCTGCGCCTGGTTTCTCTCCGGTCCTGTCAGCCAGTAACATTGCCGTCCCATCGGACTATGAGAGTAAAGGAATAGAGAGCGCACCTGTGTTTTCGCACCCTCTTGTGCATAGTATTATCATCTACGTACTTGACAAATCTCTTTTGAGATATTTTTTTTTATTCCTATTTTCTATATCAGGTAAGCTTTAATTCTTTTCTTCTCAGTCATACACTCCTGGTGGATTGGTCGTGGTCATGGATCGTTTGGTAGTTTGTTTGCGACTTTTGCGAAACTTCTCCATATCTCTCTATTTGTAGCATTGCGTGTGTATTCAATGGTCCCTATTGAACACGTGGAAGATGAGGTCTGTCCATTTAGTAGGTGATCGACCGCGAGAACGGTGGTCATTTTTGTTGGGTTGGTTGGCCCTCTTCTTTTCCCTGCTTTAATTTTTACAATTAAAAACCAGAAAATCAAAAAACCAGAAATCTTACATTTTTTTCTCAAATCTCAATAAAAATCCTTTTGAAATTATAACATAATTCATGGAAAAACATTATCACAAACAACCATAAAAAAAAACAAATGGAAATCCAAATCTAAATTACAAAACCACTGGTCTGACGGCGACAAATCACAAAAATCTTAATAAAAAAAATTACTTAGTTTGTAAACTTAATTAAATCCCTTATCAAGCTGTATCGAGATAAGGAGAAAAGTTGAAATTAAATTACATTCCCCGATTTAGGGGAGCCAGAGAAATTAATCTTTCTTTATCTCTGATTAATATGAATTTTTGGGAAGAGATTTTTTTATATCGTAATGGAATGTTGCAGATGAAATGTTTTGGTTCTGTTAGTTTCGTTTTTATCTTCCCCTTTTAATAAAGGCATCTTGGAGCACATTCTTCAAAAGTTTGTACTTCCTACAGCTAGATGAGGCAAGATTCAAAGATTCTAGATCTAAAAATTCTAGATTCAAAGATTTTAGATTCTGAGATTCTAGATAAAAAGATTCTAGATTCAAAGATTCTAGAATCAAAGTTTTACATTATCAAAAAGTTAGTCAGTCATAAAATTGAAGCAAATGCCACATCTCTATTGAGACGAATGTTCCAGAAACTCTATGGCTCTACTAATAAATATTTTACGAGTGATGAAGGAATTGCTAATTATGTACTAGAAATTCGCGAAGGTTTAAAAAAATTGGCTGATTGTGAATTGATCATATAATATATAGTGGAATCTAAAGAATAATATACAGACCGTGTTTTATACCGCCTTGATCCTTCTAATTATCTCCGTTAATTTATAAGAGATCTGTAAATATACCATCGCATTTATAATAGAAACATTACGTCAAAAAATGTCAATTAGAGACAAATAAAAAAGAAATATAATCCCCTCAGGAAAAGCCACCCTTAAAAAAATTTAATAACTCCCCAAAAAAATTCACATTCAATCGAACAGAAATCGTGATATACTTAATTGAATAATTCCCCAAGACTTTTGTCTAATAATCCCATTAATTTCCCCATCTTCCCCCAATTACCCCGGGGGTGGTAAAAGAATATTCGACAGATTCAGTTGCCAACTAACTCCGACTCAAATTATGAGTAATCTCGGATATTTAGCTGAGACAATTGGCTGTATGTTACACCGATGTGTAATATATGGGGTATTTATTAATTAGATCATCAAAAAAATTTATATTTTAGGATTCCGTATCCAAAGCCTAAAAACGGTACCTTGTTACGTAGACTCTGCTGTCCATCTAACTGTCACGTTTTCACAAATAATAATAATAATAGTTTACTATACAAAAAACGCGATATTTGCCTTTTTTGCTTCGGACGTTACAGAACCCTTCGTACGCGGGTCCAATTTGCTCTTGGCCGGTTTTTTTTTACCAAATTTGTTTCTTTGTTTTAATTCTTGTTGAGGTTAATACTAACTTGTATATTTTGTGTATGTGTCTATTGAAATTTTAAAGTATATCCTAATTATTAAAAAATAATGTATTTTTCAAAATACAAATACAGGCATAGCATTTTCATTAAGGGCGAATTTACGAAACTTAATAATATGATAATAAAAATACGTTAACAACTGACGTCGTTAGGGCTTAAGAACTATTGTATAACCGCATTAACTCATTGTATTTTTACTTAGAAGTAATAATAAAAATAACAACTAATAAATCCACTACAACAACAGTCCAGAATGAAAATCTTTCTACATTTATCAAAGTTCCTGCTACTCTTTACACGAATAGGATTAACAACGTCTTTAAACTAAAATATGAAACCACACAAAGATAAACACATTTTCTTATCTTCATTCCTGTAAAAGAAATCCAATTTCCGACCTAGTCTTCTCCTTTGGCCAGCTTCTTAGTGATTACAGCGAACAAGATTATTTTTACAAAAATTCCCTTCGTTGTATAAAATACTTGATACGCTTCGGTGTAAGTAGCTGCCTGAACAATACAGTTGAAAGAAGACACAACTTAGCAACGGAGAATTAAAAAGTTTTTGATTTTTTGTGTCTCCTACACAGAGACAGCTTTTTGTGTAGTCTTTACGATTTCTGTTTCCCTGGTACCATGGTTGCTATGATTAAAATACGTTCTTTGTTTTGAGCTGAGAATTACTTTGATAAAATGTCTTTTAAACGATATTTATATACTCGGATTTAAAGATAGGAAAGTTACCATTGTTTTTAATAATCATTTTAATGAACCTATTAATAAACCATCTTATTACAAAAACATGCCCTAGAGCTTCAGTACAAGAGTTGTGGCGTGTCAATATATGGTTGCCTAGCAACGGGTTTTGTTTGTGTCAATCATTAACATTTCAAATACAAAATCCATGTATTTGAAATATTCAAATCTTCCTGATCCGTTAAATCAATTATATTAATATTTTTAACAATTTTTATATGGAATAACACACAAAATCAAAGCTGACCTTACATAATCATAATAATATACATTATTAGTATTGAAGTTGGTACCATAGTTAAACTAAGGGTTATTTATTTATTATTATTATTATATACTTTATTGTACACCATTACACATACAAAAGGAAAATTAAAACTAAATCACATAAATACAATGGGCGGCCTTATCGCATTCCGCGATCTCTTCCAGGCAACCTGGGTTACCGCGGTCTAACTTTACCACCATATGACTACCATAGATAGTTTAAGAACTAGAGATAAACTTAATTTTTATACGTTAATTCCAAGTTCAAAACCTACCTTTGGTCCTAAACAAAGACATTAAACATATATTACCAATGTATCTATTTGTATCTATTAAATCTCTTTGGTCCTAAGCCTAGTAATAAACCAGGAACTACACGGCATTTAGATCGCGTTTTGGAATAAGGCGGAAAATGTTTCAGAAATAATTAAATGTAAAATCATCAAAGGCCTCAGATAGGTAGGATGCGAGTAACATTTGTTTTTAAGATATGAAATGCATCGTCACATCGCTATCGCATCGTTCCTGTCTGCGAATATTGTAAGCATTTACCAAGTACAACATAAAAAAGGCTTTGTAAACTCGAAAATACTGGATACATAAATTTCCCTATCCGAACAGGAAATTCAACTAAAAAGTTACTTGCCTTTCGCAAAGTTGAGTTTCCTATTATTAACAATCGGAGTGTTGAAATCAAAAACAACTATATTTGGTTCAAATTGAGTTCTAGGCATTGATGTATTTTGGTACATCAATGGTTATAGGACATTACCACAAAATAGATAGGTACTAGGTACAGAAGACAATCTCATGTATGTACTTCGCTTTTTATATCTACGCTGCCCACCGAGCACACTAATGAGCGTTTGAGCCGGAATTGTTCGACGAGAGGGCCGAGAAGCTACCAACGTGCAACGCTACCGAGATATCGTGTCCGTGAGCGGTGTCTAGTGTGCGTTGCTCAAGCGCGCTTTGTATGTAGATTGACTTCTGTACCTACATATATATTATGTGACATTACTGACACCCTGTGCCTCGGAAAGCTACATAAAGTCGTTGGTCTCGGTTTGTAATTCGTAGAACTTTGACAGTCATTACATCCGATGCCAGAAAGTGTGCCCATTAGGCTATCCAAAGAGTGTCGTGTTGCCCAGTAACTTCGTTGTGGAGGTCTGATAGGCAGTCGCTCCATGTAAAACACGGTATTCAGTCGCATCCAGTTAGACTGGATGCTGAACCAAGCATAGTTGAGAAAAGACTCGGGTGATGGTGATGATGATGAAACTCTCAATGAATTTGACGGAAAGGGATAATGAAACTATCATCATCATCCCCTTCCGTCAAATTCAGTTTGACTAAAATATTGTTCCCACTGCTGGGCTTCAGGCATCGTGTCTATCAGAACTAAACGTTCGTAATCCACCACGCTGGCCCAGAGCGGATTGGATGATAGATGATCGTCGGATTGTTGTCATAAAAGAGTAGAGAAAAATCGAACTGGGCAAAGCATCATATAATATATATCTCTCTCGCAATGGGTGGAGTGAGAGAGTGTGTCAGACTGTACTGACTAAAACCCAGTTGTGTCTTTCAATTACCTTTTCCACAGTCACCCTTTTAAACTTTTCCGCAGCCCAACCCCATGCCCCTTGGCAAGGCCTTTGACTCTCAACCATATCACATTTTACCAATATTGTTACGACATACGTTTTTTTGACCAAAGAAGCGTAATTTCAATTAGCAGTCACAGGTCCAAGATCCTAACTGCTCAATATAACATTTAATTTAATTGGCCTCTAAAGCCAAAAAAATTCATCTTACCTACATAATAGGGATATTGGGAAGTCCAGAACGTGTTTAGTGCTCATAAAGGAGATAAGCTCTAATCCATAAGCCTTAATTCCTCCTGAATCAGCATGCAAATGTCTCCTTAAAAAGTTATCCTCATCAATATTCTCATGACGTCACGAAATTACACCTACCCTCATTATGCGAACTGTAATCATGAACATAATAGCATACGTGACGATGGCAACAACTTTATCTACAACAAAACTCAAGGTAAAATCACCCTTATGCTCAAAACCTAGAGTCCAGGTAAGGTGTACAATTCAAGATTGTTTTTCCTCGACATGACATGCAGTACCGATATATCTTGAGCTTTAAGCTTAAACATTGTTTATGTGTTTATAGGTCAAGTTATATCGGTCTTTTGAATGCGGGTCATATAACTACGAATGTACTAAATCATAATAAAACTTGACTTTTATTGTTATACTGTTTTATCCCGCGGTTTTACTCGTTTCGATCTCAATAAATATTTGGTTTGTTTTATTGTGAACTATTTCCTGTTTAGTATCATAGGTTATTTTGTCCTTTATAAGGTACAAGAATGTAAACCCTCGTTGTTGGAGAAAAATGGTTGAAATAAAAAATATGGAGGTTCGTTTTGATGTGGCTAGATAGTTTTATTTGATATCAAATTGGATATAAAAGGCCTTTTTTATCGCATTGTTAACATGCATACGGGTATAGCGGGTTTTTTATTGTTAGTGGGTTTTGTATGCCCGGTTATGTAACACTGAACGATTTTTCTATATAGAATAGCACAACGGTAATGCCGTGAGTAAACGGGCGAGACAGTGCTCTCGGCCGAGTACTCGGTACGTGTAAACACAGCGCCAAGTGCTGGGCCTGGTACTTATCTCTACAACTCGGTTACATCACTGTCTTGGCTGAGCACCATTTTACTGTCTCGCCCTTTTACTCGGTACGTGTAATCAATGCATTACAACCACAAAATAATAGAAAAGAAAAGTAGAGAAAAATCATCATCAAAATGTCAACCAAAAGACAAAAGACATCCACTGTTGGACATAAGTCTCCCCCAGATCATCACACCGCAGGAACGGTCCTGTACATCTCGCAACCATCGACCCCCATCAGGTCATCTGTTCATCTTGTAGAAAGCCTTCCACCACACATCTTCCGATACTCGAGAGGTCTCCGCCGCCGATCGCCCCCGCGAGGGCACGGGCTAGAGTTAGTTTTCAGGAACCGCAGAAAACTGGACCTACTATTTCTAATATTACGTCCAGTTTCCCTCAATACTAAAACCTATTTTAGCCACATTATCAATCCTTACTCAAAAACAACCAATCATAAAGCTTCTCATATCCAAAACCAAGATGGCCGCCAAAAAACAGAGCACTTGCAATTGGACGAGTATAAATCACCTCTGACACACATTCGGTACATATCTTAGAACCAGAGTAAAATTCACAATGGACGGGGGATAACCTGACTATAATTCATCCCCTCCCAATATTAGGGGGATAGGATTTACATACCACATTTCATTCGGCCTACCCATCCGATGGTTGATTTATGCCGCGTCTCCCCTGGTCTTGAGTTTTGTGGTCCAAGTCTTTGGTGGCAGAAATTTGAATCTCTGTTAACTGTCAATAAATTCTAATATTTTTACGGTCTTCTACAAAATTTTAAGTCAATAGTGAATAGGTCCCGTTGCGTGATCGAATCAGAAATGAAGATATGCGCAGGAGAACCAAGGTTGCCGACATGGAACTAAGAATCGCCAAACTTATAGCAATGGGACAATGCTAGGAAAACAGATTGCCGTTGGGGCCGAAAGGTTCTGGAGTGGCGACCGCGTACCGGAAGACGTAGCGTTGGAAGGCCTCCTATAAAGTGGACCGATGAACTGGTAAGGGTTGTGGGAATACGATGGATGCGAGACGCAGAGGACCGTTCATTGTGGCGACACTTGGGGGAGACCTATGTCCAACAGTGGACGTCTTTCGGCTGAAATGATGAATTATGATGATGAAAAAGGGAATTTGAAGTCATGAGCATCAATTTGCAGAAAAGGTGATTGATTCCTAAGAGGTCTTCTTCCTGCCCTTATTCCATATTACTTGGGGTCGACGCAACACGTTTTTTTCTTCCATCCTGTCCTGTCACTTGTTAAACTATCACTAACTCTCTTTTCTTTCATATCACTCCTCACACAATCCATCCGTCTTTTTTTCGGTCTTCCTCTCCCTCTCCATCCATCTACACGTATGCTCTGAACTCTTTTAGTAATATGCGCTTCATCTCTCCTCAGGTTATTAGGTCCCTATCAAAGGCTTTTAATATCGTCTTTACTTTACTCCTGCAATCCGCTCCCTCTCTCAACTCGAGCCAACTATGACTCCCAACATTTGCGGTGGACCGTCGAATAAATTTTATTTTTTCTCACCGCGACGCCATTCGATTGTGCTCTGATTTATGTCATATCAGATGGATTTGTAATTGGACGATGCGCCAGTATTTACCTTCTTTTTTGTGGAAGAGGTGATTTACTAACCGTTCTATGTGGTGAAGGACCAGTTGGGTTTGTTTGTTCAGCAAATATTTGTAAGGAAATTTTGCTATCTATCCTTTTTGAGTCGATATTTTGACCAGTAGTATCAGTGTCTACGATAAAGTGTCACTTTATCAGCGATAGTGACTGTTGAAGAGTTAAAATGTTTGGGCTTCACCACGTGACCTTTCTGAAGAATCGGTCAATCCGCTACACTTTGTACTTTTTAACCGACATAAAAAAAAAGGAGGATTGTATGTTTTTTTTTATGTTTGTTCGCGCATAACTTCGTCGCTTGCCGACCGATTTGAAAAATTATTTTTTTGTTGGAAAGGGTATACTTCCCAAATGGTCCCATAGTCACCAAGTTGGGATCTGATGATGGAATCTTGGCGAAATCGAGGGAACTCCTCAAATTCGATTAATTTTTTTAGTGAAGTTGGTTATTTTTTTTTTTATAAAAAGGTTTTTCAAGGCAAGGCAAGAATAGGGTTTTTGATGTAAATGGTTACAGATATATAAATAACGTAGGTTATGTAGACAGATATGATGGATATTATAAAAAGAGCTAAAATACATTTTGCCTAGAGCATGCAGGTTATTTAATTTAATACATTCACAAAATTGCTAATATTTAATGGATAAAGAAGCAATTTAGATCAAAGAAAAGATGGATGGATTGTGTGAGGAGTGATATGAAAGAAATGGGAGTTAGTGATAGTGTAAGGGTGAAAGGATAGAATGGAAGAAAAAAACGTGTTACTCCGATTCCAAGTAATATGGGATAAGGGCTGGAAGAAAAAGACAAAATGACGATTTATTCTTTTTTACAATTATTTCTTCTGCTCCGGGTTGGAGCAGGAGATTTTTATTGACTAAACTCCACATACAACAAACATAAAACTAGACCCCGGACATCAACATAAATATGTCACACAATACACGTCTTTGAATTTTTGCTTCTCAGATATATCAGTTTCCTCACGATGTTTCCCTTTACTGCTTCGAGAGCTGTGGTGGTGTTATCATGTTATTATCTACCTGGTTTTGATTCCACAAGGTACCATCAAAGACACTTCCACCTGACCACCGCTAAGTTCATCTGCTTGTATTCGAAACTAAAACTTCTAAGGGTTAGGTATGGTGCTACGCCGCAGGATTCAAACGAATTTTTTTTTATGTGATCAGGCAGAAATGATCGCGGTGGTATAACTTGTAAATATGTTTACTTGCTAACTGCTCAAATTAATAAATGAAACATCGAAAAAATCTCTCAACATGTTCGCGTGGCAACGTATAAGGGAATTATAATTAATGAGTCGCTCATTAATGAATATTCCAGGTGCTATCGCCGTTACTGGGCTATTTACATACTTTCACGTCATACGTGCTTTTAAACACGTTTTTCATTGCTGAGTTATTGCAATTATATGGAGGAGTAGATTCGTCTAGATGGAAAGTTATTCAAGGCTAATTTAAAAACATTAAAACCTGAATTCCTAGCCAAGTTGCTAATCTACAATAGTTAACGCTAGTAGAAAGGTTTAAATGAACGGCAATGACGTCATATTAACGCTCAGTCACTTTCGCAAACACACAGTCGCAATTGGCGGCAAGGTCAACTTGAAGCGTTGGACCCGAGCGAAACGGTTGTAAGTTGGCTAGGGGGGCCGCTGTTATCTATACTATATAGAAGGAGAAACTGACTAACAGACATATCAACCGAAAGCCGAATCGACCTAAACTAAGTGAGTGAAATTATAGACAAGGGTTCCTTTTATGAAGTAGGCGAAGAGAGGATAACAGAGGATTTTCTTAAATTCACTTCCTAAGGGAGCAAAGGGGGATCCAAAGCTAGTATGGAGAAACCTACTTTCACACGGACAAAGCCGCTGGCATAACTAGTTAACTATAAATATTCTATTCCACTGCTTTCAAAACGGTGAAGGAAAACATCATGAGGAAACCGGCATGCCCTAGACCGAAAATTCGAAGACATGTGAAATTCACCAACCTGCACTGGGCCCGCGTGGTGGATTACGGCCCTTTCCCTCTTCTAGAGAGGAGACCTGAGTCTCAGCAGTGTAACATTAAAAAAGGCATGCAAAGGCAAAGTGAATTTGTTAGAATTGTCATGATACTATACTCTTCCCTACTCTCCCCTTCTATACTCTTCTCTACCCTACTCTACCCTACCAAATCCTACTCTACCCTACCAAACTTCACATAAACCATCTCCTAAATAGTCCGAACAAAGCCTAAAAATTTGGTTTGGACAGGTGAGCCCGTTCTTGAGTTATAAAATAACAACGAAAAGTGGCATTGATTTTTATATATATAGATTAGATATTATCATCAAAATGATGACATTTTCAGAAAAAGCCTTAAGATATATTGGGTTATAAATAATGCTTAAGTATGTACATCTTTTTACTCAAGCACTAAGCTCAGAATACGTAAATCTTTTAGGTACTCAGAGTTATGTAGATTACCTTTAAGCCTAATAAATACTGATTGCTCTTTGATTACCGTAAGATGCTCAATTTTTCATGACCGTGCCACAAAATATATAGGTACAGAAGTCAATATACATACAAAGCGCGCACGAACAACGCACACATAGACACCGTTCACGGACACGATATCTCGGAGCACCTCGGCCCGCTCGTCGAACAGTTCCGGCTCAAACGCTGATTAGTGTGCGTCCACCGAGCGTAGGTATAAAAAGTAAAGTACATACATGAAATTGTCTTCTGTACCTATTTATTTTGTGGAATAGGCTTAGAGGAATCAGGTTACGCAATTCCGATGTACATTCTTCAAAATGCAATCGGTAGAAAAACCGGCAGAAAGCTGAAGGCTTGCAACTCGGTGTTGATGCTAAAGACTAAGGGCTATATTTCATCGAGACACCATGGCGGTGCGACCAGTCGCCGCTACCAACAAAATGTATACAGCTCTATAGACAGTTACCCACCTGGTGCCCATCTGGTTGCGCAACCTATTTGGCGGCGCGACCAGCTCAGATGTGTGGCGACTCTGGTGTTAGTATGGTCTTTGGTGGTGGTGGTTTGGTAACTATGCGCTATATTTCATCGAGACAATATGGTGATGCAACTGGTCGTGCTGTCATGGTGTCCCGATGAAATATAGCCTTTTGAATTAGTAGTTCCGGATGTAGCTATTTGTCAAATTCCTAGTTCGACGCAAAGTTACACAGACAGACAGCCAGATAGGTAGACAGACAGAGCAAAGTCTATATTAATTTATATGGGTTTGAATGTGACGTTTCTAACCATTTCCGCGCGCTATGTTACCTACACATCTTGCACGGGGGGTGTGCAATAACTCATATTTTCACCCATACGGCTAAACACCGTGAGCCTTGCATAAATTATAACTGTCTCCTGTGATAGGTTTAAGTAGTTTGAGTTAGTACAGTTTTGCAGTAAGGGTTGTGTGGACGAAATCTATGAATTGTGTAACTTATGTATAGTGAGTTTAAATACAGCAAGGCCAATTACAGCAATAATTATACTTACTTATTTCAAGGCCACTTCCTTTATAACGGTGAAGAAAAAGATAGTGAAAAAGCGAAAATTCGAAGACATGTCGTTTCTTTAAAATGGTGACCAGTCGTTAAGAATAGTCAGTATACGGAAAATATAACATTAGTCTCACCTCGGGCAGAGCATCGCCGTGCCCTCGCGAGGGCGATCGGTGGCGATCTCTTGCGCCGGGCCTTGGTACAGGCCATGGTCCGGAGCGAGGAGTGGCAGGCGGTCGTCTCCTTCTGCGAAGCAGTAATGCTAACAAATGAGGCCGACCGTATTAGGCAACGGCACTCACAGTGCCCCAGCCGCCGCCGGGATGCGTTTCCCGATTTTCGGCCGCCGTAGGCGCGGACTTGCGGACGGCGAGCAATGGGTAGCTCGCTGTCCGACCGTCCGGTAACTCTTCGGACTGAGCCTAAGTCGTCGACGACACGCTCTGTTCCTGCGTGCCTCAAGGAGTTGTCAGCAGTGGCAGGGTCCCAGCTGGGTCGAAGCCTTCTGGGGTTTGCTCCGAAAGGTAACTCAGCCTGAAGCAACGAAGGAACAAGAGTTTTTAGTCAGTAAAAGTCTGACACTATCTCCCGCTCTGCCCAAGAGCTGGGGATGTCATTAGATGATTTTCCCACCGGAAAAAAAACATCAGTTTCGCCAAGAAATATGGTGTTATCTATTTACTAAAAAAGTAAAATTCTGGGTTTCAGCTGCTTTCGGTTTGACTGGGGGCCATTCCCAGTAATTCGGGTAATGACTAGAGAGAATATTGTACTATGGTTTATGTCTGTAATTGGAACTGTGAGTGTTTCTGAAAGCCTCTAACGAGTAACGTCTAGACCTTGAGTACCAATCTATTCAATGATAATAATAATGATTACATGTCTGCTATTTATTACTGTTGCTATCTAAGCCTCCTATGGAATATACCTTATAAAGAAAGTAAAAAACTGAAGAAACACTGGTGGATTTTAGTCAGTAAAAATTTTGATACGCCCTCTTCTCAGAGTGAGGGGAGTTTTTTTGAAGTTTCCTAATCCATAAAGAAAAAATAATCTACTAGATGCAAAAGCGCAGCACATCTCGATATGGCAACGCTTGTAAGAACCCCCTCCTTATATCTTTCGACTGAAATTATGATGATAATAATAATGGTGGCAATATTAAATGTCAAATTATTATTATTATCAAATGTTCAATTATCCAAAAAATACACAAAAATTACAACAACAACAATACAACAACAACAAACAATCACCAAACAACAACAACAACAACAACAATTGTCAAATTATTATTATTACTAAATGTCCAATTATTATTATTAAACGTCCAATCATGTTCCGCTGCTCGGTAAATTCCACTTCTGAATAGCTTATAGAGTTTCTTGAGAAAAATATTTATTCTTAAAAAGCTAGTGGCTAAGTACGAGATTTCTTGTAAACTGACATTGTTGGTTAACTTATTATCCTTATCCTTACTAATATAAAAGCGAAAGTGAGTTTGTTTGTTTGTTATGTCTTCACGCCTAAATGACAATACCTTTTAAAAAAAATTGATGAAACTTGGTACACGGATAGAGCATGTCCTGGAATAGGAAATAGGATACTTTTTATCCCGGAAGTATGTTCCCTTGGGATAATTTTCTTCTACCACGGGGGCGAAGCAGCTGGGTGCAGCAGCTGGGAGCAACTCTATAAATAATGCTATCAATGTAAGGTGGGAACTGAATTTAACTTCTTGAAACTCTTGGTATTAAATACTTAGTATAAAACAGATGGAAATGCATAAAATCTTCTATTACAAAACATCTTCTCAATTTGGATTAGACATGTATGTAGAATGACGCGTGTTTTCAATAATAATTTTGGTTTAGTTAAGTTTAATATTGATAGGCTCGCGTTCGATCACTATCTCACCTGATGGTAAGCGATGATGTGGCCGACGATGGAGCATGCTTGCCTAGAAGTAACCTATTCACTCTTGACCTAAAAACCTCTAAGTTGTAGCTATAACTTATCCTTAAGAGGGTCCTTCTCCACTCGCTTATCGTAAACATCGAAAATGGTATAAAAGCTTGTTACTTCATTTAATGCAATCCAACGCGATGTTTGACGAAAACGCAACGCAAAAAAAGAGAGATAACGCCTGGAAACTCTGTTAGTATTCGGTAATTCCGATATTTACTCGAAAATTTCACAAAACTTGCTCCAGGAAATAGCTGTTTTTTTTTTAACCCTTAAAAGTTTTTGGAAAAAGTTGTCATCATTTAGAATCTTAATAAAATTTGCAAGGTCTCTAGAGGATTACTTTTTTGACTTTTTTAATTTTTAGGCAAATTATGAAGTGTCAAAGTTCATACAAAATAGGACATTTTCAGAGGTTTTTACTGGATTAGTTTTACACAAATTTAGAAATTGGTTTCTTTAGAAACCTAGATAATATCCACAAGATACTGTGTTTCCAAAACATCTAATGAAAAGTGTGTAATAACGTCATAATCAGTTATGAGCGGTTGTATGAAAAACAGTGAAAATGTGTGTCGTGATGCACCACCTTAAGAGGGTCCTTTTCCATTCGCCTATCGTCAACATCGAAAATGGTTTACTACTTGGTTTGTTACTTTATCTAACGCAATCCAATGCGATGTTTGACAAAAAGGCAACGTAAAAAAAAAGAGATAACGCCTGAAAACTCTGTTAGTATTCGGTAATTCCGAGATTTACTCGAAAATTTCACAAAACTTGCTCCACGAAATAGGTGTTTTTTTTTAAACCCTAAAAAGTGATCGTTACACATTGTACTTTATTTATTGCATGTAACCGTTAGCATAATACCAGTGTAAAAAATTGTTGATGAACCAATAAATAAATAAAAAAAAGATATTGTTAAACCCTGCATGTTTTAGCCTCGTCTTACAATTTTCCTCCAAAATAACGCCAATTTCGTATATTTTTAACACCAAAACGTCTTAAGCTTGCAAAAACTCCGACTACCCTAAAGTTTTTGCCCTCTAAGTCGCGAAGACAGAGTGACCTCATTGTCATATTTGTTCCAACCTGTCCGGGCGCAATTCTTAAAAAGATAATCCCTGGATAAAGCCTCTTATTTATATTGCTGGGCTTGGAAACGAGCGGAGGGTCTGTGTGGAGTTGAAACTTTGAAGTTACTGGTTTGACGGGTGGTTGAGAAAGTAAAGATTTGGTTTTGAGAGGGTTGCGAATTTGTTTGAAAGAGTTACCGTGGCCTTGGAACGCAAAAGGCTGTTGAAGGAACACAGGTGGGTTTTCGTCAGTAAATTCTGAGGCAGCCTCTAGCTCCTCCTTAGTACGGGAGAATTTTGTATTTTTTTTTATAAACAACATCAACAATGCAACACAACACACACAACAACAACGCCCACACAAACATACAACATCAACAACATACACAACAACAACATTTTTATAGTTTTGGTCTCCCGCTCGCCGCCTCGCGCTTAGCTTTCGATGGATACGACACGTACAGAGCCGGCCGTCGTGGCGACACTTGGGAATGGCATACGTCTTTCGACAGAAATACTGATGATGATGAAAAACAGAAGCATCACTATTCTGACTACACAATTGAAAAATTACAATCTGGTCTAATGATTAGTGGCCCTGACCGCTTCCGAGTTCGTGGGTTCGATTCCCATCCACAAATATTTATGTGATGAGCATGATCATTTGTTCTTTGTATTTAGTATGTTTATCAGTTGTCTAGTACCCATAACACAAGTTCTGCTTAGCTTAGAACTAGACAGGGTTGAGTGATAGTTGTGGAATATTATTATTATATATTACACTAGCTTTGGCCCGCAGCTTTGCTCGCGTGAAATTCGGGGTAACACAATTCCCCTTTCAGCTTATTTTTTCCCGACATCTTCAACAAATATTGTTAATGTAAACAGAAATAAATACAAAATTTAACAAATTATTTACAAATTTGAAACTTTCTTCAAGAATCACGCTATCGAGTGGTAAAAACCGCTTGAAAATCGGTGCAGTGGTTTTTGAGTTTTTCGCGAACAGACAGACAGACAGACGTGGCGGGGGACTTTGTTTTATAATATGTATTGATTGATATTATTTACTGCTTTCAAGTAGTATCACGTCCATAACACAACTAGATGTTTACACGCACGCAATTTCTAATCAGTCTAAATATAAAACCACCCAAAATATTCTCGCCAATTTAGGATCCTCCACTCCAATGTAATCTTAACAGACAACCCGTGATAAGTGCCCGCTCGCAAATCCTTAAAAATTACGACACTGTGTCGTGCCGCTGTGGTTTTGTCATATTAGCGTAGTACCGCGGCGATATATTTCGGCTTACACAGAATTTTGTTGGAAAACCAAGCGTTCATTAGGAAGATTTTTTGGAGAGATTGTTCGTGGAAAAAATTGTGAAGTGATGTTTTTTTTTGGTATGCGAAGGCTCGTTTAGGGTGCGTTTTGATATTTTTTACTGTTTTAGTGTGCTTGAGGTTGGTAAAGTAGTTCTTTGAGAGTGCCCTCAATGTATGTCAGATAAAAACAGATGTACTTGCACTAACTTTTGCCAGCGGTTTCACCCACGTCAAGGTGGATTTGCCACCCAAAACTTAGGCCCCCCGTTTTATAAAGGGGTGAGTTAGAGAGTGTGTGAGAGGAGTTTAGAAAATCCTCTCTTAGTGCTAGCCTACGTCATAAATCATGTGTTTCACGCTCCCAGTCCCAACAGTTATGTCTGTGCATTATTAGTTAGTCAGTTTCTTCTTTTATATGTATATGGGCAGCAACTAAAGGAACAGACATGAGTTTTAGTCAGTAATCAGCCTGTTGCTGACAACTCCTTGAGGCGCGCGGGAACAGTGTGCGCCGTCGACGTCTTGGGCTCTGTCTGTACAGTTACCGGATGGTCGGACGGCGAGCTACCCATGGCTCGCCGTCCACGAGCCCGCGTCTACGGTAGCTGGAAGTCGGGATCGGAATCCCGGCGGCGGCGACGAGAGCGCCGTTGCCTGATGCGGTTGGCCTCCTCCTTTGCTAGCTTGCTGTCCTCGTACCATCTGTATGACAATGACAAGAGTAAATGGGTTACTTTTAGGTAAGCGTGCTCCATCGTCACAAGTTTCTCCGCATGTAGGCACGTGATCTGCATGAACTCGCGTGGATGCAGTTTCAGTGTGTTGGACTGTGCGTGTTTTCTATACATTCACGCACTACGCTGCGGGGTGCGTGGCAGTCTGATAACTGCCTAAGAGAGGATTTTTAACCGACTTCTAAAAAAGGAGGAGGTTCTCAATTTGGATGTTTGTATTTTGTTTTAATGTTTGTTCGCGCATAACTTCGTCGCTTGCTAACCGATTTGAAAAAATATTTTTTGTTGGAAAGGGTAGGTATACTTTCCAAATGGTCCCATAGTCACCAAGTTAGGATCTGAATCGTCACTCCGCAGACGATGTCTCACCTTCCGTCCTGCACCACGTGCCCGGTTACCTGCTTACGTAAGGACCTAATGACAGCATCAGCGGACGGCATCGCCGTGGCCGATTTCTGGGCTGGGCAAGGAATTTGACTGATTTTGCCATCGATACGCTAAGAAGAAGAAGGATCTGAAGATGGAATCTTGGCGAAATCAAGGGGAATCCTCAAATTCAATTCAATTTTTTAGTGAAGTCGGTTATTTTTTTTTATAAATTGTTTTTTTCTAACATCCAACCCCTAGTTTATGAAGCCTACGTGGCAGAAGACAAACCTATCAGAATAAAATGAAATTGGCCCTTTCGTTTCATTAAAGGTTTGAATTGACAATTAAGATCTTTATGGAAGTAATTAGGGTTTTATGGAGCAGTTATTTTTATTGGCTCATAGGCACTACGTTTTAAAAATGGCAAAGGCCTCGCTGGCTTTTGTCGACCGTCAAATTTTTGATCAAAATTATTTCAAACATTCGTGTCATGATGGCCAAGTGTTCAAAACACCCGTCTCTCATTCATGAAGTTGCGGGTTCGAAACCGTGCAAATATAATAAGCATTTAATGTTCCTTTTTAATGTTCCCTCCGCTGGAACTCAGGTCTCCTCTCTAGGAGAGGAAATGGACCGTAATCCACCACTGCGAGCACAGTGCGGGTTGGTGAATGTCACATGTCTTCGAATTTTTGGTTATAGGACATGCCGGTTGCACGGTGTCCTTCACGATGTTTTCCTTCACCGTTTTGAGAGCTGTGGAGATGAAATAAATTATACAAAGTAACGTGCCTGGCCCTCATCAAAATATTATGAGTCCATCTTATAAAAGGTCTGCGTATACTCAACGCTGCGAAGAGTGTCCATGAAGTTTCTATAACGTTTCACTCCATAGCTGCATAGAGATCTACGCTTTGGAATGAGCAATTGGTATCATTTTTCTGACTGACTTTTTGTTAATTCAAAAATGTCTCATCATTTCAGCCGAAAGACGTCTACTGTTGGACATAGGCTTCCCCAAGCGTCGCCTCGCATCCACCGCATTCCCGAGACTCTAATCAGGTTGTCGGTCAACCTTGTGGGAGGTTTTCCAACGCTGCGTTTTCCGGTACGCGGACGCCACTCTAGAACCTTTCGGCCCCATCGACTATCCATTCTACAAGCAATGCGTCCTGCTCACTGTCACTTTAGTTTGGCGATTCTTCGGGCTATGTCAGCGACTTTGGTTCTCCTGTGGATATCTTCATTCCTGATGTGAACACGCAAATAAACTCCGAGCATAGCTCTTTCTTTTGCCGTTTGGGTGACTGTAAGCTTTCTGATGAAGCCCATTGTAAGCGACCATGTTTCAGTGCCACATTTCATAACTGGCAACACGCACTGCTCATAGACTTTTGTCTTGAGACCCTGTCAAAAGTGTCTATAAATGGTTTATTCGAAATAAATACCTCAATCTGATTAAGATTTGTTTCCTCAAAACGTCTGCACCTACAAAAAAACAAAAAATAATTTCACAAAAACAAATAGGCTGCTTACAAATCTAAATCCATTGTGAACTTCTAAGTGTAAGAAGAAGGAAAATACACGAGTGCTACACAAGACGCGATTGTTGGCTCGCAGCCCAAAAATAAAAATAGGAATATAGGATAATCCGGCTGAACCCGGGGAAACTTCCCCAATAAACGGCATTAGCTTAAAATTTTATTTTCTTAAAGCATTACTGGGAATGACGATAAATATCATTTCGTGGTTGTTTTTGTTTAAGGAGATTTTCGGCTTTAAACTCGAGGGTGCAGTTTTGAAAATGCTGATAGGACGTGCTAATATCGTCTAACTAAACTAAAAGTTACTGTTCTTTTTTAATCATAATCCTTATAATCATTATGTTGTTTTTAACAATACATTAAATAAGCGTGTGTTGAGGGAGTTCCCATGAATATTACCCCTCTACATTCGGATTACTTTGGGAAAGCAAAAAAAATTGTTTAGAACTTTGGCAGGAATATTTTGACAAAAGGTCAAAAGAAAAAGGGGTATGGTACCGAACTATTCAGCCAGAGATTTCTCAGGTTCCATGGATAGACTGTAATCTCAACAGAAATTTAATAACTATAGCTGTAAGACTTCGTTCCGGACATATTCCATCAAATAAATTCAACTATTTAATGAAGAAAGTTTTGTCTCCAAATTGTGATGACTGTGGTGTGGTTGATGATGTTGTCCACATCTTGATGGAGTGTGTCCGGAATGAAAATACAAGAATCAATATTTTTGGACTCTGTAAAACGTATGATATTGGCATTTGTAATAATCCTCTCTTTTCTAATACCCAAAAAAGGTAAAGAATTGTTTGAGTTAGCCTTAAGGTAGATTGTAAGTTTTTGTGTTTTCTGTATTGGGTGATGTGGTCGCTAAGCGACAAAGGCCTTTAATTAAATAAAAAAAAAAAACAATACATTGAGTGATTTATAAAAAAGTTTTGGTTAGTTAGTTTATTAATTACAAACAAAGATAGAAACATAATTTTTTTCTCTTTATGATATTCCTAGCTTTCGCGTGAAAGTACAAAATATATAGCCTATGTCAGTCAGTGATAAAGTAACCATTGTAGGAACTTTATAACAATACTAGCTTTTGCCCGCGGCTTCACCCGCGTACATCATCCCAGGATAAAAAGTATCCTATGTGTTATTCTGGGATATGGTCTACTCGTGTACCAAGTTTCATCGAGATCCGTTCAGCAGTTTTTGCGTGAAAGAGTAAAAAACATCCATACATACAAACTTTCGCATTTATAATATTAGTAGGATTTATCTGCAAATAAATCTCAGACTTTGAGTCAAAGTCAAACATTTATTTGCAGATAATGCTTTGTAGTAGGTATTCTACTAGCGATTTTTTTTAAATGGATCCGATAGTTTTCAAAATAAATTACAAACTATAATACAAATCGTTCCTCTTTATATTACTCCATACAAACTTTCGACTCCCGTTTCATCCTCTTTTTCGAAATCGCTGTGGTACTGCTGGCAAATTATTTTATTTCTTAGACTTAAATAGTATAAACGATGAGACAAAACGCTTATTCCGGACCGTAGTAGCATCAAAAATAACTAAATTGCCTACACACACCACTCTTAAAAACTGCCCCAAATATTTTTTATTCCCAAAAATTCACAAGGACATTTCTGACCAGCCAATCATGGGTATGATAGGGCCGTCCCTCCAAAAGACGGGAAGGATACAACGTCATCAATCATAATTCCGGCCGGATATGAGGCCGGCAATTTAGATAATGTCCACAACTGAAGATTGGAAGCCGTTAATTTGAATGTTAGACCGGTTTGATTTGAGTTTGATAACTCTTTGTGTGTGAATGAGATGGTTTTCGTGATTTGATTTGTAATATTTTGTTTGATTGTCAGAGCTGTAAGTTTAGTTGAAAGATTGATAGAGGTAGATATATGACTGGCCTGTTGTCTAGTGGGTCTACGCTGACTGCTATGCCGGAGGTCGTGGGTTGGAATTCTACCCAGGACAAAAGTTTGTGTGATGAGCATAATCATTTGTTCTGTGTCTGGGTGTAACTTATCT
Source organism: Mythimna lalbum (assembly GCA_949319445.1). Lineage (NCBI taxonomy): Eukaryota > Metazoa > Arthropoda > Insecta > Lepidoptera > Noctuidae > Mythimna > Mythimna lalbum. Next base: position 15,049,379 of record OX439370.1, on the reverse strand, counting down.
ATAATATGTATGTATTTAGAAATATAGAAGTATGTTTATCAGTTGTCAAGTACCCATAACACAAGCTCTACTTAGCTTGAGACTAGACTGCGTTGTGGAATATATTACATATATAAAAGAAAAAAAACCGGCCAATTGCGAGTCATATAAATGACACAACCAATAGCAAACTTGCGATCTAAGTGTGCGTGGTCTGATTAGTTGCGTAATGAGCATTTGTATTGGTTTATTGCCTGTAGTGCAGTTAAAGGGTGTGAGACAAGCGGCGACACTTGTTGTAGTACAAATCGAAAAGTATTTATTTTCTAACCTCTTTCATTTTTTCTTTAGGACAGACAGACGGACCGTGGAGTCTCAGTAATAGGGTCCTGTTTTAACCTTTGGGTACGAAAAACTAAAAAGACTTCATACTCAGCACAAGCAATTGTGAACTCTAGACTAACAATGCAAACCAAAACATACGTATCTCGTAATTCCATATCATGGCTGACCAACATTTGGTACATTTTCAATCGAGCCACATTTCCAGACTGCTCCGCAGCGGTCAGCCACGAGAGGAATGTCACGTCCAGCCTCAGTAGTAAAATGTTTACGACCTCACACTCATTTGAGGAATCCGGTGTGTGCGGTAATGAAACGCACAAATGAAATGTGTTTGTGGAATATTTGATTATGTGATATACTTTTAAAAAAAATCGGTAGCTAATGGAAAGAAGAAAGAAAAACGTTTTATTAACCCTTCAGATACCGTCAATTAGAGACACAATAGTAAGACAATAGATGCGCGGCCACCGGTGGTCGCTTGGGGATTCATGAATTAACGCGAAATAAGACGCATACTTTAAGGTAGATAACAAACATAACAAATGGCAAAACGAATGCTGCGTTCCATTTCTGGAACTTTCTCTCCCCTCCATTTGTGACAGTTAAATGTAGACACTTTTAGTTTACAGTTACCGACACCGAACATTTTTTGATTGTCATGAGTATGTGCTAAGTGGAAGCAACTGGACACAAAAAATGTTTACGTACACGCAGGGACCTTGTTCAGGTTCGCGAGAATCTAATGTATGAGTGACGTACAGGACCGGTCGTTGTGGCGATGCTTGGGGGAGGCCTATGTCCAGCAGTGGACGTCTTTCGGCTGATATGATGATGATAATGATGATGCGCTGGGAGTGGATGATTTCATACTAGTTCTACAGAGATCAAATATTCATCGGTAGCTTGTATCTGACACAAGACACACGTTTGCGCCTTGCCTAACAGACCATTACGAATAGAGAATTACAAGCATTTTTGAAATGTTAAAATGTCAGTCAGTCAAAAAAAAAGTAAAGCTAAATTGCAAGTTCCAAAGCGTAGATCTCTTTTAATTAAATCATATTATGAGTTACATAAATCTTGATTACAGTTTCTTGTCACTTCTATTATGTGAGCACAATTTAGATAAGTAACAAAAAAAAACTAATATAAAAATAGAATTTCCATTACTCATACTCTGAAAGTAGGTCTGAAGTTGCCTGAGGAGCGGGCTGAAAAGTATAACACTTTTCATCCCTAGGGAGTTTTACTTTCAACTAACAGCTGTCAAATTATTAAAAAACAAAAGAAACTAGGTCTATCTTCTTGTATTCGTAATGAAAAGCACAGTGCTTACCTCGGGGTTAAAGTTACTTATTTAGTCCCTCGAATTAGCGACCTCACTACGCTCGGCCGCCAACTCCTTCTCGGGACGAAATAAGTAACTTTCACCCCTAGTGTAACAATGTACTATTAAATTAAGCCATTGACAGCTAAGAAGTGACCAGTCTCAACTGACGGCTTACAGGTTACAGTTTGGAATATATTACTAAACGCTAAAGATGATTTTAACTCAAGATATTTGACTGATTCCTTATCTAGAACACAGCTCATATATTTCACACCATACCTAAACAATACCGTAAAAATGCAACGTCTTTCGCAAACCATTTCGAAGATAAGGGTGCAAACTCTTGCACTATCTCATTACCATGCTTTATAGCCAGTTTTATGGGACCCCATAAATAAATTCTGTCTAGGGAAGGTGTCTGAGGTATCACCCTAAAGTTAGTAAACGGATGGGAAACGTTATGGGGGTAGACATTTTTATGATGACAAGGTATTTTTGGTCGTAACGTCTATTACACATAAAAGCATGGGTACTGAAGTTGCATATAAAAAAAAAAAAACAATTTATTGTGAAATAAAATTAGTAACCGTATTCTTAATATTATATCTAGCCAAAAAGCATAAGACTCAAAATTCTACAAACTAATTCAAACTGGATAAGTCCTTATTGTTTGCTGCAATTTTATCAAAACTTAAGTATTTCTTTTTCAAACTCTCCGAAATTTCTTTTTTTTTACTTATGGTTTTACACTTTTTGTGCATTTAGCCAGGATTTAGTTTAGAAAGTAAATTACAGGTTCGATACATAATACAGTCAATTATGTATTTTCAATTGAATACTTAATATGCATCTAACACAGTGTTTATTTTTTTAATTTGCAGCTTGTTATGTATAAAGGCAGCTTTCTTAGCAAGCTTCGGTAAGGCAGCAATAAAATTATCCGCTCCATTTTTATAGAGATTGCACTTGTTTCAATTATTACACATATTGTCCAGTTGTATAGACTTTAGACACTAAACTAATTACAACAATTTTACATCACAATTTCTACTAGAAATCAATTTGCGAATAAATAAAACAGCCACACTCAAAACAATCGTTTCTAAAAGGATTTTTAAAAGTTTAGATTAAATATAATTTCGGTTCCTAATAATAGTTCTATATTTGCCTATAACCATCAAAACTACTAAATATTAATAACTTAATAGGTATAATATACAAACTAAAAGTAATAATATTTACAAACGGATAAAAAAAGAAATTATTGGGCATTAAACAACTCATCCATATCGATATCAATAACCCATCCATCGCATTGATATCGATGTGGATGAATTTTGTACCAGTGTGCCCGGAACGCTGGCAGCATTGCCACGTTAAATAGCAATGCTGATTAATCAGCATTGAGAATCAGAACTGTCCGAAGAAACGCCCAGCCTTCTGGTCGCGTGAACAGTCGACCAATTGTTTGCTGATATCACGAACAAGTCGATGAGCGCTCGGACTCCATAGTCTAAAAGTAAAAAGTATTTGTCAAACTCTACTCCATTTTACATTCGCATTAAAACATGGTGTGACTCGTTCACAAGTCAGTTTTAGTAATCAGTTCCTATTTCTATATATACTCTTTTCGTTACTAAAGTAAACAAGAATATGAACGGCATATTTCTCATTCATTAGCTCTAACATGCCGTGTATTTTTTTCTGGGTTACATTTTGATAAATTATTCATTATATTATGTATAAGGGTCCCCCAAAATAACATACGTAAAATATGAGTATGCAAATAAATATCAAGAGAATGTATTAATAAATAACAAATCATGAAACATACTGACAGGTCACCACAAATCACGGCTAACCTGCATTCTATTTTAGTTCCAAAACCTACCACTCAATTATATTATCAACTTTATGGTCCTCATAACAGAGTCTGAATTAATAAAGCCAATATGTTCACTTAGAGCTCAGCTAAACCATTCAAAATTCAACCTTAGAGTAACTGCAACAGAGCAGAGATTTTGTTGAAGGTTAAGCCAATGTCTTCAGTAGGTTATGGAGTCATAAAGGGTACTGTCCTTGGCCCCACAACGACTTGATTTTATATTTCCATAAGGGATGATAGCTTCTCTTTATGGTGCATGACGATAGCACTGCTTAAGGGAGAGTGTTATGGAGGGAAGGAATTTGTCAGTTAAGCCCATATCTTATGTGATGATGATGGTAGAATTGTCAAGATAAGAATTGAGTGAGGAAGACATTCGAGAGTGTCGATGACGCAACGATATATGAAGGAAGGCATACCTATAGCTGCGCTAATCACTATATGATTGAAATTTCGGTGATGATCATGACTAAGGCAATAATGATAGTAATGATGAATAAGGGAAGGATGGAGGGGATGGCATGAATACATCAATAACGACATTGAAAAAAAAGCAGTAACCATTGCCGAAAACGAGCTGAGTAGCTCGGCGTTCAATAAAAACCGAACCCAAGTCTACTCCACGTAGTATACAGCATAATGATGATGGGCCTTGCTAGGGCTACCGCGATCCTAAAAATCCAGGAGTAACTAAAAACACTGAAGGTTTTAGTCAGTAATTGCCACGCTTTATCAATCTACCTAAAACAGGAAAAGTAATTTGAATATTTTTCACCCCAAGAAAAAGCAAAAAAAATATCTTGGATCTTGTTCTACTTATAAAATGAAAATAGATTGTGTGTCTCTGCAAGTAACATATTGTTTTTTGTAGAGGTTCTTCACATGGAGTTTACCATATTTTGGAGGAAATTTTATTTTTTGCTTCTAATGAATAAACTCAAAAACTAGGTACTGGACTAATTTCTAAAAGTTCTTTCACCAGTAACAAGGACATATAATTGATATTTTTGTATTAGTGGTTTTAGATAAACTGACTCGATAATGTTTTCTTTCGCAATAAAACAGTTCGAACATATCGCTTAAGCAAGTTTATCAAAATACATACCTTTGCCTTACTTAATTCGGCCTTATTCTTAATTCCCATATCATACTTAGTCTTAAAATGTTCTCACTGCTGGGACTCAGGCCTCTACTCTAGGAGAAGAAATGAGCCCACCATCCACAAATCTGTCTTCGAGCTTTTGGTTCTAGGACATGCCGTCCCATTCATATTCTTTTCTTTCAATGTTTTTGGAGCAGAGTGCTGATAAAATAAACTACACTGAGAAGCTCTTGCCGTTTTTGGTGACAAATCGTTAAATGACCTTCCCTGCTTTGGGTCGAGCAAGAAGGTTCCTTTAGTTACCCTTTGAGTTCCAGGGCTTTACGTCTTGCGTTAACCTTTTCAAACAATCTTACGATGTACAACAGACAACTGACTTGTGAGGCATAGCCTACTGGGCCCACTAGAATTTAGTTATTGTCACAATAAAATAATTAGATCACAATCTACTTAAACTCAACAGCTTAATCTCAAATTTCTTCAAGTAACATCTCCACCCTTAAGCAAGATCTATTCGGTTAACCGTTTATGAGCAGCTCAACGTTTATATAGCTTAAATATTTCAAGCTATAACTGAACATGAAGCTCAATTTAGTACGTCATAAACTGTGGAAAGTCAAGTCTTTGTGTTGTGGCGTGAGTAATTCATGTGTGCGGGCGGTTGGATATTCATGACTTCAATTATCAATTCTAGGTGGATGCTTTTCATTGTCTACTAGTTTGATATTCTGAAGGTCAATGAAACTAACGATTTATTTAATTAGAGACTACTTTAACTCTTCAGATACCGTCAATTAGAGACAATAGTAAGCCAATTACAGCGCGAATCGCGTTCGATTGGAGCACTAAATATATAGGTATAGAAGTCAATCTACATACAAAGCGCGCTAGAGCAACGCACACATAGACACCGCTCAAGGACACGATATCTCAGAGCCTCTCGGCCCGCTCGTCGAACAGTTCCGGCTCAAACGCTTATTAGTGTGCGTCCACCGAGCGTAAGTATAAAAAGTGAAGTACATACAGAAGATTGTCTTCTGTACCTATCTATTTTGTGCTTGGGGTTTAATGAATTAAGACAGCTATTTTTATTGGTGTCATTAAAAAATCTTCTCTTATTCTTGTTAGAATGAAAGGAAGTATCAGATTTTTACTATTTAAAACTCCTATCCTTACGGCCTTGGTCACTTCGTTCTTAGCGGGGTGGTATCAGTAAGTGGGCGTGGGGCGCTAATAGCAACGTCTCTTGGCGTGCTACAAACATTATACTTCTGATCTTGCCGCTCGCCGCCCCAAGCTTAGCTACCACTCATAGCGGCAAGATCGTGAACGAGCCGTTAGAGTGACCTGCTAGTTATTCTGACAGCTCACAACCCTCACACTTTGTTCCACCTCCTTTTGCTCTGTTAGTGCTTCGCAGAAGGAGCTGCCTATTTTGCATGCCCTGCCGATCTGTAATATGACCCAGACGCGAGAGATCACCGCCGCCGATCGCCACCACGAGGATACGGCGGTGCTCCATCTTAGCGAAGCAGGTCTTCACCACATGCTCCAGTCCAGTCGGCCAGTCTCCATCCATCCACATCAAAACTCATAACTCTTTTAGCAACATGCGTTTTATCTCTTCTTTTCACATAACCATATCAAGACAACGAATACCCTTTCAACTTTTCAGTCACTGGCGCCACTTTCAAACTTCCCCTATCCATCCATTCAGAGCAAACATGTAACAGTTCTAACCAAAGTCAAAGCATTGCAAGCGAAAATGAACAATAGAAACACATTTTCTACAATAATAACATTTGTCAAAGGTCTCCAACCCGTATGCAACCACAATACACTAGGGTGACCACACCCCATGAGCTCATAAAAACTAAATAACGGTAGTTTACCACACATCGCACGTTTTGCGGACATTCGGATTTAGCTCTAACGAGAAAAACGCCATAAACTGCTATGACATAGAGTATGGAATAGACTAGTAATTATTATTATTTATTATTATTATGAGCCCGTTGTGTCCCACTGCAGGGCAAAGGCCTCCCTTCCGTAATGCTATTACTTATAATATTTATAACCATGCAAGACTGAGAGTTTAGGTTTTTTATAGCCATAATGATAACTGTCGAAAATTTTTCCCTATGTTATACGTATGTTGAGTTTGACAAGTTTCAGCTGTTTACAACCACATCATCATCATCATTTCATCAGATAGCCATCCACTGTTGGACATAGGCCTCCCACAAATTTTGCCACAACGAACGATCTGGTGCGTCTCGCATCCATCAGATTCCCGCAACCTTTACCAGGTCCTCAGTCTACTCTGTAGGAGGCTTTCCAAGGCTATGTCTGCAACTGTCAAAAACTTTTTTTTTTTATGAGTGGCCTCTCGCAGGTCAACCTAGGAGGTTGTCGTCTGCTCAACCGGTCTTGCCTGTGGCGGCCCTGAATAAAATCAAAGCCTCCAGCCAGAATCAAAGCCTCCAGCCAGTGTCAAAAACTTCATTGACACGCTTGTTTTATACGGAATCTTTGGACAACGCCACGCCGTCTCTATAAGAAGCCATTGTGGCGTTTCTTTTCTTCATGCACCACGTTATAAAAATTCTATGGATCAAGAAAATTATTTCCGCTCGTAATATAATTTTAGTGTTCTCCATAAAACCGTGGTTAGCCAATATGTTCTGACTATTAATCCGTCTTTATACATTTTTATTTGTTTGGGGAAAGAATGGAAGATAGGTGGATGTGATCTTTTGTTATCTGTTTATGACAGATTTCATGTTTCACAAGTTTTTAATTCTTCTCCTTATCTGATGAGGATAAAAGAACATTAGATAATAAATCTGGTTTATTAGAAGATGCCAGGCTTAAGTGGCAGTGGGAGGAAAGGTTCAGGAGTGGTGACCACGTACCGTCAGACAGAGCCTTGGAAGGTCTTCCGCAAGGTGGACCGGTGACCTGGTAAGGGTCGCGGGAATCCGATGGATGTGAGACGCACATGGCCGGTCGTTATGGTGACACTTGGAGGAGGCCTATGTCCAATAGTGGACTTCTTTCAGCTGGAATGATGAATATGATGGACGTACTCTTTTGTTGTATGTTTATGACAGATTCGTGTTTTACAAGTATTTAATTTTTTTTTAAATTATTATTGATAGGCTCTCGTTTGACCACTATCTCACCTGATAGTAAGTGATGATGTGGCCGACGATGGATCACGCTTGCCTAGAAGTAACTTATTCACTCTTGACTTAAATACCCCTATCTTCAGTTTTTAAGAATACCAAATTATACAGATTGCGGGTAACATATACAACAGTCCGAAAACAATTATCGAGCGGTTGCCCTGTCCAGAAACTACATCTGTCTGGTCATAGGATCCTTTTTTTTGATCTTTTTCCTTTCCCATAGAAGTATGAAAGACTTAACACCCTTTTCCGCATACCTCTAAATTTATATTTATAGAAAATATAATAATAATAATTAATAATAATAATAATAATAAATTAATAAAAATAAATAATAAAATAAAATAAATAATAAATAATTTAATTAATTAATAATTAATTAATTAATATTAATTAATTATTTATAATAATAATAATTTATTTTTATTAAATTTATATTTAGAGGTATGCGGAAATGGTCGACAGACCACTTTGATCAATTTGACTTAACTCGAATTAGAGAGAGAGAAAAAAAATTTTTCATAAGAAAAGTTCAGTGAGCTCAACAAAGATTGTTTTCGCCATCCAAACTTCCCTTAACCTTGAAAGAAAAATCTTTTTAATACTGTAAAAGCTATAACTGACATTAAAGAATCATTCCTACCCTCATATTAGAGCTCCTAAGGACATTATAAAGTTCACCACGGCTTCGCAAATGGACACAATGACATTTACCTTTTGTTAAAAAAAAAGCATTGTTGCCAACAGCGAATGTAAAATGACCCCGGAAAGGATGGCCAGTAATTGTTCTTTACTTTGCAACTTGATTTTTTTTGAAAATGGAATCGCGGGACTTTGAAATTGTATTTTCAAGTAGTAGTAAAAGCAGAGCTGCGACGTAAACTATATTTTTTAAATTAAATTATAGTCCTGAGACAATTTATAAAAAAAAAACTCTTTAGTCTTTTGCCGCAACTTTCCCACATCATTTTAACAAGCAGTTGTGGAGAAAACTTAGCTGGTAAGAATGAAAGCCGATCCCAATACAGTTGGCGTCCATCTGCATGGGCTTATGAACGGCGAGCTATAGGTAACTCGCCGTCCAGCCGTCCGGTAACCAAATCCAAAAGTCTTAAGCTGGCAACTCATTCTCAATAATACAACCAATAGTTTCCTCGAATGGAAAGCTCCGGAACGCTTCGCACACGGAATCGCCCGAAGGTTCACGAACGCTCTAACACCCGAAATCACTCGATTGTCTACATCATACGGTCGTATTATTATAGGTTTGTATTTTGTTTACATTAAAGCAGAGTGAGATATTTCTGGTATGTTTGGCTAAAGTTGTAATTAGTTGCTTCTGTAGGCAACTTGGAATTGTTAGTTTGTTTTAATGATAGTTCTTTGGGGCTTTTTGATGAGAAATTCTTTTGCAAACACTGGTTAAAGTTTGGCTACCATTTACCCTCTTTGGTTAAAAAATAAGTTTAGTCAGTACCACTTTACATTGGTCGTGGTGGTTCAGTAGTTAGGGCACTCGCTTTTCATGCTTGAGGCTGCGGGTTTAAAACCACCACCGCCACTAGTACATGGTGGACATCCCACCTACACGCACAACACGTTTTGGGACCACATTCATTGTGCGTGCAGCTAAGGAGAGGATTTTTTTGCCAAAGTCTGTGTTTCCTGATAGCTACAACCCGGGGAATCTTTAAATCGAGAGTGAATAGGTTTCTTCTAGTAAGCGCGTTTCATCGTCGACCGCATCTTCGCTTTCTATCAGGTGAGATAGCGGTCAAGCGCGAACCTATCAACAATAAAAAAAGTACTTTTCTAAGTTTACCTAGGACATAACACCCTGTGCCTTGGAAAGCAGGTAAAGCAGTTGGTGCCGGTTATCATTCGTAGATCTTTAGCAGTCGTAGCGCGTAGTATGATGCTAGAAAATTTGATCATCCTCATCACATTTTCTTGATAAGCCTTGTTCTCCTTCTTATCTGATTTCTGAAATTTAATATCCTTACTCTGGCCACAATAAAAATCTTCGATCTACTAAATTAATCGTCTTCTACGATGTCCCTCACACTGCTTTGGACTTATCCACTAATCCTTTTTATCCAGGCGATATCTTTGTAGAATGCGCTGCCTCTTTATATCAGAATGGCGACCAGCCGATTCTCCTTTAAGGTTAAAGCCCGTGAGCATATTCGGATGAAGACTGAGAATGATGAGAATCATCACAGAACTGATTGGTTGGATTTGTTTTTTCACAACAACATTGTTTATTTGTATATGTGTGTATCTAAGTATGTATTTACTATTATCGTCAGTGAAGTTCTAACAGTGCGTAAGTCATTTTGTGAGTGTTTTGAGATTTGTAATGTAATTCACTAAATTACTTCAATGGAAAAGATTATTGCGATTTTCACGAGTTCAAATCATGACAGAGTTCATTTGTATTAATAATTAAACACAATACGGTCTTAGACGTACGTTACATTCATTTCATACAGTTTTTTCACTCTCCTGTAAAGTAGCCATATTTGGCTTCCGTACTGTTAGAACTTCACTGACGTTATATTTTCTTCTCTTTTCGGTTTTGTCTATTTATTAAGTTACACCTGCCATTTTATCTTTCTGCACTACCCTAAGGTTGACTGGTAGATAATTGGTTGACTGGTAAAGTCCGCCTTTGTACATTGATATGTGCATAAAGCTTTATTAAATAAATAAATCATCAGTATGTTTAAGGAATATCGTGCTGCCCAGTTACTGGGTTGTGGAGCTCTGATAGGCAGTCGCTCCATGTAAAACACGGGTGTCCAGCCTCTCTACATTAGACCATACCCTGGAATTGAACATAGGTATATCTGGGAGTATGTTTTATTGGAATAACCTTCTATACTCACGCCAGCATAGCCGTCGGCAGAAGCGAAAAATTTGGTTAGGTAAGGGGATGCAACTCGACATACATTTTCACTGTTTTTCGTACAACCGCTCTTACTCGATTATGACGTTATTACGCATTTTACATTAGATATTTTGAAAACACAGTATCTTGTGGACATTACCTAGGCTTCTATTGAAACCAATTTCTAATTTCGTGTAACACTAATACTGTAAAAATCTTTGAAAATTTGCTATTTTACATGAACTTTGACACTTCATAAATTACTCAAAAATAAAAAAAGGCAAAAAAGTAAAACTATATTAAGATTTTAAATGACGTCAAATTTTAATGGTTTTAAAAAAACAGGTATTTCCTGGGACAAATTTTGTGAAATATTCGAGTAAATCACCGAGCAAATCACGAAATTACCGAGCTTTCAGTCGTTATCTCTCTTTTTTGCGTTGCCTTTTCGTCAAACATTGCGTTGGATTGCGTTAGATGAAGCAACAAGCTTTTAAATCGTACTCGATGTTGACAATAAGCGAATGGAAAAAGAACCTCTAAACTATAGTATCCATACTAATATACCATCATAAAGATATCGTTGCACAGAATACCTACAACAATCCCGTCTGTCTATCGCTCAGATAGCAAATACACAAAGATGATTGGTTCCATTGAATGTATCGGTTTACCTACCTGGCTGTTACAGTAAAACTAACATACATACACTCTATTATGCACTTATTTACCGATCCATCATATCGTAGTAGATAATATTGCGAGGCAAAGCGAGGCTGTAGACAATATGAGGCTAGGGTAACGCACATCTTGAGAGTAATATGCTCAGAATCAACTACCAAAACAATTTTAGCTATTTTAGTATTTTTTTTTATAAAAAATTCTATTTTGATAAATCTTGATTATGTCAGTAGCGTTTTTGTGTATGCGTTCATAGATACCAACACCGATGCGCTACCAATGTAGTGCGTTGATGTTATTGTTTGCCTACAATTAGAATGACTAATTTCTCAAGACTGCACATTGCATAAATTATGATTTTAACTTAATTTTGTAATTGGTGTATTGTGCATTATTTTGTTTACCTATATGTGTATGGATAAACAGAGATGAAGCAGTTGGTAATCGTTTGTAATATGATAATACAATTAATGAGCTACAAGAGAAGTCAAACGTGCAGAAATCATTTCCAAACTAGCGTGTCTTCAACATAGTCTTTTTATTTTATAGACTACGCTGAAAGACTTGTCTCTAAGAACAAGGTTGATGTGGGCGTTGAAATTTTCCTATCCGATCACCAATCAGCGATAATCTTCTTAATGTTTTAATTAGTTGTATTTGCCACGATACACGGATAACACTACAATAAGATTAATATAATATATATAATATAATATTTCACAACTATCACACAACGCCGCGGCGCCATCTAGTCCCAAGCTAAGCAGAGCTCATGTTATGGGTACTAGGCAACTGATAAAAATGCTTATATATTTCTAAAAACATACATATTATATATAAATTACACCCAGACACAGAACAAATGATTATGCTCATCACACAAACATTTGTCCTGAGTGGGAATCGAAACCACGACCTCCGGCTTAGCAGTCAGGGTCACTAACCACTAGACCAACAGGCCAGTCTTAATATTTCTTTCAACGTTTGTGATACTTTACCGCCTAATTCGTAGTCCGACTAACAATTTGACTAGCACGCCCGTGTAAAATGTCACTAACATAAACTTGGTCGCAAGGAGGTGATATAAGTCGTGTCTGCGGCGCTTTACTGTGTGCTGAGCTGAATGATGGGCCGGCTGAATGGATTTATGTCTTATATGCTTGTGGGGTGGGAAGAGACGTAGGGTTAAAGGGTTTTTGGTATTTTTTAGGGTTCATGTTTTTATATGTTCAAGTCCTGTACGAATAATAGTGATAACTGGGTTGCTTCAGATAAAATCATCATCATCTACTTGCCCTTATCTCGTTTTACTTGGAGTCGGCGCAACAAGTTTCTTTTTCTTTTATTCTGACAACCGTCATGCTATCACTGACTAAGAATCATGTTATTACAACTTTCATCTGACTCACATATTTCGTTTAGGTACCTTTTCTTTGGCTTTTTTCTCCCTGTCCACCTATCCACATGTAAATCCATCATTCTTCTAGTAAGATCTATATCATTCCTCCTCTTCACAGACTATATTATGATTTTACGAGTAAAACAATAATAAGCAGAAAAAAAATATAACAGTACTTTTTAGGAGCAGTGGCTCAGACTTACGAATCAGGTCGTGAGTTCTAAAATCCAGTTTGATGCATTACTTAATGCAATTTATTTCAACACCACTGCTCTCAAAACGGTGAAGGAAAACAACATTTTGAGAAGACCGAAATTATTATTTTTTTTAATTTTACTGAAATTGTCCGGCTTTTTTTTAATCATGAAAACTGAATTATATAACAGTACTTCAAAATAAAAACCAACTAATTATCCCTTGTTTACTCCCCTGTTCACCCCCTAACACATAAGAAGCATGGTAGCCTGCGGTTGCTAACAAACTGTCCTGTCAGTCAGAGCGATGCTGCGGCGGGGCTAGCGCGCAGTACACCTGCCCATCCTGGATTTAACGCCGCCATTTTAGATTACATTTTGGAAGCCATTTTGGATTTGGGTTTGGACGGCTGTGATTGGTTGGTTAAGGGGAATTAGATGGTGTTTGTAGGAGATTGTTTATGCAGTAAGGAAGAGGGTTGTAATTATATTAGGTAACTAATAAGTAAACATACCTTAATACCTTAGGGCGGGTTGTTTCAGCCATACTTAACTCATGAGTAACAGTCAAAAATGGCGCTAACGTACTTTAAACCAAAAAATGGGTTGTTTCAAAAAATGGCGGCCCAAAAATACGTTAAAAAGTTACTATTACCATTACTGATGCACTAGCCACTAGTTAACGTCATTTTACGCCATGTTTGTTGTCGTTGTCAAGTAGTTCCGTTCAACAATATGGACTCTTTTGTATTAAATTCGTTTTTATTCGACGACAGTTCATCTGATGATGATACAAACTAAAAGAAAAAAGTATTTAAAACGCGTATATATAACGTATATCTATGGGATGAATGGGCACGCCACAATTATGGCGGTAAGTCCCCTCTTTGAGGCGTGGCTGGAAAGACCTCAGGGCGTCCTTACCTTCCGCATGACGCAGGTTCTCACCGGACATGGCAAGCTCGGGAGGTTCCTGCACCGGATTCAAGCGGAAGAGACGCCCGAATGTCGCCACTGTGCGGAACGCCCGGAGGACACTGTGGAGCATACAGTCGAGGTATGCCCCTGCTTGGGCGGAGCATCGCCGTGCCCTCGTGAGGGCGATAGGCGGCGTAGACCTCTCGCGACGGGCCTTGGTTGAGGCCATGGTCCGAAGCGAGAAGGAATGGCAGGCGGTCGCCTCATTCTGCGAAGCAGTAATGCTAGCAAAGGAGGAGGCCGACCGCATCAGGCAGCGGCGCCCTCGTCACCGCCGCTGGGATTCCGATCTCGATTTCCGGCCACCGTAGACGAGGGCTCGCGGACGGCGAGACATGGGTAGCTCGCTGTCCGACCGTCCGGTAACTGTCCGGACCGAGCCCAAGACCGAGCGCACTGTTCCCGCGTTTCTCAAGGAGTTGTCAGCAACAGGAGGGGCCCAGCTGGGTCGAAGCCTACTGAGGCCAGGGTTATTCGAAAGGAAACTCGAGCCCCGGTATGAAGAGACTAGAAAGAACGGGGTGGGTTTTTAGCCAATAAGAGTCTGACACTATTTCCCGCTCCACCCTAGAGCGGGGGTTGTCATTGGATGATTTTTGCCCACAGGCTCCGGGCGGCAGGTCGAGGCCCTTTGTCCTCGGGAAAAGTACATATGTGATGCGAAAGTAGGTCTGGTTTGTTGGTAGGTACCTATTCGTTATGTTTCACGTGAAATGCTAAAGTTATACAAATAAATAAAATTTGAGGTTTAAAATATTTTTACTTACATTGAAAGATTTACAAAATTAACAAATACAGGGATGATAAATTTTAAAATTGATGTTTGCGATGTGTTTTTAAAAATTTGCTTGACGCGAGGCCCCTGCAAGAGCGAGGCCCCGGGCGATTGCTCTGTGGCCGCCGGTGTGACCCCCTAAGGCCGCCGGTGTCCTTATACTTTTCAAGTAGTGCTTGGAAGCGCTGTTTTTCCAGTAGTGTGAAATTTACAGCACGTTCTCTGTAAAAATAAAACACCACGTGAACCCAAAAAATTGAGAAATACCGTTGCCTATCTTAAAGTTTAAAAAATATTATCGTGTTACTATATTGTTGGTACTTTCTTTGGTGTAAACGTATCCATTTTATATTTTCTTTAATTTTAATGAATTACCGAATATAATATGCTAGTCAATAATATCACTTTGATGTTGTCGTTTTGAACCGATAGATCAAATTATGACATAAACGATGCAATTTTGCCGTACTCAAAAAATCTCCCAACCATTTTTATTGGGAAAATGTGTTGCTTTCTACTGGCAACCCGATTAACTTTGACTGTGTGTTTGAAACAACGCTCTGAATTTGACGAACGTAAAACCTCTCACGTAATAGTAACTTTTGACTGTTCGTATGTAACGTTAACCGACCTTTTGAAACAACCCACCCTTAATATATAATTAAAATTGAAGCGTCTGTTGTTGTAATTTCGAGCCATTTTGAAGGATTCTAGAAAAATAAAGATTAAAAAAAAAACAATTAACATAACGTTTTGGGAACTTATTCATTGTGCATAAGCAAGAGCTAAAATCTTTTTAATGCTCCCACTGCTGGGACTCAGGCCTCCTCTCTAGGAGAGAGAATGGGTCGTAATCCACTAAGTGGGCCCAGTGCGGGTTAGTAAATGTCACATGTTTTAGAATTTTTGGTTCTAGGACATGCCGGTTTCCTCACGATGTTTTCCTCACCGTTTTGAGAGCAGTGGTGATGGAATAAATTACACAAAGTGATGCGCCTGGCTGGGTTCGAACCCGCGACCTACAACTCGTAAGTCGGAGCCATTACTCAGCCACCACTGCTCTCAAAAAATAAAAATAGCACAGCATTATTAACCCGCTGAACTAAAAGGCCACAGTATATAAAAACTCGACGGAACTCCATCGGGAGTGCATTAAACTTGTTAATGGTAACTATTACTGGTCGCTCGTAACTGCTGGTTAAACAATACTCTGTGGTTAAAACTAACGGCGGGTTAGTGCGCTGTTATGAAAGTTTTTTTTTATTGAAGAGTAACATGGATAAGTTTTATGTTAGGATAATGAGTTGGTAGGAGTTTAGTGTTGTTGGGTTGTGATGAAATTATGAAGCACTAACTTTCATCAGTGGCTTTACTCGCGTGATAGTAGAAAATTATCACAAGGGAACATATTGCCTGGGTGTAAAGTGTGTTATAAATAAACATGATATTCCGGTCTTCTCGTGTACAAAGTTTTATCGAAATCCCTTCAGCCAATCGCCCATGAAGAAGTCACAAACATATACACACACAAACTTTCATCTTTATAATAGTGTAATAGCTTCCCTCAGCGGTTTCACCGTTTCAGGATTGAAAAATATTCTGTCCAGGACATGATCAACCCGTGTGCCAAATTTTATCTAAATTCGTTCAGCTTTTTGAACATGTCGGAGTAACAAACATACACACACACGTCTGTGGGTCTACATACATAGTAAGTCGCAGTTTCATCCGCACTTTTTCGTTATTGCTTTGCTCCTATTGGTCAAAGCATAATAGCATAATCCTTACTAATATTATAAAAGCGAATGTGAGTTTGTTTGTTTGTTTGTTACGTCTTTACGACTAAATGGTAAAACCGATTTTGATGAAACTTGGTATACGGATAAACCATGTCTTGGGATAGGACATAGGATACTTTTTATCCCGGAAGTATGTTCCTTTAGGATAATTTTCTGCTATCACGCGGGCGAAGCCGCTGAGAGCAGCTAGTAATTTTATATAGGTAGCCTTCCTCGATAAATGGGCTATCCAACACTAAAAGAATTTTTAAATTCTAAGCTGTAGTTCCAGAGATTTGCACGTTCAAAGGAATACCTAAGCTTCAACTTTGTTATATTAAGTATAGATATTAATTAGGTTCTACAGTGGACCTAATTACCTTAAGGATTGGCTAGAAGTGGCTAAGGACAGAAAAGAGTGGAATAACAGTGGCGCCCGCGTGTCATAGGAAGGCCTTGTGAACCGATTACCTGGTGAGGGTCACGAGAATCCAATGGATGCGAGACGCACTAGAACCATTCGTTGTGGCGACATTTAGGCCTTCCACTATATCCAACAGTGGACTTACATTTAAGCCCTGTATACATGGCCTGGCGGGCATTTTTTTTCTGTAATGATTTGTGCGTCTATTTAGGCGGAATAAACATGTTTTCTTTCTTCTTTTTCTTCTTTTCTAATTTTTTCGGCACCATTGGTTTTCGCACCAAAGCTATTCCTTTTTTGGCACCAATCGGTATTTTAGCTTTGTGCCGAATGTGGAATAAAAAAAAATTCATTCCTCATTCGGCACCTACGATAATTTCTAGTGATAGGATGATGATAGATATTTTTAATATCGGCGCGATATTTAAATAAAATCTAACTAATTAACTCTCCCCATAACCTACTCACCATAAACTAGAAAACACATCTAGTCTAGACAACTATCTCCCCTCTAATGAACATTGGCCACACTAATCTTTACCATAAACTCAGCTCATCCCCTTAAAAGCACCATAAACCGACTATCTTTTAGTTTTAAAATATACCGACTTTTAGTGTAAACTTCCCTCTTTATGAGTCCAGGTTTTTAATAAACTCTTAGGAGTAATTTTATAGAAAAATGAAGCAAACTAGTTCTTACCACTCATATTTTTATTATACTCAAGTTTGTTCAGTTACGTGGCTTATTTTCTTTACAGTTTGTTAGCCATATCTGAAGTTCGTCCATGCGGTGCAAACTTAGTACAGATTGGACCATTAGTATGTACTTTATAAAGTTTTATATCATTATAGATAACTAGCTGCTATCAGCGGTTTTGCCCGCGTGATAGCAGAAAATTATCCCAAAGGAACATACTTTCGGGATAAAAAGTATCCTATGTCCTATTCCAGGACATGGTCTATCCGTGTACCAAGTTTCATCAAAATCGGTTTTGCCATTTAGGCGTGAAGACGTAACAAACAAACAAACAAACTTACTTTCACTTTTATAATATTAGTAAGGAAGTGTGCTTTTTAAGGTGGATAATCAGTCGATAATTTCCCGGTCTTGGGCCGAGCTAGAAGGCGTGTCAGACTTTTATTGGCTAAAGCTACACCTATGTTCCTTTTTTGCCTAGCGGTCCAGAACCCCGAGGTTCCCTTTTAGAAGTCAACCCATGGCCCCAGTAGGCTTCGGCTCTACTGGGCCCCTACGATTTTGCTGACATTATTCTTTGAGGCGCTGTCTGGTTATTGGACGGCTGGATAGTGAGTTAGCTATTGCTCGTCGTCCGCGAGCCTACGGCTACGGGGATAAAGTGATAAATGATTTCGGGCTACTGTATATATAATATTCCACAACTATCACACAACGCCGTCTAGTCCCAAGCTAAGCAGAGCTTGTGTTATGGGCACTAGACAACTGATAAACATACTTTTATTTCTAAATACATACATATTATAGATAAATTACACCCAGACACAGAACAAATGATCATGCTTATCACACAAACATTTCGCACCTTCAAAACGAAAATGACACTATACTAAACTTGTGTTTTTAATTGCCATTTTTGATAAACATCCTTTTTTTTTCTGTCGACGGGGAAAATCATCATTGACGAAACCCGCTCTTGGGTGGAGCGGGAGACAGTGTCAGAGTCTTACTGACTAAAAACCCCGCGCCGTTCCTTCTAGCCTTCATACCGGGGCTCTAGTTTCCTTTCGGATAACCCCGACCCCGGTAGGCTTCGACCCCGATGGACCCCTCCTGTTGCTGACAACTCCTTGAGGTTTGATAAACATCTAACTTTTCAATCTGATTATCATAACCCATGCTTTGTTTACTGGGGCCTAGATTAGCTCCAAAAAGCAGCTTGGCCCCGGTATGAAATGCACGAAGGAATGGGATGGGTTTTTTTAATCAGTAAGAGTGTGACACTATTTCCCGCTTCGCCCAAGGGTGGTGTATGTCATTTGGGTGTTTTTTTTTTGTCAGTCTCTGTTCCAATTGTTAATGTTCCTCGATAATTGATTCGCAACTTCTTATCGAGTAAAAAATTTGGTACACTGAAAACTTTATGAGTGCTGAAAAAAACCCTTTCTGGTATAGTGCCACTTGGGTGGGAATCGAACCCACGACCTTTGGCATTGCAGTCAGGGCCACTAACCACTAGACCAACAGGCCAGTCAAATTTATCATTTAGGTACGTGCGTAATAAATCTTTTACAAACTAAAGCCAAACTTTACTTTCAATTTCTACAAAGTTAAAGTTAACACAAACGAATTCAAATCTAGCGTAAATTATTCAAAGTACAGTCGGCGACACAGGTGTAGCATTAGTTTAGCGCATTGTTGCGCCAACAATGGAAAGTTTTGGTTGCTGTTTCTGTTGCTAGCATTGTGTGGCGTACTGTACTATTTGATGTAATAACTGGGATTATGTAAACTATTTATAAGTTTGGGAGAAGGAAAAGTTAAGTTTGTATTAGGTTAAACTGCTCATGCCACGGTTAGTTAAGAGATGGGTGACCATTGCTAAGCCGCAGCTGTCATTTGTAGATTTCATCATCATCATCATCATTATTTCAGCTGAAAGAAGTTTTTACATACCTAAGCCTCCCCCAAGTGTCGTCACAATGAACGGTCCTGTACGTCTCGCATCCATCGAATTCCCGCAACCTTTACTAGGTCATTAGTCTACCTTGTAGGACGCCTATCAACGCTGCGTCTTCTGGTGCGACGTCGACACTCCAAAACGTTTCGGCCCAAAAGGGCTACTATTCTGCGAGAAATGAGTCCTGCCCATTGCAACTTTAGTTTGGCGGTTCTTCGTGGATCTTCCATTCATAATCAGAACCACTGCTCTCAAAAAAGGTTAAGGAAATCATCGTAAGGAAACCGGCATATCCTAGAAGCAAAAATTCGAAGACATGTGGTATCCACCAACCCGCATTGAACCCACGTGGTGGATTACGCCCCATTCCCTATCCTAGAGAAGAGGCCTGAGTCCCAGCAGTGGGAACATTATAAGGCTGATTGATTAAGCAAAAATATTAAAGTGAAAAGTAATGGAAAAAAATTCTCCGCAAACGCAGACTGACATTATGACTCCATCAAAAGATAAATTGCCTTCAAAACCCCGTCAAATATCAAGCCATCATAATCAAAGCAAAGCACTAAAACAATAGAATTCCTCGAACCAATTTCTAAACTCCACAGACTTATAAACGGATAGACAATACAGAGTGTCCGGACCCGAGGACATTCAACAATTAAAAGAGCCTTCAATGGGCCGGCGTGGTTCTGGCGTCGACAAATTAACCATCCGGGGAAGGAAGCCATTTTTTTAGTTTTACCCTATTTTCTGCAGGTACAGGACAATTTATCTGTCTAATTTATTGTCCAGGATTGAAAAATTGGATTAAATTCTGTGTTATCTGGCCCTGGATGGTTGGGGTTCGTGATAGGAGTATTTCTTCGTCAGTAGTTTTAGGGTATTTTTTTTTTCTGTTATTTATTACGATGGTTTTTATTTTATAGCATATAAATTTGTTTTATTTTTGTTTTTACAATTTATTACTTTAATAAAATCAGATCTCTTACTGGATACAGCCTGCCAGTAAATTACCTCAGTAAGTTATTATTTGGATCCAAGTACGAAAATCACAAAACTATTTGATTTCACTGCTAGACTGAGCATTTTTTACAATATTTAATCAGAATTCCTTGGGAAAAAAAAACAGGATAGTCCTTTCTAGTATAAACACTAAAAGAGAAATAATTATTTTCTATTAGTATTTCACGGTTATTACAGATTCTAAATTGGTACCTGTTACTGGCAATAGACATAATATTCTCAGTTATGTTAAAGGCTAATATTGTACATGGAAAAACAAATACCATATCCAGCTCAACCATTTGTGAGTCCTTACTTAGGCAGATTGTAATAAAACGCTCTATGACTATCCGAACGACTGTTTTTTTTTCGACTACAAACTGTGTACAGGAACAATAATATTGTGTATAATAATGGTATAATGTATTATCTTTTGGTATTCCATCATAGTACAGGGTGCTACAGAAAGTTTATGTTTTTAAATGTGTAATGGTGTACAATAAATAATAAATAAAGGCGAGCTTAACTCATCAATGAGTTTTCTCCCAGCAAACTTTTGTGTTACAGAAAGAGCATATTCATGCGTAGGATCCAGTATACAATATAAACCAACAATCTAATATAATATAATTATATTAAACATCAGTTTAAATAAACAAACACACAAAACAATTTCCAACGATTTTCTCCAAAAAAAGGCCTGACGAACCCCAAAATTCATCTCAACTAAAAACCATTACAGCTCGAAGTCCCATCGCACAGAACTATCAATCTATTAGACGTTCTACTTAATTAAAGACTTGTACTATGAACTTGCAATCTCACCGAGGTCCCATTAGCCGAAGGATTTTCGGCGAAAAAAACATAAATTGTTACTTCGTTTTCGATGCCCAATGAAGTTTAGAGATTGCTCAGTTTTTCGTTCGTGACTCGCTGTTTTAGGTAAAGGGGTAATATTGCAGATTTTCGTGCTTAATTTGTGTTTAGTTTGTATTACTAGTGAATGCCTGTGGTTTCACTTGCGATGTCTCGAACTAATTCATCATCATCTTTCTAACTTTTTCCAACTGGCTTGAGGTCGACTTTCATTAACTAGATACGGCCGAGTGCCTGTGTTTTACATGGATTGACAGTCAGTCAAACTTTTTCAACCTAGTTACTAGGCAGTACGATACTTTTTGGTAGACTGATGGCATAGATCTAGGAATGACAACCGGTACCAACTGCTTTACATGCTGAACGCGATGGAACGACCTTGGCGGAATTAATAAAATGTATTCCAATATACAAAACCAGAAATGAAGCAAAAAATAAGAATCCTTACTAATATTATAAAATCGAAAGTTCACGCCTAAATGGCAAAACCGATTTTGATGAAACTTGGTACACGGATAGACCATGTCCTGGAATAGGACATAGGGTACTTTTTATTCCGGAAGTATGTCCCTTGGGATATTTTTTTTTTCTACCACGCGGGCGAAGCCGCTGGGAGCAGCTAGTAAATTAATAATAGGGTTTCACATGTTTTAACCCCAATTAGGTACCAGCTCATAGAGGTAATTTGCAGAATATTTATGAAATAATATTTCTAACAGTTCACCTCTCTTTGCCCACAGAGTAACAATATCCTACTCAAAGAACATGACGTACGCTGAACTGGTGATCAACGACGTGAAGCCAGAAGACGAGGGGGTCTACCGCTGCGAGATCACCTACCTTCAGGTCGGAGAAGACTGCAACACTGTGCAGATCACGGACTTTCATACTTACAGTAAGTACCTAGAATAAGTACTCAGGACGGAACGGTTATTTTTGTATACCTGCTATAAATCTTTTTTCTAAAAACAGCATATAATTATATAGGTTGATAAACGAAGCAGCAATTAGCATTACAAATATCGTTATGAGGAAGAGTGTGGGCGTGGTGGGAACATCTTGCTATCTCTTTTGTACGTAATAACCTAATAGCAGTGACGTCATAATGTCAGTGTGTGCATCCTTTTTTTGTTTTTTTATAGTTTCCCCTTCCACCAGATTTGAAATTCTTATTACTTAACTTTGAACGGATTTGAAAAGATATTTCTATTTGCGACTTTGCGTTTGGCATTCCATTGTTCGTTAGCAAACTCCAAGGCAAGGGATTCTTTCTATGTGGCTCATTGATGTTTCTACCGTGCCTACTCATTATAACGTTTCTGTCACATGAATTATTATTGTACTCTAATGTGGACTAGCCTTGCCTAGAATAATATTTTTAGAGTAGTCGCTCTCCGAGCTCGGTCTATACTAATTGGGAACCATTTCAATGTGCAATTAATATCGTAAAGCATCCAACCGGAGTTTCAACCAGTTCTCATCCAAGTGACCCTACTCACTAAATAGATAGATACAGTAGTCAATCTCATGTTACTTCGCGTAAGATCAGCGCGTTGCGCCGAACTGTATTAGTCCGACCGGGTGATCGAACCAAGATGTCCTGTCCGTGAGCGATGTCTATGTGTGCGTTGCTCGAGCGCGCTTTGTATGTAGATTGTCTTCTGTACCTATCTATTTTGTGCCCTTAGATTTAGATCTTTTAAGTAAAGATTTTGAAGTCACTCGTATTAAACGAAATGCCAATCAAAGCTGAATTAGTTTTTCCGTTTCTCGCTAACCAATTTCCTTCCTCCCATTTTCCCCCTTCCAACAGACAGTAAGTTACTTCAAATACTAAGTGTTCGCTAGTACCGCGCGAGGTAACTAAGTGGGCGACATATCGCGCTCATAAGTTGTGTCAACATGACAGCCAATCAGACGGGCGGATGGCTGACTAGTGAGGGGACAGCGTCGATGTTTGTTGTCCGAAATGCAGTGTAAATATCGACATCACACATCGTTGTTTATTATGAATTTAGCAATCAGTCGTGAAGATTTGTTTTTCTATTTTATTTTTAATGCTTCTAACGGAAGAATTGGCCAGCAATGGCAAAGGACAAATGTTTGTGAAAAAAATGAGAAAGAGATATTTGTGCAGCCGAAAAACACTCTGAGCTAAGTGGAAAATTTTCATTATAACATACTATCTGGTACAAGCGGCTTCGCTTGCACGACAGTAGAAAATTACCCCAAAGAAATATATTCTAGGGATATTTTTTTATATTCTGGGCATAAAAAGTTTCCTATACGCTATTTCAAAACATGGTCTACCTGCTTTCCAAGTTTCATCGAAATCTGACAAGTCGTTAGAGTGTGAAAAATTAAAAAACATGTACGCTTGCAGCTTTATAATATTAGTATTTAAAAATAACTCAAAAACAATCATGCTTAAGTTATTTTTAGTCGTTGAATGGTAAACTGTTATAGCAACCGCAATTCATTTCACTTACCAAGAAAAGGTTAGTTATTTTTCAAATTGGGTATCATAACATTAACAAGTGTTGAACATGCAAAGTTATCACGCAAAAGGAGGGATGGCCACGAAACCTTTTACAATGTAACAAGTAACAAATCTAACAACTTGATAAATATCAGAAGGGTTGAGTTCGGATCTTTTGTTGATCCGTGTCGGAAATCTACTTGTCAGGTTGTCTGATAAAAACTCCAAAAGTTATCTGATTCTAATTTGTTTTGATTATGAACCTTTTTTATTGTTTTTAAGCAAACTTTTGAAGAAGAAAAATATTAATTCTCAGCTTATGGAAAGTTTTTGCATATTTTTCCTGTTTTCTTTGTCTCACCGCTTTATTTTTAACAACTAATTTATGTTTTAACTCAAAACTTAACAATGATATTCAAATATCTGCGCTACCTGCGTTAGTCTTTACTGAAAATAGTGTTATGACAATCCGTACCGGAAGCCGCAGCGTTGGAAGGCCTCCAACAAGGTGGACCGACGACCTGGTCAGGGTCGCGGAAATCCGATGGATGCGTGACGCACAGGACCGGTCGTTGTGGCGACGCTTGGGGGAGGCCTATGTCCAGCAGTGGACGTCGCGAGTGGATATGATGATGATGATGATGATGTTCGACAATTTAACAGCGTTGTGCGTCATATTACGGAACATTTGGTCCCCTAAAGCATCTGAAACTTAAATTTATCATGACCACTTCATGAAAGCAAAAATATTACTTAATTATTCTTCATTATTTGGAGCACAAAATAAAATATTTGAGAGCAGAGTTGCAATAAACGTAAATTAAAATAAATAACGTCTCCAAACTTTGATAATGGTGTCCATTTCGGCAATTGAAAACTTTGTTTAATTCTTATTAATTGATAAATGTGCCCGCAATCAATTTTTATTACGCTTTGTAAACAAACAATAATTATTAACTTGGATAATTAATTGATAAATTGAGTTCAAACCGCACCCTCTGCGGAGTGGGGGAGTAAATGCGATAGCGTGATAAAGATAAATGCATTATAAATAGTAAATTTATTTATTATTATTAAGTCCAGTAAAAAAACTTAACGCAGGAACATAGTTTAGCGTAGCTATAAAATTTCTATCACTATTTCTCTGTTTTCACAGACCACAAACTTTCATATTTTTTTAATATCATCATAAAAAAAAAACATCTTCCTTTAAAAATAAATTGTCATTAATTGTATTACTTAGTGGCAAACTTGAACTAATATTTTAAAGAGATAAAATAGTTCTAGTTTCTAGGTTTATAAGTAGGTAATCTCTAGAATTTCAAATTTGAATAAAAAGGTTTGTGACTTTTCTTACATTATAGACAGGAACAAATTTGTTGGAAAAAACTAATTAACATGACATAATCCCTATATTGTTTTTAAAGTATTATTCACATTTACTCTGTTTTACTACAAGTCTCATACAATTGGGCGCAACTCATTGCTACTAACGGGACAAAAAACCCAGACACTCAAAATAAATCGATAAGATCCAAAAAAGCAAACAAAAAAAAAAACCATCGACACCCCCCATCCCTAGCAGCGTTAGGTTCTCTAGGATATTGCGTTTGTCTCGCCTCGGGCTACTCGATTCACTAAGGTGCCACACACTGCGTCTCTGTCTAACACATGCTTCCAACCATACTGCGTCCCTTTCCTCCCTAACAGCATCCATCTTTTCTATGAAACAAATGGAAGTACGATATTTTATTTGATACTTTACTGTTGGCGATAGGTTTTTCCTAAGATTACGGGATATTTTCTCTTTCGTTATTTATGGAGAGGTATTGTTTCCTGCAAAATAAAGACTGCCGGAAATTAGGTAAGTGGACACTCTCGCAATGTGTGTACAAGGGCCGATTCTACGAAAACATTACGGTTGGAATACACTGAGACGTGACGCGATGCTGCTCAAAGAGACATTTTTCCGCACTTTTTGACGGCGCGGACCTAGAACGCAAAAATATCATACGAGTACTATAACATTAATTTAGCCGGATGTAATGGCGCTACACCGTTTCCGAATGAATGACGAAAACGTCGTGAAAGTTGAGAAAGAAAAGGAAGTCATTTATGTTTTACTCTTACCCTCAATTTATAGGTACACTAGCTGCTTCCAGCGGCTTTGCCTGCGTAATAGCAGAAAATTATCCCAAGGGAACTTCCGGGATAAAAAGTATCCTATGTCCTATTCCAGGACATGGTCTATCCGTGTACCAAGTTTCATCAAAATCGGTCAGGGTTAGCTCCGAAAGGTAGCTCAGCCCTGGTACGTGAGACAACGAAGGAGCAAGAGTTGTTTTTTAGTCAGTAAAAGTCTGACACTATCTCTCACTCTGCCCAAAAGCGGGGGATGTCATTAGATTATTTTCTCATCGGAAAAAAAGCATCCCATAAGTCCTGGTGTCATCTCACCCTAAGACAAAAAAGGAACGATTCTTCGAAAGCAAAATAGGATTAAAATTGCTTCCACGAGTAGAAAACTACACAATTATTAGTAGGTTACACGTGGTACCGAAACCAGTGTAAATTGGCCTGGTATTGAGTACTTTAATATGCTAACTCAAGGTCAAGTTGTTACCGTGTAAGTTGTGACGTGGAATTGAATATACGTCTCATTTCATTACAAGTTTTTTTTGGGTTTTACTATGACTTCCTTAAGAGGGTCCTTCTCCACTCGCTTATCGTAAACATCGAAAATGGTTTAAAAGCTTGTTACTTCATTTAATGCATTCCAACGCGATGTTTGACGAAAAGGTCACGCAAAAAAAGAGAGATAACGCCTGGAAACTGTTAGTATTCGGTAATTCGAGATAGAGATTTGGAGATTTACTCGAAAATTTCACAAAACTTGCTCCAGGAAATAGCTGTTTTTTTTAAACCCTTAAAAGTTTTTGGAAAAAGTGGTCATCATTTAGAATTTTAATACGATTTGCAAGGTCTCTAGAGGATTACTTTTGACTTTTTTAATTTTTAGGCAAATTATGAAGTGACAAAGTTCATACAAAATATGACATTTTCAGAGGTTTTTACTGGATTAGTTTTACACAAATTTAGAAATTGGTTTCTTTAGAAACCTAGATAATATCCACAAGATACTGTGTTTCCAAAAGATCTAATGAAAAATGTGTAATAACGTCATAATCAGCTATGAGCGGTTGTATGAAAAACAGTGAAAATGTGAGTCGTGATGCACCACCTTAAGGAGAGTTATTTATGTTCATGTATAGACATGAACATAAATAACTTTCGGTATTTTTTTGTATACTGCTTCTGCCCATAGCGGCAAAAGCAGTATACAAAAAATTCGTACACCATTTTTGTTTTAGATGAGTTTTCCGCTTTAGGTGGAGCGAGAGAGAGAGTGTCAGACTTTTAAAGACTATATCCCACCTATATTCCTTCAGTTGATTTCTGTGTTTTAGAGCATTGTAACCCCTAACAGTTTAACCCTTTCCAATCCGTGATCCATTTTCGTTACACACTTTTCTAGATTTCATCTTACAATGCACCAAAAATAACAGCGTGCTAAAGTAAAGATAGTATGCAAAACACAGAAACAGTTGATGTTGACTGAAAGTAAACAAAATATCGTCCATTCGCCCCTGACTACGTAAACATGAAACCAACGTATTTGCTAACAAATAGCTTGGTTTCTGTTGATTTTCCGGCACATCTTGTATTTAGGCACAAAAGATGAAGCTTTCGTTTACTAGAAAAGAATATCTTATCCTTATAAACTTTGGCTGTATAATTTTAGAATCAAAAAATAAACTTTCTAACAAAAATCTACCCAAAAAAATGTTTTTTATAAAAATTCCATATATTTCTGACGTTTTGACAATCAATCTCACTAATGAAATATCATTCTGTCGATAGGTTCCTGTTGTTTTATGACTTATAATGACATTCAACAAATCAATTCAACTAATGAATCCAACCAATCAATCCATGCAATCAATTAAATCGATAAATTCAACCAATCAATTCAACCAATCAGTTCAATCAATCAATTCAACCGATCAATTCAACCAATCAATCCAACTAATCAGTTCAACCAATCAATTTAACTAATTAATTCAACCAATCAATTCCAAATCATGTCGAGGTCGGTTTCTGTCTAATAAGGTTACTATTGAATTGATTAAGAATTTAAGAGTATGATCTAAATTAATTAAATAATTATTAAACTATTCCATAAAGTCCACATGAAATCTTATTTTGAACGTAAACACATTTGTTTTAAAAATAAGTCATCGCGTATATCGATACACTGTTTCTAATTTTGAAGAAATTCTATCTAATTGACTGTCTTGTAAGCAGTCGCAGGGGATAATTCTCTACTTTCACACAGGCAACGCCACAGGCAGAAGCTATAGTGTTCAATAAACCAATAAACGAGAAGCCGTAAAAGGCTTTTAGTTTATTGCCATACACAATTTGCATAGAAATACGATTTCAGAATCTGATCACTATTGTTGATTTTAATTAAAAAAATAATTACGAATAAAGCCTGAGTTAGCGACCTGACGATATATTGCTAAGTAGGTACGCCTCTTTTGTAAGTACCCTAAAAGTCACAGGTTCAATGACCTTTAAAGGCTTGTAGTCCCTTAAACATCTGGTCGAAATGAAATGGACACAACACTCGTACCTGCCTAGACGGCAGTACGAGTAGGTATCAGTGCGTTTATTTGCGGCCAGCTGCGCCCGGATAGAGCCTAACTGACCTTTTCCCCCCTCCCCTTCTTGCGTCGTATTCCTCAATGCTGAGGGTCGTGACCTCCCCGCTTCATCACTTTAACCCTATGATCTTTTTCCATCTGTTTCTGTCTCTGGCGATGTGAAGGGCAGTGTACATCGTAGAGTCAAGAGTGGCGCGGATCTGGTCGGACCAACATATTGGGCTGCACCCGCGAGGCCTTTTTCCATCCACTTTACCGGTCACAATGAGCCTTTCGAGGTTGCCACCGTCTTTCTTGCAATGTGATCGAAGTATTGTAGAACTTTGCAAAGGCACTCGGACGACAGCCGTGAGGACTGACCTTTTTAACCGACTTCTAAAAAAGGAGGAGGTTCTCAATTCGGATGTTTGTATTTTTTTTTAATGTTGGTTCGCGCTTAACTTCGTCGCTTGCCAACCGATTTGAAAAACTTCCCAAATGGTCCCATAGTCACCAAGTTGGGATCTGATTATGAAATCTTAGCGAAATCGAGGGGACTCCTCAAATGCAATTAAATTTTTCACGGTAATTTTTTTTTTAAAGGTTTTATTGTTTTTCAAACTGAACATTATGCTATGTTCAGTTTGAAAAATATTTAACCACTAATTTTTATGTATAAAAATGTTACTAAAGCTCCAAATCGTTTTGAAGGAGTAGAGAAAAGATGCGAAATTGCTAAATATTAGGCAAAGGTAACACAGGACGAAAAAATCAACAGTAATAATGTTGTTAATGAATCTATAATAAACATTTTTTTTCACACTTATTAATATGGCTTTAACCGATAACGGGTGCTCGGGCTTTAAACCACTTTTTTTTGTTCTTTCATACATTCAAACAAAATAAAGACAGCTAAAGACAAACGTGACGCGATGATCGATGCGACCACACAGAAAAAAAATCAGAATACTGGAAATCTTAGAGACTCGACTCAGGAATTGAACTATTCACCAACATAGGAACGTTTGTACAGAATCCTCAGTGTGTGTCTGACTCACACTTGCCGGTTTTTTTTTTTTTCAATAAATGTTAGTTTTTTTCCACGATCCAAAACACTTTAACCCTTCAGATACCGTAAATTAGAGACACAATAGTAAGACAATAGATGCGCGGCCACCGGTGGTCGCTTGGGGATTCATGAATTAAAAGTACAAAAATTTTTTTCATGTAAAATCCATTGATAAAAAGTCAGTACATTCAATTCTTTATTTTGTTTAGATTTTATTTTTCTATTCAATCAAAATAATTCTTATTCTGATATTCCTTGAAGGGACGGAGCTACTTTGAAGTTACGTTAGTAACAAACTTAACCCTACACTCGCTGTCCCCTTTTTAATTCGAGGCGTAACACTCAAACGCCTCTGGGTATATTAGGGTTACCAAAGAGAGAGATGGGTCGAAAACCCGGCGGCAATTTGCTAAAATCTTTGAGATCGCAGCGTTAATTTTGTGTCATGGTACTAAAATTCCTTCAAAGCAGTTATTTATACTTCTAAGTAACATTGCTGTGTGTAACCTATAAAGGATTGGAAGGTGCACTTTTAATCCTTTATAGGTTTTTTTTTAGGTGGGAAGATCATTCAATGACATCCCCCGATCTTGGGCGGGGCTGTACTTCATGTCAGAGTTTTACTGATTAAAAATCCACTCCTGTACCACTAGCCAAGTTGCTAATCTGCAAAAAGCTTCAAATGTACTTGAACGTCATCTTCTCAACACTCAATCACGTGGTTCATCATCATCATCATTTCAGCCGATACAAGTCCACTGTTGAACATAGGCCTCCCCAAGCGTCGCCACAACGAACGTTCCTGTGCGTCTCGCATCCATCGGATTCCCGCAACCAGGTCATCGGACCACCTTGTAGGAGACTTTCCGACGCTGTGTCTTCCGGTACACGATCGCCACTTCAGAACCTTTCCGCCCCAACGGCCATCTGTTCTGCGAGCAATGTGCCCTGCCCATTGCCACTTAAGAAGTGGATTTTAATCAGTAATAGTCTAACATTCCCTCCAGCTCCAGTATAGAGCTAGATAAGTCATTGGATAAATTTTCACCAATAAAAACCCCTTTGAGTGCTTTTAAAAGGTACTTCGGCCCGTAAAATATCAACCGAAGCGTGTTTAATGAATTATACAGAACCTAAACCAATAGTGGTTTGATTAAATGAAGTGGAAATTTTTAATGTTTTTTTCAAGTCTAGATGTTTTTACTTGAAAGACGGGATTTTTAATTAAGATTTTTTTCTTTGA
This sequence comes from Mythimna lalbum, assembly GCA_949319445.1. Classification (NCBI taxonomy): domain Eukaryota; kingdom Metazoa; phylum Arthropoda; class Insecta; order Lepidoptera; family Noctuidae; genus Mythimna; species Mythimna lalbum. Next base: position 15,018,396 of record OX439370.1, on the reverse strand, counting down.
ACAATGATTTCGTTAATTATAAATTATTAGGATTGTTTGATTCAGCTCATTTCTAAGAACCGCCGAGTAAGATCGGCGGAAAATTTTAATTCTGTTAATAATAATATTAGTTATTCAAAAGAATTTCTGAGAATTGTGAGGTCACTCGTTTTCACGAAAACCTTTACAGATGTTTTTTATTTGAGTTGGAAAAAAAGTATTCCTTTACTTTAAATAATTGAGGAAAATCTAAATATAAAAGAGCCAACAGAATGAGGAACACCACACTGCGCCAGAAGACTGGAATCATAGACGTAGGAAAAAGGCTGCCTGGCTATAAAGAGGTTGGATGAGACACCTCAGCCGCATGCTCTCTAACCGCTGGGCAAGAGTCTCCACAAAGGTAGTATCTGAGGATGGACGACGCCGCCGAGGTCAACCTGGGAAGAGGTGGTGAGACGACCTAGATGCCTACCACAAGGGCTGGTTCGACTTGGCTCTAGAAAAGAATACCTGGAAGAAGTTGAGGGAAGCCTTTGCCCAGCAGCGGGACAATATCATCAGCATCATATCAGCCCAAAGACGTCCACTGTTTAGACCTCCCCCAAGCGTCGCCACAACGACCGGTTTCCTTGCGTGATCACATCAGAAATGAAGATATCCACAGGATCACCAAGGTTACCGATATAGCTCGAAGTATTGCCAAACTTAAGTGGCAATGGGCAGAGCACATTGCGCTCAGAACAGATGGTCGATGGAGATGAAAGGTTCTGGAGTGGCGACCGCGTACCGGACGACGCAGCGTTGAAGGGCTCCAACAAGGTGGTCAGGGCCTACAACCTGGTCGCAGGAATCTGATGGATGTGTGACGCACTGGACCGGTCGATGTGGTGACGCTTGGGGGGGGGGGGGGGCTATGTCCAACAGTGGTCGTCTTTCGGCTGATGTTAAGTATGTAATATTAGTGTAAATTAATGAATAAAAGTAACAAAAATGTCGATTGGAATAGGAAAGTAGGTATTGATTAAATAAAAATAAATCAAACTTATCCATCCAACCAGAAATTGAACCACTTAATCGGCATCATTTACCAAATCATGCATGTCGTAATATTTAAATAAAGAATCCAAATTTTAACATAATAATCTGTGTTTAAACAGCAGCACTTTACAATTTATTAGCATCCAATGTATTTATATTTAAATTGAATAAACAATCCCAACAAAACAAACAAAAACCAAAATTGATTACACACAAAACGGCGCTTAAATACAAATTTAAAATTACGCCAAAATATTTTCTTAAACCATTTTCAATTAAGGCATTTATTAACACGTCGGGCACATTATAAACACATGGCAAGCCCAAGAACCTTGAAGATAAATCACCAATTTATAGTACGGGGCAATTTCGTTAAATTTCGTCGAAAGGGTACTAAAATGGTATAAATATCAACCTGCAGAGAATGGCCTGAAACGGCGTCGCTTTTATTGTGAAAAGGATTAGCACGGGTCAAATCGACCCCCAGTAGTTTGAAGTGTGACATGAACAATGGAGGGCTATAATAAAATTCAGCATAGGTGGCGTCATGGATCGAGAATGTATAGAAGTGGCTTTAGGTGTGAAAATATACCTACATATAGCGTGCAATGTGCCCTGCCCATTGCCACTTAAGTTTGGTGACTCTTTGAGCTACGTCGGCAACCTTGGTTCTCCTGCGGATATCTTCATTTCTGCTGCGATCACGCAAGGAAACTCCGAGCATAGCCCTTTCCATCGCCCTTTGGGTGACTTTGAGTCTTCTTATAAAGCCTATTGTAAGCGACCACGTTGCGGATTGGTATTAAACATTATTTAAATTATGAAGTTTGACTTATTAGTTTAGAGTTAATGTTTTGAAAAACGACATTTGATTCACGAGGGCGATTTTCATTGCAGATCACTTGCGTAATTTTACTTGTAATTAAAGGCCTTATTAAACTCTAATGCAAAAAAGAGGTTTTATAATATTAAGTTTGACCGCTATGTGTGTGTTTGTTTGTTTGTAACACCGTAGCTCTTAAACTTATTAAACGAAAAATCATGAAAAACTTCTCCCTTTCTGGGTGGAGTGGAAAGGTGTGCCAGAATTTTACTGACTACTAAAACCCATCTGTGTTCCTTCTGTTCAGTTGTCTATTGCGTTCCTAAAGTACGGTAACTCTATCAAACGTTCTCACTACGCTAGCCACTTCTAGACGTAATTTTTTATTCTGTGGTTGCGTCTGGTGTATATCAATTTTGTATGCGATGGCTAAGGGTTTACATTTTCGTGTAAAAATTAGTGAATAAGGGTTATATCGTCGTAAAACACAGTGTGATGTGCTGACGGCCATTTTAAAGTATAATGAGCCCGTCGATGTGTGCTCGCTTTACAAATACCTAAGCATTTTTATAAGCACTTATTATGATTTAAATATTTAAGGGATAATTTAGGGTCGACAACCTAAAATATGTGGGTTGTAATTGAGGCGGTATTTTCGGTTCTTTTATTGGAATTTATTCATATATAGAGGCTTTGGTCATGTGAAGAGTAAGTACTAAAAGAGTTCTGAATATACATGTAGATGGATGGATGGAGAGGGAGAGGAAGGTAGAAGAAAGACGGATGGATTGTGTGAGGAGTGATATGAAAGAAAAGGGAGTTAGTGATAGTTTGACAAGTGACGGGAACGAATGGAAGAACGAAAGGAGAGGATTGTCACCCACTGGACGCATCAGGGAGGTCAATGCCGTCGAGGTCGACCTCGGCGAAGGTGGTGTGACGATCTGATCATATTCGCAGGCAAATTCGGCCAGAGATAGCCCTAGACAGAGAAGTTTGGAAGGAGAAAGGTGAGATGCCCAGCAGTGGGACACACAATAGGCTAATTAATAAAATATATTTAGGTGCCTACATTACACTAGTATTATAAAGGTGAAAGTTTATGAATGTGTGAGTGTATATATGTTAGTTATTTCTTCAAGCTTGAACAACTGAATGGATTAGGATGAATTTTGGAACACGGGTAGAAAATACCTTGGAATATGACATAGGATAGTTTTTCGATTTTGGGTGGAACAGGAGGGACGTTAGACATTTACTGACTAAAACTCTCTCCTGTTCCTTCTTTGCTTGGAAAGAAGGAACAGGAACTCTTTTGTTTCACCCATGGCCCCAGTAGGCTAAGACCCAGCTGAGCCCTTACAGTTGCTGATATTTCCTTGAGGCGCGCGTAGAACACTACGCGCTGACAACGACTTAGGCTCGATCCACACGGTTACAGGATGGTCGGACGGCGAGCTACAGGAATCTGTTCCCTTTGGATAAATTCCTACTTATACACGGGCAAACCCGCTGGCAGTAACTACACACACATAATCGCGAAAACATCACAAAAGATCAACCAATTTTCCATTTACTTTTCACTCACCAAAGTCACTTTAAAACTTTCCCTTTCAATAGAAACCATATTTACTTAAACACAATTCTTTCACCCAAACAAAAATTTCGGCACCGCCAAAAAAGAAAAAAAAGATACGAATATTTTTTCAAACAAAATTACCACTTGCTAAAAGATTGAGTCTGAATAAAAGCAAAAGAAACACGAAGCAAAAGAATGTTTGTTTTACCCACAAGTAAGCTTTAAAGGGACATATTTTTAAAGCGAATAGCTGGTTTTAATCCTCGTCCTCTTTCGGCGCAAGTTTTTGATGCTGTTGCCATTCGATGAGATTTTTAGAACTCACGATCGCTTGGTTTTAAAGTAAAATGTTTCATTTTTACGATTTTACTGGGAACTGCGTCTTGACGTGCCGCTGATAAACAAATTTTTTTTTTAAATTAAGTTTTCAGAAATTAACCCTTCAGATACCGTCAATTAGAGACACAATAGTAATACAATATATGAGCGGCCACCGGTGGTCGCTTGGGGATTCATGAATTAAAATATTGATGATTGGTTTTTTTTTATTAGTCTGCAGTGTTGGATTCAGTTCTTGGCTAAGCAAAGTATGTGCAAGTTTAAGTTTTTGTAGAGGAACTTTTCAGCAGCAGCTCATAATAAATATATTAAACTCTCCTCATTTCAGCCAAAAGATGTCCTCTTCTGGATATATCCCTCCAAACATCGACACGAGTGGTCCAGTGTGACCGTCACCAGGTCATCAGTTCACCTTGTAAGAGGAATTCCAGCGCTGTCAATCACCAAGTCATCGGTCCACTTTGTGGGAGGCCTTCCAGTGCTCTATCTTCCAGCACACAGTCGCCACTCCAGAACTTTTTGGCTCCATGGTCCAATCGACCATCCGTTCGATTTGTGCCCCGCTCGCTGCTATTTAAGTTTGGCAATTCTTCAGGCTATGTCGGTATCCAAGACGTCGACGGCGCGCACTGTTCCCGCGCGCCTCAAGGAGTTGTCAGCACCAGGAGGGGCCCAGCTGGGTCGAAGCCTACTGGGGACAGGGTTGTCCGAAAGGGAGCTCGTGCCCCGGTATGAAGGCTAGAAGGAACGGCGCGGGGTTTTTAGTCAGTAAGAGTCTGACACTGTCTCCCGCTCCACCGAAGAGCGGGTTTCGTCAAAGATGATTTTCCCCGTCGACAAAAAAAAAAAAAAAAGGTTATGTCGGTAACTTTAGTTCTCTTGCAGATATCTACATTTCTGATTTAATCACGCAAAAAAACATTGTCCTTTGAGACCAATTTTGAGTGACTTCCTAATCAGGGCCATAGACGCTGTGACCCTTATTACTATAAGAAATTATGAAATGATCAGAAATTCTTGAAATCTTGTGATGAGCATTTCTTTCTAACTACCCTTAGCATAGTCGGCCTTATAATGTTCCAACTGTTGGAACTCAAGCCTCCTCTTTAGGTGAAGAAATGGGCCGTAATCCACCACGCGGGCCTAGTGTGGATTGGTGGACGTCACATGCCTTCGAATTTTTGGTTCTAGCACATGCCGCTTTCTTCACAATGTTTTCCTTCACCATTTTGATAGATAACAACCTAACTTCCCTTACAATACGACCAATCGTGTCGCCCTCCTAAAAAGCACCCAACAAGTTTATTCAGAAAATATTGGTAGAAGCTGAAAGGCTCTGTGGTATTCGGCGCTGAATTAAACCCTCGCAGCCTGCATACCTGGTAGACGGGCAGACATGCACATTCATCACTAACCTGCATGGTTCTAGTAGACTAACTTTACCTCCGGAATGGTTTAAAAATACCTGAAAATTTCTGGTAAAAAATTGGCATAGACTTTTTGTTTCTACATAGAAAATCTTTATGTATTGCCCGATTCTCTTGGACCGTTTTATTCTTTAAGAGTGCGGGAAAATCATCAAATAACTTCCTTACTCTGAGTGGGTGAGAGGGTGTCACAGACTTTTTTTTGGTGGGAAAATCATCCAATGTCATCGTCCGCTTTTGGGCGGAACGCGAGGGTGCGTCAGACTTTTACTGACTAAAAACCTACTCCTGTTTCTTCGTTGCCTTTCATACGAAGGCTGAATTTTCCTTTCAGAAACAAAACGTTAGCCTCAGTAGGTTTCGACCCTGCTAGGCCCATATGGTTTGCTGACATCCCAGCTACCCATTGCTCGTCGTGGCAGCTAGGGTATGAGGGTCGTTTCCTCCCGCGTACACGTGCCGCCTCCTCCTTTAACTAAAAACCACCTGTGTAATCGTCTTTTTTATACCGCCAATTAAATAACTCTTAACGAAGCGAGCTTAAAATTGTAGGGCACTTTAACACGGGAAGATTAGATTAAAAAGCTAAGGTAGGAACTCCACTTCGCTCCCGCCTTAGTCTTTATAGTTTTAATTTTTTGAACAACCAGAAAATGGCTTGCATAAAAGATAACTAGTGACTAAGACAGTGTCATTCTGACGGTCATTAATTGTAACTGACTTAGTCATTTAGAAGGCTATGTAGATTGTTAGAAGTAAATAACCCTTAAAAATACTCTAGGAACGTGACAAGCATATTATCGCTCAACTAATTAACCTAAAGCACCAAAAATAAATTAACTAAATTAATCCCTAGATAACCGTGTTCCATGCCAAAACACTGGCAAAATTACAGAGAGTATATAACACTTTCATTAGGCGGCGAAATCAAAGGGTTTGTGAGCGTTTGATGTTGTCGCACGGCTTTGTTGCGTAGACAACGGTACATGGTCTTATTGCGACCTTGGGCCCTATAATGAAGTCTCATTAAATAGGTAACAAACTTATCAACATGTTAATTGTTATTTGATGTGATGTTAGTCCTAGGTTGGAACAATTATTGCCGTGTTCCTACGTTCATTAGGTTAGGGTTTGTCGTTGTCGATTCATTGAAATGTCTCGGTGACTTAAGAGGACCCATCAGGATCTGTTTATTGTCAACGTGAGCATGGTTTACAAGATTGTTGTTTCATCCATCGCAATTTACACAAATATTATAAAGAGGTAAAGTTGGTTTTTATGGTTTTTTTTTGTTTGTAGGAGGTAATTAATCTCTGGTACTGGTTCGATTGCAAAAGTTTTTCTCCGATAGAAAGCTGCTTAATACCTGAGTAATATAGGCTAGATTACTTCCCTCTCCTAGAGAGGAGGCCTGAGTCCCAGCAGTGGGAACATTAAACAGGCTGATAATGATGATGGTGAACATAGGCTATATTTTTTGTATGAGGTTAAAACTAGAGTTCGATAAAGAGGAAACGCGATAAGAGAGAACGCTTTGTGGGCATTCGGTAATTACCTTACTAACTGGAATATGGCACGTAACTTTTTCCACGAAACATATTTTTCTTAAACTATTATTTTTTTTGCAAGGTTTCTATAAATATAGTTTTTTTACTTTTTAATTTATTAGTTCATTATGAAGAGTCAAAGTTCACACAAAATAGGAGATTTTCAGAGGTCTCTAAACTGTTTTGTTTTCGGTGAGAACTGAAATTAAAATATATAAAGGAAAATGGCTAATAAGCGTCCTGTAAGAGCTATAGTATCTGTAATGTAAATGTAATGTATATTTGTTGCTTCTTCCCGCACAAATGGCTGAACAAATTTCGATAAAACCTGGTACACAGATAAATCATATCCTGGAATAGCATATAAGTTACTTTTATCCCCGGCAATGTTTCCTTGAGGAAATATCTTCTATCATGCGTGTTAAGGCCCCGGCAGTAGAGAGAGGAGGCTGGTGTTTCATTTAATATGGGCATTTTTAGGGTTAAATTAAAAAAAAAATTTCGTGACGCATTAAATGAAAGGCCTTATTTTCTAGTTTAAAGGTTCCGTTCTTAAGTCGGGAAAAACGATACCCATAAAGGATAACTATTGTCCGTCTGAACTTTACAACCTAAACTAAATGCAAAACTAAGATTAAATGCACGTGTGAGCAGTGAGTGAGCGATTGGCTTCCACACTGTGGGCCACAGGTTCAACAGTAATCCCTCTCGGAACAAATATTTGCATCCCCTATACGCTACAGGTAGTTGCTCTGAATTCGGTCGATTGTGCATTTGAGATTTGTATCTGAAAACGTTCCTGCAATACTGGACAGATTCCACGATTGATCTCGTTTTGCATAGCTATACGTTGTCTAAATCCAAACTAAAATTAGAATAAGGTCAACTGGTTTCAACAAGGCGTTTCTCAGTTACTGGCTTATGGAGAATGAAAGGTCAAAAAATCTATACATAAATAGAAACATATAAATAAAATTCAAATGACTGTTTGTCATTTAAAAAAAAATATATTTTTTTTTTTTACTAGATGCTTATGGAAATTAGTTCGAAATCTTGAACAAAGTTGTTTTAAACTTTTGTCTGTCTGTTTGTTCCGGATAATCTGGACCAATTTTGACGAGACTTTAACTGGTAGATAGCTACTGTTTAAGGAGTAAACCCGTGGTTCAAGAACGCAAAAGGCAACGGGTTTTTGTCAGTAAAAGTTTGACACGTTCCCAGAGGCAAAGAAACTATTAGGAATAGACAGATTGATAGAGCTACGTTTAATCATCATCATCATCATCATATCAGCCGAAAGACGTCCACTGCTGGACATAGGCCTCCCCCAAGCGACGCCACAACGACCGGTCCTGTGCGTCACGCATCCATCGGATTCCCGCGACCCTGACTAGGTCATCGGTCCACCTTGCTACTTTTAATGCCAGAAAGAAAATAGAAAATTATTTTCAAAATTACTACCCCATTTTGTGTCCAGACAATCTCTTTTCATACCAGGTTGCCTAGAAGAGATCGCGGAATGCGATAAGGCGGCCAATTGTGTGTTTTAAGTATAAGGCTCAAATGTGTAATTTGTTATCTTGGTGTACAATAAATTATATATAAATAAATAAATAAAATAAATAAACGCAGCGTAGATATAGCAAGTTACCTATTTTACACTGGTTTTCATTTATATCTAGAACCATCGACTCGAATAAACCAGAACGAGTAGAAAACCGGTAAAACCCAATAAAATACAGCTTTAAGATGCAGCACAAGCATAAACCAAGCACCGATTGCTCATCACGCCAAAAACAAGACATATTATACGCAAAAACGTTACACACAACACTTTACCCGACTGCGAAGAGGAAGGAAGTGTCCTACATATCACGCCTGTACGGAGAAAAATGCAGTTTTAGCCGCTCGATTTATTCTCCGTGTACGTTGTACATTGCCGGTTGGCTGTGCTCAGGAAACGTTTCGCCGGAACACGACCTACAATGGTTATGATACATTGTATTTCGCACGATAGAGCTAAAGTGATTCAGGGAGCCACGGGATGGATTTATGGCGGGTGCGAGTTGTTATTATTTTCCATTTTATTATTTATTTTTGGGTTGTTTTATAGGTTCTTTGTGTTAAATACGTTATGGGTAGAAGGGCAATGGACGTATTTTTAAGGATTATTAATGGTAGGGCAGATATAGTATATGTACAACACTAGTATTTTTATAAATAGACTCTATATACAAAAATTTCATAACTGTATCATAAAAAAATCACAAAGGTATAAGCTTGTTATGTTAACTGGTCGTCCGCAATAATACATGGTCACCAGGCCATCTGGGTGACTGAGAGGTTCTTTTCTTTCTTTCTTTATTTGCACTTGCATCCAACCGTGCCGCATCTAATGACCGCTATGACCTGCCGTAACATGTATTGTACTTTATATCGGTGGTGCCCAACTTCTGACCGTTTTTTATACATTTTTGTTAAAAATGTATATTGGGGTGTTAAAATTATTGGAATCGATTCAGTTACTTATTTTGAAGGAACTTTGATAGTAAGTACTTTTTTCTGTATGAGTAGATTTCTTTACCCAGTACGGTATATATAATTCCATTACAGGAAGCTACGTTTTTAACGATATTTTCGCGTCTATTTTTATGATGGCCGATATTTTTATATTAAGGCAATAATTTTTGAATTTTATTTTGGTTCGGATATAATTTGAGTGGCGTGAAAATAAAATTTTATTATGTGTGAAATTGCGAACGTTTTTCCAGAGACTGGGAACGAAACAGTTGGTCTGTTTTATCTAAAAAACCTTTTATTTTGAGAGTTCCAGTTTTATCGAACAATACGGAAAGTTCTCGTAATGTTTATCAACTAGGATATATGCAGATTTTTGTAGGGAAGTATTTGGAGAGGAAACGTGTTTCACGTTTACTGACCACGACATCAGTGTTCTTTCAATTGTCCTTTGTGTTCCAGGTCTGTAGTTTCTTTTCCAAACGTTTTCGCAGCCCTATGTGTAGAAAAATCTGGTTTTTACTTTGTTGAGTAATTATATAAAAACCGATATTAAAAATATACCACAGTGTCTCAAGACGAAAGTCTATGACCAGTGCGTGTTGCCAGTGATGACATATGGTGCCGAAACGTGGTCGCTCACAATGGGCCTCACCAGAAGGCTCAAAGTCACCCAGAGGGCAACGGAAAGGGCTATGCTCGGAGTTTCCTTGCGGGATCGAATCAGAAATGAAGATATCGGCAGGAATACCAAGGTTGCCGACATAGCCCGAAGAATCGCCAAACTTAAGTGGCAATGGGCAGGGCACATTGCTCGCAGAACAGATGGCCGTTGGGGCCGAAAGGTTCTGGAGTGGTGATCTCGTACTGGAAGACGCAGCGTCGGAAGGCCTCCTACAAGGTGGACCGATGACCTGGTGAAGGTTGCGGGAAACCGATGGATGCGAGACGCACAGGATCGATCATTGTGGCGACACTTAGGGGAGGCCTATGTTCAACAGTCTGTCGGCTGAAATGATGATGATGATGATATTAAAAATAGTGTTTTTTGCTAGTTTTCATAGTGCATGGTTTTAATCGATCGTTTCGATTAAAACCATGCACTATTTTTTTTAAGGCTTGTAAGAAACTAACTTTTGCCCGCAGCTTCGCCCGCGTACATAAAATACCTATGGTTTATGTCACTCAAAAATAATGCAGCTTTCTTTTGGTGAAAAAATTTTTTAGAGATTACCTCCTACAAACAAAAAAAAAAACATAAAATAAACTTTACCTCTTTATAATATTGGGTGTAGATAGTGTAGTCTAAGATTTTAAATAATGTCATGACATTTATTAAATATGAATATTTTTAAGCAGTCCTTTCAGAATAAAACCTTTTAATGATAAAATTATCTCCTAGCCCAATTATGGCTCACTTAAACTTAAGTATCTAGACTTTCAACGACACCTAACACAAGATCACTAATTTACAAATGTTTATTAGTCTTACCATCTCAAAGAACCCAGCATCATATCTGCTTCTAAAACATCGTGTTATCAGCTCTCTCATCTCCCATCTACCACAAATAATACTAGGAGGCTGCCTCACGTACAAAATACATAACTCTCACACCTCCACATTCGCGTGAGACATTTGTCTCATAAAATATTCGTGTCTCCACAAGAAACTATTCAGACATCTTGAATTTCTACATATGTTCTTAGTAATATGTAAGTGGAAAGGGAAATGGATTTTCTAGGTGTCTCGTCATATATATGTTTCAGTTTTGTTTGTGAGCTTAATCCTAAAGTGTGGAGAAGCCTTTTTGCAGCTGTCTTTCAAAAAATGCCAAGTTTATTTTTCAGTTTTACACACGGTTGTAAAATATTTTTCTAAACTCTAGTTTCTCAGTAAATCTTGAACAGCAGTGCGAAGTATATTTTTAGAAAATGCTTGGTCATTATTAATCTGGAATTGTGTGAAGTAATAATAAAATTATTCGGGTATACTAGTCAGTCTTTACTAAATCTACAGTCAAAATAGGTTTTTTTTTTTAATTATATAAACTAGTACTTGACTGCGACCCCACCTAATGGTAGGCAGTGATGCAATCGTTGATGATGAGGTGCACTAGTTTATTAAGAGCCTACGCACTCTAACCTTGAAGACACCTAAATTATAATCGGACAGGAAATCCACGTCCGGCAAATCGTACCAGTCCTTCGATGTATACAGTATAGCATTCTAAAATGGTTACTAATTTTATAAAAGCGAATGTGAGTTTGTTTGTTTGTTACGTCTTCACGCCTAAATGGCAAAACCGATTTTGATGAAACTTGGTACACGGATAGACCATGTCCTAGAATAGGACATAGGATACTTTTTATCCCGGAAATATGTTCCCTTGGGAGAATTTTCTGCTATCACGCGGGCGAAGCCGCTGGGAGCAGCTAGTATGTAATAAGTATTCCATTCACAAAACAGTACAAAACAACTTCAATTTATAATCAGGATTAATGATACATTGGTATGACATGGTAGAGAATGCCTTGTTGATTTAAGTCCATCTATGTACAACTAAGTACTGTACATGAAATTACAAATAAATAAATTAATAATCTAAGTCACACTTCCAACAGCATGACATAAAATAGATTTATCAACACTCCAAAACACAATTTAAACACTCTCAGTGTTGTACAACCAAAATATCGACACCAATCACAACACAGTCCCATCCCTAGGCCAGAGGTCTCGGACCACAACGCAATGGGCGCCATAACACAGCTGTAGTAACAACGGACCCCATTACACCGACACGAGCCTGTTTCACAACGGTTTGAATATAAAGGGCAGACATTAGAGGGGAGCAGACATGGAGCTAGAATTTGTCTGTTGGGTTTCTTGAAGAATTGCTGTTGGTGTGATTTAATATTGACTGGAATCTCTACAACTTTAATTTTAGTATATCTTCTTCTTCCTGCCCTTATCCTATATTACTTGGGGTCGGCGCAACACGTTTTTTTCTTCCATTCTGTTCTGTCCTGACACTATCTCCCGCTCCACCCAAGAGTGGGTTTTGTCAATGATGATTTTCCCTGTCGACAAAAGAAAAAAACCCGTCAAACTTTCACTAACTCCCTTTTCTTTTTTTTCTTTTTTTTTTCCTTTTTTTTCACTCCTCACACTATCCATCCAATTTTTCGTCGGCCTTCCTCTTCCTCTCCATCCACCTACATGTATACTCAGAACCCTTCATCCCTCCTCTTCACATACCATACCAAGACAACCGATTACCTCCACTGGCGCCACTTTCAAACTTCCTCTAATATACTCATTTCTCACTTTATCCACTCTCCTCACACCACATATCCATCTCAACATTCTCATCTCCGCTACATGCTATCTTTTTTCATCCTTCTTCATTGATTTTAGTATATGCGAAACCTAAATATACCTATAGTTTGTTCAGAATCGGTAACTGAATCAATTTCGATAATTGTTACAGCATGTTATATTATTTTTTTCCCAAAATGCTACTTTTATGCAAGCAAAGCAACTGAGATAAGTTAGTAGTAAATTAAAACGTAAATTCAGAAGCCAAAAAAGATAAACAGATAAAGCATTTATTGGCTACAATACAAAACATATATCAAAACACAAATTACAAATTATAAAAAAAAAAAAACTAAGCATGAATACTACAACAACAAAGAACAAATAATAACACATGTAGGTACTTATACAAAAAAAAAAACAAAAAATGCGTTGGTTTAACAATAAAAATAAGCCTAATAATTTCAATAAGCCTAATAATTATAAAAAAGATATCAAAAAAAGCTTCCAGCAATAATGCTGCCCAAAATTTTGTTTCAGAAAACACAATATTGTAATACCTAATTAGAACATTGGAAAATTTTTCATAATTGAGCCTCGGGAAATACGTCCTATGTAAACTGGCCCGTATGCTCCCTTCAGGGCAAAGATCCCACACATTCCTATTTTCAACTAACGCGAGCCAGCTAAATGTCACAAAGAAAATGACAATTACGTCATCAAAGTTCAAAAACTTCTCCAAATAGCCACCGGCCATTGGCTACCTGTAGTATTCATAGCCACAGTGTCGTCACCGGCCTGTAATGGAGGTACCGCCATTACACGCGAGGTAGCGTTATGAGCGTCATCAGACGCGGTTACTACGTCTTTGAGTAGTGTTGGGACGCGTGGGCTGTCGATATCGATAGTTTTTAGAAGAGATGTGTTTAGTTACGTACTAGACTGGTCGATGTGGCGACACTTGAAGATGGCTTGTATTCAGTGAAAGAAGTCTTACAGCTGAAACACAGACACTATTGAAAGGGAGATTCTAAAAGGGAGGTTCAGCCCCGGTATAAAAGGCAACGATGGAACTGGGTGGGTTTTTTTGTCAGTAAATCTGACACTATCTCCCGCCCTACCCAAAGGCGGGCAATGTCATATGAATGATTTTTACCCACCAAAAAAAAAACCAATGTACTGGAACACATGGTAAAGAAGTCACAAAATTGTGATTTTAGTCAGTAAAAATATGACACTCCTTCACGCTCAACTCTAGAATGGGAGAAGATATTGAAGGATTTCCCACCTTCCCAAACTGCCGTCAAAGCTCAGTTCTATTATTTATACGTTCTATTATTATTGGACAACAAAATCTGGTTATTCCCTTAATTACTTCACTACGAGTATTGTTGTTGACTTTAATAAAGATCTAAGCCTTCAAGGAAAATAATTAATGATATTAAATAGAATACACGTTTAAAAATAACAATAATAATCATTAAATCATACCTTTATCTTCTCTTAAGGCTTTATCCGAAATAGCAATCCAAATTATGAAACAATATTCGGAAAAAAAACATAATATGAAACCGGAAAAATCCCTAAAATTTAATTTGCTATAATATCATAAACGTAAGAAAATACCAAACTTATAAATGAAAACATTTTATCCATCCCCAGAGGCGAAATAACAGGTCCCGGACGATATGTTTACAAAATAAACAAAATTGGGTCCAAATTGTTCAAATAATATCAGGAAATTCGACTGATTTTATAGTATATACTTATCCGTTTTACGGTAAACCCATCAAAGGTTTATGTTAATTTTAAATTTGTTTCAATTCTGTGAATAAGCTGATTAGTCGATTTTATTGAATGTTAAACGCGTGCTATAATGAGATATTATAAACAAAACCTATTACTGTTTAATCACACATCAAATTCGTCAAATCATTACAAATCAACATAAATATTTTCTCAACGGACTCAAATTAGTATTAAAATTATTGCAATGAGTGCCATAAAATAAATGACAGTCAATTTGATATTAAAATGTCGGCAGGTTATTTTCGATCCTATTGGTTGTAAAAGGTCGTTTCGCTTTTTAGTTTTGCTCGATATTTTGGTAGTAGTATAATATACGTAAAATACGTAACCTAATTGCGGTGATGTCATATGCCAGTATTGTGTAAATCTTTATTTTGTTACTTGACAATTTCCCCTTCCACCGGGCTTATAAGTTTATTTACTTATTTTATATATTAAAAAAAATTGACATATATTAAATAGACTTGGTAAAATTTTGTGCTTGCATTTTTGGACAAAATTACTTTTTTTTTATACAATTACTAAAAAAAACATCTATACAAATTTCGTATTTTAAATTCATTTCTCGCATTCCCACAGCTGTCGCAATCAAAAGTATCTCTGAATTCCATTCAATTCGACAAATTGTTTACATTAAATAATTATTTGCAACGTAAATTTGAACGTTTTTTGGCTATCTCAATTTAACCGTGAAAAAGAACTGTAAAATCAAATAAATCAAGTATCGATACATCGATACAGCACAGTCCCATCCCTACAGAATCCGAAGGGTCCTACTACACTCATTTCACGTGACATTACTCGACTTGACCCGTCTATGGTCGTTGTAGAATGTCCGGTGTCCCAAGTTATTGGCAGCAGCGGGCGGACGGTTGTAAACGATGGACGAAGTTTTAATTGTAGGCCATCAAAGTTAATTTATATGTGTTGGGTTTGAAACAGTTAAGATTACACACTGAGATAGACAGGTTTCCCCTTTAATTTAGTATAATGCCTATATGCCTAAAAGGGTTAGTAATATGTAAATACGTAATAATGACTTTAATTGTCGCTGTAAAAAAAAAACATTAGAAGCTGTGGAAAATATCATTGTATTGAATTGTTTGTCAAACATATTTTTTGCCTAGATATTAAGGCTTTTGAGCCATGTTTACGTATGAATAGTGTTTACCGTTAGAATATGGACGTATTAGTATGGATGTGAGACACTAATGATTTTTGTAGTATTCGGCAGCAAATGTATAAAACCGCGATAAAATTCTGACTTCCATTTTACCGAGATCGGGCCTATTTCAATGCCTGACTTAGTCTATCTAAAAAGTCAAGTGACTTGAGCATTTTATATAATATTTAATCATTTAAAAAATACTTATAATCGATACATTTGTATAAGGTTCTTCTATTAGTAAACAATGACCTAGATCTTTTAATCAACCTCGACTATTGAACCAGTGTTGACTACATCAGATTTCATTTTGGCCTAATAATAACCCAAGTCGTTTGACTTTTTAGACAGACTCTATCTTTACTCTTTTAGTTACGGAAGCCTAAAAATCCGTGGCGTTATAGGGGTTAAATTTAAAAATTTAAAGTCAATTGCGTGTATACCTTTCGCTATCGCTCATAACTCAAACCCCGTCACTACACGAATATTCGACAATCATTGGTCCGAAGCGCGGGCATTTTTTACAAATGCCCCGGATTTTGCCCAGGGGATAAAAATGGGCCACTTTTCATCGTCGTTTCACCAGTAATGGGGGGTCCTGTGTAAGCTCGGTATGATGTGGGTGATAATAACCGTGGGTTTGATGGGACATCGCTGTTTTAGTGTGAACCGGCAGTTTAGTTCATGTTTTTATTATTTGTTAGTAGAACTGTAATATCCTTCTGGATAGGTGGAAAGAGATAACAAAGTCTAAAAAAGACCGATGGGCTTCAACATCTTGAGCATCCGTCCGGACCAAGCCTAAGTCGTGCGCCTGAAGGAGATGTCAGCAAATTATAGGATCCTAACAGGGTCGATGCGTACTGGGACTTAAGTTTTTACTTCTTAAAGGAAGACTCGGCCCTGGTGGGAAAGCCACGAAAGAACAGGTGTGAGTCAGTAAGAGTCTGACATGCCTTCTCACTCCGCCCAAGGGCAGGAGATGTCATTAGATAATATCACACCTAAAAAAATACTCTAATACCTAGTCTTAAGCATCGACGCCGAGTTACAAACCTCACGGTTCTCTACCAGTTGCATTTCGAAGCGTGTGCATCGGAATTTAGAAAGAAAGAAAGAAAACATGTTTATTCTGCCCGTATAGACACACAAATAATTTTCAAAAAACAAAAAATAATAACAAATTAAAACAAAAATTAGTTGCCCTATGAGATCACGTGTGAACCGGGCTTAACTTGCTTGAACCATAGACAACTCAGCTGTCTGGGTTGTCTATTAAAACAATAATTTTTTTATAGTCTGTGCGACACCGGCCGACACGTGCCTGACAGAGACAATCACCAAAATTATAAACAAAAATAAAAGAAAAGCAAAAATAAAACAGATACAATGTAAATACATTCAAATTCAATTTCATAGCCTAATTCCGCCATGTCCATTTCATGATGGATGTCGCGCCTATACGTACAAACCGTTTTGGGTACACATTCACTGTACGTATAGCTAAGGAGTGAAATCGTATCGAAAGCGGATTCTGTGTTCTCTGATAGCCACAACCTGGGGATCTTTAAGTGATATGATGATGATAAGCAGTGATTCAATCGTTGATGGTGAGGCGCACTAGTTTAATAAGTGCTTATTCACTCTAGCCTTGAAGACACTTAAATTATAATCAGACAAGAAGCAAGCAAATTTTTCCAGTCCCTCGATGTACGAGGTATAAACGACAAAGTGAAACGCTTAGTCCGGACCAAGGGTTTCAACAACTTAATGGTGGATACTCGTGATCTTTGGACTTTATGAAGTATTTTTAAATTACTAGCTAGGTTAATAAATATCAAATGTTTACCAGGAATCTTTAAGTCGAGAGTGAATAGGTTTCTTCTAGGTAAGCGCGTTCCATAGTCGACCACATCGTCGCTTTCCATCAGGTGAGATAGCGGTCAAGCGCAAACCTATCAATAATTAAAAAAAAAAAAAAAATAATAACTAGTTTTCGTCCGTGCCTTCGCCGCATACATAAAATAGTAAACGTAATTCAAGAATAAAGCAGCTTTCTATCGGTGAAAAAACTTCAGAACCAGTACTTTCAGAGGGTAATCTCTGAAAGTACTAACAAATAAGCATAAAAAAAGAAAAACTTTACCTTCTTATAATATTATAGTGTAGATAAGCACTCTTAGAAATAAAAATATCGAATTAAATCATTCATTCAGCAAATAATATAACGAACCCAATTCAAAACTCACAGACCACTTAAATCCACATAAACTTGGGAATTTCAGTGGAAAAATCAATCTAAATTACAGTAACATGGAAGAAATTCAGCGGCCATTAGTCAAGATTACTTGGCCACAAAGATAAGCGGCTACTGTGTCTGAAAAGAGTTATTTTGCGGAATAAAGCGCTCATTCCGCAACCATTTGTCGGGTGATCGCGATGTATGAACAGCTTATGATATTATTTGACGGTAAATTCTTATTGAACGATTCTAGATTTTGGAGAGAGAATTCTTGCAATGATTGAGTTTTGTTTGCTTTGAAATGCTTGAGGTTTATAGTTGGTTACAGCTACGTTTATCGTTGTTCTTTTGTTTTTAAATCTGTACGTTCTAGGGATTTTTTTAATATTCTACAACTAATACACAACGCCGTCCAGTCTCAAGCTAAGCAGAGCTTGTGTTATGAGTATTGGACAACTGATAAACATATTTGTATATTTCTAAATACACACATTTTATACATAAATTACACCCAGACATAGAACAAATGATCATGCTGTCCTGGGTGGAAATTGAACCCACGACCTCCGGCATAGCAGTCAGGGCCACTAACCACTAGACCAACAGGCCAGTCAAAAAATCAAACATGAAATCAATTTTTTTTTTTTAAATAGTAACCATGGAGTTTCTTGCCGGTTCTTCTCCATAAAAAAAAATTGTATCCGTGCACTAATCTCTGACGTTGGCCTAAGTGAATTAAAAACATTTTGACATTTGACCATATGTTACCATATGTTAATAACAATAAACTTGTACACTCTTAAACACTGATACTGCAATCACGAACCAATTACACGACCACAGCCATAAGATACAATCAATGCACATAGCCCAACTTCGCGAAACATCGTGTATGTTCGGATACAGTCGTAATTTCTCTGCGATGTCACAACTTTGCAAGATAAAGTTAAGTTAAAGTTTCTCATTCGGAACTCATTAGTTGCACATGTTTATAGTTTACGAACATGCTGGTTCTAATATATTTGTACAAATGTGTTGGTACAAATGTTGGCTTACTTTTGTACTGATGACATATTCATGTTTGCTAGAAATAAATGCAGAAAATTGTATGTCGTTTGGTTATCCTTAGTAATATTATAAAAGCGAATGTGAGTTTGTTTGTTTGTTACGTCTTCACACCTAAATGGCAAAACCGATTTTGATAATTGATAATAAACTTGGTACACGAATAGACCATGTGTTGGAATAGGACATAGGATACTTTTTATCCCGGAAGTGTGTTCCCTTGGGATAATTTTCGGGATATAAAAAAATCACGCGGGTGATGCCGCTGGGAGCAGCTAGTTTTGTTTTTATTATTATTGATAGGCTTGCGTTTGACCGCCATCTCACCTGATGGCAAGCGATGATGTGGTCGACGATGAAACACGCTTGCCTAGAAGTAACCTATTCACTCTTAAGTTATTGAATAAGTGCGCCTCACCATCAACGATTACATCGCTGCTTACCATCAGGTGGGATCGTAGTCAAGCTCTGCTTTATATTAATAAAAAAAAATAGGACAAGTGCGAGCAGGGCTCACGCACTCAAGTGGTAAGTTAACTTACTTATATAAATAGTTAAATTCCGGAATCAAATTGAGTCTCAAAGATTTTTCCGAATCGCGGAAAAAGTATCCTTTTTGACACGTGCCGATAAACGCAAGCAAAATTGTTGGAAAATAAAAAAACTCGTTTTTTTATTCATGGTGTACATAGATACCTCTAAAATTTCCCGATTTCCTAGATTTGTCTTGAACACAAAAAGTTTGCAAAACTGGTTTACAATTTTTTTTTTTTCGGTGGGCAAAAATCATCCAATGACAACCCCCGCTCTTAGGTGGAGCGGGAGATAGTGTCAGACTCTTACTGACTAAAAACCCCCCCCGTTCCTTTTATTCTTCATACCGGGGCTCGAGTTCCTTTCGGATAACCCTGGCCCCAGTAGGCTTCGACCCGGCTGGGCATCCAGGCATCGGCATTTTAAAATTAATGCCAAATTATCAAAACTATTCCAATTTCCATAATAATTATGCTGTAATATCGAATTTCCAAGCCCGCTGACTCGATAATGACAGTCCCAAAAATACAAAATCAAAATGCATAACGTGCAATAAACAGATACCGTCATTTAAATTCGCATTAACCCTAAACTAAAATCGAACAAACAAACCGGAATAAATTCGCGCTGAAACGGCAAAATTCCCTTTAAAATAAATATCGTTTTGGAAAACTATACCGTTTTTAACATCGACTGTTCGACAGTTTTGTCCAAATGGAATTCCCATAGAGTTTAGAATCAATACAGATGACCGCTACTTAAAAACTGGGCAAGTGCAAGTCGGACTCGCGCATTGAGGATTCCGAAACAAACTTAACTATGTCAATAGTTGAAATCCTAAATAGAGTATCAAATTTTTTTCGAATTGCATTTTTTTGTGACAAACAAAAATCAAACAAATACAACAAATTTACTGTTTTTAGATTTATACTTGTGCTATAAGACCTTAGTTTATACTAAATTTCAGTATTCTGGTTCAACGGGAAGTACTGATCACCTGATGATAAGCGATGATGTAGTCGACATCGGCGTAGTCTTGTCTACAAGTAAATTATTCACTCTTGACTTAAATACCCTCTGATTATAGCTATCAGGAAAAAGGAATTCCACTCCTTAGCTGTTTGCACAATGAATGAGCTTTCTCATCATATCCACCATATACCAGTGGTGCATTGCCGTACATTTAGTGGTCCGATTATACAACGCTAGGCTTCGTGGAATTAAATTATGCGATTGCATAATAAGATAATATCTTAGGCTCTTGATCACACGCATATTATTAGCAATGGAATTTCTAGTGATGCGTGGCGGTATTCCGAACTCTGTGGTAAAGTCGAAATACTAGAACGAAATATATATAAAATAGTTTGGGACCAAATCATTCGCTGAAAGCAGGCTAGGGTAAAACAAATACGTATGAACCACAGTGAAATTATACATTTTGGTAAAAAACATTTTGGCTGGAAAGCTTTTTTTTTTGAGGCCAAGCGAATATTTGCGGGGACCAAAGTTTTTGCTGATTTTGAAAGAGAATGTTTTATTTAATCTGGTGGTTTTGGTTTTTCTTGCGAAACTAAAAGAAAAGAGTGTTATATTTTGTGGTGAAAGGGTAAATTACCCTTTGTTGTTTCAGAAATATTTTACACTGCCAGCAAAATAGTCTTGAATTTATATACCAAAAAAAATATGCTGTTTTGGATTTTTGATTTAATAAATGATATTTATTTTATACATAGGAAAATAAACACTTTAAATACTATTAAAAAGATGCTTAAGGCATTAAACCTTCTATCAATTACCTTTAGTTTCATAAAGATACACAACTTTTTATTCTGAAAAAAAAAAAACATATTTTGATGGACGATTTTATTCATACAAGGAGATGTAGAAAAAAATTGTGAATAATTTAGTAAAATACTTCTTATGACATAGCCCGAAGAATTGCCCTTAAGTGTCAGTGGGTACCTTGCTCGCAAAACAGGTGGTCAATGGTGTGACAACAGGTTCTAGAACGGCGACCGCGTTCCGGGAGAGGCTACATTGGAAGGCCTCAATGAAAGTGGACCGATGACCTGGTGAGAGACACAAGAATTCGATGGATGCAAAATGCACAGGACCGGTGGTTCTGGTGAGGAAGGTCTGTGTCCAACAGTGGACGTCTTCCAGCTGAAACCATGATGATGATGACAACGATGACTTGTTATGCTACTTACTTTACTTTATTCATGAATAATAATGGACGTTTTCGGGTTTCTAATAAGATGATTGATAAAAGAGAGTGCTGCCAACTCGTTACTGAGCCGTGCCAACAATTTTGTCAACATTTGTCATATGATATTTTTATTTTATTGGTGGTAGATTAAATTCTGTTTTGATGACATTATTTCACTTGGTTGACATTTTTCTTTTGGTCTTGGTAATATTATTGTCTTGTTCTCTCTCGCGGCTTTGCTTTTATTTTGACACTTGCGGGAGGCCTATCTTCATCAGTAGACTTCGGCTGAAATGATGATGAGGATGAAAAACTGTGCACTAATATTATGGAGGCGGAAGTTTGTATGTATGTTTCTGTGTATGGTTTTTATTTGTTTACGCTTAAGAGGCTGAACAGATAAATGAAATTTGGGACACAGATTGTCCTCTTTGCTTTATTTTCTACTTTCACGCAGTCGAAGCCATTGACTAAAGCTAGTCCTAACTAATATTATAAAAGCGAAAGTGAGTTTGTTTGTTTGTTTGTTACGTCTTCACGCCTAAATGGCAAAACCAATTTTGATAAAACTTGGTACACGGATAGATTAGTCCTGGAATAGGACATAGAATACTTTTTATCCCGGAAGTATGTTCCCTTGGGATAATTTTCTGCTATCACGCGGGCGAAGCCGCTGGGAGCAGCTAGTAAACCATAAAAGTCACTAACGTTACTCAATCTGACTAAAACCAATTCTTATAAACGGATTTACCGGAGCTCACCAATTTCACCTCTTTAAAATGTTAGTGTAACATCAAAAAAATATATTTCTAAGTAAACAAATAAAATACACCGGTAGAACCACACTAGTGCCAAATATTTCTTGTATCTCGGTTAGTAAACACAATAACTCAAGGATTGCATTTTGGCTACGGCGTAGGCGTCGTAGCTGTCAGTGCTACGCGTGCTACGGCGTAGCAAGCAATCGATTTACTACGCGTTGTCACCGTTGAACTTTGTCGTGAGGTGAATTTTTGTTCTTTGAATTTGTTTTCACTTTAAATTCGTTCAGTTCAATGAAATGTTGTCTGTTAGACATCGCTGTCAGCGATAAGACCTTTATTGGTAATAAAGAAAATTGGCAATATCGTCCGAAATTCTATTTTATATGTAATTTTGTGGAAAATGAATAGAATAAACATTATTGTACACTAAAATTTTAAAGTTTTTACAGAAACTTAAATCTATGGAGACACCGTTGGGACCTAACAGGGCTGAAGCCTACTGGGCCATGCGATGACTTCCGAAAGGGATCCTGGGGAACACAAGGCAAGACAGAACTTCAGTGTGATTTTAGTCAGTAAAAGTCTGACACGCCTTCCTGCTCGGCCCTACTGGGACCAAGGATCTATTTCAGAAAATAAGGCTCGGTCCTACTGGGACCAAGGATCTATTTCAGAAAATAAGGCTCGGTCCTACTGGGACCAAGGATCTATTTCAGAAAATAAGGCTCGGTCCTACTGGGACCAAGGATCTATTTCAGAAAATAAGGCTCGGTACTACTGGGACCAAGGATCTATTTCAGAAAATAAGGCTCGGTCCTACTGGGACCAAGGATCTATTTCAGAAAATAAGGCTCGGCCCTACTGGGACCAAGGATCTATTTCAGAAAATAAGGCTCGGTCCTACTGGGACCAAGGATCTATTTCAGAAAATAAGGCTCGGTCATACTGGGACCAAGGATCTATTTCAGAAAATAAGGCTCGGTCCTACTGGGACCAAGGATCTATTTTAGAAAATAAGGCTCGGTCCTACTGGGACCAAGGATCTATTTCAGAAAATAAGGCTCGGTACTACTGGGACCAAGGATCTATTTCAGAAAATAAGGCTCGGTACTACTGGGACCAAGGATCTATTTCAGAAAATAAGGCTCGGTACTACTGGGACCAAGGATCTATTTCAGAAAATAAGGCTCGGTCCCGATATGAAAGGCAACGAAGAAAAGGGTTTTTTAGTCTGTAAAAATCTGACATTATCTTCCGCTCCGTCCAAGGGCGGGGGATGTAATCTGAATGAATTTTTACCTCAAAAAAAAAATGGTACAATAACTGACCTCCTACATTTCTGAGCAAAAAAAAAACTCGTATACAGAATGAAACCTATCCCCAAGCTAAACGCGAGCAATTTAAGAAAACTAAAAGGAAAATATTTAAGCAACACGACTTTGTTTCCTGATAGAAAGAAACTTGTTCCAAGAATTTAGAAAGTTCATCTTTAATTAAATCCAGGGAAAAAGGAAATGGTCGAGAGGGATGGATTAGTTCGCTTCACGATGTACTGTTTGGTAATCAGAGGGTGGGAAACAAATGAAATAGTCTGAAGATATAATGTATCTAGGATTAATTTTTATGTAGCAGATCTGTACTCCTACCACATTTCAATTTGCTTGCAACGGTCTTCCCGTCCAATTATAATTTAGGTGTCTTCAAGGCTTGAGTAAATAGGCTCTTAATAAACTAGTGCGCCTCACCATCAACGATTGCATCACTGCTTACCATCAGGTGGGATCGCAGTCAAGCACTAGTTTATATCAATTAAAAATGGTCACAAGTTGGACACCACTGACATTGTGTTCAACACGGGTCACGGCAGGTCATAACAGTCATTAGGAGCGTGCACATCAGGGTGCGGGAGCAAAACAATGTATTTATATGTGAAACCCGAAACACGTGTCTAATATACTAAAACTATATGGTATACTTAATATTGTAAAAAGAAAAAAAACTGTTTTTTACCATCATCACATCACCCGAAAGACTGGACGTTAGAAGAGTCTGGGCGATGTGATAAGGTACAAAGGCCTCCCCCAAGTGTCACTAACAAACGGTCCTGTGGGTCTCGTACAAATCGGATTCCCGCGACTATATCAATTATCGTTTCACGTTGTGGGAGGCCTACCACCGCTGCGTCATCGAGTCCATGGTCGCCACTCTAAAACCTTTCGTCCCCATCGACCATCTGTTCTAAAGAAAAACAAAAAGACAACATGTTTATTCCGCCAAAATCATCACAATGTCAATAATATAAAAACCAGTTTCCGTGTAGGGCCATGTGTGTATTGGGCATAATACACACATGGCCCTACAGGCCGTTCTTTGAGCAATGTGTCCTGCCCGCTGCCACTTAGCTTTGATGATTATTTGGGCTATTTCGGTATGGAACGCTCGGTATGGAATTTAACTTCACTTTTTTTTGGACTAGCCGACATTTGACTATTCAAAAGTGCCCATAAATGGTCTACTTAAAATAAATGCTTGATTTAATTTGATTTGATTTGGTTACCTTGGTTCTCCTGCAGATATCACGCAAGGAAATTCTGAGCACAGCCATTGCCCTTTGGGAGACCTTTAACCTTCTGAGCCTCACTCATTATAAGCGACCATATTTCAGAGCCATATTACTTAAGGTTATATATAGACTTTCTTATTGAAACACTCTGACATTTTAGGTACAGCAAACAATTTATAATTAAGACCCACACAAACTCGCGCAGAATTTGTCTAGAGTCACCAAACTTGAATAAACTGTTCGTCCATAATTAAAAAACTGTAAAGACACGACTTCAGTTCTAACTATACAACTGTAGCATTTCTAATTACAGTTTCGTGTGCTTCACTAGCAATGCGTATTATAAACTTTGTGTTCGTATAGCGAGCTGTTTTGTAAACGCGTTCTTCCAGAGAAACTCTTTGAACCAGAATTTTGGGTTTTGAGGCCAATTAAGAAATATCATAGCGTGTTTCTGTATTTAGAATTGTGTATGTTAATTTTGTGTTCCATTTAATGAGGACAAATGTGTGTTTTTGCTAGTTCGAGGTTGTTTCTTGATACGCTTTCAACTTGAGTTTTTATTCTCATTTTAATGGAGCGGGTATTGTAAAAACGATGTGTTAATCTTGGTTCAACGTAATCTCTCTTAGGCGCCATGAATAAATAGTTTGTTTCATAAATAAAAGTATTACTCCTGTATTGTGGGTGCGTTCACAAACATGTACACTCACATACACAAAGAAAGAAAACACGTTTATTTGGCACAC
This sequence comes from Mythimna lalbum, assembly GCA_949319445.1. Taxonomy (NCBI): domain Eukaryota; kingdom Metazoa; phylum Arthropoda; class Insecta; order Lepidoptera; family Noctuidae; genus Mythimna; species Mythimna lalbum. The sequence goes on along the minus strand of OX439370.1, from coordinate 14,992,722 downwards.
AGGTACACTCAATGAGATAACACTATAATTATGGTATACAAACTTAAACCTAGAATACATCTACATTGTATGTCTCACGGCTGCGCCAAATAACAAGACATCCAGACTAGAAACAACTATATATAGGGCATAAAATATTGGTTCAATGCGGGCATCGAACCCATGAGGAGTCATACTCAGCCACTGCGCCATCCGTTCCGGCAAACTGGGAGGCTATCTACTTTTAAAAAGAGGTAGGCAGGTTAGAAAGAGCGAAAATCAAATTCAGATAGCTAGGTAAGTAATACAGTAGGCCTAGCCAAGTTACAACCGTTTCGTTTCGAATCTCAATCTATTCCTTTCTTCAGACCACGTGACTTAGCGTTGAGATGATGTCAATGTCATTTCCATACTTTTGTTTTTTTTAATTATTATTGATAGGCTTGCGTTTGACCACCATCTCACCTGATGGTAAGCGACGATGTGGTCGACCATGGAACACCCTTGCCTAGAAGTAACTTATTCACTCTTACAGACTTAAAGACCCCCAAGTTGTAGCTATCAGGAAACACAGACTCCGGCAGGGAATTCCACTTCTTGGCTGTACGCACAATAAATGTGTTAATAGCATTTTTTCATTAGTTTTCTACTAGCATTAACGATTGTAGATTATCACATATGACTTAAGTAGAGTAACTGGGCTCAATGGCTTAACCTGTTCCAGAAGTGCCCAGAACCCCAGTTCAACCACGATTTTTGAAAGCGTTTTCAATTAAGCTAGTCGTAGTCAACCACAGAAACGACAAAAATATTTTTACTTTAGTTTCAAAACAAAAACTTTCCAAATCAGTGTAAATTACAAAGTTCTCTCCAAAGTGAATCCAAAAATCAGTTAACTGAGACAATATTTTAAGCCGTATCACGCAAAACTGAAAGTCGGTGGAGATAAAGTCGCGACTTCTGCCAAGACGTTGGTTCCTAGTGATTATCTGTTGGCTGAAGCCGCTGCTTTGCACAAAACTTTCTGGACGGAAGCCAAAAATATGGACATGGACACTCCAGTATTAATTGTGTACGGGTCTGAAGATTTATTCCAGGAAATTATTTGTCTGAGTACGACAACATGTCGTTAGAACAATCGTCACAATATGTGAAGATAAAATATGGATATAACTATGAAATTTTCGGTGCTCTTAAAATAAAATAGCCTTTTATTCTATTACCACATCTAACAATAGGCAAATGTAAGTAAATTATTCGACAACTATCACACAACGCCGTCTATTCCCAAAACTAAATAGAGCTTGTATTATGAGTTCTAGACAACTGATAAACATACTTATATATTTCTAAATACATACATATTATAGATAAATTACACCTAGACATAGAACAAATGATCATGCTCATCACACAAACATTTGTCCTAGGTGGGAATCGAACCCACAACCACCGGCATAGCAGGTAGAGCAACAGGCCAGTCAATATTGTCTAAATGTATTGATTATATCACATTATGAACTAGTTCAAAGGAAATATTCGATTCTTAATTATATTGATCTATTTATTACATACTAGCTTTTGTCCGCGGCTTTGCCCGCGTTCTATTCAAATACATTACAATAATGCCTTTTTTAATTATCTTCAGAAAAAAATTTATCTACATTCAAACGAAAAGTCTTCTTTGTAAATTTTTCCAAATTTATTATTAAAATTCTACAAAATAGCTGTCGTCCTTTGCATCACAGCACTTTTATGTCATCACACAAAAGTAAAAATACATTTTAGAAAATTGTTACTGAAGCAATTACGATACATATTACATTTTCCATTAACCCACCTCCCTTTCAAGACACGGAAGCCACAAAAGCACGAAAAAATGTCTCCAATATACCTTGGCTATTAATTTTACTTGAAAATCTTCTCATATTTTTACTAAATCCAAACCTCGATATTTTCTTTTGAGGAGAAATTTTTCATTTCATAAATGCTGCGGGTCGCAAGTAGTGGGTAGACTAATGCGTTGCAAATTGGGATCGGATGGAAATGCTGATACATAATTATATCGTAGGCGCTTTGAGAGTTGGAGTCATCTCATTATAGGGTAAGAGATGTTTACAGTTGTCGATAGAATGTTTAGTCAATAGGGTGGTGACTATATTTCATTTACTTAATAGAAAACAGGAAATATTTGAGATCACTAAATGGAGAATGAATGCAAAAGGGTCCTTTTATAGGAGTACAGACATAAGTGTCGGTTTATTTGCTTGTCTCAGTCAATTTGCTTCGAATGGTTGAATGAGTAAAAAAAGTTTGTCATTTGTAATCTCTTGGTCTTTGGTTAAATGTGAAAAGATCCTTAGGTATATTTTCTTTTTCCTTTTTTAATGATATAAACCAGTGCCTGACTGCGATCCCACCTGATGGTAAGCAGTGCAATTGATGCAATCGATAATGAGGAGGCGCACTAGTTTCTTAAGAGCCTATTCAGTCTAGCCTTAAAGACACCTAAATTATAATTGGACGGGAAGACCGCAGCAGGCAAATTGTTCCAGTCCTTCGATGTACGCGGTTTAAATGACGAAGCGAAACGTTTAGTCCGATCTGTAGAAGTTTTTTATTTAATTTATGAGTATGATGGCCTTTAAGGCAAATGATAGATCTTCAAAAGTCTTTATCGAATTAGTTTTACACAAAAAATTTGAGTTCATTAGAAACCTAGATAATGTCTACAAGATATTTGTGTTTTCAAAATATCTTCAAAAAGATGCACTATAACGTTAGAATCACGTAAGAAGGATTGTATGAAAATGTATGATGAGTTGGACGCTCACTCCCGTTTTAAAATACATTTGATGTTTTTGGGTTTTATTTTTTCTGTAATACCTGATTTGAGACACTCTATAAAATTCCCGATCTACAAACATCCACAACATAATTTATGTGTTTCATTTACTGGTTTTGATATGTTTATATATGTATTATTTGATTTAATTTAGGTATTATAGTAGTATATTTTTAATTTTCTGATTCATTTGTATACACTGTGTCTACATCTCTCATCCAATTTTACCGTCGCAGGTTTGTTTCATTTGAATTATACTTTCGTGCTTTTCTATCTGTATAAAAATATCTGTAAAAATTAAATAATAATAATATTCCATTATAATTTCATTTTTAAGTATTTGAGTGTGTACATAAATAAATAAATGAATAAATAAATAAACATCGTATCGCACCCGTCTCGCAGCACTGAACCCGCCTATCTGCAATAACGATCTCGAATCGAAAGTATTTCATAATAACGAGAAGAGTTCGCCATCACTAACGATACTAGTTTGACGTCATTAAAATGAGTTAATAGACCGCACGGTCTTATAAGTGATCTGGATGTTTTGCTTGCCGGAGAAAATCTCTAGTACTAGTTTTATGTTAGTTTGTAAATTTATGAATGTAGGTAGTTTTTTATTTTAAAAAATTACTCAACGAGGATTGAAATATCATCAAACTTTTACGTTTATAATGATCTGGCCAATGTTACTTGGCCATATCAGGAAGTGACCAATCTCTACTGGCCACGGTATACACCGCTAAATTTTTATTGTTTTATTTATATTGTTTTAACACTATCGATTTGTAACCATAAAATAAATAAAGTACTTTAAAAAAAAACTCGTATTCATTTACGCATGTATGAAATTAATTTCTTTAAGAAAACGTCAGCTGAGCGAGTCCAATGACCTGTAGGTAGTAGTCGACGTTGCGTACTAACTACCTACAGGTCATTGGACTCGCTATATATAGATTCTAGTTTTTCATATCATTTCTATGATTTTGGCTGATTTTCAATGTGATTAAACAGACAGTCTGTTATTGTTATTCGTAACCATTAGTTTCACTATGATATAGATTCAAACAAGTAGGTAAAATAAGGGGTCAAAAGTCAGTTGCATTTTATCAATGTTAAAGCCTCTAATTTAAAAAAAAAACCTTTAAATGAAAATATACTCTCCCCCCTCTCTCTTTTATCTTTTTTTGTTTTAATTTTTTTTTAACTCCTTTTACGACTTTAATAATTTGTAGCTTAAAATCTAAAGCAATACTTTAAACTAAACTAGTTGTTGACCAGGGGAGACCAAGAGACAAGCTCACTTTTACCTCCTCGCTTTGGTCTGCTGCAATTTCGTCTTGCTTTTAACGGGACCCAGTAAGAGAATCTTTTAGCCCACAGCTCTTCTGACGTGCGGTACAAGCCCACTTTAGAGTAGCAGCTATTAGGGTGACATCTCATCATCGTTTCTTAGTTTTGGCGCACAGTATTGTGTTCCGATCAACCACCAGATCAAACATCGTAAGTGGAGATGGATTGGTCACACGCTAAGGAAGGATTCCGATCACATACCTAAACAGGCGTTGTACTGGAAACCCCAAAAGAAAAGGAAGCGTGGTCGTCCCTGGCAAATCTGGCGACATAGCATGTTGGCAGAAGCGACGGTCATACGATTGACTTGGAGCGAGGTGAAGCGTAAAGTTCAAGACCGATTGCGATGGGTGACTACTGTCGACGCCTTCTGCCCCAGCTAGGAGACACAGGATCTTAAATCAAAGTGTTGTATTTCTAGGCGGTCGCTGCCATTTCATTTTTTAACACAACTATCACACAACGCCGTCCAGTCCCAAGCTAAGCAGAGCTTGTGTTATAGGTACTAGACAAATGATAAACATACTTATTTATTTATAAATACATACATATTATAGATAAATTACACCCAGAAACAGAATAAATGATCATGTTCATCACATAAACATTTGTCCTGGGAGAGAATCGAACCCACGACCTCCGGCATGGCAGTCAGGGCCACTAAACAACAACAGGCCAGTCAACACAACATTAACTGTAGACTAAATCAAATCAGTTTAAACTGAAGTATAAAACCAAAGATTCACAGTTTGGCAACCATATAATTTAATATAAACGCAAAAAAATAATAATTTCTTTTCATAACCAATTTCAACTATCATAAAAGTAAAATCCATAAAATCTCTTCAATTTTTATCAAAGACTTAACAAAATCAAATGTTAAAAGCCATTAAGAACTCCAAAAAGTTTTTTTTTATTAAAATCTTTGTAAAAGAAATTGTTTTGAGACATTATGGAATTATTTCAAACGGCCCGTCTTTAATTCTTATTACGTTTATTGGAATTGGAGAATTTTCGTGAAAAACCAACAAATCTAGCAAAAACTTTACAGACAATTGGAGCATTGAACGAAGATTTTTCGCCGTTTTAAAACCTTTTATCGTAGTTTTAGAGATATATTGTGAAACAGATTGAATATTATGAAATAAAATATTGTTGAAATCGTCTTAAGTTTACATTGTTCATCTTTTATATTAAGTTTCCAATATTACTTTTACAATATATCAAACATCAATAATCATCTACTTTTATATTATTTTAGTTTTAGTTTTGGACTTTACTGTATCGTCTATTACATCGGCTTTATCTATCATAGAATTTATCCTTGAATTCTAGAAAATAATTCTTTGTGTCAATTTGATTGCAAGCCTTATGATGTTGATTAGCTGTAAAAAATCATTCATTCAATCACGGCAGTTTGATTAGCCTGTTAGTCTAGTAGTTAGTGGACCTGACTATTATGCGTGGATTCAATCCCCACATAAAACAAATGTTTGTGTAATGTGCACGACCATTTGTTCTGTGTTTGTGTGTAATTTATTTATAAAATACTAGCTGTGGCCCGCGATTTAGTCCGCAAACATAAAATATAGCCTATGTCACTCAAGAATAAAGCAGTTTTCTAACGATTAAAACATTTTAGCCATCGGACCAGTACTTCCAGAGAATTCTTCCTACAAACAAAAAAAAAACATAAAAACAAACTTACCTCTTTATTATATTAGTGTAAGATATATTTGATTAGAAATATAATTATAAGTATCAGTATGTATTTCCTGATAGCTACATCAAAAAACATAGACTCCGGCAGGCAACTCGACTCATTAGCTTCATCATCATTTCAAGCGAAAGACGCCCACTGTTAGACACATGCCTCCCCCAAGTGTCACCAGAATGACCGGTCCTGTGCGTCTCGCATTCATAGGATTCCCGCAACCCTCACCAGGTCATCGGTCAATCTTGTGGGACGCCTTCCAATGCTACGTCTTCCGGTGCGTAGTTGCCATTTCAGAACTTTTCGTCCCCATCAACTAACTGTTTTGCGAGCAATACCCTGCCCTGCCCACTGCCACTTAAGTTTAGCGATTCTATGGGCTATGTCTGTAACCTTGATTCTCCTGCGGATGCCTTAATTTCTGATGTGATCACGCAAAGATCTTATCTTATGCGTTATGAATTTATGTCACAAATCTTTATCTCATAACAAAAGATGGAAAACAAAACACAACCTAGTGTGGAAATGCGGGAAAATTCCAAGTTTTAAATTATTTACCCTTTAAATTCACAGCTTGAGTTAAGTTATAGCTTCCTGGAAACTGTTTTCTTGGTAAAAATTCAAGATATATATAACTGTTTAGATTTGCCAATGGCAAAATACGATGCATTGTCGGCTTGCCTCTGACAGCCAGAGCTGTGCCAAACCGGGATAGGGGTGGGACACACGTTGTCGATAAATTACCCTACGTTTGTATTGTTTTATTGTCTTTGAATAATTTTGCGGATGTTGTTTATGGTGTAGGATTTTTTAAAATACTGCTTACTCACTTAAAATTTGAATACAGGACTCAGGCCTCCTCTCTAGAAGAAGGAATGGTCCAGAATTTACCACGCAGGCCCAATGCTGGTTGGTAATTGACACATGTCTTCAAATTTTTTGTTCTAGGACATGTCGATTTTCTCACGATGTTTTACCTCACCGTTTTTAAAGCAGTGGTGATGAATTAAATTACACAAAGCTGGCCTAGCTGGGTTTGAACCGATGACGTACAACTCGTAAGTCCGTTACCACTCGGCCACCTCTGTTCTCAGAATAAGAATTTGATTTTAAATTAGGTATACAAGCTTAGCGTTGAGAATGATAGAAGTACAAGTAGCAGTGCTGTGCTAGTAGTAGTATTTATGTGGACCTTAGGGTGACCTAAAGTCTACTGGTAGGCGGACTTAATACCGTAGGTCTATTCCTAAAGCAGTGCATGAAAATCTAATCTCTCTCAGTCACGCATTCAGTAGCCCACTGATGTATACCTGAGTTACTCTACAGTACTATATATTTTTATGCAAAATCTTAATAATTTGTATTCCTGTATGCTGTATGCCTAGACCTGTATGTATAAACCCATGATCCACAATAAATAAACTGAAGTTAAAAATAATTTAGTAAGTAGGTATTTACGCGGGCTCGCGGACGGCGAGCCATGGGTAGCTCGCTGTCCGATCGTCCGGTAATGGACCGAGTCCAAGACGTCGACGGCACGCACTGTTCCCGCGCGCCTCAAGGAGTTGTCAGCAACAGGAGGGGCCCAGCTGGGTCGAAGCCTACTGGGGACAGGGTTGTCCGAAAGGGAGCTCGCGCCCCGGTATGAAGGCTAGAAGGAACGGCGCGGGGTTTTTAGTCAGTAAGAGTCTGACACTGTCTCCCGCTCCACCCAAGAGCGGGTTTCGTCAAAGATGATTTTCCCCGTCGACAAAAAAAAAAAAAAAAGTAGGTATTTAAAAAAAACAGGTTCATCCACTAAAACCAATACCATTATATGTAACAATAAACTTAATCTAAGCAACAATACTTTAAAAACGTCCAAATAAATTTCGCACGCCACTACACAAATCCTTCGCAAGCATCGATAAATAACAGAATATCGATAACCAGTGCCGCCCACCGCATTAGTGGAGTGCAAGACGTGGCGATAGGCCAACGCGATACCCTGACTTATCGATACAGACGCCACAGCACTAATGTGTTTGCGATGCTGAGGTACAGAGTTATTTGTGTGGAATGGAGTATGTTTGTTCTGTATTTTTGTTCATTGTTAAAATATTTTTTTGGTTTTGAATTTCCAACGTGGAGTTGATGTTTTAATTTTATTATTGATAGCGTTTGCTCGCGGCTTCAACCACATATTAAAAATAGCCTAGGTCACTCAGGAATAAAGCAGCTCTATCGGTGAAAAAATTTTAGCAATCAGACCAGTACTTTCAGAGATTACCTCCTACAAACAAAAAAAACATAAAAACAAACTTTACCTTTTTATAATATTTATACTAGTGGCCCGTCCCGGCTTCGCACGAACAATAAATATAGCGTATGTTACTCAAGGTGAATTTAGCTTTCCAAAGGTAAAAGAATTTGTGGTACAGTAGTTTTTGAGTTTATTAATTACAAACATACACACAAAAAAACAAATTTTCCCTCTTTATAATATCAGTGTAGATTATATATTATATAATAAAAACAATTGTGATATTACTCACGCTTGACCACTATCACACTTCATGGTAAACGATGATGTGGCTGACGATGGAGTGTGCTTGCCTAGAAGTTTGTACGAAACTCTCAATGCGCGACTTGAACTCAAAGCGTTTTGGGAACACATTTATTGTGCGTCTGTGTTTTCTGATAGCTACAACTTTGGGGTTTTCAAGTCAAGAGTGAATAAGTTACTTCTAGACAAGCGTGTTCCTTCGTCGACCACATCATCACTTACCATCAGGTGAGATGGTGGTCAAACGCAAGCCTATCAATAATAAAAAAAAACTCGCACTTTTCCGAGTTATTTTTACATTCCTATAACAATCAATTTCAAAAACACTCTGCAAACTTATAAACTATCCTTCCAACACCGTCCATAAAATAAACCTACAGCATTCCGTAAAATTCGCTCTCTCCTCGCAACACACCTGCAAACATCTTTTCCTTCATAATAATACATCGTGGAATATTTCTGCGCTTCCCAAGCACGCCGTGACGTCACTGGCGAATGGCGGATGACATCACGGAACTCGCTTTAGTTTATTGAATTTCAAAACAGTTTGCGCATGAGAATTTTGTTGGTGTTGTATTTTTGGAGGAGTGTTGGTGTAAGGTTGTTTTGGAAAGGTTACATGGTTAGCTCTGTTACAGGCTGGTAATACCTCATCATCATCATCATCATATCAGCCGAAAGACGTCCACAGTTGGACATAGGCCTCCCCCAAGCGTCGCCACAAAGACCGACATCCGATGGATGCGTGACGCACGTTAATACATATTGTTGCTAAAATTTTCTCATTCATTTATTAAAAACATTTTCCTGAGGTATATTTTCATACAACGCTCTTACGTGGTTGCGGATAGCGAGCAATAGGTAGCTCGCCGACCGACCGTCCAGTAACTGTCCAGATCAAGCCTAAGCGTCAAGCTTCTTTTTAAGCGGCCTTTTTTTGTGGCTCGTGTCCGGGGCGTGGTGGCGCCGCCACAAAAAAAATGCTTGAAGCCGCTTCAAGCTTCTCTGGCCGCAAGCTGTCGCGCGCTTCAGCTGTTTTTTGCGGCGGCATCTATCTTTTTTTTGTGGCGGATTCTAGCGTTTTTTTGTGGCGGCGTTTTTTTGTGGCGGCGTTTTTTTGTGGCGGCGTTTTTTTCAGGCACGTGTGCTGGGACAGTTACTCGTCGATGGCGCGTAACAACATGTCGACAAACCGCAGAGGCCCAGCAGGGTTAAAACTTTCTACTGGAGCCATGCGTTCACCTACAGGACGTTTTCAAAACCTTATTGTTTATTATGGATCGATAATAAACAATGGAGTATGACGGTGTAGTGTATAAGCATATACCTATAGATCAACTAATGTAACCCATATAAGCAATGTATAATCCCCAATAAAGTTAGTATCATTTCATACGAGCTTGTGTTTGAATCGATCCTCGATCCCAACATTATATGGCGACCCTGCCAGAGCGGTCAGCCTCGCGCGTGCGAATTTGATACCATGACTTTTACGGCTAGTGATTAATAAACATTCGTACAAAATGAAGAATTCAAATACACAATATAGTGATCTGCCGTGTTCGTTTGGACAATATCTTAGTTGCGGTACAGAAAAATTGAAAAATGGGCACCACGCAAAGTAACACGAAAGAAGAGGTAGTTATTGCGCAAACAGCAGCTGGGAACGGCCAAAATTCTGCAAAAACTGAACAACTCCTGTATCATGCAAGTACCACCAACATAATACTACTAATTATTGCACTACTCCTGGGTATAGGAGGCATTTTTATGGTGTATAAAATGTACCGGCGATGTCACTCAAAATTGGTGGAGAGACAAGTGAACGAATTGGTATTGAGAAGATATGCGAGTTTGCTTCGGTGTCAGCGTAAAGGGACGCAGCCGGGAGAAATCGCGTAAAGGGAAGCAGCCGGGAGTACTTAAGCTTAAACACGCCGATAAAAGTGCATAGTGCAGTGAAAGTGCGGAAAAAAAAAAGTGCGTAATCGTAAAACGTAGTATAAACCGCGGCAGTAAAGTACCCGTTTAAAATGAACATTAGACTTTATTTTTAAGAGTGATATCATAGTGTCAGTATCGGTAGTATGCAGTAATATTGGTATGTATTATTAAATAACTTGTATGTAAGATTAATTAATAGCAGTAATATTTTTATGGCGGACTTTATCAAAGAACTGCATAATGATTTATTAAAAATTCGAACATACTTAATAAAAATTGGCCCCAGTAGGAGGCAAGAAGATATATGTCGTAAAAAACTAAGTGAGGCTAATATTTTGTATGACCAATACACTAATTACATAGAAGAAATAAAAAGAATAAAGGAATTTAAAAGTGTGTCAGAAATTGAAGAAATAGATAACTGTAGAGCTAAAATTTATAATTTGTACTTAGAAATTACTAATTTATGTAAAAGTGAGCCAGTAATTTCGGCCACGATGTCTAAATTCGATTTAAAGATAGCGCTGAGCTTACTACCAGTAATGAATGATACTGAGTTAGTTACAAAACAATTGATAGATGGAATAGAATATTACGATTCAGTTTTAGAGGACAATTCAAAGAATGAGTTAATGCAGTTTGTACTAAAAAGTCGACTATCACAGTTCGCTAAATTAAGACTAGCTAAAAAATATAAGAACGTTTCCGAATTAATACACGATATGAAGATACATTTATTACCAAAAAAATCATTCACGGCTTTATCAAGTAAACTACAGTCAATTAAGCAAAACGAAAAAACAATAACGGACTACGGCCAAGAACTATCGAGTATATTTGTTGACCTCACGATTTCGCAGTCCGAGGGGCATGAGGACAGTTATGACTCTTTAAAACGCGTAAATGAAAAGCTTGCAATAAAACGTTTTGCCGACGGGTTGCGAAACCGTAGGTTGAGCACAATTATAGCTGCCAGAAATTATGACTCCCTAAGTGATGCCATACAGGCAGCGATAGATGAAGAAACTTCATCATCAGATTATATTTCATCAAATATTATGTCGATGAGAAAGTCTAACGGACAAAATTACAATAATTATAGGGGCAATCAAAGAGGTCACTATTCAGCAACGAGAGGTAAGTATTATCATAACAGCAGCCATCCACGTGGCGGCAACAGACGAGGATTTGGAGGATACAACCACCAGCGCGGAGGTGCGCGAGGCAGGCAGGAACCCTTCCGAGGAGGGAATCCTTCAGGACGTGGACATCGAGGTCAGTATAATAATAGTTATTATAATCATAAAAGTTCACAGAAAAATCAGAACCAACGGGTGATGACGACGAATAAAGATGATGACGTTGCCAAGGAAAATGTTTTACAATTTTTTCGAGACTAAAAGTAAATACATTTTTTCCTATGATAATTCATTAGTTGCTAGGCTATCCTTAAACGGATTACAATATACATGGTTAATTGACACTGGAGCATCGATTTCAGCCGTTACCTATAGCGGGATTATAAAACAAAACATTCCAATACACAACTGGAGAACTTCAATAAATGGTATTGGGGGCAAAGTTGAAGCAATCGGATTCGTTTATTTACAGTTGGAGACACAGGGACACTATTTTAGTCACAAGTTTTATGTTTTTAATTCCTTACCATGTAAGGCAGATGGCATAATTGGGTATGATTTTTTAAACAAGTTTAGGTCAAGCATCAATTTAGAACATAAACAATTGCATCTAAATACTTCAACAAATATTAGGATACATTTAAATATAAGTAGTCAGGAAAAACAAACTTTTAACATACCGTCGAGGTCGGAATCTATACATTATATAGAAACAAAAGAGAATGACGAGTGCGTAGTCTGTGCGACAGAGCTATGCAAAGGTGTCTTTATAGCTAGTAGTATAGGGTCACCAGTTAATGGCAAGATCCCAATAAAAATATTAAATACAACTGAAAATTCACAAACATTTAATGAAATTAAACCAGCTATACATAAGCTCAGTGAATATAATATGTGTACATTTGATAGTTGCGTACGTAACGCGGAGCGCGTAAAGTCTTTGTTATCTCAGCTAAACTTAAAAGATTTAAATTCGGAAGAACAGATTTCAATACAAAAATTATGTGCTAAATACGCGGATATTTTTTATTTACCAGGAGACACCTTGACCACTACACCAATATACAATCATAAAATTAAACTAAAAGAAAATGCTGACACCGTATATGTAAAACCATACAGATTGCCACACTCTCAAAAATCGGAGGTTCAAAAACAAATAAAGGACATGTTGTCTCAAAATATAATAGAGCCCTGTAAAAGTGAGTGGTCTAGTCCAGTATTGCTAGTACCCAAGAAACAAGACGCTTCGGGGGAAAAAAAATGGCGTTTAGTCATTGACTACAGAAAATTGAACAATTGTATTAAAGATGACAAGTTCCCACTGCCGAATATTACAGACATACTTGATTCTCTTTCAGGATGCGTTTATTTTACACATTTAGATCTATACCAAGGATTCTTTAATGTTAACCTTGATAAAGACAGCCGAAAGTATACAGCTTTTAATTCCGGACAATACCAAATGACCAGAATGCCAATGGGACTCAAAACAAGCCCAAATTCGTTCTCAAGAATGATGAACATAGCCATGGCTGGTCTAACATATGAAAAATGTCTTGTATACTTAGACGATTTGATTGTTTATGGGAAAAACTTAGATTCAGCAATAAAAAACTTACTAGATGTATTTGAACGGTTACGAAAAACCAACCTAAAATTGAATCCAATCAAATGTAATTTTTTGAGGAAGGAGATGTTATATTTAGGCCATGTTATATCGTCAGAGGGTGTTTTACCCGACCCACAAAAATTAGAAGTTGTAAAAAATTATCCAAAACCAAGTAATTCGGATGAGGTCAAGCGATTTGTCGCATTTGCCAATTATTACAGGAAATTCATTAAAAATTTTGCTGCAATTACACAACCTTTAAATAATTTGTCGAAGAAGAATATACAATTCGAGTGGTCAGAAAATTGCCAAAAAGCATTTGATTTATTAAAACAAAAATTAATATCACCACCAGTACTACAATATCCTGATTTTTCTAATGAAAATGAGTTTGTCCTTCAGACAGACGCATCTGGGTTAGCGATAGGAGCTGTTTTAGCTAACCAAAACGGGAAACCTATAGCATACGCTAGCAGAACTTTAAATAAAGCGGAAAAACTTTACCCAACAATTGAGAAAGAGTTACTAGCGATTGTCTGGGCTGTAAAACATTTCAGACCATACCTTTATGGTCGCAAATTTAAAATTAAGACCGATCATAAACCTTTAATATACTTATTTAATATAAAAGAGCCATCCAGTAGGTTACTAAAATTTAGATTGTCAATGGAAGAATATGATTTTAGTGTGGAGTATGTTAAAGGCTCGAACAATGCAGCTGCAGACGCATTGTCACGAGTTGTCATAACAACAAAAGATTTGCGAGATATGCATCAAAGCATGATGAATGTGATGACGCGAGCACAGAAAAAAAAATTACTTCCTACACAAGACACTTCGGATACTATAGTCTCTACTGATGACTGGTCTGATCAACCAAGCGTTGTGGAAACTCATAGTAAACCAAAGATGTCTATAGAGCTTAGATTTATAAATAATCAGACTTTACGTAAATTAAGGAAAGAAGGAATGATAAAGGAGGAAAATGAAACTTTTATGTTTGTGCCGAAACAAATGATTATTTACATACAACCAGCTACTCGATCGCAACTGACGCCAGACGCTTTTGCGAGAGAACTGGAAAAGTTTTGTAAAGAGATTAATACAAATGAAGTGTATATTATAAGAGATAAAATAAATAATCATTTTATAGATAAACTAACACAAGCTATAAAAACAATCAGTAGTTGGACCGGTCCCCGTTTATGTGTATTAAAAGATCAGGAAAGGATAGAAGATAAAGACGAGAGAAGAGTAATTCTCAACGACTTTCATCTGTTACCTACAAGTGGCCACGCAGGTATCAGACGAATGGTCAATAATATAAAAAAATATTATTTCTGGGCTGGGCTAGAGCGTGACGTTACACAATTTATAAAGAGTTGTGATAAGTGTCAAAAACAAAAGCATTCAACGCGTATTAAAGAACCAATGGTAATAACAACCACAGCCCACACTGCTTTTGAAAAATTGTTTCTGGACATAGTAGGCCCATTAGACCAAGATATGCATAATTCGTCGTATATATTAACGCTTCAGTGTGAATTAACCAAATATGTAGAAGCATATCCGTTAGTAACCAAAAGTAGCACAGAAATCGCAAAAACCTTCGTGAATAACTTTGTATTACGTTATGGAATCCCCAAGGAAATAGCAACTGACAGAGGAGCTGAATTCATGGCAGCCACAATGAAAGAGGTATGTAAATTACTTAATATAAACAAAATTAATTCAACAGCCTACCATCACGAGACCATTGGTGCACTCGAAAACACACATAAAAATTTAGGTGCGTATTTGAGAATACATACAGATAATCATCCCGAGTCATGGAGCAGTTGGCTTCCTTACTGGAGTTTTAGTTATAATACATCAGTTCATTCCGAGACTAAATATACACCATTTGAACTAGTATTTGGTAGAAAATGTAACTTACCCAGTAGTCTAACGAAAACAATAGAACCACTTTATAACCATGATAGCTATCCATTAGAACTAAAATATCGATTACAGGTGTCTTTGAAAGAAGCTCGTGAAAACTTGATTCAGTCCAAAATATTACGAAAGGTAAAATATGACAAAAATTCTAATCCCATTAAATATAAAAAAGACGACTTGATTTTAATTCGAAATGAAACTGGTAATAAATTATCCAATATCTATTTAGGTCCATATCTTGTTTTGAAAGATGAATCACCAAATGTACAAATATTAAAAGACGGCAAACCCGATACTGTACACAAAAATCGTACAAAATTGTATATTCCAAATGTAAGCTAGTAAAAACATATAATAATTATAAAATTAACAATTATTAATGAAGTACCAAATTGTGACAAATTCTAGGATCAATTTCCTTGTTAATGTTGAAATAAGAATTTATATTAAGTGAAATTGTAATCAATTTAGTATTAAGTTTAAAAAATAAAATAAAACCACACAAAATGGTTTATTTTATTTTTCCTTAAGGAGGGAGATGTAGTGTATAAGCATATACCTATAGATCAACTAATGTAACCCATATAAGCAATGTATAATCCCCAATAAAGTTAGTATCATTTCATACGAGCTTGTGTTTGAATCGATCCTCGATCCCAACATTATAACGGTAGAAGTTATACTTTCCTGAACAAAAACGGATGTTTCACAAAATTCATATAACTTTTGCATTTAAAACCTGAAATTAAACCAAACAAATTAAAACTTGACACCGATAAACTACACTGTGTATGAGTTCCATACAAAATCGTGGAGGTTCAGGCGTGTTCACACATTGTGTTGGTTTATTAGCTATTATGCTTTCACGATATTTTTAGCACTATACAACGTGTAACAAAAAGGGTATATACATCAAAAAGCCCTGAAGTTTACTGGTGGTATAGAATCTCTACACAAAGTTTCAGCTCAAAATAAATTACTCAAAGAATTGATACCAAATTCTTGGTATCCTTGGTATCGTATGATTCTCGAATTCAAATCATAACAAACGTGTCACGACACTACGAGGGTCAATAACATTCCACGTCACTTGCTAATACTAATAAAGACTCTTCTGTAAATCTGATCGCCTAGTACCTCTCTTCCTAATTTCGATACGCGCGGCGCGTGTGTGAATGAAACGCTGTTTGCCTAGTACCTGCCTACTTAAAATTTTGCCTCAAAAAAGCAGAAGGTCACGCGAGGCAAAATATCTGCAGGTGTCAGTTCCTGGATGCGACGGAAGAGGTGCTGACCTTCATTCTGCAACACTCGCCATACCTACTTGCATATGGTTAGAGGTATACAGCGCTAATGCAGCTCGCCGAGTGCGCTAGTACCTACGTGGGTTATTTTCAAAATGCTCGAGTACGGCCTCCTCAAATTCTGGATCGATAGTGTTTGGGCGACCCCCTAAACCAGAAGCGTGGAACCAGTTTGTTGCAGACGATGTACCTTTCAGTACCTATGTTACAAAGTACTCTGTGAATGTACCTACCTACTATCCGATGGAAGCCCGCCACCGAAGAAACTGTCGGCGCTCAGCTCCTTCTAGGTACCCGCGATAAATCGAGGACGATAAAGTTCGCGAGCAGCTCGCACATTACCGGCCATCCTCTCTTCCGACACACAACATCATCTCATAATATTCACTATTACTTAACACCATCACCATAGAAATGCCATCACACACGATTATCACAACTGCAATAAAATAATGTTTAAAATCCAAATCACAAACACCGGAACGGATAATTATGCTATGCGACTGCATCGTAAGATTATTGGTCCTCCACTAATGCAAAATTATATTTATTTATTTACCTAAATTTGACTTTCGGCGCGTACAAAGACGCCGCCAGTACCGCCAAAGAGAGTAGCCGAACGGACGACGACTACATTGCCATCTCTCTCACATTAAACACGTAGGCGGCGCGTGCGACTGGGACAAAACTATTTTATCGTGTTCAATAACATTTGAGCTTCTCAAAGGATTTTTTTTAGGGATCTGTGAACCGTTTTTTAAAATTATCAATAACAATTCTCGTTTCTTATGGACTCCTAGTACTTTCGCATGTTTTTCATTTATTTTAAAATAATAAATTAAGACTAAACTGTGGCTACTACTGGTAATGTTTTTGTAGAAAAGGCAAAAAGTTACGCAAAGACCTAATTGTGCGCAAACGTATAGTTTTTTTAGAAATAAACGCGAAAGATTTGTTGATTTGATTATAATCTCGGGGTAAAATTAAACTCACACGCATTCACGCGGCGTCGTGAATGCGCACACTACATCTAAATAATTAATTTCTTGTTAACTAAGTACATATCCTATGTATAGCAACCGACATAAAAAGAATTAGGTACGTAAGAAAATTCATCTCGACCCTGCAAAAAGTGACAACTTATTGAAGTCCTCTAATTAAATAAAATTCAAGAACGGAACCCACTGGGAGTTTATTTGTACCAGGAGGCACATAAGTTGCTTAGAAATGATATTTGGGTTCATTTTAACAGATATGAAATCCTTTTTCGCAGCGTCTAACGCCGAGTACAACGTTCGTTTAGATTTTACGTAGGTAGGTACTTCGTTTAAATTTTTTGTAAATTAAGTATTTGTTACTATCCTATCTACGAAAACAATAAAAAAGTATGTAGATATTTCTTATTGTTTCACGTAAATACCAGATAGATACCTAATTATTCCATATCCTTACGAATACCCTTATCTCCATTATATTATCCATATCCTCATAAAGGATAACCATAATATAGTGTTGTTTGCAGACGACACTTCACTTTTGTTTAAACTTAAACGTCAGCAAGCGGTTACTGACGATATAAATATAGCTCTCTCAAAAATAGTACACTGGTTTAATGTAAATAACCTACTTCTTAACGAAAAGAAAACTAAATGTATTAAGTTTATCATGCCTCATGTTAGGCAAGTAGAAACTAGTGTGCTAATAAAAGGTAAAGAGTTGAGTCCTGAAGATACTACAGTGTTCTTGGGCATAACTCTAGATGCTAAACTTCAGTGGGGCCCACATATAGACAAATTATCAAAAAAACTTAGCTCTGCAGCATACGCTGTTAGACAAATTCGAAATTTAACTGATGTAGAGACTGCCCGTTTAGTTTACTTTAGCTATTTCCATAGTGTCATGTCGTACGGTATTCTACTGTGGGGTAATGCCACTGATATCCAGACAATTTTCGTTTTGCAGAAAAGGGCTGTTCGTTCAATTTATAAACTAAGTCCCAGGTACTCCCTTAGAGATAAATTTAAGGATATCAATATAATGACTGTACCTTCTCAGTATATTTACGAGAACATTTTGTATGCACATAAAAATAAAAACATGTTTAAAAAATACAGTGATATTCATAATTTTAATACTAGAAACAAACATAAATTTGTAGTTCCAGCAACCAGGCTCAAAAAAATAGGGGGCTCATTTAGATGTCAATGTATACGCTTCTATAATAAACTGCCTAGTCATATTCAACAACTCAGCCTTAATAAATTCAAATCATTTGTAAAGCGAAAACTTTTCCAAAAAGCTTTTTACACTGTAAAGGACTATGTTGATGACGAAAAGGCTTGGGACTGACCTGCTCCAGTACCCTCTAATTCTTATAACATAACTGTTTTTGTTTTAAATTGTGTTTATTATTCATTCATTTTTTTTATTCATTTTGACATTAATGTTTAGTTTTTACAATTTGACATTGTAATATTATTTTATTTTACAATTTGACATTGTAAATTATTTTATTTTACAATTTGACATGTTACATTAAATAATGTTTATTATTATTAATTTTTGACATAAATATTTACTTTGTAAGTATTTTTACATTGTAAAAATTAACTTTCTTTTTATTATTGTGAATGTGAGGACTATGTTGGTTACTTTTTTATTTCTCGTTATCGTTTGTCTGGCAATTTGAGTATTTTCTGCGGCCTACCCAAATGTCCTTTCATTGGTATTGTTCGTCAAGTCGTTGAGCTCCTTAGTAGTCCTGAGTTGAGCTTTGCGAGTACTGACAAATGCTTACACTGATTGGACGGGTCCACTCAAATCTGTATGGTTCTTTCTTCAAAAGACCATCTCAGATTAATCGGCATGGTTCTCATGTGATTTGACCATTACATATTTATTGTATGGACTTTAAAAGAGACTTTGACCCCTGAGTTTGTTTCGGTGTTTCTTCTCAGGGTAGTCAGCTAGGAAACACCGGCCTCATCTAGCTTAAACAGACAAAAAAAAAAAAAAAACATTGACGTGTAAAAGTGTTTTTTTAAACCTATTTGCAAAAATAAATATCATTTATCATTTATCATTTATTTATCTAATTAGTCTCCTCTAAAAGCGGCGTGAGTCGCACGAAAAATAATATGCGCTGCGCGCTAACGGACACGGGCCTACGCGGCGCGCAGGTTTTTCGATGGCCAACGCACGCACTCGCTCTAGTTTTTGGCTTGGTTTGTTGTACACAAACATAATCTTAGTCTTTGTAGGAAAAACTTCATCATCATCATCATCATCAGCCTTTTTAATGTTCCCACTGCTGGGACTCAGGCCTCCTCTCTAGAAGAGGGAATGGGCCGTAATCCACCACGCGGGCCCAGTGCGGGTTGGTGAATGTCACATGTCTTCGAATTTTTGGTTCTAGGACATGCCGGTTTCCTCACGATGTTTTCCTTCACCGTTTTGAGAGCAGTGGTGATGAAATAAATTACACAAAGTAATGCGCCTGGCTGGGTTTGAACCCGCGACCTACAACTCGTAAGTCGGGGCCGTTACCACTCGGCCACCACTGCTCACAGGAAAAACTTATTTCTTCTTAAAATTATTTTTCTTAAAAAAAAATGTTAGAAAAAATAAACATGCGGAACCCTTTATCCACTGTTTGAAAAAATACCAGGAGTAAGAGGTTTGTTTTTAGTCATAAACAGTTCAATGACACCGATCAGCTGACTTTTTGCTAGTGATGTATTGGTTTCAGTTTGAAATGTTCGGTTTCTGGTATCATATGTATGGAATAAATCACAACTTCCTACCATGTAAACATAAGGTTAGAAAACCCTTTCCGTATCGTTTGTTATCTTATCAAGAGGCCTTGCACTTGGTATGTATACCCCCTTTTTGTTACACGTTGTATAAGACTGTACCACATGACCACAACTTTGAACAGCTCATAACAACTGGCATGGTTTATAGCAAACGACAAAGAGGCCCTAGCCCAATAAGATGGGCAGATCAGGTCCGCTCCACACTGGACACCCGATTGCACGTCGCACTTCATGACGCTAAGAACCGTCACAGATGGCGAGATACCATCAATAAGAAGCTAATCCAGCGGGATCTTCACGACCCTCAGTAATGAGGAATACGACTTGAAGAGGAGGTAGGTGCTCAATATTTATAACTAAAGTGGCAATAGGCAGGGTACATCGCTCGCAGAACAGATAGCCGTTGTGGCCGAAAAGTTCTGGAGTGGCGACCGCGTACCGGCAGTCTTGGAAGGCCTCCTATAAGATGGACCGATGACCTGCTAAAGGTTGCGGGAATCCTATGGATGCGAGAAGCATAGGACAGTTCATACTACACTAAGGGAAGGCCTACGCCTGTAAGTGGACGTCTATAGATGATTTATTTATTTATTACATATACTATGTCAACTTTGAAAACTACCTACAGTTCTCGTAAGGTGACTGATGAACAATATTTAATGTATACCCGCTGTATCTAACGATAGTAACGTCTTTCTTTGATTTGTTGCATTGAGTTGATTATTTGTTACATTATTAGTACCACTAGTCTAACGTATGAACTAATATAAACCGCGGCCGATGGATACTGTTTCACCGTAATACAGTTTATACAAGTACGGGGAACAGGGTGAATCAGTTCTGTGTGAGCTAACAATATGACTTAGCTAGTGAAGCTGTTTGTGATTTCGAATTGTTGTGTTGAGTGTTGTTGGCTTTTTTTTTTTTTTCTCTCGACGGGGAAAATCATCATTGACGAAACCCGCTCTTGGGTGGAGCGGGAGACAGTGTCAGAGTCTTACTGACTAAAAACCCCGCGCCGTTCCTTCTAGCCTTCATACCGGGGCTCAGTGTTGTTGGCTGTGTAAGTACGCAAATAAATGTCTTTTTTTTTTAATACAGGTAATCTCTGCACTTACAGTCGAGACCAATACGTGCAGGGAGTCATTATTCATTACAATATAACAAAAAAAAACACATAGGTAGGAATCATTATCATCATTCAATAACATCATTATCATTAGTGACTTGACTTTAATGATTGATGATGACTCAAGACAAAAGCTTTTTCTTGCAAATTAAATAATAATAATAATAATATTTATTGACAAAATTCATTCTTCACATATAAATGAAATTCCCTGGCTCCTGTGCTAGTTATAAACTGTATTACAGGAGCCAGTGCATTCCCCATATTGTTTAAATATATTTGGCAGATAATAATCATATCAATAAGTAATCAGATTCATGCAATAAAAAAAAATTAATGATAATAAAAAAAAAAAACATATAAATTATTTAAAGAGAAAAAAAAAATAATTAAAATTCACTTGACATGTTTTGAACATGTCAAGTGAATTAAAATGAATTAAAAACTTCGGTCACTGATATATTGCACATATGTATCACAATTAAATAATTAATAAAATTAGAATTAAAAAAACAATGTATTGGTAAGATCAGAATTAATGTCAAAAAGAAAAATAAAATCATAATCAATGTCCGAAGTTCAAATCCACAGAATAAAGTCATAATTAAGACCCAAACACAAAATTAATATCTAAAATAAGATCAAAAATAAAATCCAAAATAAAAACTACAATAATAATTAAAATCCAAAATAAAATGTATCAAAATAAAGCAAAAGTCATTTTGTAAGGTGTAATTGAGTGTTATGTCACGGTAATAGTATCATGCACAATGAGATGTTAGCAAAACCATAGGAGCCCAGCTGAGCCCATTGATACCTACTGAGGCCCCGTGGCCTAAGTAGGAATTTCGAAAAAGAAACTCTTGGCCGTAAAACACAAAGGACAACAGAATGAAGGTAGTGTCAGACTTTTACTGACTAAAAACCAACCCGTGCTCTTTCATTTACCCTTTGCGTTCCAGGATCTTACAAATACCAGCTAGCAAAACATATCCAGCTCCTACATACTCCACAACGTTAATTCAAACAGTATAACAGCATCAAGCACTGATTATGTTCACTTATATCGCTGTAACACGCTTGGTGCGTGCATTTTACTGGCTCCATTGTTTTGGGGTGGGTACACGGGCAACTTTCGTGTTGTCTCTGGGATGGGCCTGATAACTATCTTAGCATCATAATGATGCTTTTGCAGGCCGTACGTAGGGATGAACTTACTGTTAAAACATGACTTGTTTGCTATTTGATTGTAGGTAATGGTAGTTGGAGTGTTATGAGCAAATTATTTAAAAAGAAAAATAATTAATCGTAATTTTGACGTCAAAATTAAGACAATAAACGGATTATGAAAAAAGGGGAATAGACTACTGACAAGTAACTAATTCAAAATGTAAGGAGTAAGAACATATTACTTGCATCACTTTAAATCAATAGGATAAGAACAAGCGGGTAAGAAATAATGCTGGTTTATTTATTTTTTAATACGCAATACTTGTGAATAAATCTAGTTCGCGCTCTATCTCCACTATATCTATCTTTGGAAATCATAAGTAGATTTAGGTAGATCCGTAGTTTTACTTCGAGATTCTCATGGTCGGAAAGTTAGGTGAGGTTGTGGAGGTCAGACAGACAGTTCCTTCATGTAAAACCCAAAAAATTTGAGAAAAATCTAGACAAATATTTTGCGCTACTATATCCAGCAATAGTAGCCGACCAACAGTTGCCCGTGTGCACGCCACCCTAGTAAGCTGACGGTGGCTATTTATACGGTGACGTGCACAATTTGCATGTCCGTGGACGTGAGAACGTATCTGCTGGGTGTTGGCGCTGCTAATGTAGCTCGTTTATTTTACAGTTCCTAATACATAATGTTTTGTAAGTGATTATGATTTTAATTATTTGTTAATTTCTTTACTTTGTATAGGTGTGTTTGGTGTAGTATGTTCTTTAAACTACAATAAATATTATTAACTGGCTTTTTCCTGCAACTTCACCCGCGTCCATAAAACATGTCACTCAGGAATAAAGCAGCTTTCTATTGGTGAAAAAATTTTAGCAATCGGACCAGTGCTTCCAGAGATTACCTCCCACAAACAAAAAATAAAAAACCAAACTTTACCTCTTTATTATATTAGTGTAGATTTTGAATGGCATACTTATTTAAGTATCATCTAGTCGAGCTATAGTTAACTAAATAATAGCACAGTCAACCTTAAAACGTTCCCACTGGTAGGAATCGGTGGGTCGGAGCGTATATACAGGCGTCACTCTTGTACCCGCCGATTCGTCGAAATATTCGCGGTGCGACGCCGCAACGCATCGTGTGTCTCGGCTTTTAGATGCTAAACTGCAGATACTGACTAAGGGCCGGGCCACACGATGCGTTGCGGCGACGCATCACAAATATTTTGACGAATCGACGGGCCGTACGAGCGGGGTGACGTCACTCTTGCCGCTCCGCAACGCATCGTGTGGCTTAGCGCTTAGAGGCTAATTTTAGAGGCATCTTACTCATCAATATACATTAACGAAATAATTCTACTTAAAGTTTATCTTAGTAAATTAACAAAAAACGAACATCTCTTGACGACCTTAAAATTCAACAAATTACTCAGTACACAGGTTATCTAAGCATCTGTGAATACATTAACATCTAAACAACTTTACTTGCTATTAATTAGAGTATTTTAAGCGAATAATTTATTCAGTAAAAGCATTTAAGTTTAGCTCTTAATGTTTTAAAATAAATTCTGGATTATAACGGCTGGGTGCTCAAGATAAGTGCGACTTAGTTTTAAGTAAAAAGAGTATGAAATATTATCCCCTTTAGGAGACAATGGGGTAAAAAGGTATGACCGTTGACTCAGAAAGTACACACACTTGAAGCTAGAACTACATTAGACCGGTGCACACGTGTAACACGTCTGGCTTGTACGTAGAACAACGTCGCGTGGCGTGGATCAAGTGTAGCACTACAAGTCTAATTGTCATATAAAATGTAGATTTTTTTTTTTTTCGATGGGGAAAATCATCTTATGACAAAACCCGCTCTTACTGACTAAAAACCCCATCCCGTTCCTTCTAGCCTTCATACCGGGGCACGAGCTCCCTTTCGGACAACCCTGGCCCCAGTAGTCTTCGACCCAGCTGGGCCCCTCCTGCTGCTGACAACTCCTTGAGGCGCGCGGGAACAGTTCGCGCCGTCGACGTCTTGGGCTCGGTCCATTACCGGACGATCGGACAGCGAGCTACCCATGGCTCGCCGTCCGCGAGCCCGCATCTACGGTGGCCGGAAATCGGGATCGGAATCCCGGCGGCGGCGGCAAGGGCGCCGTAGCCTGATGCGGTCGGCCTCCTCCTGTACTAGCATTACTGCTTCGCAAAAGGAGGCGATCGCCTGCCATTCCTCCTATATAAAATGTATGGAGACCGATGCGCCCAGATCGGCGTGTGTGTCACACGTGTGCGCAGTGTAGTTCTACCTTCATACTAATATTATAAAAGCAAAAGTTTATGTATGTATGTTTGTTTGTTACCCCTTCACACTCAAACAACTGTACGGATTTGCATGAAATTCAGCACATGGGTAGACCATATCTTGGAATAGCTCATAGAATTTTGAGTTTTTATCTCAAAAGTATGTTCCAAAGAGAAAACATTTCTACTTTCACGCGGTTCACCGTTACAAAAGCTACCAAGTAATGTAATATGGAAACGTTGTAAAAACCAATTAGATTTTTAAAAAGTAGGTAGGTAAGTGTGGAGTGATAGGGTCAGTATTAATTACTAGCTTTTGCCCGCAGCTTCGCCCTCATACATAAAATATAGCCTGTATCACTCAGAAATAAAGCAGCTCTATAGCAGTAAAACAAATTTACATATTTTGCTAAAATAATAATCACATTTTTTTTTATTATTGATAAAAAATAAAAAAAAATCGTTTGACCACCATCTCACCTGATGGTAAGCGACGATGTGATTGACGATGGAACACGCTTGCCTAGAAGTAACCTATTCACTCTTGACTTAAAGACCCCTAAGGTGTAGCTATCAGGAAACATGAATACTCCAATAAATATCAGATGTTATAATCAGGAGAACTGTCAATGTAACGATTATAATAAAGAGCAAACTAAGTTTGAGAGAACTTTAAGAAGTAGTTCAGAGTTTTACACTTGAAGTGTTTACTCTTAGCTTTATTGTGTACTTTTCACTAGTTTGTCCTTCATTGCTCGTTAAATTTTTATTAATTTCTTTTTGTCTAACAAACTAGATACGAACCTTGCAATAAATGTGCATGCCATCAAACATATAACTTGTAAAAAAACCAAGGCTTGCAACTACTGAGTTGCACTGTCTTCTATCGTAAAAAAGAGATTCATGTAATTCGATTAATTTATTCAGTCCATTAAGAAAGAAAGAAAAAAAAGAGTATTTAAATTTAGTTAAAAAAAAATTTTAAGGGACTTTGATAACCTAGATTGACTTGGCAATCGAACTAAACAATTTAATCCCTACTAATATTATAAATGCGAAAGTAACTCTGTCTGTCTGTCTGTTACGCTTTCACGCAAAAACTACTGAACGGATTTGGATCAAATTTGGTAGGTAGGTAGAAGAGACAATGGAATAACTCAAGGGCTACCTATAATTCCACTGCTGAGCACGGGTCTCTGCCTGTGCGATATAAACTGTAGTCCATGCGGGCGAAGCCGCGGGCGGAAAGCTGGTTTACTATAAAACGTCTTACTTGTGAACTTGTGATACACATGTGAAACAGGGAACTTTTTAACAAACATTTTTGATCCCCTATATAATTATAGGAGATAAAAAATGGCCTTGCTTGCCTTGGTAAGGGCATTCGTGCCCCCTAATATTAAAACGATAAAATATATTGAATAAATAAAAATAACATGCATCATTTCTGGAATGTAAGAGAATTTTCTCATGACCTAGAAAATTCATGAAATGGCATCGGTCAGGTAGAAATTTATAAGTCAAGTACTAAAGTATGATAGGAGTTATCGTTGTAGGCACGTGTCGTACCTGGATAGATACTAAACTGTTATTATACACATGTATTAGAAATCGATAAAACTTAAGTTTTTTATTCATCATCAGCTTTTTAATGTTCCCACTGCTGGGACTCAAGCCTCCTCTCTAGGAGAGGGAATGGGCCATAATCCACCAAACAGGCCCAGTGCGGGTTGGTGAATGTCACATGTCTTCGAATTTTTGGTTCTCGGACATACCGATTTCTTCACGATGTTTTCCTTCACCGTTTTGAGAGCAGTGGAACTTTTACACGTTAATTTTTTTTTCGTCAGTTTAAACTAGATGAGGCCAGTGTTACCTAGCTGACTACCCTGAGAAGAAACACCAAAACAAACTCAGAGGTCTGAAATCCCATGCAAACAAGAGCTACAATAACTACATTATACACGTCTGTCTCATACAAGTCTCATACAATAACGCCTACCATTCATTTCACAACACTCATACAAATCCTACAAAAACATCCTCACACTATGGAACAGTTCTCAAAGTTAGAAACAAGGCTAGGACACTAATTTATTCGTACACAAACCATGTGTTTGGCACTAAGCCCCTAGCTCATTGCGATGTGCCCATTTGGGGTACGTTGTAGTGATAGCGAGTAGCGATTTTGATAACATAGTAGATAGATAGAGATATACTCTTTTTGTACACCATATAAAAATTTTGTAGGAGCTTAAAATTACTATGATGTAGAAAAAAAAAGTGATTTTCACAAGTAATTGTGCCTCAATGCATAAAGTAATGCATTATGGTAATGGCGTTAAGCCTTCGGCTGCAAACTGTATTACTACCCAAATATAGCTGCCTAGATTTTTCCAATCTATAGAAGAATTCTTCTTAGTAAAAACTGAAAGATACACAACCCTACGGTAGCACCCACCACTGGTACTTTGAGACAAATGTGCAACAGTAAAAAATCTTCTCTTTAACCCGTAACGGTAGGTATATAGCTGTTGGTATATTTTAGTTCTGCGAATTTATTCGAAAAACTCCCCCTGTGTAACCTTCCTGCAGTTGCCATTTGCGCTTCCTTAAACGCAGGTGGGTTTTTGTCAGTAAGCCTCAAACACTCCCTCTAGCTCCACATAGATCAGGAAGCCTTGATGAAACGCTCCTTTTTGACCTCACCTCAATTCTATTATCTTAGAAAAAATGTCATCCTCTTTCCGCACCACGCTCCCACGCTCATCTGCACCGGCAACAACGCCGGCTCCGCCACCCGCCATCCGCTGCCACTACACCCGGACCCTCCTGCCCCAGTTCCAACCACGCTGCACCCACGAACACGGCTATCGCTGTAAGAAGACACTTAATAGCGGCATTAATTGCACATGAACGCTACAGCTAGCTTTGTTTTTATTAAATCTGGCCCATTCTGTTTGGTTGGACGATTTTTTCAAACTGGCTTATTAGGATACTTGGAATAGTTTTTTTAAGACAGCGTATAGTATTGTATAGTAATATACAATAAAATTAAAATAGATCAACTACAGACACTTTTTAATTGTCAAAATGTCGGTCAGTCGGTCAGTGAAGCTAAATTGTACGTTCCAATGCTCTCTATGGAAACGTGCAAGAAACTCCATGGATATTATTTATTTATTTATAATATTCTTTATTGTACACCACAAAAACAAAAAAATAATACAGGACAAACATTATATTGGATACTCTTTTAAATCATATTATGAGTTACATAAAACTTGGTGACATATTTCTTGTCGCTACTATAATGAGAGCACATATTGGGTAGATAAAAAAAGAGGAAAAAAGGATAAACGAGGAAGGAAAGTTGAAAGGAAATCGTTCATCTTGGTATGGTCATGTGAAGAGCAGGAATAAAACGCATGCTACTAAAAGAGTTCGGAGTATACATGTAGATGGATGGGGAACGAGAGGCCAAAAAAAAAATGGATGGATTGTGTGAAGAGTGATATGAAAGAAAAAGGAGTTAGTGATAGTGTGACTAGTGACAGGGCAGAATGGAAGAAGGAGAAAGTGTTTCGCCGACCCCAAGTAATATGGGATAGGGGCAGGAAGAAGAAAAGTGTAGATAAAGTAATAGAGAGGACAACGCAGTATATGTCATCACTGGTAACTTATACTAGTCGTGTTCATAGTTGAAATTGACCAAAATCCATATTAAATCGAGCTCAGTAACTGAGACCAGCAACACGGGGGTAGTATCACAACATCCGACCCCCACAAACATGATCCGCCAATAATTTAGATAATAGTTTTCAGTTGCAAACTCACACACTATAATTCAAGAGACCGAAGTCCACTTAATGAAAACAGAAGTTGTTGAGGAGGCCAAGAGGTCGGAGTGGGCGGATTGAAATGAAAATGGTATATTTAACAACAATTTGAGAGGCAATGGGCAGGGCACATTGCATGCACGAAAGGTTCTGGAGTGACGACCACATTCAACAACAGTTTGCTGCGGTCTTCCTGCCTGATTATAATTTAGGTGTCTTCAAGGCTAGAGTGAATAGCTTCTTAACTAGTGCGATTCATCATCAAGCGGTCCCACCTGGTGGTGCTTTGATGCAATCGTTAATGGTGAATCGCAATAGTTTCACAGGGTTTGCTCTTTCCGATTTGTTATCATTATAAATCTTATTTTCGATATTTACCGCCCACTTTATAAAGAAGTTGGATTAATTTACGCTCTTGAATTTTTCTACAAATTAAACGCATAATATTATATAATCTACAACATTAGTTTTTAACCGACTTCTAAAAAAGGAGGAGGTTCTCAATCCGGATGTTTGTATGTTTTTTTTTTTATGTTTGTTCGCGCATAACTTCGTCGCTTGTTTTTTTTTTTTATGAAAATGGTTTTATAGTATATGCGAAACCCGAAACACGTGTCTAGTATTTTTATGTAAAGAATCTATATTTTATATATCTATGTGTATAAATTTCATAACTCTATCACAAAAAATCACAAATGTTATGTCAGCAAAAATATATACTCACCGGGCCATCTAGATGACTGAGTAGTTTTGCACTTGCACCCAGCTATTTACTGGCACCTAATGCCATCTGTGACCAGTACTTAGTGTCAGTGGTATCCAACTGGTGACCTTTTTAAAATAATTTTGGGAAAAAATACATGTTGAAATCCATTTACTTACTGATTCTGAACAAACGATTATTATTCAGGTTTTGCATATACTAAGAATAATGTTGTATACAGACGCTGGCGGCTGGGTTTTGACGGAATGACGCGATAACACCGGCGCTCACTTGCAAGTTTGATTGGTAGAGCCTATTCACTCTAGCCTGTACCCCTAGCCAAGTTGCTAATCTGCAATAGTTAATGCTTGTAGAAAGCTTCAAATGTAAGGGAACGACGTCGTCTCAACGCTCAGTCACGTGGTCAGAGCAAAAGAATTGGTGGCAAGGTCAACTCGAAGCGTTGGCTGTATATTAATCAGAAAATCTTCTATTACAAAATCGCTGTCTTCCTAGCTCCAACGCGAGCCTCTCGTTTGGAAGACGGAGCCCGGTTCTCTGGTCGTTATTGCTCTAACTTATACACCACGTTGCCCTGCTGCCCCGCTACCCGCTGCCCGCTGCTCGCTAGCCCCACCAATATTGCTTGCTTTAATTAAGTATTTCTCCTATCTTGTATACAAATCTCGCTTCCTTATGATTTTGTTTGTTGAGTCCAGTTGGGGAAGAATTTGTAATTATTTTTTTACAATGTCGGTCGCGGTTTTCTTTTTTGTCTATTTTTTTTTTTGTAAATTGTTTCATTATTTCGGTCAGTTCTTTTTCGTGTTGATATATTTTACCAATATAACTGAACATTTCATTTAGTTTCAGTTACCTATTTAATAAAACACTCAACTACCATTATAATACCTAAATGTACACTAAATAAAATTTAAAAAAAATAAAGACCCTTATATATATGAACTAACTAAAAGTAAACTAAAGTATGACGTCGAAGTAGTCGTCCACATTGCTCTCGATTGGTAATGCACACGAGAGTCTGGCTTCATTTTCACGATGTATGGCAATGCTTATCTTCTGACCAAGGTAAAAGCCAGCCCATGCGTCAGGCAAAAGTTAAAAAGGCGTTTGGGAAAGTCATAAAACAATTTGTGAGCACTCGAACCACACGACCTGAAAGTTTCAACCCTGAACGGCTCGAAAGTATAATTAACAACAAAGTAGACGCAGCATCAGAAAGCCTCCCACAAGTTGAGTTTCGCGGGAATCCGATGGAACCAAAACACACAGGACCAGTCGTTGTTGCGACTTTTGGGGAAGGCCTTTGTCCAATAGGGAAAGTCTTTTGTCGCTGAAATGATGATTATAATCACCAAGTCACTAGTCCAATCGGTGGTGGAGACCTCTCGCGCCGGGCTTTGGTCGAGGCCATGGTCTGGAGCTAGGAGGAATGCTAGCAAAAGAGGAGGCCGACAGCATCAGGCAACGGCGCCCTCGCCGCCGCCGCTGGGATACCGATCCCGATTTCCGGCCACCTTAGACGCAGTCTCGCGGACGGCGAGCCATGGGTAGCTCGCTGTCCGACCGTCCGGTAACAGTCCGGACCGAACCCAAGACGTCGAACGCGCGCACTGTTCCCGCGCACCTCAAGGAGTTGTCAGCAACAGAAGGGGCCCAGCTGGGTCGAAGCCTACTGGGGCCAGGGTTATCCGAAAGGAAACTCGAGCCCCGGTATGAAGAGGCTAGGAGGAACGGGGTAGGTTTTTAGTCAGTAAGAGTCTGACACTATCTTCCGCTCCACCCAAGAGCGGGGGTTATTATAGGATGATTTTTGCCCACCGTAAAAAAAAGTCCTATTTACCAACCGTTCTTACATACACTCAAATATTTATCTATGCAAATAGATTGTAAGGAAACACACTAGACATTCCATGTTAACTTGTAAAAAAACGAATGTATCCATTGCACAAACTGCTTGTAACTTGCTATTACTTATGTAAACGCTGCTTACATAACAGAACAGTAGCTTCAATAAAAACTACATTCTGTGCACCAATTTTGCATATCTTTTTCCTCTACTTTTAAAATCTACCAGAGCTTGCAACTCTTTGAAAAAATTTAAGTTTTTTTAGAAAGAAAAAGATTTTTGTTCGACCGTATTTGCATTTGGAGCTTATATTACATTATATATATGCGTTTCTAAGTTTTCTTAGAGTAAGCTACACTAACCGACCCCACACACGGGCTTCAAAAAAACGCACCTTCAAGCTTTATTTTGAGGCGGCCTTTTTTTGTGGCTCGTGTGCGGTTTCAAGCTTCTCCGAACACAAGGTGTCACACGCTTCAACTGTTTTTTTCGGCGGCTTCAAGCGTTTTTTTGTGGCCGCATCCGGCGTTTTTTTGAGGCTGTGTGCGGGGACAGTAAAGTGTGACTAAGCTGAACATGTCTGCCGCATGCTAATCGAGCGGTGGACCGTCAAATATAAAATTGGTGCACTGAAATAGCGGAACGGGGTAGACCAAGATAGGACGATTTGTTTCATGAATTGATAAGAAGTAATCCAGAACTAAGCCAGAGAGAAGTAACAGAGCAGTGGTGGCTGAGTGGTAATGGCTCCGACTTACGAAATGTAGATCGCGGGTTCAATCCCACCCAGGCGTATTTCTTTGTGAAATTTATTTCATCACCACTGCTCTCAAAACGGTGAAGGAAAACATCGTGTGGAAACCGGCATGTCCTAGAATCTAAAATTCGAAGACCATAAGACATCCACCAAATCACCTTCACCAGTGGTGATGAAATAAATTACACAAAGTAATGTGCTTGCTTAAGATTGAACCTACAACTCGTAAGTCGGGGCCATTACCGCTGGGCCTCGACTGCTCACATAATATCCCCCTGATTGTCACAAAATAAATAGGGTTGTCAAGCTCATGTTACCATAGACATCGGGTTGACCATACTCGTCAGAAACTCACTTATCAAAACTCATAAAATAAACGTTAACAGCTGAAAAACTCGTTTAAAATCACGCATAAAAATACCGTTATCACCTTGTCCTCACTTGGAGGACCACCCCGCTATGCGTCCACCATGTTTGTCTTTATAAAATTATATCATAAAGGCCTCCATATCCGAAGTTAATTAAAACCCCTGAATATGACACGAGTTAATGAAAATCCAGTTTTAATTCAAGCGAAACGCTTAAAAAACTTAATTATCAGATTACAAAGACCCCTTGTCAGGGGTGACAAGTTAGCACCTTATTAAATGTTCGCGTGATATAGGATAATAATGTTACGCGTGAGTTTTTTTTATGATGTTAGTAGATTGTGTTTTTTTAATATGGCGTCTTTTTTTTTGATGTTGTTGTTTTTTTTTTCGAATTATGTTTGTGTTTGTATTCAGAATTAAATGGGCAAAAAAAGTAGATCCGTTCAGTTCGGCAGTGTCAAAAAATATTGAGTTACAGCCTACCTATTCAATATTTGTTTTATAATTTTGCTTTTTTTTATTCAAGACAAAATACCTGTTGTATTTTACGTCCTTGCTGCATAAATAATGTGATACGTGTTTTATTTAATAACGTTTTATTTTTGTAGTCTTTTTCGTTTTTTCTAGACCACAGTTGTGATGAAATGTTTGTAAGATTATGTTTTTAAAATACATAGACTATTTTCTCGTACAGATGTAGGTACAAAGTATACACGCTTGACCACTATCTCACCTTTTTATGGTGGGGAAAATCATCCAGTGACGCCCCGACGTCTCAGATTTTTATGACGCGAACGCGCGTACGTCTTTGCGTTGACACTGTCACCGGCCCACGCTAAAAGCTAGGGTTTTTTTTCTGTCGATGGGGAAAATCATCATTATGAAACCCGCTCTTGGGTGGAGCGGGAGACAGTGTCAGAGTCTTACTGACTAAAAACCCCGCGCCGTTCCTTCTTGCCTTCATACCGGGGCTCTAGTTTCCTTTCGAATAACCCCGACCCCGGTAGGCTTCGACCCAGATGGGCCCCTCCTGTTACTGACAACTCCTTAAGGCGCGCGGGACCAGTGCGCGCCGTCGACACCTTGGCTCGGTCCGGACAGTTACCGGACGATCGGACAGCGAGCCACCCATAGCTTTTTTTTTTTTTTTTTTTTTGTCGACGGGGAAAATCATCTTTGACAAAACCCGCTCTTGGGTGGAGCGGGAGATAGTGTCAGACTCTTACTGACTAAAAACCCCGCGCCGTTCCTTCTAGCCTTCATACCGGGGCACGAGCTCCCTTTCGGACAACCCTGTCCCCAGTAGGCTTCGACCCAGCTGGGCCCCTCCTGCTGCTGACAACTCCTTGAGGCGCGCGGGAACAGTGCGCGCCGTCGACGTCTTGGACTCGGTCCATTACCGGACGATCGGACAGCGAGCTACCCATGGCTTGCCGTCCGCGAGCCCGCGTCTACGGTGGCCGGAAATCGGGATCGGAATCCCGGCGACGGCGGCGAGGGCGCCGTTGCCTGATGCGGTCAGCCTCCTCCTTTGCAAGCATTACTGCTTCGCAGAAAGAGGCGACCGCCTGCCATTCCTCCTCGCTCCGGACCATGGCCTCGACCAGGGCCCGGCGCGAGAGGTCTCCGCCGCCGATCGCCCCCACGAGGGCACGGCGATGCTCCGCCCAGGCAGGGCACACCTCGACGGTGTGCTCCACCGTGTCCTCCGGGCGTTGCGCACAGTGGCGACACCCGGGCGTCTCTTCCGCTTGAATCCGATGCAGGAACCTCCCGAACTTGCCATGTCCGGTGAGGACCTGCGTCATGCGGAAGGTAAGGACGCCGTGAGGTCTTTCCAGCCACGCCTCAAAGAGGGGACTTACCGCCATAATCGTGGCGTGCCCAGCACTGGGTTGCGATAGCCGTTGACGCCATTTCACCATGAGATCCCGCCGGAGCTCTGTCCGCCATGCCTTGACATGTTGCGGCAGTGGACTTTCACCCCGGCGTTGCATCTCCACGCGCATGTCGTGCATGTGTGCAAGGACTGTTGCCTCCAGATCCCACGGTGGTAGGCCAGCCAGAAGGCTCGCCGCTTCGCGAGAGATCGTGCGGTAACCCCGCACCATCCGTATTGCCATGACCCTCTGGCAGGCGTTCAGTATGGACGCCGGTCGCTTTGCCAGCGACGGCGCCCACACCGGCGCCCCGTAGAGGGCCATGGACCGAACGATCCCCGCGTAGAGCCTCCGGCAGGAGGCGTCTGGACCCCCAAGGTTGGGCAGGAGCCGCTTGAGAGCAGCCCCAGCCCGGAGAAGCTTGGGAGCCAGACGTCGAAAATGTTCTACGAAATTCCACCGGCTGTCGAGGACGAGTCCCAGATACTTCATCGTCGACCCGACGCCGATGCGAACTCCTCCTACCGTAAGCTGGGA
Organism: Mythimna lalbum; assembly: GCA_949319445.1. Taxonomy (NCBI): domain Eukaryota; kingdom Metazoa; phylum Arthropoda; class Insecta; order Lepidoptera; family Noctuidae; genus Mythimna; species Mythimna lalbum. The sequence continues at coordinate 14,957,968 of OX439370.1, read as the reverse complement.
GTCCGATGGTGGCGCGTTCCGAGGGCCGTGGAAGCACATTGCCTCGGATTTATGCAGCGCCACCTCGAGTCCCAACTCCTGGATCCTACCAACGGCTATCGCAACCCCGCGTGTCGCTAGAGCGACCGCCGCCTGGTGCGACTCTCCCTGCGCTAGGATCAGCGTGTCGTCTGCGTAGCAAACCACGCTGACCCCGTCAGGCAAGTCGCCGCGCAGCACGTAATCGTATCCGATGTTCCACAAGGGTGGGCCCAGAACCGACCCCTGCGGAACACCGCACGACATCTCTCGACGTTTCCAGTCTCCCTGGTGACCGGGGTAGACAATGTACCTGTCTGACAGGTACGCCTCGACCACTAGACAGAGGTATTCGGGCACCCGGTGGTACCGGAGTGCCCTCCGGATCGTACTCCAGGGCAGGGAGTTGAAGGCGTTGGCAATGTCCAAGGACACTGCCACGACACACCTACCCTGGGACACCGCTTCCCCTGTCGTGAGGGCTCGCACGCGCATGATGGCGTCTATTGTAGAGCGCGCCCTGCGAAAGCCGAACTGTCCGTCCGACAAGTCCGGCCCCACCCGTGTTAGCCGCACGACGAGGCGGTTTGCAATAACTCTTTCAAAGAGCTTGCCCACCTCGTCGAGCAGCACAATGGGCCGGTACGCGGACGGAGAGTCCGCAGGGCGCCCTGGCTTCGCGATGAGGACCAGTTTCCCCGTCTTCCAGCGAAGTGGGAACTGGCCCCTCTCCAGGCATGCGCTGAAGAGCCCTCTCAGTCGAGGCCCGAGAGCCTCCATGGCCAGGACCCAGGCTTTCCCTGGCAAACCGTCGGGTCCTGGGGCGGTGTTTTTGGCACTCAGCCTTCGCACCGCCACTCTCAACTCTACCTCGGTCACTTCTGGAGCATTGTCGTCGTCGTCGCTGTTGCGATCCGCGTCAGACACCGCTGGCGGAGGCGGAGCCATGGGCGGGGGGGAGTGTTCCCCCCGCGCAGGGAACAGAGTGCTAACCACACCCTCCACGAGTTGGGGCCGGAGACTCTGAGTCAGCGGCGGAGCCCAGGGGCGAAGCTTGTCCCGTACCAACTTGTACGGGCGCCCCCACGGGTCCGCGTTCAGAGACCCCAGCCACACGTTGCGGGCCTCGAGTTTGGCCCGCTTGATCTCCGTTCGGAGGGTGCGTTTTGCCTCTCTGTATTCCTCATACAGCTCCGCCTCTCTGGCCTCCGCATCCGGCGGGCGGATGCGGCGCCTGCAGTGCCTGGCGTACCGGCGTCGCGCGTGATTGCACGCGTTGCGCAGGGCGCCGATCTCCGGCGACCACCAGTACACCTGGCGCTTAGCTCGTCCTGGACGGACACGGGGCATTGCCGCATCGCAGATTTGCGACATGGCCTCCCGGAACCACTCCGCCTCGACGTCGATGTCGACAGGCCTGTCCGGTGCTTGCACCCAGGCCTGTACCGTCGCGGCTTCCAGGAGGAGCTCCCGGTCCATCTGCTTAAGCGCCCACCGCGGACCGCAAGGGCTCTGTCGGACCGGCGCGGCCGAGGTTTCGGCGGAGACGTCAAACCGGATGTACCGGTGGTCGGAGTACGTCTCCACCTCCTCCATCACGCGCCAGTCGACGACACGCGGCGACAGAGCGGGGCTGGCGAACGAAATGTCCACCACCGACTCACCCCGCATCCGCACCAACGTGGGGACAGAACCCCGGTTCAGTACGACCAGGCCCAGCTCCAAGGCCCAGTCCTCCACCATCCGACCCCTCTGGTTCGTGAACCGGGAACCCCAAGCCGTGTTCCAGGCGTTGAAGTCCCCGCAAACAACCATGGGGAGGGAACCGAACCCAGCGACGACGGAATTTAGCTCCATCAGGGAGACATGGAGTTCGTCGAGAGATCGGCTCGGAGACAGGTAGACGCCTACCACGGCGATGTCCCCGAACCGTGCTGCCACGCAACCCCGCCCCCTCGTGACGGACTCGGGGGGCGGGGTACCGGCGGCGGTCGACGTAATTAAGGTCACCGAGCCGTCCAGGTCCTGAACCCAGTCACCACTGGGCAGGACAAAATACGGCTCGGTGACCACGGCGACATTGATCAACCACTGCGCCATGCTCTGGAGCAACAGATCCTGAGCGGCGAGCCACCCATAGCTCGCTGTCCACGAGCCCGCGTCTACGGTGGCTGGAAATCGGGGCTGGAACCCCGGCGGCGGCGGCGGTGAGGGCGCCGTTGCCTGATGCGGTCGGCCTCCTCCTTTGCTAGCATTACTGCTTCGCAGAAGGAGGCGACCGCCTGCCACTCCTCCTCGCTCCGGACCATGGCCTGAACCAAGGCCCGGCGCGAGAGGTCTCCGCCGCCGATTGCCCCCACGAGGGCACGGCGTTGCTCCGCCCAAACAGGGCACACCTCAACTGTGCTCGACTATGACTCTTACTGACTAAAAACCCACCCCGTTCCTTCTAGCCTTCATACCGGGGCTCGAGCCCTCTTTCGGATTACCCTGGCCCCAGTAAGCTTCGACCCGGCTGGGTCCCTTCTGTTAACCACTATCTCACATTATGTTAAGCAATGATATGGTCTACAATAAAACACACTTGCCTAGAAGTAACGTATTCACTCTTGACTTAAAGATTTCCCAGAAAATACAGACATCGGTAGGAAATTCTTTTCCTTAGCTGTACGTACAATAAATGTGTTCAAACTCTTTGTACGTATGGGTGAGATGTACCGATAGAACAACGCCGTACGTCTAGTGTATCAATGATGGAACTGACTTCATCATCATCATCATCATCATTTCATCCGAAAGACGTCCACTGTTGGACATAGGCCTCTCCCAAGTGCCGCTACAATGAACGATGCTGTGCGTCTTGCATCCATCGGATTCCCGCAACCCTTACCAGGTCATCAGTCCACCTTATAGGAGGCCTTCCAACGCTACGTCTTCCGGTACCTGGTCGCTATTCCAGAATCTTTCGGCCTCAACTGCCATCTGTTCTGCGAGGAACGTGTCCTGCCCATTGCCACTTAAGTTTGGCGATTCTTCATGCTATGTCGGCAACATTGGTTCCTCTGCGGATATCCTCATTCCTGACTCGATTACGCAAAAAACTCCGAGCATAGACCTTTCCATTGAACTGACTTGGTATAATTAAATTGCTTTACCGCCACATTTCTGTCAATACCTTCGGCAAATATAATCGTGCTATTACGAACAATATTGTTCCCACCGTCTCCTGTAGAGCTCTCTATACAATCCGGCTAACAGGCGTTAATTCCCACCGAGTTGGGGATAATAACGGTCAAGTGGGAGTCTTGACTTAGCGGATTATATCGTGGAATTAGGAATATTCAGATGATGTAGTTATAGATGTTAGAGGGGAGCAAGAGCAATATGGTGGAGTTAGTGAAGATGTTTAAGGGGATATGGACAAGTAAATTGTTGAACTAAAGTTTTGGATAGTTAGATGAAATGGCATATTGCTTTTTTGAGTAGGAAGTTGACCCGTATAAAGTTTGGGCCTAGGTTTTAGAGGGATTTTAGATTAGAACAATAAAGTATAATATCCACCGGGATTCCGATCCCGATTTCTGGCCACCGTAGACGCGGGCTCGCAGACGGCGAGCCATGGGTAGCTCGCTGTCCAACCGTCCGACCAAGCCCATGACGTCTATGGCGCGCACTGTTCCCGCGCGCTTCAAAGCGTCAGCAGCAGGAGGGGCCCAGCTGGGTCGAAGCCTGCTGGGGCCAGGTTTATCCTTCCAGGAAGAGCCTGAAAGGAACAGGGTGGGTTTTTAGTCAGTAAGAGTCTGACACTATCTCCGCTCCACCCAAGAGCGAGGGTTGTCATAAGATGATTTTTGCCCACTGTAAAAAAAAAGTATAATTATGATTCTTCAATTATGATTATTTCTATCTTGACAGTTCAGCGCGGAGGTCGCTTCTATTTTTTTTATAGATCTTCTCTATTATAAAGAGGTAAAAACTTGTCTTTTGTTTAGTTTTTTTTATTTGTTTGTAGGAAATCTCTGAAAGTACTGGTCCGATTGTAAAATTTTTTTCACCGGGAGAAAGCTGCTTTATTCTTGAGTAACATAAGCTAAATTTTATTTACACGTGTGAAGCTGCGGGCAAAAATTAGTAATAGGGAAAGAAAGATATTATAAATGAACTAGCTGCTCCCAGCGGCTTCGCCCGCGTGATAGCAGAAAATTATCCCAAGGGAACATACTTCCAGGATCAAAAGTATCCTATGTCCTATTCCAGGATATGGTCTATCCGTGTACCAAGATTCATCAAAATCGGTTTTGCCATTTAGGCGCGAAGACGTAACAAACAAACAAACTAACTCACTTTCGTTTTTATAATATTAATAAGGATTAAACCCAGACACAGAACAAATGATCGTGCTCATCACACAAATATTTGTCTTGTAAACAAAGTTACGACCTCCGGTATAGCAGTCACAAACCACTAGACCAACAAACCAGTCTCAATCTCTCTCTTTATAATATCAGTACAACAATAAGAGCATAGATTTTAAGATTATCCACAAAATATAGAAAACAATAACCGACTTTTACAACCAAGAGCCTATTTCTGTTGCAAAACTGTGTTCACTACTAAACCCATCGGCTTATGCTTCGAACCCTAACTGAAGTCTATACGTGCATTGACTCGGAATATTGGTAAAGTTTCGTATTGTCAATAGGTGAAGGTAGAGGATTATGGGTGAGCATTTTCCTCCCAAAGTAAACGAATGGTTGGAGTATCGCTTTATATGGGTAAATATATTCATTCTTTTTTATAGAGCCTGCCTCGTGGATCATAAGTAATACTCTTCATTAGATACTAAGTTCCATTTCTAGGTCTTACTGAAAATTTCAATAAAAAATTTCTAATAAAATTTTTCAATTGCATATTCAGCCTTTTAATGTTCCCACTGCTCTGACACAGGCCTCCTCTCTAGGAGAGGGCCGTAATCCACCACGCGGGCCCAGTGCTGGTTGGTGAAAGGTCTCTTGTCTTTGAATTTTGGGTTCTAGGACATGCCAGTTTCCTTACGATGTTTTCCATCACCGTTTTGAGAGCAGTGGCGATGAAATAAATTACAAAAAAGTAATGCGCCCGGCTGATTTTGAATCCGAGACGTATACCTCGTAAGTCGGGGTCGGTACCACTCGGCCACCACTGCTCTATTAATTTTACAATAAGAAATTTAAACTTCTCTGTAGCAATTCAGAGTCTACAAATGAGTATTTCTCTCCTATACGCCTTTGCTTTAGCTTGTGAATACAGGCGTAATATTAATGATTTTACTAGCTGCTACCAGCGAGCAGCGTGAAAGTAGAAAAATTGTCCCAAGGGAAAATTTTCCCGGGACATCAATATTCTATATGCCCTACACGTATGCCAAAAACATGAATTCGTTCAGCCGTTACGAAGTACCAAACACATACCACTCACAAACTTTAAAATACTCGTAGTATGATTTATCGTTCCTTTCATCATCATCATCATCTTTCTGCCACATTTTATTTGGGGTTGGTGCAACACGTTTTTTTCTTCCATTCTGTCCTGTCACTTGTCACGCTATCATCAACTCCCTTTTCTTTCAATATCACTTCTCACACAATCCATCCAATTATCGTTCCTTTAAAAATCCAATTTAAAATACATCGTCGCATTAAATTTTAAATTTTCCTGTATGTCAGTGAACGAAATATATTATCCATTAATTAATTATTTTCAGTGTTTGGCTTCATGAAAACCGGCACACTTCGCTGATTTCATGCTATTGCAGCACTCGTAATATTAAATGTATGCTTTATTTAATTCTGTTTTATTTATAATATATTTCATTCAAAAATTCTTTATTTTATTTATGTAATTGGGTGTTTTCTCGCTCATTATTTTACTGATACGAGTAATTTTTTTTGCATCACTGCTTCCAATCAGGTGGAATTGCAGTCAAGTACTAGTTTATATAATTAAATAGAAAATAACTAAAATATCAGTGAAATCATAAACTGGAGTTTTCTTCCGCACATCATCATTATCCACAGCCTGACTTTGCAAATGCTATTCAGTTTTAGTGAATCCAATTTCTACCTGCAATGGCAACAATATCGTCTACCTGTTTCACACCCGGACAAGCAATATTTCTTCTGCTAGTCTAATAAGTTGCCAAATCACTAATACAAACAATTTAATTAAACGAACGAATCAACATTCCCAACAACTGCATATCGTAACACTAAATTAATATTAACAGCCAGCCTCACAATCAAAGTTAACCAAACTTCACATAACTTGCCGATATTAGTGTATGTAAGTTGTAACAGAAAGGGTCCAAGTATACTACCTTGAGGAACGCTTTGTGCTTGTTACAACCTGTTACAAGTTTCTATGGCAATTTAATCAGTTCTTTATCGCTGTTCAGCGACCATATTGGTTTGAAAGTTTTGTTTAATGCCATTTGAAGGGTAATTTCGTTTTATCTTTAGCTAAATTAAGGAAATTGCAGAATATGGGGTAATTGAAAGCGTAATTTGCTCGTTAAAGGTCTTTCTACTGAATAAAAATATCGTAACGAATCATTTTTAATTGACATATTCAATTAAAAATTACATTTAGTACAGTTCAAAAATAGGACTCCATTTCATAATCCCATAAAATTATGTCCAGTAAAAAGTTTAATAAAAATATATCCTTGGAAGTTTTAAGACAATGCTTTTAAAAACATTAGTAGCAAGCTAAATTAAATTTAATTAGCATTATTATTTAGAATATTATACGAATGACATACGACGTAAATTGGTAAAAGTTTTTAGTTGTGTGCGCATCATGTAGAATTTACACAATTGACTGTAATCAAAGTAGATAACTTTTATTCCTACATTAAATTGTGTGTAACTTGATATATTACTTATACTTTGTTTCATCGCAATCGGTTGACTATAACGAAAGATATACTACATTAATTGACTATAAACTGGTGCAAAGTTCGCCAGGTGAGCTAGTCTTGAAATAAAATTGCAGCTGCAGGCAAAGTTAACAATCTTCCAAATTCCTAACAACAACTTGCATAAATTCAAGTTGCACAGTTATCGGTATAACGCCACCATTGACTTTCAACTCCAACAAAAAATTCTTAGCGGCCTCATAAAAGCTTATCTCTTCCTCAACGACGCTTTTAAGGCCATCTGCTGCCAATAACACTTCGACATCCTAAAAAACGGGAACATTACCATTAGGTTCCGTCATTAAGCTTTATTTTCATGAAAAATCTATAGATTCAACATCATGATTGTTTAATCAGGATTGGGGAGGAAGAGTGTCATTATTACCATTATCGAAGTTGTTTTGCTAAGTGGTGCTTGACAGCCTTGTTAGCATCGTGGTAGAAAGAGCAACTGCTAAGCTTAGGACGCTGGGTTTGATTTCAAGGTCACCAAAAAATTTGATCGGCCAATCCCATTGCAGTCATGTAAACATACTTCAATGGCCCATTCATTAGCAAGTTTTTAATAGGATAGGATCTACATGGTGGAGCACACGGTAGAGGTGTGCCCCGCTTGGGCAGAGCACCGCCATGTCCTCGTGGGGGCGATCGCTGGCAGCAATCTCTCGCGCCGGGCCTTGGTACAGGGACATACAGGATTGGCAGGCGGTCGCCTCCTTTTGCGAAGCAGTAATACTAGCAAAGTAAGAGGCCGCGCGCGTGTAGCAACGGTCCTCGCGCCCCTGCCGCGGTCGTGATTCCGATTTCCGGCCACCGAAGGCGCGGGCTTGCGGACGGCGAGCCATGGGTAGCTTGCCATCTGACCGTTCGTTGACCGTCCGGATCGAGCCCAAAAGCAGGAGATGTCATTGGATGATTTTCCCACAAAAAATAAAAAAATAGGGTGGGATCTGCATCTATATTATGCTTAAAGGCAATAATCTTACTAGCTCTATCCCTAGATTTAGGAGTAAAACTCTACTATGTACCTATACGAGACTGAATTTTACACTGCGTACCCCCTAAGGAAATTCAAGACAACAGGCTTCAACCTCTGCAAGAAATGAACAAATTTCATGTTGCTAAAATTTGAAATATATTAGTTTTAGAGTTATTCATGAAAACACAAAAACATGTTTTCCAGCTAATTCTTAAAACTTGTCTGCAACTGTAACCTAATTGTATTTTTCAGTATTACAACAACTAGGTTTGTAAGCGAAAACAAATTAATAATACAAAGATGGCGGTCCAGCCATTAAATTTTTGGTTGTGCTATTAAATATTAAATGTAATTTTCCGCTTAACAAATAATTCAACTATGTATGTAATAATTAAAATAATTATGCATCATCGAATTAACATACAAGTAGGTACTTAGTTGCTGAATTTTGGAATATAGCTTTGACTTAATTGTAAAATAATACGAAATATCTGGGACCGAAAGGTTCTGGAGTGATGACCGCACACCATAAGACGTAGCGTTAGAAAGCCTCCCACATTGCCCGTTCACAACCTTGTCACTGTTAGCGGTAGCTAAGCACGGGGCGGCGAGCGGTAAGATCAAAATTGTGAAAATGTTTGTAGCACGCCACGAGACATGATCCGCTCATAGCGTGCGCTGGCTTAAGGTAGAACTACACCATACATGTGACACACACGCCGATCTGGGTGCGTCAGTGTCCACAGTCCACACATTTTATATAGAAACTAGACTTGTAGAACTACACTTGGACCACGCCATACGACGTCGTTCTACGTACAAATCAGGCGTGTTATACGTGTGCGTCGGTCTGATGTAGTTCTAGCTTTACCGATGCCGCTCGCCGCGCCACTCGCAGCTTAGACCGCAATCGTGGACAGACCGACAAAGTTGACCGATGACTTGGTGAGAGTCGCGAGAATGCAATGTTTGCGAGATGTACAGGACCGGTCGTTTTGGCGACACTTGTACGAGACCTATGTCCAGCAGTGGACGTCTTTTGGCTGAAATGATGATGATGATGGTGATGATAACCTATAGTGAAATTGTTGTAGGTACAATTAGAAAAGAGTAAAAATTAAGTCCCCATTTCCAGCTGAAGTCCTCATGCCTTAGCATCACAAAGATGAATTTTGACAAATGTTTGCATATCAAATTTTGTCGAAATAAGAAAGCTCATAACACCAAATATACTATTTTAGGCAAAACACTAAAGGAAGTTTATAGTATCCGGGATTTGGGAGTAGTAATGGACAGTAAATTGAGTTACTATGCTCATTTAGACAAGATAATAGCTAATGCTAACAAAATGCTGGGCTTTGTAATGAGGACCTCTAAGCCATTTAACAACCCAAAGACCAAAATTATTCTTTATGAGACGTTGGTCCGTAGTAATTTAGAATACTGCTCTCAGGTATGGTCACCTTATTACAATGTTCACAAACAGCGAATTGAGCGGGTCCAAAGAAGATTTTTGTGTCATTTATCCCTTCGGGATAAAACCGCGAATCAACTGAAATCTTATAAAGACCGTATTGTACATTATAAGTTTCAAACCCTCACCAACCGTAGAAAAGTTCAGGATCTTTGTTTCCTTCATAAAGTGATGTCTTCTAATCTAAATACTGACCTTCTATCAAGGGTGGCCATTAATGTCCCTAGTAGATTACCACGGTCCCGTACATATGATTTATTCAAACAAATTCCGCGTAAAACGAACCTGGGTGACAACTCTCCTCTTGTACGCGCTACCAAACTGTACAACGCTATATGCCGCAAAGCTGACATAGACATAAATCACGACACTCTGAACTCATTTAAAAGAAAATTGTACAAATTCTTTAAGGCGGAATACCTTTGATTTATCACTCCAACAATATAATTAATTGATTTATTAGAGAAACAAATTGTAATAAAGTATAGTCTTTTAATTTTATTTTATATAATGTGACTTATTTCTGGACATTTTATTTAATTAATTCGGAATGTATATCTAATCCAATTCTATTATAATATAATCTATTTGACATGCGAATTGTAATTAAGTTTAATTTTGACATTACTTTTATTTTATTTATTATTTAATCTTTAATTTGAATTATTTTTAACTCATTTTTATTTATAATAATTTGAAGCCATGTTTACTCATTCATGCATAAGTTGTGGTTGCCTATAATTGAGTGTTCATTATAGGACCAGGCTACGTGTACCATTTTTTTTTTTATTCTTAAGTTTTTTTTATTTTGTAACACTCGTTGGTGATCCTTAAATAAATAAATAAATAAATAAATGAGAGTTTTGAATTTTGGTATAATGTTACGTCACACAGATCCCCGAGTAATGACAATATTTTTTACTGTCACTTTGGATGATATATATGTCACCGGAATATTGCAGACTCCGTATGATTATAATAAATCTTTATTAGATTATAATTTCTCGATATGTTGTATGAAAAATCGTTTTGTACATGATAAATCACATCCAAATTCATTAGTTTCGAACGTGTCTTATTTAGAAATACTTGTTTGCGATTTTTTGCGATATTTCACAATCTTCCGACGTTTGCAATTTTCCGGTGACATAATTATACGTAAATATGGGAATAGTACAATATCGTTTAGTAGCTTATTGTTAGATATTATTTGCAGCAATAGTGCTGTTATTTGTACATGAAAATAATAATTACACTAATATTAAAAAGAGGATTTTTTTTTTTTTTTTTGGTTGAATGAGGTTATCTCTAAAAATACTAGTCCGATTGCGATTTTTTTTTTCACCGATAGAAAGCTGCTTTATTCATGAGTGACATGTCCAATAGTGTCCACTGTTGGATATATTCCCCTCCTCCCTCTTTCGACTGAAATGATTATGACGATGAGGGAAATTATTCGATGATTTGTCTCCGTAAAAAAAGAGATTAAGTATTTTCCAATAACTATACTATCGGACAACCCGACGTACGAAGAGTATCCACCCTTACGTTGTTGAAACCTCTACGATCCAGACTAAGCGTTTCATCTCGTCTTGAACAATTGAACTAGACTGTAATAATTTGCCTGCTGCGGTTTTCGTGTGCGTCAGAATGGCTGGTGGTCTGTGGCGTTGGTCTATGCGAGTTGATTCAAAAATTGCTACATAATTGCTTATATTTGCTACATATAGTAAATAATTGCTACATCTATACTAATATTATAAAGAGGTAAAATTTGTAAGTTTGTAAGTTTGTAAGTTTGTAAGTTTGTAAGTTTGTAAGTTTGTATGTAGGGGGTAATCTCTGGAACTAATAATCCAATTCTAAAATTTTTTTTACTGGCTGAAAGCTACATTATTCCTGAGTGCTATAGGCTATAAATTGTTTCTATAGCATGTATATTAACCGAGCTATCACAACTTTTGTCTAGCAAGTCGGAAAAAAATACCTCATAAAATAGAATTATTTGCGTGCGCTGCCTAAACAGTTGCTTAAAATTAAAAACAATGTATGGCTACCTGGTTCGTCTTAATTATTTCTACAAAAAAGTCCGCGGTACCATATCTCTATCTTTTATATTTCATCTTTTATACTTCTTTTATTGCATTAAAAATATTTTTTTTCGGCATACTTACGTTTGGTTGATTATTTGAGCAACAAAATATTAATTCTTATGACAATAAATTATTTCAGTATCACAAGAACATTATACAGATAAGATTTGCCATTTACAGCATAGCAATTGGTCATACAGTTTCGAAGATAATATAAAATTACTAAAACGCAAAATGCCCCTAGCGTAACTTTTATTGTGCAGACGTTTTACCTATTTTTTTTTTATGGTGGCCAAAAATCATCTTATGACAACCCCCGCCCTTGGGTGGAGCGAGAGATAGTGTCAGACTCTTACTGACTAAAAACCCACCCCGTTCCTTCTAGCTTTCAAACCAGGGCACGAGTTCCCTTTCGGATAACCCTGGACCCGGTAGGCTTCGACCCAGCTGGGCCTCTGCTGTTGCTGACAACTTCTTGAGGCGCGCGGGAACAGTGCGCGCCGTTGACGTCTTGGGCTCGGTCCATTACCGGACGATCGGACAGCAAGCTACCCATGGCTCGCCGTCCGCGAGCCCGCGTCTACGGTGGCCGGAAATCGGGATCGGAATCCCGGCGGCGGCGGCGGAGGCGCCGTTGCCTGATGCGGTCTGCCTCCGCCTTTGCTAGCATTACTGCTTCGCAGAAGGAGGCGACCGCCTGCCATTCCTCCTCGCTAAGGACCATGGCCTCAACCAGAGCCCGCCGCGAGAGGTGTCCGCCGCCGATTGCCCCCACGAGGGCACGGCGATGCTCTGCCCAGGCAGGGCACACCTCGACTGTGTGCTCCACCGTGTCCTCCGGGCGTTCCGCACAGTGGCGACACTCGGGGGTCTCTTCCGCTTTAATTCGGTGCCTCCCGAACTTGCCATGTTTTCTGAATCGCGGTGTTAAGACTTTCTGTGGATTGATGACCCTCTCGAATTATTATGCCCACGTTGTCGTTAGTTGGAGTTCTTCTGTCAGTTGCTTATTGGTTTCGGTTGTTTCGTTCGTATGGTTGTTGTTGTTGATAGATACCTCATAATCGAAAATATCGTAATTTCGTTGTACGTTTTTGTATGTTCGTAGTTTCGTACTTCGTTCTATCGTAATAATCGATACGAGTTATTCGATATTACGATTGTTTTGTTTTGTAAAGGCGGACGGTGTTCGAGTCGCTCTCCTTTTGTTCATAATTGTTTTCAAGTCTGTGCGTAGTTTGTTGAGAGCATGTCTAAAAGGAAATCTCAACTGTCCCGGCAGACATCACAGACAAGAGCCGCTCGAGTACGCCGTACGGAAGAATCTGCCCCTGAAAATGAGTAGCGCCTCTCGAGAAATAGAGAATATATTTCGCAAGCACGCGCTAGAGAATCTAGCTCCGAGCGCTCACAGCGCCTCGCTAGCCAAAATGTGAGGACATCGCGGGCCCGTGCTCGAGGAACTAGCGCTGAACGTGCGCACCGTCTATCTGAGTTAAGGCAGCAGGTCTCTGAGACAAGGGATAGGGAGACTAGCGCTAAACGCTCGCGGCGGCTTGGTAGGCAAAATGTCATAACATCGCAGGCCCGTGCTCGGGAATCTAGCGCTGAACGTGCGCAGCGTCTATCTCATTTAAGGCAGCATGTCTCTGAGACAAGGGATAGGGAGACTAGCGCTGAGCGCTCGCAGCGGCTCGCTAGGCAAAATGCCATAACATCACAGGCCCGTGCTCAGGAATCTAGCGCTGAACGTGCGCATCGTCTAATCGAGTGTAATCTTATTTTAAAACAAGAAATTTTCCGCGGACGAAGTCGCGGGCAGAAGCTAGTAGGATATATATTTAGAAATACAATATTTTTTTTGACCAGCCATCCTGACGTTTGGTTGGCTGGTCAACCCCTAGTTTAAAGTTAAGCATGCAGACTTTCCCAAAATGTATTGCGTCAATAATTGCTACATATTTACTTCATTTATCTAATTTAGTTGTAACTTCAAACATATGTTAAATAAAGGATCTAGCAATTATTTAAATTATCCCAAGGAAAAGTGCCAGATAAAATATTAAAGGCAATTACTTAGTTATGTAGGTGTCGGTTTAATCGTTTAGGCTCTGGTGTTATGGAGCGAGCCGAGTGCTGCAGTGACAAATCTCCACGTGTATCAAACGACGTTTTACAATACACTTACGAAGAAATACTTACTTTCTCTGGAAATTACGACTCATTTTTTTTCATTTTATACTGAAGAAAATGTTCCAAAGTTGATTTTAATTTGATTTAGATGGCAACAGGCTATCATAAGTAAGTACTTATTAACTTAATCACAATATCTGGTGACGGCGGTACCATCTAAAGAAATCTCTTCAAATCTTAAATTCAACCATTTTTTCACAAAATATAACACAAATAAGAAATAATATTTAATAGACTTTATTCTCGCGCTTTTTACCTTTGCAGATTGAAGAAGAAGCAAAGATATCAAACCTTATATATCCTAAAAATTTAAATATTTTTGAATTTAGAATACAGATTATTGTTAATTTGCTGATAATAACAAATTAAAATTGTAATTAAAAACTGTGTAAATAGTATTATTTATTCATGTTATTCTGTTTATAAACATAATTTTAATTAGCATTAAATATTAAACCTTAAAAATATCCTACTCTTTGCTTTAAAAAAAATAATAATCATGGTACATAAATTAAAAAAAAAGCGATATAAATGTCATGTTGAACCTATTCTATATAAGAAGAATCTTCAATCTGCTAAGGTGATCTTATTGGATTATTGAGAGTAGGTACATACCTTTTTTCGATACACTTACTCGAAAACAGGCTCTATTTGCACTACGAATAGGTTCAACATGACATTTATATCGCTTTTTTTTTAATTTATGTACCATGATTATTATTTTTTTTAAAGCAAAGAGTAGGATATTTTTAAGGTTTAATATTTAATGCTAATTAAAATTATGTTTATAAACAGAATAACATGAATAAATAATACTATTTACACAGTTTTTAATTACAATTTTAATTTGTTATTATCAGCAAATTAACAATAATCTGTATTCTAAATTCAAAAATATTTAAATTTTTAGGATATATAAGGTTTGATATCTTTGCTTCTTCTTCAATCTGCAAAGGTAAAAAGCGCGAGAATAAAGTCTATTAAATATTATTTCTTATTTGTGTTATATTTTGTGAAAAAATGGTTGAATTTAAGATTTGAAGAGATTTCTTTAGATGGTACCGCCGTCACCAGATATTGTGATTAAGTTAATAAGTACTTACTTATGATAGCCTGTTGCCATCTAAATCAAATTAAAATCAACTTTGGAACATTTTCTTCAGTATAAAATGAAAAAAAATGAGTCGTAATTTCCAGAGAAAGTAAGTATTTCTTCGTAAGTGTATTGTAAAACGTCGTTTGATACACGTGGAGATTTGTCACTGCAGCACTCGGCTCGCTCCATAACACCAGAGCCTAAACGATTAAACCGACACCTACATAACTAAGTAATTGCCTTTAATATTTTATCTGGCACTTTTCCTTGGGATAATTTAAATAATTGCTAGATCCTTTATTTAACATATGTTTGAAGTTACAACTAAATTAGATAAATGAAGTAAATATGTAGCAATTATTGACGCAATACATTTTGGGAAAGTCTGCATGCTTAACTTTAAACTAGGGGTTGACCAGCCAACCAAACGTCAGGATGGCTGGTCAAAAAAAATATTGTATTTCTAAATATATATCCTATGTAGCAATTATTTACTATATGTAGCAAATATAAGCAATTATGTAGCAATTTTTGAATCAACTCGCATAGACCAACGCCACAGACCACCAGCCATTCTGACGCACACCGGTTTTCCTGTCCGATTATAATTTGGGTGTCTTTAAGGCTAGAGTGAAGAGTGAACAGGCTCTTAATAAACTAGTGCACCACACCATCAACGATTGCTTACCATCAGGTTATCGCAGTCAAGCTCTAGTTTGTATTAAACAAAAAAACAACAACAAATATATTTGTTTCTATTTATTAAATTAATTCAGTTTATCGTCTCCGAAACTCTCTCATCCTAATTAAAATTTTCGCCAAAAATTCTCCGCAATTGTCTCCCTGGAATATCCGTTGGACATATAGCTGAACAAAAGTTTGTACCGTCGCGTTACCCGTAATTAGGCGAGACGTTACAGGCACATGGCGTGCCGAATTTATGAGGACCCCTAAGTACTGAAGATGGTGGATTTAATATATGGGCGACGGTTTTCAACAAGTTGCGGTGGTATAGCCCTGTTGTGGCTGTTCGAAGGTCGGGTGGATTGAGTGTGGGATTGGCGATTATTTGTGCATTAGATCCTTTTGTCCGTGTTGTTGTTGCTTACATAACTTTACAAATTTTTACCTAGGATACATATTTCCGGGATAAAATATACTTATCCTATTGGCTATTTTAGGACATGGTTTAACCGTGTGTCGAAACTCATGTAAATAATCCGTTCAGCTTTTTGAGCGTGAAACAGTAACAAGCATACACACTTATACATATAATATAAATTATCGCGTTTATAATTAGTGTGGTAGTGTGATATTGAACTTATTTCCAAACGTTCCTTTCCAAAGATATAGTTTTCATCAACACGTCATATACTCGCTTTTAGGCAAACAATAGATTTCGGCACTAGTGTAGAAAAGTGAGTGAGCTTTTCCTCACCACTATTTATGATATTTATCATATCGGGCTGATAGCCAAGCAACAGCCCTTATTTATTTATTTCTTCATTATTTTATTGACAAACGTCATTTGGTACATGTAGAAATCATTCAATGTCGCAGTGACAAAACTTCTCTACTTGTATCAAAATGATGAAATTTTTATTATGGGTCTTTATATTGATCCTAATTATTATCAATACTATACCGTTATGTCTAAAACCATTAAGTTTATTACTTCAGTAAAAAGTATACCACGAAACAGAAATGGAAAAAGAAATACCAAATCCAATTATGATACTGCATCTCTTGCATCGTAAAAAATGACTAAGTAATTCCATTTATCAGTATTTCGATCACCAATTCTCCTGAATGAGCATTTTGTACAGATATTCGTACTCAATATGATAATACGTATATCCCCAATAGGAGAATTTCACTCCCAAACATATACGTAATCTAAAAAAACTGTATCATGCATTTTCGAATCGATTTCACAAACATTTTATTTTACTTCGGGCAATACTGAAATGCGAATCTCTCGCCAGACAAAAATAAACTCTTTTTCCAATAAAATAAAACACAAATTGAATTGTAGCACATTGGTTCTGTTTTCGACGTGCATCCGACCACTATAACTCACTTCGAAACTTGACAAAAGTTGAAATTTTATCGTAAACTCGAAATATTTCCAAAACTTGTACGAATATCGAAACTTGAGTGATTTACTGTACAACTTGAGAATATAAATGAGAGCGCCGGTGTACAGTCGGCAGCGCAGTTCGCGAATTGCCAATTCCAATGAATATTATAGCAGTTTTTTCTGATAAATTGGTGAAAATAAATTTTCAACAACAATCTGCATTTTTTAATAAATTCCTGTACAGGAAAAAAGGGGACAGAATGCCCTTTTTATGATAAAATAATTTATCAAATTGCTGAAAATTGGATAAGGACATATCATTATGTACGATTTATTGAAACTTAAACTGTTTTACTACCCCGGCAAACACCCTCGCGTTTATTCAAAGTCAAGTCTTCGATGGTACCTTACAGTTGGCTGCGCCAATAAGGTTAGTTTCAGAAATGTAACCGGACAGATAATGTCTGTTTCTGGTCTTTCAAAGAACCTTGAGTAAAAATATTACGGATCACACAGCCCACTAACAAACAGATGGACAGACGTACAAATGAGGATTAGTCCAAGCTTTCAGTTGATTTACCATCCGGAAATTAAAAGACCATCAAAACACCAATACAATATTCCCCACTCTAAATCACTGGTATGAAAACTAGCCTCGCAAACGCTAATGAAACGCGTCACGAACAATCGGACAAAACAACAATTAAACATACCGTGGCGTAATAGCTCCCCTCATAAACGTTCACTAACTGACAGATGTCAACGCCGTCAGTTTTCCCGCCAATTTCACTGTCATGGCGTCGAGGTGTTTTCGCTATGTGATGATTTATATACGCAGTTAGTAGTTTAGTAGGGTATTTTGAGATTGTTGTTCGGTTATGCAGGTTTTTTTTTTTAAGTTGTAATGGCAGTATTATCTGAATACTATAAGGTAAACCCAACCACCTATTTAGAGCCACGGGGGAAGTTATAATATAAGTGAAAAAAAAATGAACCTAAAAATGCGGTAACGTTTAGAGGAGTTTTTTGCCTAGATTTGTTTTTGATTAGGTTGTTACTACTTTTTTTATTTGATTTTTGTTTTTAATTATATAAACTAGTGCTTGACTGCGATCCCACCTGATGGTAAGTAGTGATGCAATCATTGATGATGAGAAAATAACCCAAACTTAGAAACGTTAAAAGTTAGTGGAAATCAAACGCAAAGCATTTCATTCAATTAATCCATTTAATTTTTAAGTGTCAAGATCAGTCAGTCACACAAAAGATAAAGTTATTTGGAATGTGCAACTATTATCAGGACATATAGACTTCAGCAAAAAGCCGTACTCAAAACTCAAAGCATTTATTTTAAATATACCATTTACTTTTGAATTCTCCAAACACTAAAATACCTTTACGGAAAATCTTACAATTAACCCTTCAGATACCGTCAATTAGAGACACAATAGTAAGACAATAGATGCGCGGCCACCGGTAGTCGCTTGGGGATTCATGAATTAATATTATAAAAGCGAAAGTGAGTTTTATTATTTGTTTGTTACGTCTTCACGCCTAAATGGCAAAACCGATTTTGATGAATTTTGGTACAGAGATAGTTTAGGCATAGACTATTTTTTTTTAACCCTTCAGATACCGTCAATTAGAAACACAATAGTAAGACAATAGAAAAAAGAAAAGGGAGTTAGTGATAGCGTGACGAGTGACAGGACAGAATGGAAGAAAAAAACGTGTTGCGCCGACCCCAAATAAAACGGGACAAGGGCAGGAAGATGATGATGATGATGAGATGCGCGGCCACCGGTGTTCGCTTGGGAATTCATGAATTAAGTAAGAAAAGAGGGAGAAAGAGTAAAGTATATTAATAAACGCGGGTGAAGCCGCGGGTAAAAGCTAGTGGTTTAATAATGACTACATAATACCTATTAATTCATGAATCCCCAAGCGACCACCGGTGGCCGCGCATCTATTGTCTTACTATTGTGTCTCTAATTGACGGTATCTGAAGGGTTAAGGTATCTATTATAGGTAGGACGTTGCCCCATACTAAGAATGACTCCTGTATCGTGGTTGCGTTCACAAACATGTACGAGTAAACTCACATGATACGCAAAAAACCCAGACCCGAAACACTTAACTGAAAGTTCCTCATACCAACATTTGTTTCGTAAACGCTCAAGCACGGCGCCAACCGTATCGTCAAATTGATTGCAGTTGATTCCACTTGAACAGAAGAACTATGAACAATAGACTAAGCTATGATTCGCCCACACCTTTCCGAAAGGCATCCATCAAATGTGTTATAATGAACATCCAAACGCGCCATTATTGGCTGGCGTGCTCACGGCAATATTGTGGTGTGTTTAGACAAGTTGTGACGAAGGCTTGACGGGTATATCGTCATAGTGTTGCAAGAAATTAATATTGTCTGACTTAGTTCGGACACCTACGTTAATTGGTTAACTCTTTATGTGTATGTACTTATTTACTAAAGTAGTCAAAAAATAAAACATGACAAATGAAAAATGTCAAAATGAGCCTTTTTGGCCTACTTAAATATCTACTTAAATACGCAAAAAAAAAATATTATGGCAATATATTCCATCATATTATTTAATGCGCCAAAAAAGTGTATGTATTGTTTATTTTATTGGTTATTTCAATTTCGTTCCATGTTTTTTTTAAATTTAATATAGCAACTTTTTTTTTTGTCTTCGGGGAAAATCATCTTTGACGAAACCCGCTCTTGGGTGGAGCGGGAGACAGTGTCAGACTCTTACTGACTAAAAACCCCGCGCCGTTCCTTCTAGCCTTCATACCGGGGCACGAGCTCCCTTTCGGACAACCCTGTCCCCAGTAGGCTTCGACCCAGCGCGGGAACAGTGCGCGCCGTCGACGTCTTGGACGGTCCATTACCGAACGATCGGACAGCGAGCTACCCATGGCTCGCCGTCCGCGAGCCCGCGTCTACGGTGGCCGGAAATCGGGATCGGAATCCCGGCGACGGCGGCGACGGCGCCGTTGCCTGATGCGGTCGGCCTCCTCCTTTGCAAGCATTACTGCTTCGCAGATGGAGGCGACCGCCTGCCATTCCTCCTCGCTCCGGACCATGGCCTCGACCAGGGCCCGGCGCGAGAGGTCTCCGCCGCTGTAATATAGCAACTTGTTTTTAACATTACTGCCAGTAATGTTAGTGTTACATTCTAGGGTCTTTCTCAAATGTCAAAAAGGAGCCTTTTTTTGACGACTTTAAAATTCGATAAACTACACTTATAAAGAGAAAAGATTTGTATTTTGGTGTAAAACGAACAAACTCAAAATTGTTGGACCGTTTTTAAGAATTTTTCAGCAATACAATGCTACTTTGTCACTAAGTGACAAAGAGACGCGAAACCGCTGACAGAAACTAATCGTATATATTTCATTTAAACTATGTTTTTCCAATTATTACCTACTTATTTTGCAAATTTTAGGATAATTTTTTTGAAGTTGTGTTTATTCCTTTCAAATACCGTCAATTAGAGACACAATAGTAAGGCAATAGACAAATACAACAATTTAAACTTTTATATCAAACAATCTCACTTACATAATAGAAATAAACAGACAGTCACAAAAAAAGTATTCATCTAATATTGCGTATCTGTCAAAATTCCCGCGCTAATTCCCAAACTGTCATGGCGCCGCAATACCTGTCAAAAGTGACGTGTTTATTTTATTAACAAAGTGACAAGGGCATGGCAAAGGTAATAAGATATTATTTTTAATGCTATTTTCTTCTTGAGCCCTGCTTTTTGATTTTGGCGAAATAATTTAAGAGAGTTCTTATAACTTTTTCATGTCTTATTAGATGGAAATTGGTTTGGGATAAGAACATTTTATGTTTTTTTAATAAGATAAGATTTATGGTAGGGAAATGGCTCAGTAAAATTTAGATTATGAAGTAATTTTCTGTTATTTGATACCATGGCTTTTGTTAGAAAAATGTGGATTTGATTCGCGAGATTAATTTCTTTTTTTTTAAGTACATAAATTAATAAAACATAATAAAGCGAATATCAAAGTAATTACTAACACTAGAGATATAATTTGTGTTTTTGTGTTATCCATAGCAAAGAATATATTGTATTTAGATTTGTGTATTGGTTTTTAATTCTTTGTCCATAGAACAAACTTAATCAATCAATCATATATAGTGTAAAACATAGGTGTATTAAAGGATAGTATAATAAAAAATAATGCACTATGTACATACCGCCAAAAGAATGGATATAGAAAATAAATATGTCAGAATAAAAAATATCAATAAAAAAGAAACAAAAAATGAGTGTGCCAATTGTCAAACTCGAGTATTTATTTCAATTAATTTTGATCAAAATTGATGATGACGTAACGAAGTAGTAGCTGCACGAAGGCTACGCTGACATTGTCGAGAGTCACCAGATTGGAGGTATGCAAAACAGAGAGTAAAGTCCCGCAAATATCAGTTAAAAAGGAGTATCTTCCGACCAGACAGGTGTTATGTCTGGTGGGCAACTGCCCGATAGATCATTTCAGGCTGTTCTGTATGTTGAAATCGCGTGGAAAACTTTAACCTTTCAAATACCGTAATCAGAGACACAATAGAAACACAATGAGAGAGCGTTCGTTTGGGACTTAATGAATGAATTGCGCGATGCAAGATTAGTTCTTAATTGATGCCATAGATGTCGCTACAAGTAAAAAAAGAACTTGAATTCGAATACCCAAAGACACAATTCAATAAAGATAAAATCCACACACTTCAAAAACACATCTCTCAAGTAGATTAGAAAATAAAAGAATGAGAAAAAGCTTCCAATAAAATTAAATTTATAACAACTGTGAGAACACATTCCTATAACAAATAGCAAATAATTTAAAAACGAACGGTTTCCAAACAGTTCCTCAATTTGTGCTATTACTCTTTGAAGTCTTATAGTAATTAATAGTGTTGTGAATTGTTTGCTTAAATGTTATCGATAAACAGCAACAACTATCGATAAAAATAAGTTAATCTGTCTGTACTGTATTATTGCTATGCTAAGCACTAACGATTTAGAAACACTGAAAAATAATTAACGTTCAAGTGTATAAAAGCATAATCAACCTTATCATATTCCCACTGCTGGGACGTAGTTGGAGGCCGTTATCCATCACGCAGGCTCAGAGTGGATTGGTAAATGTCACAATGTCTTCAAATTTTAGGTTCTAGGATATGCAATTTTCCTTCATAAGACCTAAACTGGTAACTATGAAGAATTAATGAAAATATCAACAAAAATATGTAAAACTCATATTACATTTTACAAACTGTAAAAATTGGCGACTAGCAGAAACTATCTTCAACGACACGCCATAACATCATTATCGACATTTCCGATTTCCGAACCGCAAAACTGCAAACAACTTTATCAGTTCGAACATTTCATTTTAACTAACGAATTTCACGTGCCACCAAAAGATATAACGAGGTGCAACCAAATTATCGATAACCGCAACTTGAAGCGGACATTTGCGAAGTTTATCGATAACTATGTATCGACATTGCCCACCACTAGGAGGCGACAGATAAGCATCAGATGCACAAAGTTAATTAAAAGTCGCTCTGTTTTAAATTAATTAGAAATGATACAACTGTGTCTGCGATATTTAACTGTTGTGTTCTTACTATTGTTAGAAGATTGTTGAAAAATGATTTAAAGAGGATTTTCTTTCCATTTATTAATGAAAGCTACTGTGAGTGCATTTCGGAGTTTTATTTTAGTTTCTTGTGCAGTGTAATGAGTTGTTTAGTTAGGTTGAAAGTGCTATTCTGCCCCCGTTAGTAAAAAAGACACATCTAACATTTTTTCCAGATTTGAGTTATATACATTGCCGGAATCAGGAAAAAAAAGCGCATCTGCCTGTATTTTTTATATTTACTGGACGGTTGGACGGCGAGCTACCCATTGCTCGCCGTCAGCAGAAATCGGGATCAGAAAAGTAAATCCCATGGTCCCAGTAGGCTTCACGCAGCCTTGATATTTGGTGATAAGGCTGGCGAAATGCTTTAATATTTGAGTCACATAAATTTTCTGAGCATTTCCTAGACAATTGGTGGGGACGTATCTCGCGATGTCTTAGAAACAAGATGGCGTAATATGTCATATAATAATAATAAATAATAATATTCCACAACTATCACACAACGCCGTCTAGTCCCAAGCTAAGCAGAGCTTGTGTTATGAGTACTAGACAACTGATAAACATACTTATATATTTCTAAATACATACATATTATAGATAAATTACACCCAGACACAGAACAAATGATTATGCTCATCACACAAACATTTGTCCTGGGTGGGAATCGAACCCACGACCTCCGGCATAGCAGTCAGGGTCACTAACCACTAGACCAACAGGCCAGTCAAATATGCACATTAGCCTTATCTATTTATTTCTTACAAGGAAGTTAGAATGTAAATTCTTAAGCGTATGAAATGTGTGGAATGATACATAATCCTGTTCTGAATAAAACTAGAAGCAGGTAATACCAGAATATTATAGCGGTGTTGAATTTGTAACTCTTGACGCTAAACTAAACGAATAATGCAGCAGCGTGTACGTGTTTTATGTGTTTATATAAATATATACTAACATTACATCATATAAGCCAAGGGGCGTCCACTGTTGGACATATGCACGGTAATAGTATCATACAGTATTGTAACTCGGCCGTATCTTTGAAATAAACGCCTACAGCCGCGCGGTACGTAAACATGCTATAGGGCTGCCCGCCTCCAGCAATCTAATTACATTTTCCTAGTTTGTTTACATTTATTTTTGTGATTGTAAATATACTTACTTTTTTATATAAACGAAATACTTTGTGGATTGAATAGGGAGTGTTCAATAAAAATGCGTGTAGTTTTTTGATTGGTAGATTTAAATAAAATGCTTTTTCTAGTATTATTCATACACATAGTACAATGAACCATTATTGTTAAAAAAAACTGTCGTGTCCATTCGTCACTGCGGCACAGTTGCGACGGCCGCGACTGTCTACATGCCGAGACCATGCTACAACCGAGGCGCGTAGGTATAGCTCGCGTTTCGTCCGTTTGTATGAAGTTGGAATATTATATGATATTATTACCGTGACATAGGCCTCCCAAGCATAGCCACAACGACCGGTCCTGTGCGTCACGCATCCATCGGATTCCCGCGACCCTGACCAGGTCATCGGTCCACCTCGTTGGAGGCCTTATTTCTCTCGCTCTTGAGCGGAGCGGGACTTTAAATGATTAATTCATGAATCCCCAAGCGACCACCGGTGGCCGCGCATCTATTGTCTTACTATTGGGTCTCTAATTGACGGTATCTGAAGGGTTAAAACTCACTCCTGTTTCTTTTTGCATTTGCTTTCGTTCTAGGGTTCTGGGGTTCTCTTTCACAGAACCCATGGCTCCAGTAGGCTTTGCTTTTTTTTTTCTTTGAAGCGCGCGCGAAACACTACGCGCTGTTGATGACTCGAGCTTGGTCTAGACGTTTACATGATGACCAGACGGCGAGCTACCCATTGCTCGCCGTCCACAAGCCGACGCCTACGGTGGCTGAAAATCGGGGTCCTTGCGGCTGGGACGATAACGGCTGTTCTCAACGCATGCGTCTGCTTCTTTCACAAGCATTCCTGGATTAAGGAGGTGACCACCACGGGCATTATATTATACCTACTGTCTTTTATATACATAATCTAAAGCTATCTTTAGAGGATATAGTAGGAGGAGGTATAGTAGGAAGCAAGTAAAGAGCAGTGGTGGCCGAGTGGTAATGGCGCCGACTTAAAACTTGTAGGTCGCAGGTTCCAACCCAGCCAGGCGCATTACTTTGTGTAATTTATTTCATCACCACTGCTCTCAAAACGGTGAAGGAAAACATCGCCAGGAAACCGGTATGTCCTAGAACCAAAAATTCGAAGACACGTGACATCCACCAACACGCGCTGGGCCCGCGTGGTGGATTACGCCCCATTCCCTCTCCTAGAGAGGAGGCCTGAGTCCCAACAGTGGGAACATTAAAAAGGCTGATGATGATGATAATGATGATATTTTAAGTGTTGCTGAATAAATTGTTTCAGAGACATACCGCCACCGTAAAACCAATATCTTACTTATTGATTAACACCGCAGTTAGCATAGCCTCTAATTAATTGGAAACTGAATCGGTTCTAAATATTGAAGACGATATTAGGTTTGCGGTGAGAGACCACTGCAATAGTCAAGGCAATATTACATTTACATTGCATCGCCAAAGTCAGAATTACGATACTAAAATATTGAGATGCCAACTTTATTAACAAAACTGGCTGCAGCCAGCGGCTTCATCGCAAAATTCCAGATAGCTATTTTTACTTTCATCATCATCATATCAGTCGAAAGACGTCCACTATTGGACATAGGCCTCCCCCAAGCGTCGCGACAACGACAGGTCCTGTGCGTCAAGCATCCATCGGATTCCCGCAACCCTGACTAGCTTGTTGGAGGCCTTTCAACGCTGTGACTTCGTGGTTTCCACGCCAGAACCTTTCATCCCCATCGACCATCTCGCACCTTTGGTAGAACAAGGGCACAATTGCAGTTTTTGCAATTTTACAGGAGGAGGAGGACATTTTAAGATATTTTTTGTACTTAATGTGGTCTAGCTATGTTAATAATGTTCTAAGGTTGTTCTGCTTTATATGACATAAACTATATACTATATTCTTTTAGGTGTATCGTTTACAAATATTAAAAACTATTAATACACAATTACAATTACGCCCTTGTTCTACCAAAGGTGCGATCTGTTCTGCGTGCAATGTGCCCTGCCCATGGCCACTTAAGTTTGGCGACTCTTCGAGCTATGTCGGTAACCTTGGTTCTTCTGCCGATATCTTCATTTCTTATGTGATCAAGCAAGGAAACTGCGAACATAGACCTTTTCATCGCCCTTTGGGTGACTTTGAGTCTTCTTATGAGGCCCAGGTCATTTTTTACTTGGCACTTGTCGAAATAATCCTGCACCTAAAATTGGTGTTCCGACTTTATTTTTAATAATAACGCCGCCGCATGCCATTCGCGTATTTAATCCTTTTTTGTCAGAGTCCTTTATGATACTGCATGCATGGCCACAAGCTGACGCGCGCTTCAGCTTTTTTTGCAGCCTCTTCAAGCGTTTTTTTGTGGCGGCTTTTTTTTAGGCCTGTGTGCCCACACTTATACTTTTTTTGTTAGGAAATCACTATATAATCCCTCCGCTCTGGAGAGAGCTAGAGGGGGTAACAGACTTGTACTAACTAAATTCTATACTTGTTTCTTCAGTTACCCTTTGAGTTCCAGGGTAAAACAATCCCGCAGCCCTAGCTGGCATCGACTCTTCATCAATTCTTCACTCCATTCATCCTCAAAATTAAATTCTGACCTGAAAATGCAACATTTCAATAAACACATTGACCTGTTTCCGAGATTACTGTCGACTAATGAACAGACAGCTCTGCACTGACTTACACCGGTACATTCGAGTACAACGGTGCGAGACAATCAGCAAACGTTGTTACGTCACACGTATTGGTACAGGTGAACACTGAAGTTTTTTTTAACAACAAAAATGATATTATTTCTTCTTGGAGTGGTTTTGCAATTTGGAGATTTGGTTTTACAATACACTCTTTTCTGCATTTTTTACTATGTTAACAATGTAACATTATATGTAACACATATGATTTAAAAGAGTGTCCATGGAGTTTCTTGCACGTTCTTCTCCATAGAGGTCTACTCTTTGGAACGTGCAATTTAGCTTCACTTGTTTGTTTGACTGACCGACATTTTGACAATTCAAAAGTGCCTGTAATTGGTCTATTTGAAATAAACGTCTTTGACTTTGACTTTGTTATCTGAAAGATATAACTTCATGCTTTAGAAAGCATGCTAAGCCGTTAAATTCTTTTGAAATTGAATTTTTTGTTTGACATATTGAAATATAATCATAGTAGTTTATTGGTAAGGGAATCTTACAAGTCAAATACAGAGTATGAGATATATTTTTTACTAAATGTTTATGAAATATATGATACCTATGACAAAAATATCTGTCGGCTAATCAGCAGATTGCAACTAATCTCTGAAGCAGCTGCAGCTATTTTGGCGAACTAGCACTGATATTATACCTGATATTATAAGAAGTAACTTAAAAAAATGAGGCCCGCGTAAAAAATAAACTTAAATTCGTCACCAAATGGCATTATGCTGTGCATCTTCATATAGTACTCTTGAAAATATTATTCGAATCATAAAATCTGTAAAACTTGTGTGTTCGTATATCTCATAGAAACAAAAGTCGAACAACATGATTTCCTCTCCAACGAAGTTTCACAAATACTGATGACAATAATATTAAGTAAAATTTCAACTGTAAAATATTTTCAACTTGTTTCACTACATGCGACGGTGTTAAGCGAGTTGATGAGAAATGGGAGTAACTCAGTTTTTGAAAATGTGTACCTACTTTTTACGGAATGCCACCTGAAAACCGGTAAATGCGAGATGTCACCCTTTCAGTGCGGCGCACTCGGCGCAATTTTATTGTATATTTCTGTTGGTACTATTCATCTCTTTTACTTTCTGTTTGTTGCTATTGATTTTGTATAGAATAACTGTTTTCTATTATTCTATTCTTGATGACTTATGGTTTCGAAACGTAGTCACTTACAGTGGGCCTTATAAGAGGACTCAAAGTCACCCAAAGGGCGATGGAAAGGGCTATGCTTGGAGTTTCCTTGCGTGATCACATCAGAAATGAAGATATCCGCAGAAGAACCAAGGTTACCGACGGAGCTCAAAGAGTCTCAGAGAGTATGGGCAGGGTCGCGGGAATCCGATGGATGCGTGACGTAAAGGACCGGTCATTGTGGCGACGCTTGGGGGAGGCCTATGTCCAGCAGTGGACGTCTTTCGGCTGATATGATGATGATAATTCTTCTATTCTAGTCTTTATTTATCAAGCTTATTTTTTAATAAATAAACTAGTGCTTGACTGCGATCCCACCTAATGTTAAACAGAAATGCAATCGTTGATTGTGCAGTAATCGTCATCTTCCTGCCCTTATCCCATATTACTTGAGGCCGGTGCAACACGTTTTTTTCTACCGTTCTCTCCTGTCACTCGTTACGCTATCACTAACTCGATTTTCGTTCATATCACTTCTCACACCTCCTCTCCATCCATCGACATGTAAACTCAAACCTATTTTAGCTTTTGATGGTGAAGTGCACTAGTTTATTAAGAGCCTATTCACTCTAGCCTTCATCATTATCTTATCAGCCGAAAGACATCCACTACTGGACATAGGCCTCCCTTAAGCGTCGCCACAACAACCGGTCCTATGCTTCACGCATTCATCGGATTCCCGCGACCCTGACCAGGTCTTCGGTCCACCTTGTTGGAGGCCTTCCAACGCTGCGTCTTCCGGTACGTGGTCGCCACTCCAGAACCTTTCGTCCCCATCGACCATCTGTTCTGCGTGCAATGTGCCCTGCCCATCGCCACTTAAGTTTGGCGACTCTTCGAGCTACGTCGGCAACCTTGGTTCTCCTACGGATATCTTCATTTCTCTCTACTCTAGCCTTAAGGACACCTAAATTATAATCTGACGGGAAGATACCAGCAGGCAAAATAATCCAGTCCTTCGATGTACATTTTAAAAACCAACGCTTTGTAAGCACAGGTGCATTCACCAAATTAGTTCATCCTAAACCCACAAGATGGCGCCACACATTCCAACCTCAATTTATTATTCAATGTGCCGGTTGCCCCGATTATTTTCCGTGGTAAGTGATGAATTGGGTACATATGTTTGAAAAGCCCATTAGCGTGGACCCTTGGACTCAAATTAACGGCTTTCCCGTTACTCTATTTCGTTTATGGCTCTATTTTTGTACGGACCTTTCATTAAATAGAAATTAAGGCTGTGATTGTGTTTTGTTTTATAGTATAGTACACATGAGAGAGCAGTGGAGGCCGAGTGGTAACGGCCCCGATTTACGAGTTGTAGGTCGTGGGTTCGTACCCAGGCTGACGCATTACTTTGTGTAATTTATTTCATCACCACTGCTTTCAAAACGGTGAAGGAAAACATCGTGAGGAAATCGCCAACCCGCACTGGGTCCGCGTGGTGGATTACGGCCCATTCCTTCTCCTAAAGAGGGGGCCTTTTTTTACGGTGGGCAAAAATCTCCAATGACAACCCCCGCTGTCGGGTGGAGCGAGAGATAGTGTCAGACTCTTACTGACTAAAAACCCACCCCGTTCCTTCTAGCCTTCAGCGGGCGCTCCGTTGCCTGATGCGGTCGGCCTCCTCCTTTGCTAGCATTACTACTTCGCAGAAGGAGGCAACCCATTATCCTGTAGTATGTTTATAATTTGTAAGTAAGTCCCAAGAATAAGTCATTTCCATTAAATAAAAAGTTTTTCTTTCGGCTAAATATTTACCTACATACATTAACATCCATCTTTTCTTTGCCTACAGTAAAGCCGAAATCAGTGGAAGTGGTGACAGGAGACGGTAAGGCCTTGGCTGATGGTTCAGTGTTCGGACCCCTGCTGGAGCGAGCCAAGGTCAACATCAGCTGTACCGTCAAGGAAGGGAAGCCTCAACCGAAGGTTACCTGGTACTTCAGGAAGAACCGAGCTGGTGATGTGAGGGAGCTGAATGGTAAGTGGCTTAGAATCTATTTTGGTGTTTTTTTTGCAGGGGAACTTTTTACTGAAGACTGTGTTTTTTGACAGGAATAAGATGAAAATATAGTGCGTTTCACTTATGAAGTTCCTTCGCCTCAATGTTGGCTCCCCTGTCTGTCCAGAAAAAAAAAGGAAAAAAGAAAAGAGTTGCTACTCTACCAAAATTGTTGCGCGAAATGCCAAACGAAATCGATTTGCACCACTTAATGGAGAATTCTGAGGGGAGTGGGATTTTATTTAAAAAGCAGGTCTAAAAGGAAGTTGTTAATAGACGGGTACGATATTGTGGCGTTTTCGGTATTTGAAATAATTGCAGGACAATCGGAATGGAGCTCAGTGTTGTATACTTTATTCAAAAATAGTTTTTACAGTTTCCAAAGAAAAAAAAAACAAATTTAAAATGCAATTGTTAAAAGTAACGAAATATCAATATAGAATATTAAGTAATTTCATGGCTAAAAATATAGCAACACTGTTTTTCCATATTGACAACAGTAAGGCGAATGAACTTCTTATGTGTTGAAATAAATTATACAAAATAATGCACCTGGCTGGGTTCGAACCCGCAACCTACAACTCGTAAGTCGGGGCTATTACTACTCGGCCACTACTGCTCTCGCATAAACATACTTTTTTATTTGTAAATCATATATCTAATAGAAAAATTACATCTAAATACAAGACAAAAAGATCTGCTCTAGGACATTGTCTACCCGTGTGCAAAATTTCATTCAAATCCGTTCAACCATTCGAGCGTGAAGAAGTAACAAACATACAAACACAAGCCTTTATAATATTAGCGTAATAATTTGTACTTCCGCAAGTATATTTAAAGCCTTCAACTCCATTAGAAACCACTAAATCTGATTTTAAACCGTTCAAAACTCAGTTATCAACCACGTTTCAAACACAGAATCGAGTCCCAAAATCTATAATTCGTGCTACTCATAAATTAATCTACTTCAGTTATCGGCTAAATTAGGCCAAAATCGAGGCCTGTGCCGAGATTTGTGGTCAATCGTGGCATTAAATCAAAACGTATCCGGTCCGAACCGGTTCAGTTCGGATTCAGGTGGTTTTAACCGGTCCGGTCTGTATAGATTTGTTGCGGTTTTCAAATATGGCGGCGCAAATAGGAAATTGGTATTTTTGTTTATGTTCTTTGGGTCTTCAGACCTGTAGCGATTAAGATATTTTGAATTTAATAAAAAAACACTTAAAATCACTCTATTACACATAGGCCTACATCGGCCAATTGATCGTATCCTATGGAGAAGAACTAGAAAAGAAAAAAAGAAAGAAATACAGTTTATTTACGCAAAATGACACAATAGACATGAAACTTCATTGTTACTCTTTTGAATATAATTGATTTTACTATAACGAAAAACATAATATATTATTAAAATTTTAAAGAAATTGTCAGTAAGAAAACTTCAAATAATGGCAAAATTTGTGATACCATGACAAGGAGGTTCTAATCTAATTTATTCAATAGCAGTACCTAGGGAAACATTAGAGCCAAAGTATTAAAAACTTGAAATATAAAAATTTCTTACAGTTGATCAGTCAGTAACGTTCATCATCATCATCATCAGCCTTTTTAATGTTCCGCTAGGACTCAGGCCTCCTCTTTAGGAGAGGGAATGTGCCGTAATTCACCACGCGAGCCCAGTGCGAGTTGGTTAATGACACATGTCTTTGAATTTTTGGTTCTAGGACATGCCGGTTTCTTCACAAACATTATCGACTGTATATTGAAAAACGGTTTTATTTCAGTAGAATAGTGATAGCTCTACTATAATTTTTTTGAAATAGGTCCATTGAAAAATCACAGCCACCTCAAAAAATGTTTCTAGCCTCAAAAATAGAATCCAACAGTTCTCCAAAAGATCCTGCCAACATTTCTCCGTTTGTATTCAAACCTTGTACTAACATAACCACAAAGCAAACAGTTTAAATGCTGGCGGTAGCGGATTCGATTCCCGACCCGTATATATTTATTGTTTGGGTGGCAACGCTGAATGTAAAGCAGTATTGATTCTCTTTGGTCTATCTTTAGGTCAGGTTTTTCGGTGTTATCTAGGACAAAGTTTAAGAAATTGTTTCAATTAGATCTACACTGTATCTCGCATTTAGAGCGTTCAACTTTTTCAATGGTTACATACAACCGCTTTTAATTATGAAAGAAAGAAAAACATTTTACTTGGCGAAACAACGCGCTTTGGGACTCCGCAAACTTTGAGAGCTTGTTCAGTAGACGACACTGAACAACCTTACACAAGATTTTTTTTCAGGAAACGAAAGAAAAAATCAGCCTCACCCACAGAACAGAAAATATAGGTAGAAGTGCTCCTAACGTGGCTAAGCACGGGAACCAGTGTCGCCAAACTCACACATTTGCGTATCAAATTGTACATTACACACATAAAAAACAGTAATATGATTGGCTACGAAGCTACGAATTACAAACTTAACTTTTACAAATCATATTCTTATTGCTTTCATAAATTAGGTCCTATTACAACGTAAGAAAGTTGTTATTATTTGACATGACACGAACAATAAAGAAGTTTTAACCAATTTACAACGAGTTCGGCTACTCAACGCTAGATGGCGCTACCCTAACCAATTTATTCTATTCAGAACGCTAGTGCCTTTGAAATAGATGCCATATTCACCTGCACTAGTATATAATATGTAATAGGCGAATTTCGCCTACTGTTGACACACGCGCCATATTTAAGAGGCACTTCCTCTAGTTTTCTTTATTCTGTGGCCTCACCATACAAAATAATAAACTTGATTGGACAGTTTGTATGGAGAAGCCAATTTTTTCTTTTCGTTTCGTGAAAAAAAAAAATTGGATAAATGGATACATGACACACACACACACTCACACAACATCATCATCATGTCATTTTCATTATTTTTCTTACGTGATAAATGATATTTATTTTGCAAGTAGGTTTTTAATTCATTAAACCCGTTCGCTCTCTCATTGTCTTTCTATTTTATCTCTAACTACGGTATTTGGAAGGTTAAAACACGCTTTTTTTTCGTAAATTTTAACTAAATGAGTCTAGTATTTCCTAGTTAGACTAGCCTGAAAAGAAACACTGCAACAAACTCATAAGTCAGGCTCTTTTAAAATCTATACAAAAACACACTATTTTATTTTATTATTTATTTTTATACGTCTTTCACAAGATATTTTGGAAACACAGATATCTTGTAGGCAATATTATCAAGTTTTGTATTGAAACCAAATCATTTTGTGTAGAACTAATCCAGTAAAGACTTCTCAAAATCTGCTATTTTGTATGGACTTGGACGTATCGGAAACATTGCTACATTATTTTGTTATTAAGTACCTATATGTAGGCATATATATATAAACTATAGATAAACTAGCTTTTACCCGCGACTTCGCCCGGGTTTATTAATATACTTTAATTCCTCTCTCCTTTTCTTTCCTCTGTCTCCCCCTTTTCTCACTTTTTTAATAAAAAAATTAGCCAAAAATCTCCATGGTCTCTATTATCTCTGTACCAAACATCAAAATCGGTTTTGCCATTTAGGAGTGAAGATGTAAAAAACAAACAAACTTACTTTCGCTTTTATAATATTAGTAAGGATTTGTTTCTTTGCCTTCAAAACATTATTTCAAAAAGATTCATACAAACAAAAGAAACACCTCACATTTGAAACGTCCTATTTTGCTTATAAAAAAACAAAAGCTAAATAAACTACATCCTTTAAAATTATGCTCCATCTTTATATTCCACCTTACAGAATCTATTCCTACCCTCACCAGCATGAACTCGCAATGTGACGTTCCAATAGATTCTATAGACATTTGAAATGAAATCAATTTAGTCTCGGCACTCTACAGATTGAAATGAAATACTTGGTTTGAAAATATATCTAGAACTAGGATTAAATATTTCCGCCTAGGTCGAATGGAACTGATGGAATTGACAGATGTGGTTAGTAATAGAGGAAGGGAGATGAATACAATTTTGTAGCCATATTTATGACAGTAGGTAACCATAATCATAATCAGCCTTTTAATGTTCCCACTGTTGGGACTCAGGCTTCTTCTCTCCCAAGACGTCGACTGTGCGCACTGTTCCCGCGCGCCTCGGAGTTGTCAGCCAGGGCCAGGGTTATCTGAAAAGGAGCTCGAGCCCAGGTATGAAGGCTAGAAGGAAACGGGGTGGGTTTTTAGTGAGTAAGAGTCTGACACTACCTATCTCCCGTTTCACCCAAGAGCGGCTGTTGTCATTGGATGATTTTTGCCCACCAAAAAAAGGCCTCTTCCCTAGAAGAGGAAATGGGCCGAAATCTACCACGCGGGCCCAGTGCGGTTTTGTGAATGTCACACGTCTTCGAATTTTTGGTTTTAGGACTTACCGGTTTTCTCGGGATGTTTTCTTTCACCGTTTTGAGAGCAGTGGTGATAAAATTAATTACACCTAGCTGGATGTGAACCCGCGACCTACAACTCGTAAGTTGGGGCAACCACTGCTCATTCATGACATTAAGAGGTCAAAATGGTGCTACGCTGCGTATCGTGGGTTCCAGTCCCGCCCAGTACAAGTATTAGCTTATTTCATCACCACTGTTCTCAAAACAGTGAAGGAAAACATCGTGACAAAACCGGCATGTCTTAGAACCAAAAAAATCCCAGACGTGACATCCACCAACCCGCACTAGCCTGCGTGGTGGATTACGGCCCATTCCCTCTCCTAGAGAGGAGGCTTGAGTCCCAACAGTGGGAACATTATAAGACCGACCGTGCAGTGATGCACCTAAAACACAAAGGGCTACGAAATGCTTTCTTTCCAGATGCCCAAACCAACCCATATGAATCATATATTACTAGTGCATCTTTTCTCTAAACCTTGATGATACTATCAAGCATCAGAATCGAGCACAATATGCCCCACTTCAGAATTCCGTAGCTATCTCTGAAACCATTTGTATGCGGAACCCGACGCAGAGTGATAAATTACACAGCTTGGCACGTGAGCTCTATGATGCATTCATATCGAGTTTTTAGGGATCCGTGGTTATTTGGTTAACGGTTTTTTAAGTGGAGTAAGGGTTTAATGTGAGAATGAAAAGGCCATGTATATTTGCATATACAAGTATGTCCCTGCTTCGGAACTTTACCTCAGAAGTTCTCAGATAAATAAAGCTACATTTTTATTGAAATTTCGACGTTTTCTACCACTCCAGTTAACATATCTGTGAAAACGCACTGACACTATGCTTCACCGATACATGGTGGACATCCTACCCATACGCACAAAACGTACGTTTTGGGAACACATTCATTGTGCATATAAGTAAGAAGTGCAATTCCTTGCCGGAGTTTGCAGCTTTTCAATAATCTCACATATTATACAGTTGTGTAGAAACTTGAGTTACAAAAGTGCACCAATCTAACGTCACACAACATTCACTAAAAATCAATTTACGATTGATTAGAACAGCCACTAAACGCTGCTCAGCTCAATAGAAAATATACTGCCAAAAAAACCTTGACGTACCTGCAAAAGTTCTGACGAAAAGAACCAAAACTTCGTTTTTTCAATCAATTTATACTGGGTCCACGTGGTGTTTTAAAGGCCATTGCCTCTTCTAGAGAGGAGGCCTGAGCACAAAATATATAGGTACAGAAGTCAATCTACATACAAAGCGCGCTCGAGCAATGCACACAGACACCGCTCACGGACACGATGTCTCGGTAGCGTCTCGGCCCACTCGACGAAAAGTTCCGGCTCAAACGCTCATTAGTGTGCGTCCACCGAGCGTAGGTATAAAAAGTGAAGTACATACAATAGATTGTCTTCTGTACCTTTCTATTTTGTGGCCTGAGTCTCAGCAGTGATGACTATAGGGCTGGTTATGTAGGCATAACCAGCCTTATAGTCATCACTGCTGAGACTCAGGCCACAAAATACTCACACAAAAGACTCGTCATCATAAACCTACATAGGATAGGTCCTATGTAGGTTTATGATGACGAGTCATTATTTTTCTTCACGTACGGAACCAAAAAATGTGGTTCGTGCTTAACCGTTCAAAAGATACGTGTCTTATCCGACTCGTTTACGATATTAGCTGAAAATTTGATACTTTAACCCTTCAGATACCGTCAATTAGAGACACAATAGTAAGACAATAGATGCGCGGCCACCGGTGGTCGCTTGGGGATTCATGAATTAATGTAAATTATTACAGACGGAAATGACATTTGCATTCTGGTTAATACTGCTTTTGTGGACCGAAGACCTGGTGAGAGTCGCGAGAATGCGGGGAATGCGAGACGCACACGATCGGTCGTTGTGGCGACGCTTGGGGGAGACATGTGTCCAACAGTGGACGTCGTTCAGCTAAAATGATGATGACTGAAAAGGAGTGCTAAAGCTGCAATAGGATGAAAAATAAGACTCTCAAGTCTTACCAATAAGGTTCATTATACCCAAAAACTGGGTTAGAAGGTTAGATAGACAGTCGCTCTATATAAAGTACTAGCTTCTGCCTGCGGCTTTGCCCGAGTGAAAAAAGCAAATACGAGTATGTAGCTTATGGCTAGTGATAAAGTATCATTCTTCTTTAGATTACTTTCACCTAAAGGATTTTTTAAATCGGTCCAGTTGTTTTTTAGTTCATTTAATATTAATAAATCTTTACGATTTATATTATTTGTATAGTGTATATTATGTATATTACGTATTAAAATATATCCCCATAGATTAGAAGCAGACACTAATAGAAGACTAACCTTAACTCTACATTAAAACAAAACCTAAAGGATTTAGAAGAAGTTCTCAAAGTATTATTCTGTGTTTTCTGTGTGTTGTGTATTGGATTCTCTGCCTGTGTCGTGTTATCTATTTATTCTCTTCTCGTGTATAGAAAATAATTTATTACAACACTTGCTCACGGTGTGGTTCCTTGTTTTATTATTATTGATAGGCTCACGTTTGACCACCATCTCACCTGATAGTAAGCGATGATGTGGTCGATGATTGAGCACGCTTGCCTAGAAGTAAACTATTCACTCTTAATTTAAAGACCCCTAAGTTGCAGCTATCAGGAAACACAGCTTTCTCTTTACGAGTCCAGATTTCTACACGATGTTTTTCATCACCATCAACGTAAAATTCACATTAGTTTGGCTTAGAAACTGCTCCATACCAAGTCAATAAAATTGCAATAATATTGAGAAATGGTATTTATTTTGCAAAAAGGTATTAAAAAAAAATCTACACGTCATTTTTTTTTCAGGCAGTTTAAACTAGATGAGGCCAGTGTTTCCTAGATAACTATCCTGAGAAGAAACACCGAAACAAACTCAACTCTCTATTGACATTATCTGCTAAATCCTTTGAGATATAACGACGTAATATATTGTATAATATATATCGGTATTATCATAAGCTCACTACAGGCAGACCGAAGGACAGCGGTAGGACTTAATCAACTTAGATTAGATCAAACTATCCCAAAAGTCTGGGCCAGTATTAAGGTTTCAAACTAATATTTGATTGAGCTTAATATTTCATTAGGGAGTTGAGCCATCTGTACCCACTTTTGAAGTTTTGTCTCTAATGTGTTCTATATTTATTACAAGCTTTTATTATTATTTAGTTTCACCTGTCCCGATGTTTGTCTGTAATCAAATCTTGTTAGTTAAATTTGACCCACTTCCCGGTTACCGATGGAGCTGAAATTTTGCTCGCGTGTGTAAATCAGCTGACAATGCAAATTTATTATGACATTGAGCTGATCTGTTGATGGAACCGGAAAGTGGCTATAGGAACTTGGTAGTTAAACGACACAACCCCATCGAGTTTGGGCTCGTATGATTCGTATTGACGAGTATTAATTATATAGCGAGTTACAAAGGCTTGCTATGGAAAAATGATTTTCATCAAAAGCTTGTTTATTTAAACTTGGCAAAAAGGCATTCTCTACCAGTCAACCTTTGGGTTAAAAAGACAACACTCTGGTAGGTGTGCACAATAAATAAATAAAAGATATTTCATTGAAAAAAAGTCAAAATTGCATCATAGATATGCCTGCAAAAATTTAACACGTTCGGTGTAGAACGAGGTCTAATAGACCTCGTACATGTCTGCCTTAAGGTGCGGCTAAGGAAAAACATTGTCTTCTCTGCAGTGCGGTGGCCATAACTCCAATTTGGATTTGTTTAGAAAAGAGATGAATATATACCTAAGATGCCCTATTCAAACAGAATAAGTACCTATATGTAGATATACTTCAAAAGTTAATGACCCCGTATTCAAGTAGTTAAATACGGGGTCACTGTGACCTCTTACTACATTTACAAAAATAGTGTCTTAAACGTTGCGGGGTCTAATAAGCCCCGTATGGCCATTATGACAGTTTTCAAACGAAGTCCTTAATGCTCTGAACAGTAGAAATAATACAAAAATGAGCGCGCTATCAACGTATTAACAAATAAACCTTTTCCACTATATTCACAGTTTAGATCTATTTTGGAATATTGATCGAGATTTGTCTATCGTCTTCTACTCGACTGGTTTCGTAGACACAGCATCGTGCTAGTGAAATCAATCAGCTTCAGGCTCCATAGAGTTATTGCTTGAGCATTTCAGCCGTTTATCTTAGTGCAAAATTAATATTCTTTACGCTACGATCATAACAAGCAACTCGTCTGAGGAATGCATTACCCATAGTAGTAAAACGTGCTCAAACACTACCGACGTTTAAAACAACAGTGAAGGAGCCTTACTTTTCACTATGAGGTCTTTACAGCCCATTCCCTCTCCTAGAAAGGAGGCTGAGTCCCAACAGTGGGAATTATAAGGGCGACATCATAGCATAGCATAACATAACATAGCAACTTGCTTACTTGCTTTAATCTCCGTTCTTTGTTATATATATTTTCATTTTAGTATAAGATATATCTAATTAATATTAAAAGACTCACCCATCCAGCGACTGACTTCGGCAAGCATTGCTTAACTTTTTTTCACAATTTATGTACTTGTGTGTCATAAAAGAAAAGAAGAAGGAAACAGAAAAATTGTGCAAAGGAGACGCTTCTTGGTAAAGAAATCTCTTCCAGCATACCTGCGAAAGGAGAGTTGGAGAAAATATAGTTGTAGTTATGAAGAGGTAGTTTTAGTATCATTTTAACTACTAACTCCTATATTCTATACGATTTTATAGTGACATTAATATTGCAAATTGACGTCCTGCTTCATGGTTGTTGCCCCACATTGATGATCTCTCTAAACACAACCAAATTCATTACCAAGTCTTTACGTTATCGGGGTCAATATTCCACTCGGGTCGTCCAAACATATAGGTATTCCGAATTAAATAAATCGAAACCCATTCGTAGTAACAGACAAGCTCAGATATTCATAGAAGCCGTTTGGAATATAGTCGGTACATCTACGGAATATATTAGCTCCACTACTGTCCAAACTAAAGGAATTTCAACCTTAGTTAGATTGGTTAAAGTTTTTAGTTGAATGACTTGGAATGTATTTTAGAAAAATCATTTTGAGATATTAGGTATTTTGGCCCGATGTGGTCTTGTTATCTGGTTACAATTGGATGAATAAATAAAGAATGGGTGAACAATTGAAGTATATTTACAGACAGATAAGATATTGTTTTTGGCATTGAAAGGAACTGTCAATATGAAATGTTGGCGAGAAAGGATTTCACAACTAGAAATTATGACAGCCTGCTAGTCTAGAAAAACATTTATGTTAGTGATTTTGTGTCCCTATAATAACACAATAATATTGTGTGTACAGCGTTATTATAATGAGTATATTAAAGGAAGTTTGAAAGAGGCGCCAGTGAATGAAAAGTTGAAAGGAAATCGTTTGTCCTGGTATGATCACATGAAGAGGAGGGATGAAAGGCATGTTACTAAAAGAGTTCTGAGTATACGTGTAGATGGATAAAAAGGGAGAAGTAGGCCGAAGAAAAGATGAATGGATTGTGCGAGGAGTGATATGAAAGAAAAGGATGGTAGTGATAGTGTGACGGGTGACGGAACAGAATGGAAGAAGAAAACGTGTTGCGCCGACCCCAAGTAATATGGGAAGAAGAAGACAGTTTTCAAAGTCAAAGTCAAAGTCAAAATATTTTATTTCACATAGGCCTACATGGGCACTTATAAAACGTCAGAAGCTAGTGCACGGTTCCAAATTGGTCGTTTCCTATGGAGAAGAACCGGCAAGAAACTCCATGGTTACTCTTTTAAAAAATGTGTTTATTACAATATTCATTGATTTATGTAAGAACAGTGTAGACCAGCTAACACTGTACACAAAAGCACAAAATTAATTATAATAAAATAAAAAAAGTAAGTCGTAATAGAAAGTTATCTAAGTGTTTGTGGATTATACAGTGTTCTCACATTCACATTCCAAAAAGAGGCTACATAAAAAAGCAGGAAAATTTTTAATAATTACAACTGTTAACATAATAAATTACTAACAAATTTAATGCAGTTGAAGTCTAAATAATAAAAATAAAAAAAAATAAAATATTGCAAAAGCAATGCGTTAAAAAAAGGAAAAATAAATATATATAAATTAAAACAAAGGTGGAGCAGTCAATAGACACAATATTAATGATTTACCAGGGGGCCACATGTGCACAAGTGTGCATGTGCTTTATTTTACCACCACTACTCTCAATTAGTGAAAGAAAACATCGTGAGGAAACCGACATATCATCATCTCCTTTGCTTTTTCTAGTTTTTTAGTATTTTCTTAGTTTATTTATAATGTGCAATAAAGAATATCTATCTATCAAAGGTCGGCTGACCCAGTAAGTATCTATATACTACAGTCAAAACTTCGAAGACATTTAACGAGTATATCCACTAACTTGCACTGAAGCCGCGTGGTGGAATACGGCTCATTGCCACTCCTATAGAAGAAACCTGAATCCCAGCATTCAGAACATTTTAAGACTGATACAGCTCAATACCGTAGCAAAGAAGAGCAGGACAAAAAAATAATAAACTAAAACAATAAATTACTCCATACAAAACATAAATCATTAAAATACACAAACATGTTTCAAGGCACACTATTTTCAGAACTGCAACTTTCTACCAGCCACAAACAGAAATAACAAAAATAATATTTTCTACACACGAAAAAAAGGGTCTGAATTGCAAAATAAAAAAGTCTAGCCCGATCGTTTCCAATCTAGTCAGCCATTGGAATGAGTCCCTGCAGAGCGATATCTGTAAATCTGTACACATACAGACACACAGATGTATGTGCATATATGCGTAGTACGCGTTCCGAATCGTTAGTCGTATCGTATCAATTGTCATGGGATGAACTGATGTCGTTGATCCGTCACTCACCATTTAACTGGACTGAAAAATTGTACTATATGTTGATAAAACTTTTTCTCTTTGAGAGTGGAAAATTCATCAAGTAACTTCTTCTTCTCTGTGTAGAGCGAGAGGAAGTATTAGGGCGCTTTCAATTTATGCATATTGTAACCGACCGGCTGTCGCATATTTACCGTGCGGAAGCCGGTCGGTTGCAGTACGTTGGCGGTCCAACAACAACCGCCTAAATTGAAAACGTATGCTTCTACTTTTCGTGTCGCTGCCCTCAAACTATACTTTCTCTGACCAATATTTGGCAACCTGTACTGCTCTATTGTTTGCCTCGTATAGATCCTGAAAACTGCAGGATGGGCAGCATAGCAGGTGGCGCATGTCCTGTGGAGAGGCACTACACTGGCACTGTGAGGAAGCCCCATTTGGCCAGATTGCTTTTACAGCGGCCAACCTGGGTTCGCAAGCGGTTTAAAGATTTCCAAATTGGCCACTGTAGTTCGCGTCCAGGGGGAAGATGCTTTTACTTATACTGACTGAAATCTACCTGTATTCAACCAATAGCCTTAGATTAGTGATAACTCTTTAACTCTCTTTCTTTGTCTCTGCTCATGCACAAAATTTGTCTTTTCAATTACTAGTTTAAAAATTTCTTGCTTGCGTTATAGCTGATGGTGAGACACACTAGTTAATTTACACTAGCCTTCTTCTTAGTCGGGCACTCTCGTCAGAGGGGTCGTGGCTGTTGATGAACAGGCCTGTGGCATGCCGCCGTCGTTTGTCTCCAAGGTTGCGGCATGTCAAGCGATGTCTCTCCATTTCATTTGTTCTGTGTCTGGGTGTAATTTATCTATAATATGTATGTATTTAGAAATATATAAGTATGTTTATCAGTTGTCTAGTACCCATAACACAAGCTCTGCTTAGCTTGGGACTATACGGCGTTGTGTGATCATCATCATCATCATCATCATATCAGCCGAAAGACGTCCACTGCTGGACATAGGCCTCCCCCAAGCGTCGCCACAACGACCGGTCCTGTGCGTCACGCATCCATCGGATTCCCGCGACCCCGACCAGGTCGTCGGTCCACCTTGTTGGAGGCCTTCCAACGCTGCGTCTTCCGGTACGTGGTCGCCACTCCAGAACCTTTCCGTTGAACGTTTCAGAACCGTTGTGTGATAGTTGTGGAATATTATATTATATATTTCTGGCGGTAGTTGGCATTAGGCACACACTTTACTGCGTAGCCCTGGTAAAGAGATCAATCCAAAGAGTCAGAAATTGACCCGGGCTCTCTTGCCTTCAACACGATCGTAAACCACAAGTCTTTTTGGAGATGTGCCCAAAAAACTTCAGTATTCATAACTGCACAATCGACGAAAGTCTATCCCATATGTGAAGCTCTTTGAAGATCGAGTTATTGGTGCGAAATGCTGTCCACGGAGTTGAGCCTTGGAGATACCTAAATTATAATCAGACGGGAAGACCGCAGCAGGCAAATTGTTCCTACTGGTACTTTTTCTATATATCTATACATTAATTCAAATTTGCCGCGCTTCGCGCGTTGAAGTTGTCAATGGAATTTATGTTCTGTGGAACGGGGTGAAGTGTGATTGAATGGCAGATGATGTTTAGATTATTTTGCATATTTTATTGTTAAAAATTCTATTGTAAAGAGATAAAATAAAGGGATATAATTGAGGAGGCGATATTAGTAAACTTTAAATGTCGTTTCTTTGATTTTCAGAGAAACAATTTGTGGTTTATTTGGAAAATCCTCAATAACATATCTTATATCTATTAAATCCAGGCCAATCAATAATGCAGGTTACAACATCAATTTTATTCTAAGCACGCTCTCTAGTAGTATCTCAGAGCCAATTGTTACTTTTTCAACTTCATTAAACATTACTGGATTCTTTTATTTTGGTTCTTCTGTTTTAGGTTCTCGAAGCTTTAATTCCTTTAGCTATTTTTTTGTTTCATACATTTTATATTAGACTAACTTTTGCCCACGGCTTCGCCCGCACACATAAAATATAGCTTACGTCACTCAGGAATAAGTTACGACCGTTTCGTTTCGAATCTCTTTCTACAATCGGTACCGCCTCCTATTTGTTTGTTCTGACCACGTGATTTAACGGTGAGATCATTCCCACACATTTGAATAGTTTTCTGCGACTAACGACTGTAGATATTTCAGTAAGAGTGATTTTTTTTTTGGTCCACCCAGACCAAGCGAGAGTAATGGATGATTGCCCATACACGGCTTTATTTTCATGCCCTGTCCAGCAAAAAAAAAATCTTTCTCGTTTATAAGAAACAAAAAAGAAAAAAAAACATTTATTTGAGACTCGTACAGGACAAACAGCAATAAAATAAAAGTAACTACATAATAGCATAACTAAAAATAAAATGTTTCACCATCAACGATTGCATCACTGCTTACCATCAGGTGGGATCGCAGTCAAGCACTGGTTTATTTAAAATAAAAGAAAAATAACGCAGGGCTAGTATTCTGATAGGGCCTGGTGATGCTA
This sequence comes from Mythimna lalbum, assembly GCA_949319445.1. Taxonomy (NCBI): domain Eukaryota; kingdom Metazoa; phylum Arthropoda; class Insecta; order Lepidoptera; family Noctuidae; genus Mythimna; species Mythimna lalbum. The sequence goes on along the minus strand of OX439370.1, from coordinate 14,914,368 downwards.
TGCTCTTTCTATTCAGAAAATCGTATCTTAGGGTGGTGCATCTCACATTTTCACTGTTTTTCATACAACCGCTCATAACTGATTATGACGTTATTACACATTTTTCATTAGATATTTTGGAAACACAGTATCTTGTGGATATTATCTAGGTTTCTAAAGAAACCAATTTCTAAATTTGTGTAAAACTAATCCAGTAAAAACGTCTGAAAATGTTCTATTTTGTATGAACTTTGACACTTCATAATTTGCCTAAAAATTAAAAAGTCAAAAAAGTAATCCTCTAGAGACCTTGCAAATTTTATTAAGATTCTAAATGACGACAACTTTTTCCAAAAACTTTAAAGGGTTTAAAAAAAAAACTGCTATTTCCTGGAGCAAGTTTTGTGAAATTTTCGAGTAAATCTCGGAATTACCGAATACTGACAGACTTTTCAGGCGTTATCTCTCTTTTTTTGCGTTGCCTTTTCGTCAAACATCGCGTTGGATTGCATTAAATGAAGTAAAAAGCTTTTAAACCATTTTCGATGTTTACGATAGTCGAGTGGAGAAGGACCCTCTTAAGGAGGAAAACGCTCTTAGTTTATACATTTATACTGTGTATGTACGAATGTGATTAGTTGGAACACTGATTGGCAGGTTCTTAATTCAAAATGTTCCATCCGGAAGAGGGATAGATTAATCACTTGAAAAAGGTTTTGTCCCACCGACAGCTGAATGTGATGGATGAGACATTGACACTGTGTCACAGACATCGACACACAAACATGTACCATCTAGTATATGACTCTGGAGTCCTTCGTGGTGGAATTTAACGTTGGCATGTTCCAAATTAATCCTTCAGATACCGTCAATTAGAGACACAATAGTAAGACAATAGATGCGCGGCCACCGGTGGTCGCTTGGGGATTCATGAATTAAAAAAATAATCTGTTTTTTTTTTTTGTTTTGGCGTGTCCTCTTCTTCTGGCTAAACCATGTCTCATTTATTTGGTGTCGTCACTACTTGTTTACATTTTCCATTGAACACGATTTATTCTCATATCTGTGTTGACATGAGCTTCTCCGAGGTCTCTTCTCATTGCTTTGTTTTTTACAAGCTTTTATTTAGTTTCACCTGTCCCGAAGTTTGTCTGTCATCGAATCTTACAAATTAAATTTGACCCACTTCCCGGTTGAGCTGAAATTTTGCTTGCATGAGTAAATCAGATGACATTGCAAAATTATTATGTTAAGAGGCTGATCTGATGCTGACAACCCCATCGAGTTTGGGCTCTTATGATTTGTCTTGACGAGTATAATATATGTACAGACCACGCTATAAAAGATTGCTATGAAAAAAATATGTTCATTGAAAACTTGTTTAAATAAGAAAACTTTACCCCTCCAGGGTACATATAAAATTGCCGTTGTCGACGGTGAGACGTTGATCGGCCAGGAAGGATTAAACTTTAAAATATATTATAATTATTGAATAAAAAAAACATAAATAACAATAAAAAATTAAAAGTAAAGGAATACAAAAGCTCTTAGGAACCAAACTGATGATTTTTAAATTGTAAGTGTACACGGGCCACAAAAAAAGCCGCTTCAAGCTTCTTTTTGAGGCGGCCTTTTTTTGTGGTTCGTGGCAGTGCCACCACAAAAAAACGCTTGAAGCCGCTTCTAGCTTTTTTTTTGGGATGGAGCTTTTTTGTGGTAGCATTTTTTATACAAATGACGCCGCCGCATGCCATTCGCGTATTTAATCCTTTTTCGTCAGAGTCCATTATGATACTACACGCATGGCCACAAGCTGACGCGCTCCAACTTTTTTGTGGCCGCTTCTAGATTTTTTTATGGCTGCTGTTTTTTGAGGTCCGTGTGCGGGGACATTTATGTTGATTTATTGTTTATACGTTTGCGTTTGTATGTGAGATACACAAGATACCCAGACCCGAAACACCTATCTGTAGGCCATACAAAATATTTGATTCGAGCTTGATCGTTTAATTCGACTCGAGAGATTGGCCGTTGCGCCGCGGGTCCCCCCCGCAGCGCAACGGCCAATCTCTCAACCACTGCGCCAACCATGCCAACTATATTTAATCACTAGCTTTTGTCCGTAGCTTCGCCCGCGTACATAGGTAGTTGTCTGGCATTTCGCTGAACTGGACCTTATTTTGGCGCAAACGTGAGGGAAAGAAAATAAAGAAAAATAATTTATTCGGTACAGCACAAGGCCCAAACACAAATACAAGAACCAAAAAAATAAATAAAAATAATAAAGATAAAAATAAAGTTGTTGTGTGCCTCATGGCTGCACCAAAATAGGTCCAGTTCAGCATGAATGCCAGATGAGACATAAAATGTTATATGAGATAATGTTAATGAGACATACAATGTTACTTTTTTTTTGTTTGTATAAAATTTTCATGGTTCATACAAGAGACAAATCTAAGTGTAGTTTTTATTATTACTTATAGGCTCGCGTTTGACCACCATCTCACCTGATGGTAATCGACGATGGAACACGCTTGCCTAGAAATAATCTATGCACTCTTGACTTAAAGACCCCTAAGAGAAGATATTTGTATACAAGGTGTAATGGACAGCCCTCCGCAAACTTTAAGGGCTTGCTCAGTAGACGAAACAATACAACCTTCCACAAGATATTTCAGGAAACGAAAATACAAAATTATAAACTTGATTGGACAATTTGTATGGCGAGGCTGATTTTTATTCATGCCTGAAAAAAAAATTGTGTAAGGTTGTTCAGTGTCGTTTACTGAGCAAGCCCTTAAAGTTTACGGAGGGCTGTTTCTTACACCTTGTATAGGAAAGACATGCCACCCTAAATAAAAAACTTTAAAAAAATATATTTCCTGTACAAAAATTCCTTCGATGACAGGCTAGTGAAACAATTCCATTCGATAGCAGCCGAGGAGAATACCCAATGAGGCACTCTCAATACCCACCTGCGAGGGGCTATGAAATATGTCGAGTATTTTATTTTTTTTTGTACTTATATGATTTTTTTTTTGGTGGGATATCGTCATTGGATGATTTTCCCACCGCTCTTGGGCTGAGTGGGAGATAGTGTCAGACTTTTACTGAATAAAAACCCACTCCTGATCCTTCGTTGGCTTTCGTACTGAAACCGAACCTTCCTTTCACAAACATATCCTTGGCGACGACGATTGACGGCTAGCTACCCAATGCTCGCCGTCCGGAAGCCTGCGCCTACGGTGACCGGAAATCGGGATCGGAATCCTGCGGTGTCTAGGGCGTGAGGCCGTTGCGTCCGGCCACCTCCTCCTGTTGTGAATAAAGCACATAAAAGTCAATGAGCACCTTATAATGTGAATATAAATTTTTTAATATGTGTAACTCCATAAAAGTATAGCATAACTTAGCATAGTCGGCCTTATAATGTTTCCACTGCTGGGACTCAGGCCTCCTCACTTGGAGAGGAAAATGGCCGTAATCCACCACGCGGGCCCGGTACGGATTGCAGAATAATAATAATAATATTCCACTACTATCACACAACGCCGTCTAGTCCCAAGCTAAGCAGAGCTTGTGTTATGGGTACTAGACAACTGATAAACATACTTATATATTTCTAAATACATACATAATATAGATAAATTACACCCAAACACAGAACAAATGATTATGCTCATCACACAAACATTTGTCCTGGGTGGGAATCGAACCCACGACCTCCAGCATAGCAGTCAGGGTCACTAACCACTAGACCAACAGGAATGTCACAATCATATCTTCGTACTTTTGATCCTAGGACATGCCGGTTCCCTCACGATATTTTCCTTCACCGTTTTGAGAGCAGTGGTAATAAAATAAATTACACAAAGTAATGCGTCTGGCTGGGTTTGAACCCGCGACCTACAACTCGTTAGTCGGGGCCGTCACCACTCGGCCACCACTGCTCTTTCCATAAAAGTATTTCTTACAATAATTTAACATTACTGTTGAATTATTAAAAATCCTTTTTTACCAAAAACACCATCTTGGATTTCACAAATGATACCATCACTACTAAAGCCACAGCTATAATAATTTTCACTCAGAATACCCAAGCTGGGACTAGAGGAAAGCCTCCAATCTCGGCGCGAAATGCACACAAACCTTCCAACTGGGAAGGCTTCGATTACAGATAGGTCCGCAGTAAAAATCCTACTTTTGCACGGGTGAAATAATGTAATTTGTTGTGGTAATTTAGATTTTATCTTTTTGAGAAATAGATTAATGTCCTCGAAATTCAAATTCTGCAGGTCAGTGTCAAAACGTATGTGATGATTATCATATGATTAGAGGTATTTATTAATGGAACTAGAATCTTTACATGGTTGGCCTTATAATGTTCCCACTGCTGAGAATCAGGCCTCCTCTCTAGGAGAGGGAATGGGCCGTAATCCACCACGCGGGCCCAGTGCGGGTTGGTGGATGTCATATGTCTTCGAATTTTTTATTCTAGGACATGCCGGTTTCCTTTCGATGTTTTGCCTCACCTTTTTGAGAGCAGTGGTGATGAAATAAATTACACAAAGTAATGCGCCTGGCAGGTTTTAACCCCGCGGCGTATAACTCTTAAGTTGGAGCCAGTACCACTCGGCCACCACCGCTCTCAATATGTACGTGTCAAATGTATGTAATGATTTTATCGGATTGCCGCGACCCTCATCAGGTCAATGGTCCACCTTGTAGGAAGCCTTTCAATCCAAACGGTACGCGGCCTATAAGCCTAAAGTTTAAATAGTGTATAAATTAACATTTCCTCATCTCATAACAAGGCCATTGAACTTAAATGAAGCTAACTTTTGAGTTTTTCAGACTAACACCGAAATAGCTGATGTTGTATAGTTTTTTTTTCTGTTTGACACATCCAAGTATTTATAAAAATAATTTTAATCAACACAATACAGTTAACGATTTTTCTGTAGATATTTTTTTTATCAATACGCACTGTAATTCAATCAAAATATACAAAGTGAAAATGCATCGAAAAAATAATACACAATGCCTCTAAAAACCAACTCTATTCTACAGACTACAATCCTTCATGAAAAATAAATCTGTATCTCAACTCCATATGCCCGAAGCGTTCTCTTTTGAGATCAAAACGCTATTTTATTTAAAGAACAGTTTGAAGATAAATATTGCGAAGCCTAAGTGAGGCGTCAAAGGGCATCAGTAGAGCTATATCTCACTGTCGAAGAGGCAGACGGTCAAGACACTGAAGACGTTGGTACATTAAACAAACATTTTTCAAAGTTCAGCAAGTTTACTCTCGAAGATTTTGTAAACTGTTTCTTTGTTGGTAGCGATGCAAAAAATTGAAGATTGTGGAATGTTGATGGATATAATAATGTCATACGTGTTATTATTATTTATAACTTAAGAGTATATTGTTGTTAGGATAAATTGTTTGTCTTTGTTGTGTTTATAGTAACTTGGTGATGAATTTATTCATCATCATCATTTCAGCCGACAGACGTCCACTGTTGGACATATGCCTCCCCTAAGTGTCGCCACAATGATCGATCCTGCGCGTCTCGCATCCATCGGTTTCCCGCAACCTTCACCAGGTCATCTGTCCACCTTGCAGGAGGCCTTCCGGGCTGCGTCTTCCAGTACGAGGTCGCCTCTCCAGAACCTTTTGACCCCAACGGCCATCTGTTCTGCGAGCAATGTGCCCTGCCCATTGCCACTTAAGTTTGGCGATTCTTCGGGCTAATTAATTAATTTATTAGTTTGTGATAATAATATACTATTGTAAGGAGAATCCTCTCTTACGTCAGTAGCTACCCCCTACCTCGCCTATAAAAGCAGAGTGCTGGCATAGACGGCCCTTTTTGCTGCTCAGCGCTCGGACTGGACGGACGTGCGAATCATCAGCTTGTCGCAAAGTTACGTAAGCCATTTGAGTTTAGTGTAGTAAAAGGTGATAAAGTGAAATTTTGTTTATTAGATTTTAAGTGTTAAGTGAATTGTATTGATTGTGATTTAAATAAATTATTGTTAATTAGAAAAATGGTTCTTTTGTTGTAGTTTGTTTTTTTTTAATAATTTTCCACTTCCGAAGCTTATATCAGAAGTGGGATAGAGAACTTTTTAAGCCCACTTAGAGAACGTTTCGTAGCTATAAATTGTCGTGAACAGAAAAACCATTTTTTTTTATTTTTATTTTTGTGCTTCTACCCACTTTATCACTTTTATTTTTATTCGATTTTGTTTGCTTGTTTTTTTTTTTGTGATAATGGGGCGTGAAGGCTCGTGTACTCGTAACAAACGGTCACATACTCGGGATAAGTCACGCGGCCGCAAACGACGTCGATCTCGTGGGTCAAATGATCGCAGTAGTGGTAGATCGTACCGCGATTCGAGTAGGAGTCGTCGTACTTCGCGAGATGGCTTACGTAATCGAGATAGGCATGATTCTCGTAGTCCCGAAAGGCACCGATCGCGTACTAGGGATAGGCGCGATTCGCGTAGTAAGGATCGTTCGCGTAGCAATATCGGCAATAGAAAGCGCACTTATACTCCGTCGCCCCCGGTTCAAACGAGTTCTACCCACAAGAATAGCGAGGTTTTACAAAAAGCTAAGGATCCGATAGTCCTTAATACGTCGGAACGACATCGGTCTATGGAGTCTAGCGTCCCCAACTCCGAGGTATCCACTCTCGCTCATGCCTTGATGCAAGCAATAAAAACGATGCAACCAGCAAGATCGCAGCACTATTACGTGTCGAACTTTGACCCATCAATTAACAGCATCGAAGCATGGTGCGACGAGGTGGATCGTGCTAGAGAGGCTAACGGGTGGAGTGATCACGAATGTTTGTCGCGTGTGGCTACTTGCCTTAAGGGTGACGCTAAGGTCTGGTTGGGGGAATGGGTGACGAACGATAGGACGTGGTCCAATTTCGTACGCGAGTTCAAACCCCTTTGTCCGAGTAAATTAGACTACGCAAATATTTTGTTAGAAGCTATGAATACTACGTCGGACAAGTATACGACTTACTCAGAATACGCCCGTCGTACCTTATTGCGTCTGAGAATAGTCCAGGGGCTAAGTGATGAATTACGAACACTAATAGTTATCCGCGGTATAGACAATCCACAGGTGCGTGCAGCTACTGCTAACGCCAACTTAACCCCTGATACTATCGTCTCGTTTCTGTCAATTTACGCGAAACCATCGAAGTACGACAAGGTCGTCGATTCTAAGAGGCAAGGTCAAATAAAATTAAACCACCGTCCCGGGCCAAAATGTTTCAATTGTAACCAAACTGGTCACATCAGTCGCAATTGTAAGAGACCTAAGGTAAATACAACCAGTAGTAAGCCTGCTAACGTGGCTTCGGACTCGTCTTCCAATACACAACCCTCTTTAAACAAATCTTGCACGTTCTGTAAGAGGTCGGGACATACTGAGGACAAATGTTTCACTAAAGCTAAATCTGAGCAACGAAATCCGCGTAATGTCAACCTTTGCTCTTATCGATCAAGCATTGCACAAAGTAACGACATGACTACCGCGATAGTAGATGGAATACCTGTAGACGTGCTCATTGATAGCGGGGCCCTTGATGTGTCCCTTATTTCTTCAGATGTTTTGAAACATTTTACGTGTCAGCCAAAACCGAGACATTGTGTGTTGAAAGGTTTGAGTGAGAAAGAAGTGGTCGCAACATCTTACGTCACACTCACGGTGGAGTTCAACGAGATTGCTATTGAAGTCGACTTAGTGGTAGTTCCATCGACTTTTATGAACGCTCCTATCATAATTGGAACTGATGTTTTGAACCGCGAAGGCATTACTTACATTCGTACGAAAAATGAGCAATATCTCACGCGTTGCGATAAAATTAGCGCTAAAGTCAATGCTATTTGTATGAGCGACCACATCAAAGTAAATACGCCCCTTCAGGGTTCAGAGTTGGATAGTCTTATGTCCATCATAAACGAGTTTTCCGAGTATCTAATATCAGGGACTGCTATGACCACAGTCCAAACAGGTGAGATGGAGATAAAGCTTACCAGTCCCACCCCTGTCGTGTATCGTCCTTATAGACTATCCTACTCTGAAAAACTTAAAGTGAGGAAAATCACGCAAGACCTTTTAGATAAGGGAGTGATTAGGCGTTCGAAATCTGAATATGCGAGCCCGATTATACTCGTAAGAAAACGTGATGGTTCAGATAGGCTCTGTGTCGATTTTAGGGCGTTAAATCGAATTACAGTAAAAGATCGATACCCTCTGCCACTAATAGATGATCACATTGATAGGTTAGGCTCTTGTAGATTCTTCTGTAGCCTTGATATGGCTACAGGATTTCACCAAATTCCTCTTAAAGAGGAATGCATTCACTTCACTGGTTTTGTGACACCGGAAGAACACTTTGAGTACGTCAAAATGCCTTACGGTTTAGCTAATTCCCCAATAGTTTACCAGCGCATTATAAATGACACCTTACGCAGTCATCTTAATGAGGGAAACGTCCTGGTATACGTCGATGACGTCCTTCTACTAAGTAATTCTGTGACGGAAGGGATTGAACTGTTACGTAAAGTACTCAGGACGCTAACATCAGCCGGTTTTTCCATAAACTTAGCTAAATGTTCGTTCCTTGTCACAGAAGTAGAATATCTAGGGAGGTTAGTTAGTCAGGGTCAGGTTAGGCCGAGTCCACGGAAAGTGGAAGCCTTGGTTAACACCTTGCCACCTGAAAACGTAAAGCAAGTACGCCAACTCTTAGGCTTGGCGGGATATTTTCGGCGGTACATAAAAGATTACTCCACTAGAACCGCTCCCATCACTCATCTAACCCGTAAAAACGTCAAATTCAATTGGACTCCCGAATGTGAAGCCATTCGCCTCGATCTCATTAGAGAACTGACCAATGAACCAGTCCTTTCCATCTTTAATCCTAGCTTTCCCACCGAAGTCCATACAGATGCCAGCAGTGCTGGATACGGTGCGGTACTCCTACAAGTACACCCAGATTCAAAAAAACACGTTGTGGCTTATTTTAGTAGGTCCACTCAGGGTGCCGAACGAAAATACCACTCCTACGAGCTGGAGACCCTTGCCGTAGTTAAAGCCCTCCAAAACTTTCGCCACTATCTGGTTGGTCTGAAATTTGTGGTGGTAACAGACTGTAACGCCCTTAAGGCAACCGAACGAAAGAAAGACCTTTTGCCTCGAGTGGCCAGGTGGTGGATCTACCTCCAGGACTTCCATTTCTCAATCGAGTATCGAAAAGGAGTGATGATACCCCATGCTGACTACTTAAGTCGCAACCCCATTACTGTCAATCAAGTTTCTAGACCTAGAAATTGGGCTCAGATTGCACAAGCAGCCGACAATGAGACGCAAAATCTCATTCAAAGACTTCACGATGGCAATCTTGATTCTAATCGTTATTCCGTCCGAAATGGAGTCTTATATTACAAGTACACCCCAGTAGGCCAAGATCCACGCCTACTCTGCTATATACCCAAAGGGCACAGACTTAGTCTTTTGAGAGTATTTCACGACGAGCACGAACACATTAACGCAGAGAAGACCCTTGACCTTATCCTAAGACATTTTTGGTTCCCCGGACTCAGACCGTTCGTTAGCAAATACATAGCCCACTGTCTCGTGTGTGTGTCGCAGAAGAGAGTTCCACGGGCTCCTTTGCAAACAATTACTTCCTGGGAAAAACCCGATACACCATTCCACACTGTTCACATGGACGCCTTGGGCCCTCTGCCTGTGTCTGAAGGGTACAAATTCGTTCTACTCATCGTCGACGCTTTTACCAAATATACCCTCCTCTACCCGATTCGTAGACAAGACGCTAGTGAATTAAAACGTGTGGTTTCTCAAGCTATTTCTTTGTTCGGAGTGCCTAAGCTTATGGTCACTGACAAGGGACGAATGTTTGAGTCTAGTGAGTTCGTGACTTGGATAGATGAACTCGGTTGTAATCTTCATTACATAACGCCGGAAATGCATCAGGCGAATGGCCAAGCTGAGCGTTACATGCGTACCGTCCTCAACATGCTACGTATCCAGGCGAACCACAAGAACGTCCCCTGGTCACAAACGTTGTGGAAACTTCAACTGGTCTTAAACATTACAAGACAGAAGACTACGCAAGTATCACCATTGAACCTTTTGATTGGCACCGAATCTACAACCCCTGTGATTCAAGCTCTGGTGCGCGATATAACGGTGGAAGGATCGACACCAAACCGAGAGGCCCTACGTGAAGTAACCAGAAGCAGGGCCCGCGAACTTCTAAGGACCAATCAAGCCAAGCAAGACGAACAGGTTAACCAACGGCGACATCCACCTCGCCAATTTAACGTTGGTGACTGCGTGTTTGTTATTAAATTTTCTCAGTCAACAGGAAAACTTGACTCTGGAATGCGTGGTCCGTATAAGGTAGTAGAAGCACTGCCTAGTGGACGCTATACGCTGCGTTTGCTCAGCGGTAGCTATGGAAAGATTACACAGGCTGCTGCCCAGTACATGGTGCCGTGGCGTGGCGAGTGGTGCCCAGAAACGTGCGCCGCATTCTTTGAGAGTAAGTTAATCACTGCTGTTCGATTTACAAAAGTAGCATCGTGTTTGTTTGAATTTACAGACAGGAGTGATGTGTTGGCTGCTGTGCTGTACTGCGGTACCACCGGTAGCAGGCGCATTTGTGTCGCCGATTGTGTTGGTACCTGCTGCCGAGTCACAGGTAGCCATATTGATTTGACCATGTACGGTCAATTTGTGGTCTCACACGCATGAATATCATCGTGTTGAGAGAACTCGTGCGTATGAATACGGTCTGCGTATCGAGTGGGCTCTTACGCATGATTGCGATCAGCGTATGGGTCGGCTTACACGTATGAATACGGTCTGCGTGTTAAGCGGCTTGCACGTATGAATACGGTCTGCGTGTCAAGCGGGTCTACGGGTTGGTAGACCATGTTGCAGGTGGCGGAAGCTGAATGCTGGCCGCGGTCGCTGACAGCAATATGGCAGCGAAGAACTAGTACTTGCGCGCTGGACACATACAGGACAATGCTTTTGCTTTGTTTTTGGTTTGAAAAAGATGGATGTGTGTGTCTACTTACAAACTTATGAACTATTTGAAAGAGCGATGAATGAATTAATTGGCTGAAGACGAATGGAACTTTACGAGAGGCTGAACGCTTTTATAAAAATTGCTGGAGTAGCTTCTAATAAAACCTTGTTTGCAGATAAAGATGATGACGACTCTGAACAAACGGAATCCTCTACTGTAGTCGACCCATCGCCTCGACCAGTTGGCGAAGCGGAGGTCGAGCCGCCGACCTCTCCCATTGCGGGTCCTAGCCGGGCCACACCAGAAGTTTGTGTCGAGGACGACACCTCGTCAGGAGAGGCCGTGTAAGGAGAATCCTCTCTTACGTCAGTAGCTACCCCCTACCTCGCCTATAAAAGCAGAGTGCTGGCATAGACGGCCCTTTTTGCTGCTCAGCGCTCGGACTGGACGGACGTGCGAATCATCAGCTTGTCGCAAAGTTACGTAAGCCATTTGAGTTTAGTGTAGTAAAAGGTGATAAAGTGAAATTTTGTTTATTAGATTTTAAGTGTTAAGTGAATTGTATTGATTGTGATTTAAATAAATTATTGTTAATTAGAAAAATGGTTCTTTTGTTGTAGTTTGTTTTTTTTTAATAATTTTCCACTTCTGAAGCTTATACTATATTATTATCACAAACTAATATAATAATAATTATACTACATATTGAATTGACTTTCAAAACATAATTTGTCAATAACTTTATCTTTAATAACTATATATCTTATGGGTTTTCCAGTCTTTGCTAAGGCACTTTGGGAACTTCTAATAAAGCAAATTTTATAAATAAATCTATCATATATTTGCTGTTTTGATTTCTTGTCACAAGTGTACATCTGCTGTCCTGATGTTTTGTTTTTTAAATTTTGTTCATAATGAAGAATGGAGAAAAAGTTTATTTGTTATCACTTGTGATATATAAAGAACTCGTTGGCAAAATGTCATAACTATAGGTTTAAATTATGAGATTTCTGACAATGAATTACTAAATAATAATTTAGTGTAGTGTAGTGGTGTTTCTTAAATTCATGTTGACTGCATTTACTTTAGTGTCTAATTGTTATTTTATCATTCAGTATATCTTTATTGTTCTGTCTTTGATCTATTATATTCTCCGATTCTTTCCCAGCAAAACCCACATCTTTGAACTTCTAAACTCGCCCTCAATACTTTCCTCCATACACAATTTTCACTTCCTCGTCCACATCAAAACTCCGTTCATTAACGAACCTGCAAGTAACGCCGAACTTGTTTACACAACATTACCTATCTCTCGTAGAATCACTAGCCTGAGGTCCTAAGACTTCTGGTTTAGTTTTCTAGCAAAAGTAACAACTAGGGTTGTAACGAAGCTTGACATCCGCACTTGCGGAATTTTTGCATTATATCGCATCTCCTTAAGCCTTTAGCGGATATTGAATGGAGACGCACAGGACCTGTCATTATGGCGACACTTGGGTGAGCCCTATGTCCAATATTTGACGTCTTTTGATTGAAATGATGATGATGAAGGGAATATCCTAGTACTTCCCTTCAAACCAGACCAGTTATGATTGATTGTTGATTTGCCCTGCAGTGGGACACAACGGGCTCATAATAATAAAAAAGCTGATCATTTATTGATATTAATCTAGGGATGTACTGTTATCACGCTGAGTGAGTCGATTTAGTCTTAGTCACTTTAAAAAAAAAAGTTACTAAGAACATAAGTGGCGTTAATGTGGTGCAGACATGTCTCGTTAGTTTCAAGTTTTTACGCCCATATCATTACAATGCGAGAAATGGTTTACGGTTTTCGATTAATTTTTTGAACCACTCAATAAATCATCCAAATGTTTTTTTATTATTAAATTTTGTTAGTTTAGTTAGCTGTTCTTAAATTTCGATTACAAGACGATCGATTTCTGTTTATTTTATTCACTTTATAGAATCTTTATTTGCCGTATCTGATGAGCTTTTGGTATGTAGTAACACAGTAAAATTCCTCAATCCCGACACTGCAACCACAAAATACACTATTTATACCTACGCTCGGTAGACGTACACTAATGAGCGTTTAAGCCCTAACTGTTCGACGAGCGGGCCGAGACGCTCCGAGATATCGTGTATATGTGTGCGTTGCTCGAGCGCGCTTTGTATGTTGGTTGACTTCTGTGTCTATATATTGTGTGCTGCAACATTGTATACGTCCATTTTTCTTTCATACGGCATGAAGCGCTGTGAGTTCCGATCTTGAGATCAAAACTTCATCATTCGCATCCGTATTGGTCAAACTTTCCACATTCGCAAAGATAGCCTTCCTAACATCCCTAGCAAACTTGGTTTTGGTTGCAAAAGTAACCACTTCTAATACTTGGGCCAAACTTCGGCATTCCTTTTCTCAAAGTTTCCTGTGCACTCCGCTACGGAATCCTGGCTTTGGGGTAGCGTTCCTTTGTTTCTCTATTTTTAATTCTTTATTGAAAATGGGAAGGTATTACTTGAAGGTCTCTGGGTCTTGCTTTGAGCTTTTTGTAGCCATTTGGTGTTTTGATTCTTCAATATTGGTTGATGTATTCGCAATTTTATTTCCTGATATAAAATGTGTGATCCCTTTTTTAAAGAGTACTTATGCACTGGACTCTCGTGACCTAGTTTCTGAATCTTAAATTAAAAAATATTATTTTATTTTTATTATGACATTTAAATTGTTGTTTACATATTATTTTAATTTATTTTGATTCGTCACGTCGGGGTCACCACTTTAGGGATTATACAACACAGGTGAGTGTCCACGGTAATCCCTATTTGAGCACTGCTCCTTCTGGATCGGGGTTCTGGAGTCAATGAAAAACAGGCTATGTTGACCGAATATATTTCGCGTGATCCCAGAGAGAGAGGACCGTTCGCCCGGACCAGTGCGCAGTAACGGTCGTTCCCATGCATACATCACGCGCGCATACAATTTGCTTACCTTGCTCTCTGCCTTACATACATACATGTGTTCCTACAATGGCATTTTATTTTGGGACATTTTAAAATATTGTAATGAATTTCATTTATTTTTGTGTACTTAGAATTTTAATAGCTACTAACATAGTCCTAAGTTAATATTGTTACTAACCATTCAATGAGTGCCAACTTGAAATAAATTATTAATATTATTAACTAGCTTCTGGCAGTGGCTTCGCCCGCGTTTAAATAGCTTTCTAAATACAAATTTTTAAACCTCCCTTCATCCTTTTAGGAGGTGAATTTTGGAAAATCCTCTCTTAGTGCTCGCTTACGTCATAAAAGAACACTTTGTGCAAAATTTTTTGCTTCTAGTCCCAGTAGTTTAGGCTGTGCGTTGATAGGTCAGTCAGTCAGTTTCTCCTTTTATTGATAAGTAGATTAATTAATGTGACAAATTGTAAAAAGTGCTATAGAAGTTATGAATGAATTTTCGACATCCAATTACATCACTTGCGTTTAAATTGTGGGGCGTCAACAATCTCATTCCAAACATCGATGATATTTTTGCAGAATCCTCTGAAAAAATATCTATGAGTTAGATATAACTCAATTTCTTTGTAGAATTTACAGGATATCTGTTCAGAAGCAAAACTATTGTGACGTTTTTCATACTACTATTATAAAAGCGAAAGTTTGCATTCATGTGTGTGTATATTTATTTTATTATTTCATGCTCAATTCCTAATTCTATTTATAAAAAAGGAACCAGTAACAATTTAAAAAAATAAACTAACTGCAGTTCTATAAACCAATGTATCGGATTTTCTAGCTGAAAAAATTGAATAGTGTATCAATGTTAATATGTTTGATGATGAACTTGCATCAATATTTGCATGCCAAAATGGTAAATTGTACAAGGATACTTTAATAATTATTTTTATCACCTTATTGTAAATACCTGCATTCTGAGCAAATAAATCAATATTCTATGCAAACGACGAAACGAATTTGACAAAATGACATATGGTTTACAAGTAATTTTTTTTTTCGATAGGCAAAAATTATCTTATGACAACCTCCGCTCTTGGGTGGAGCGGGAGATAGTATCAGACTCTTACTGATTAAAAACCCACCCCGTTCCTTCTAGCCTTCATACCGGGGCTCGAGTTTCCTTTCGGATAACCCTGGCCCCAGTAGGCTTCGCCCCAGCTGGGCCCCTCCTGTTGCTGACGTCTCCTTGAGTATGTTTCTTTAAGATACCGTTCTATTTTCACGCAAGCAAAGCCCCGTGCAGACGCTTGTAGTACAATATGAAAAGAAACACAATTTTCACAGCTATCAGACTGAAGGCAAAAATAGGCATTCGAATATTTTCCAACCAATCAAGTTTTATCGAGGAAAAAACCTCAAACCGGTTCGCTTGTATGAAAGAAAAAGAAAGAAAAACAAATACTATCACGGTTGATACGGAAAAACGATAAGAGTGGGCACCGAGGTGGAAGGTTTAGGGCTGGCGGAGACCAGCGATTTCACTGGCAAGCTAATCTTAAACTTCGTAATGTTTAAAATAAGTTTTCATCTAGATCCGAGTGGACCGATGACCTGGTAAGGGTTGCGGGAATCCGATAGATGTGAGACGCACAGGACCGTTCATTTTGGCGACACTTGTGGAACTATGTCCAACAGTGGATGTCTTTCGGCGGAAATGATGATGATGAAGATCTGACGGATCTATGGGTCGTCCGAAAGTGAACCCTGGGGTCTTGGGACGCAAAGCAAAGAAGGAACAGAGTAGATTTTAGTCCGTAAAAGTCTGACACGCCCTCCTGCTCCCCCCTAGAGCGAAGAAGGTCGTTGGATGATTTTCAATAAAAAAAAGAAAAATATCTGAGTGACGAACCACTTATTTTTAAAATGATATAAACTAATGCTTGTCTGCGATCCCACCTGATGATAAGCAGTGAAGCAATTGTTTTTTGGTGGTGAAGCGAAGAGAGGGTTAGAGTGAATAGACTCTTAATAAACTAGTGAATTTAGTAAGAGAGTATTAACTCTAGCCTTGACTACAACTTAAGTGTCTTTAAGTCTATATTGAATAGGTTACATCTAGGCAAGCGTGCTCTATCGTCAGCCACATCATTGCTTACCATCATCATCATCATCATCATCAATATTTTTAAAGTTCCCACTGCTGGGACTCAGGTCTCCTCTCTAAGAGAGGAAATGGCCCGTAATCCACCACGCGGGCCCAGTGCGAGTTGGTGAATGTCACATGTCATCGAATAGTTGGTTCTAGGACATGCCGGTTTCCTCACGATGTTTTCCTTCACCGTTTTGAGAGCAGTGGAAATGAAATAAATTACACAAAGTAATGCGACTTGCAGGGTTTGAACTCGCAACCTACAACTCGTAAGTCGGAGCCATTACCACTCGGTCGCCACTGCTCTCGGCCATCATTGCTTACCATCAAGGGAGCATGGAACAAGCTAAATGTTATGTTTATTTTAAAAACCTCAATTTCAATTCTGCTGCAAAAACTGCGCTGTTAAACACAGCCAAGTCTGTACCAGCCCTAAGAGCCAAAATTATTGGTAGTTTATTTCCAAACGATTGGAGACTGCGAAAACAACATAAAGAATAGTATATCGGTGTCAGCGTCACTTACGGTATCTTGGAAATATGAAATTTTAATGCCTTGCCGTGCAAAAGTTTTGAGATTCTCTGGTAAATATGACTAGGTCGTAACTCAGGGTCTTGCGAAGTTATTCGGAAGATTGTGAACTTGTTATCATAATAATGTGCTTTGGGCTACTTTGTTACCGATATGTTCTTGCTGTCTTATGTTGTTTGTTTTATAGTTTTTAATGTCAATAGAAATAAGTTTAGTATGTGTGTCAATTTTTGTGAAACATTTTAGTTGAAAGACGTCTACTGTTGGGCATAGGCTTCGTCGAAGTGTCGCCACATCAACTGGTCCTGTGCGTTTTACATCCATTGGATTCCCGCGATCGTCATAAAGTCATTGGTTCATTTTTGGACGGCCTGCCAATTCTGCGTCTTCTGGTACGCGAATGCCACTCCAGAACCTTCCGAGAGATCATCTCTTTTGTAAGCTTATGTCTTGCCCACTGCCACAAGTGTGGCGATTGTTCGGGCTATGGTCGGGATTTTCTTGAGTAAACTTCGAGACCTTTGCGTGACTTTAAACCTTATCCAATTCTCTTTTTTGTTATGAGAACATAACTTTTTGAATGATAACTGAAAAAAAAACTACAAGCAACTTCAATAAAAAAGAATAAAAACAAAAAGTGTAAAAAACTTTAATTTTCAAAGTCGATGTTTCCAGTGGCCCTCAAAATTAAAACTGTATTGTACAAGGTGGTACCTTAATAATACACATATTGACTTTTTTTAGGGTGGGCAAAACTCATCTAATGACAACCCCCGCTCTTGGGTGGAGCGGGAGATAGTGTCAGACTATTACTGACTAAAAACCCACCCCATTCCTCCTAGCCTCTTCATACCGGGGCTCGAGTTTCCTTTCGGATAACCCTGTCCCCAGTAGGCTTCGACCCTGCTGGGCCCTCTTGATGCTCATATTGGCTTCAGTTCATATTCAAAATTAAGTCCAGCTCAATAGCGATTGTCAAAAAATCGTTTTATTCCGACGACCAAGCGTAAAGCGAGGCTTGACAAGCTCACTTGTGAAGCAGTAGACAGTGGCTCTCAAACTGTTTCGAGGTACAATGGGGCGCACTCAAAATGTTTTCGTTTTGATTAAAGTGTTTACATTAATAAAATAGTTTTCTTTCTTTCTTTCTTATTTAATAAAACTGCAGTTTAAGACGTGTTACATCAATAGTGTCAAAGAATAACACTACAACTTTTATTTAATTTGATTTGTATAGCCAATTTATTTCACTTTTTTATGTTTTAGTTTTTTTCCTTAATTTGTGTTACTACCTGCCTCTGTACCTCTATGCCCAACAGGGTTCATGTGTGCACTTGTTAACTATTTATAAGATTTTAGAAAAACATGTGACATTGGAATAAAGAAATGAATTGACTGACTTTTTTAAGATTTATTTTCCTACACTGAACATCACACCGAGCTTCAACTATAAATTAAGACTTATAAATATCTTTTTCTACGATAACGCTACTGTAAGATGATTCTCAATCTTCACGCGGGCTTAGTCGCCGATGAATGCTTGGTATAATATGTACTCGTACATCTAACGAACTGAACCAAATTTATCGAAAAAGTTTTTCGGGGGTCATATCTCTATTTAGTTTGAGCACCACTGTCCCAACCAATCAACGGGCCGTCAACCACGTGATATGGACCAGTAGCGTATCGTTAACCAATCGGGTGACAGCTGACGGCCGATTTGAAACTTTTTTCAAAAATATTCTTTTTTTTTCACATTGCAATCACAAACGTGTGATCAGATTACAACCAGTACTTTTTTTTTCGACTATGCTTTGATAGAAAGCTTTGATGTATAGAGAGGACTTTTTCGATTGCAATTTCGAACGCGGGTAGTAAAAATAATGGCGGTACAGTGAATATTTCATCTGAATGAAATATTGATGGCGGGTTTTGGTTTTTAGGACTGGTTCTAATTTGAGAGATTTGTTTGTTGGTGATTTTAGTGAGCTACAGTTAAAAAAAAGAAGTTTTAAGAAAAAGCATTAGTCATACGACAAAATTATATGTTGACAAGGTTATATAAACAAATTTTCATACTAAATACATATTTTAAAAAATAATACTTAAACGTTAATTCACAAAAAGTACAGATAGTACGTACTTACATACTCACATAGAACAGTTATTATCATAGAACAGAAAACATAGGTAGAAGTGCCCCTAACGTGACTAAGCACGGGAACCAGTGTCGCCAAACTCACACATTTGCGTATCAAATTGTACATTACACACATAAAAAACAGTAATATGATTGGCTACGAAGCTACGAATTACAAACTTAACTTTTACAAATCATATTCTTATTGCTTTCATAAATTAGGCCTTATTACAACGTAAGAAAGTTGTTATTATTTGACATGACAGAAACAATAAAGAAGTTTTTTGTCTAAACACCAATTTACAACGAGTTCGGCTACTCAACGCTAGATGGCGCTGTAACCAATTAATTCTATTCAGAACGCTAGTGGCTTTGAAATAGAAGCCATATTCACCTGCACATGTAATCGGCGAATCTCGCTTGATGTTGACACGCGCGCGATATCTAAGAGGTACTTCCTCTACTTTTCTTTATTCCGTGGTTATTATTATTAAAACCTGTACAAATCAAGTTTATAACCCCGCCTCTTAACCTAGCCGTTACTGAGGAGTAGGCTTCATAAAATCGCAGTTTTATGCCACTAAATGGGAGTAAGGGCCTTAAAACAAAAAAAAAACATTCTGCTACTCATCATCATCATTTCAGCCGACAGACGTCCACTGTCGGACATAGGCCTCCCCCAAGCGTCGCCACAATGATCAATCCTGCGCGTCTCGCATCCATCGGATTCCCGCAACCTTCACCAGGTCATCGTTTCACCTTGTAGGAGGCCTTCCGCGCTGCGTTTTCCAGTACGAGGTCGCCACTCCAGAACCTTTCGGCCCCAACGGCCATCTGTTCTGCGAGCAATGTGCCCTGTCCATTGCCACTTAAGTTTGGCGATTCTTCGTGCTATGTCGGCAACCTTGGTTCTCCTGCGGATATCTTCATTTCTGATTCGATCTCGCAAGGAAACTTCGAGCATAGCCCTTTCCATTGCATCAAATACTATAAAATAAATCATAATAACTCAACACAAAACGACAAAAATTACCTTCAATCCAAACATAAAACTACTATAAACAAACTTCTCAAAACAAATTAATTATAAACAAGCTTATTATTAAATTTAATTGGCATTTGACCGTAACGTGCTGCGTAACTATAAAACTAAAAGTTCCACTCCAGGGGTCGCGTTTCATTAAAATTTCTAAATTAAAACGCCAATAGTTTGTCACCCCTGTGTTCGAGTTTGTTGGAGGATTGTTTAGGAACCTTACGTACGTGTGTGAAGGTAAAAAATTATCCTTTTCACACCACCTGCTCTAAAATGTCAAATTATATGTCAAGCAACCTTAACCTAAAGTGAGTCATTAGTGGCCGGGGGCACAGCCGG
Source organism: Mythimna lalbum (assembly GCA_949319445.1). Taxonomy (NCBI): domain Eukaryota; kingdom Metazoa; phylum Arthropoda; class Insecta; order Lepidoptera; family Noctuidae; genus Mythimna; species Mythimna lalbum. The sequence goes on along the minus strand of OX439370.1, from coordinate 14,894,137 downwards.
TCAATAATGGATTTCATTATGACCCGCTGGTCAATAATGTGACTATTATTTTCTCACAGTAGGTGTAAAAAGTAGAGTATCCTCCTCTGGGCTAAAGGTATCTTTGCCTTGGGCTCGCTTGAATCCCTCGCTGCATTCAGGATTCTTGTATTAACTCCCTTGCTTTGCTCGTGAGTTAAATCCCGAATCCTTCATTGCGCTCGAGATTCAATATGACGCCCGTGACATAAGACACAACTTTAGCCCCTTGGTGCATAATCTACTATTTTTTTGTTTATGAGGGTAGTTTTGCAGCCATATATTTTTTTTTATAGGCTTGCGTTTGACCACCATCTCACTTGATGGTAAGCGACGATGTGGTCGACGATGGAACACACTTGCCTAGAAGTAACCTATTCACTCTTGACTTAAAGACCCCTAAGTTGTAGCTATCAGGAAACACAGACTCCGGCAGGGAATTCCACTCCTTGGCTATATGCACAATAAATGTGTTCCCAAAACGCTTTTTCCAATTTGTATAATGGCAGCCGTTTTGACTGATTTGTTGGTTTGATTCCCACCCAGGACAAATGTTTGTGTGATGAGCACAATCATTGTGTGCATAGGCAGCTCGCCCTCCGACCGTCCGGTAACCGTCCGGACCGAGCCGAACTGTTCCGCGCAAAGTCCCCAGGGCCCCGGGTCTCAATGTAAAAATGAGACCCAGGACCCTGGAAGAAAGGCAAAGAAGGATCATTAGTGGGTTTATACTCAGTAAAAGTCTGACACGCCCGAGCTCTGCCCAAGAGTGGGGGATGTCATTGGTTGATTTTCCGACCTAAAAAAATCCTTACTAATATACTTAGCGAAAGTGAGTTTGTTTGTTTGTTTGTTACGTCTTCACGCCTAAATGGCAACACCGATTTTGATGAAACTTGGTACACGGATAGACCATGTCCTAAGACCATGACCCATGACCATGGACATAGGATATTTTTTATCCCGGAAGTATGTTCCCTAGGGATAATTTTCTGCCATCACGTGGGCGAAGCCGCTGGGAGCAGCTAGTATATCAAATTTTTTTCAAAAACACCTTACCCAATATTTCCTTGCATTCAAATCACTTAACCTACATACATAGTCTCCTTGATCACACCAATACTCCCGTTCCATTTGATTCAGAAACAAAACACAGCGACCAGGGAAATCACACTCAAACAACTTTAATTAAAATTGAATTAAAATCCTTAATTAAATCGCCCAAGTGCTTGCAACTATTTCATTATCTTTGTCTCTCTCTTGCACACGTGTTTCGTGTAGTTTTTTGTCTCTTTTTGACGTTTCTTCGTGTCGCCGTTTTTATAGGAGAGAGGATTTTGAATTTGGAATGAGACACTACAATTTTTTTTTCTTTAAGTAATCAGCGTTTTTTGAGTCAGTATTACTGTCCTATTAAGCCGCTTCAAGCTTCTTTTTTTAGGCGGCCTTTTTTGTGGCTCGTGTGCGGCGGTGCCGCCACAAAAAAACGCTTGAAGCCGCTTCTAGCTTTTTGTGGCAGCGTTTTTTATAATAATAACCGCATGCCATTACGTGAATAGTATTCTTAAAAAAAAATGTTTCCTCTCACTAGAAATAACTCTTGTATCGTGGGTGCGTTCAAAAACATATAAACTCTCATACACAAGACACCCAGAGCCGTAAAACATATTTGCTCCGTGTGGGAATCGAACCCGCGACACGCAGTGCAGCAGCCAATCACTCAACCAATGTGCCAACCCTGTCGTTAATACAAGGTGTAAGGGCCAGCCCCTAGCCAAGTTACAACCGTTTTGTTTCTCTTGCATTGAACGCCTCACCACGGAGGAGGAGGAGGCCACGCGTCCGATTCGTTTGTTCTGACCACGTGACTGATCGTTGAAGTCCCTTGAACCATCTGACCGACATTAAATGGACACAACTGTACCTATGTTTTTACAATGAATAAATGAATCTTTACAATGAATCTTGAGTCTTGAACTGTCGTCCCCGCCTAGGCCCCAAGCGGCATTTAATTGCTGCGCCCGGGTTCATTGTGGTGACACTTGGGGAGGCCTATGTCCAACAGTGGACGTATATCGGCTGAAATGATGATGATGCGCCTGGATAGTGAGCGGCTGAGCTTTAAATCCATCCATTTTCATTTGTATTTGTTTTTAAGATCCAAGCCGTTTCAAAGGAGTATGGAAAAGTTGCGAAATTGTTAAATATTTTTTAGATAAAAGTATTAATCGCACGAAAAAAACAAATGATGATAATGTTGTTCATGAATCTATAATAAACTTTTTAAACCTATTGACCTGGCCGTTACCGAGGAGTAGACTTCAGAAAGTCACTATTTTACGGCACTTTCCGGGCGCTTGGGCCTTAAGGGCTTGCGCGGTAGACGAAACTGAACAACCTTTCGTCTTCTGAGCAAGCCCTCAAAGTTTGCGGAGAACTGTCCCTTACACCTTGTATACTTAATCCTCTACAATCTACATATACAATGTATATTTCTGTACAGCCCCCCTAGCCAAGTTACAACCGTTTCGCTTGCGTCGAACGCTTCGAGTTGACCTTGCCGCCAATTCTTTTGTTCTGACCACGTGACTGAGCGTTGAGATGACGTCATTCCCGTACATTTGAAGCTTTCTACTAGCGTTAACTATTGCAGATTAGCTACTTGGCTAGAAGTACAGGGTAGATTCATATACAGGGTACCTAGAATTGAAGTAGAACAACACCACTGTACTAGCCGCAGCGAGGCAGCGACAGGGGAAATCACTAGTCGTGTGTTTAATTAAAACTCCTTGTGTTATACATATTCGTATGATAATTTTAATATGGACGGGTTTTATTTTAATAAGCTTGTCGTTTTTATGGCTTGTGATATTGTTTGAATTCATTTTTTGGTTTTAGTTTGTGATTGCTTGTTAAATAAAAATCTGAGCAAGTGTGAGTCGGACTCACGCCTTGAGGTTCCGTACTAACTTATCTATGTAAAAAAGTTCATTTCTTGATTAGAGTCTTGAAGTATTTTCCAAAACACAATTATTATTTTTTTGATCTACCAATTAGATTTCAGATTTATTTCTGTATATGTGTTATAAGACCTTGCTTTATGCAAAATTTCAGGTTTTTGGGTAAACGGAAAGTACCTCAGAATTTTGGTTTCCTTGACAGTGGCGAAATAAACGGTTATAGCGACATAAACGGCAACGTCTTTTTTATCGTACTCTTAGAAGTATATATATAAGACCTGAGTATATTATGGTTTTAGTTTCAACTCGATATCTCCAGGCGTTAGTGTGATAGTGGGTCTTGACAGACAGACAGACGGACAAAACTCTTTTTGAAGATTCAATTTGAGTATTTGATATTGATTTCAGCTTCATATCTCCACGCATTTACGAAAAAAGGTTCAGACAGACAGACAAGAAAGTGATCCTATAAGGTCCCCGTTTTTGCCAACAGTACGGAACCCTAAAAACAGGCAAAAATTTACAATTCCAAGGGGTCCTTAATCTGACGCTGACAGACAAACATAAGAAATGAACGAAACGATTTGACAAAGGATTACGCCTCCCATTTCCACCCCTCACTCCTAAAAAGGTCAGCCTGCCATGCAAATAGCAACATAGATTCAACTGAAAAACTGAAACGACGGAATGTTTGAAAAGTTTCTTCCATTAAAGGCAGTTGGAACTAATTAAAATGGCCGTCTCATGGGCCGAAGAAACGGGCGCAGTCGGGAAATAACACTGTATTTGGGTCACTGGTTATTATTTCGTACTTATATTTTTTTTTGCTGGATATATTTTTTAAATGGGCATTGATTTTTGTATGTTTTATTTTTTGCAATCGTTTGTCTTGGTATGGTCATGTAAAGAGGAGGGATGAAATGCATGTTACTAAAAGAGTTATGAGTTAGTGAGTGAGTGGAGAGGGCGAGGGAGGCCAAAGAAAAGATGGATGGATTGCGTGAAGAGCGATATGAAAGAAAAGGAAGTTAGTGATAGCATGACAAGTGACAGGGTAGAATGGAAGAAAAAAACGTGTTGCGCTGACCACAAATATGGATGGGACATGGGCGGGAAGAAATAATGATATTCCACAACTATCACACAACGCCGTCTAGTCCCAAGCTAAGCAGAGCTTGTGTTATGAGTACTAGACAACTGATAAACATACTTACTTATATTATAAAATATGTATTTCTAAATACATATACACAAATCTATACTATAAGCATATCAACACTATATTTATGTAAATCGTATTATAAAGAGATAAAGTTTTTTTTTTCCACAGCCACAGCACAAATGATCATGCTCATCACAAAAACATTTGCCCTGGGTGGAAATCTAACCTACGACCTCCGGCATACCAGTCAAGGCCACTAAACACTAGACCAACAGGCCAGTCTTAATGAGTGGCCTGTTGGTCTCATGAGGTCGTAAACATTTTACTACTGAGGCTGGACGGGACATTCCTCTCGTGGCTGACCGCTGCGGAGTAGTCTGGAAATGTGGGTCGATTGTAAAATGTACCAAATGTTGGTTAACCACGGATATGAATGGAATTGCTAGATACAGCGATATATGTATATCTTGCATACATGTATCGCTCTGCTCTCAAAACGGTGAAGGAAAACATCGTGAGCAAACCGGTATGTCCTAGAACCAAAAATTCGAAGACATGTGACATCCACCAACTCGCACTAGGCCCGCGTGGTGGATTACGGCCCATTCCCTCTCTTAGAGAGGAGGCCTGAGTCCCAGCAGTAGGAACATTAAAAACGCTGATGATGATGTGTCTTGATTGGTCTCCTTCTTTGTCTTAGTTCCTGGCCTCGTGGTTCCCTTTCGCATAGCCTAGTTTCAGCCCTGCAGGGCCCTACGGTTATGCTGACATCTCCTTGAGGCGCGCGTGGAACACTATACGCCTTTATGGATTATGGCCCATTCCCTCTCTTAGAAAGAAGGCCTGAGTGGGAACATTAAGATTGATTAAAGTAATCATCATCATCATATCAGCCAAAAGACGTCCACTGCTGGACATAGGCCTCCCCAAGCGTCGCGTCGCCACAACGACCGGTCCTTTGCGTCACGCATCCATTGGATTCCCGCGGCCCTGAACAGGTCGTCAGTCCACCTTGTTGGAGGTATTTCAATGCTGCGTCTTCCGGTACTTGGTAGCCACTCCAGAACCTTTCGTCCCCATCGACCATCTGTTCTGCGTGCAATGTGCTATTAAAGTTATACTTATGCTTAACGAATGTTGGTTATCGTAAAAAATATGTTTCTTTGACGATTGCAACATTTTTCATACATAAATTCATAGGGACCATAATATATTTTTGCTGCCTATTCCCAGTTGCACCCGTCGACTTTGTTTCCACTGATGATAAATGGCAAAATACCCAACAGTGACAAATTTGTTATTCATTACCCAAATGATATATTTATATTTCACTAGTTTCTGCCCGTGGTTTCGCCTGCAAGAAAGGTTTTTTTCCCAAGGGCACACTCCCGGAACAAAATCTATGTGTTAATGTGTTCCAGGACGTAAAAGAGAGAAAGAATGAAAAATATTTTATTCGTATTTACGCGAAATGATGCAATTTTAAAACTAGCTAACAAACATAATCTATACCTACATAGGGAAGATATGCGTCACATCCGCGTAAAACGCCCGAACGCTCAGCATAATGCTGCGGCCTCACGCATAATGCGATTAGCTCACGGCGCAGCGCTGGTTTTCAGCATGGGCTGGTGTGACATGGTCTAACAGTGTGCCAAGTAAATTACCCAATTGAAATATTAATTTATTTCTCGTTTCTCACCAGTAGTAAAGAAGCCAGTGGGGACAACTGGCGCTTTTTGGTCCCCTGGTCGTAAATGAGGCTGTGGAGCAAGATGTTTTGGGTTCGATTTCCATGTCACGCCATTTAATTGGCGTTTTCATTAAAAGTTTTTTAGTAACACAACAAAGTCTGAATTCATGCATAGGACTTTGTACTAAACATTTCTGTCTAACCCCTTTTTTTTGGGAACGAAATCTCATTATACAACTTGTTCCAATTTGCGTGGAACTGGAGAGAGTGTCAGACTGGAATTCCATTCTTTAGCTGAACGCACAATGAATATGTTGTTTTGTTTATGTATATATTCAAACTTGCGACACGCAGCACAACCGTCAATCGCTCAACAACTGCACCAACTGTGCCGTGTGTTATAACACTCAGCTTTTACCAGTAACATAAGTCATAGCTAAAGTATTTCAAGCTTTCTTGACATTCAAATCTCCAACAAACTTTCCTGACCTCCTAACCCCTTCACTGCAGTACAAGCCATTCTCAAACAGCTCACAAGGAATCTAGTTTCAACAGAGTTCTAAGATTAATAATACATGCAAGAAACACTAGCTAGTGTACCAAAACACTGGGACACAAAACATCGTACAATGGACGGGAGGAAGTTAGTCGTAGGGCATAAGTGTCGGTCCAATAATAACTGGGCCTGAACAAACCGGCGTCTAAGTTTACAAGCCAGGCTAAAATCTAGCCAAGTCGTCAAATTGTGAAGTGGTGTAAGCGATGAGAGATAGCGAGGTCAAAATATAATAATAATAAAGAATTATTAGATAAACCAGTGCTCGACTGCGGTCTCACTCGAAGTTAAGCAATGCAGGGTGCCAACTGAAAATCAGCGCTAGGTGTTTCACGCCCAGCAATTGCTGAGTTGGTGACCCTTTCGGTTCAGGCACATTTAATGCAACTGTATTGTATTTCTGTACTCTTTCTCTTTTTTTCTTGTTGTTTTTATTATTTTTTATGTAATGGTATTTTGTGTTGCTTGCTCCGAATAAATTCTATTCTATTCTATTCTATTCTATTCAATGGGCTAGTTGCCTAAAAAAATTTAATTAGTCCATCTGTTAGATAATTATCCAAAAATAAGGGACACGTATTTTTTTATTTGTAAATACGAAATACTATAGTCCTGAGAGGTTGCTAGTGTTTTACAAATAACCCTGTATAATTATATTTTTACTGGCACAAAGGCATATTTCGTAGTGACTTTGTTTTATTCTGTAATGACATCACATGAGAACTAAAAATCCAAAATCCAGCAATGAGTTCTCCAAGCGATTACAACATATTTGTAATTTGACCCTTCATTATTATTTTAATATCTGCTCCCAGCGGCTTCCCCGTTTGATAGCAGAAAATTATCCCAAGGGAACATACTTCCGGGATAAAAAGTATCCTATATCCTTTTCCAGGACATACATAGTCTATCCGTATACCAAGTTTCATCAAAATCGGTTTTGCCGTTTAGGCGTGAAGACGTAACAAACAAACTCACTTTCGCTTTTATAATATTAGTATGGATTGTTTCTTTCAATTTCGTTCTAAGTTGTAACTTGTATTCTACTACAACTAGGGTTTTTCTCAAATATCAAAACGGTCCTTTTATTTTTAACGCGTTTAACCCCGCTACCGCTTATCCCTCACAACCCCCCAACTTGTAGTACCACAGGAATTTAGCGACTTGGACTGACAAAGCCGCTGTACACCAACTCAATTACATACTAAGTGCGCTTCTACTAACACACTATTTATACACAACAAACATACTATTTATGCACTACTAACATACTATTTACATGCATAATCTAGTTATACATAATCTAGTTTTAAAATAATCTATTCAAATAAACTAAACTTTTTATTTTTTCATTAGAAATATTGTCGTCTTTTTCATTTATTTTTTAATGGTATTACTGTTTTCTTCTTTTTAAATGTTTCATGAGAATTGATCGCCTGAAACACAGGTTTTTCATTAACCTAGTTCAGGCAGGTTTATATTACAGTTAGAATTACTTTTTATCTCGGTTGCACTTAATGTAAATCATAATTTTACGTACTTTATACTTGAATAAAATTTTATTGTTTATTATTATTATTATATGCAACTAGATAGATATACTGAATAGATTACTTCGAGGCAAGCGTGCTGCGTGCTCTATCGTCGACCACATCATCGCTTACCGTCAGGTGAGATAGTGGGCAAACGCGAGTCTATCAATAATGAAAAACATTATGACATGTGTTTATATACTAATAAATTAAATGCACATTGGATACAGGTAGCGAAAAATTTCTTTTTCATAATAAATAAATTATGCTATTACCAAATAAAAGTATTTCTATTCTATTCTTTTGTAAGAACAATTACTATATAATATAATATATTTTTATATTATAATTCATGTTAATAGGTGCTCATATTATATAATACATACGAGTATGTGTATGTTTATTTAAAATATACTCGAAGGTATATTTTAAATAAATATACACACATGTTTTCTTAAAAGAAAAAAGTAGTTTTTATGCACACGTTAAGTCGCTTTTGCACGTGTGAAATTGTATTATTATAAATAAATAAATTATTAGTTCACTCTTACTGTCTCCGAACACGGGCCTTTAAAAAATATTGCCACAAAAAACCGCTTGAAGCGGTCACAAAAAAAAAGCTAGAAGCGACACCTCTGCCCCTCTAGCCAAGTTACAACCGTTTCGCTCGCGTCGAACGCTTCGAGTTGGTCATGCATACAATTGATTTGTTCTGACCACGTGACTAGGCGTTGAGATGACGTCATTCCCATTCATTTTAAGTTTTCTACTAGCGTTAACTATTGCAGATTAGCAACTTGGCTAGGGGTACTTGTGTCCGGTGAAGCTTAAAGCTGCTTCAAGCGTTTGTTTGTAGCGGCATCTCCGCACACGAGGCACAAAAAAAGGCCGCCTCAAAAAGAAGCTTGCAGCAGCGTATTTTTAAAGTCCGTGTGCGGGGACATTTAGGTCTATATTCGAAACTATCAAATGACAGTCAAATCTCGTTTGCACTAATCAAAACTTTCTTCATTGGCATTTTATGAAGTAATAAATCGTCACGCAACTTATCCCACTCGTACCGGAGCCTCAGCAAACCTTACACCCCTACCAAAGCAATTCTTCACACCTACTAACTATCCCTTTCAAAACCAATAATAACTCTTAAAGAATTATAGCCGCTCCCACCAATTTCTCCTCAAAACCAATCGTTTAAATCCTAAGTACTTTCGACCAATTTCACGTTCATTTGTTTCCGAAAATTGTGGAAACTTCGCCTGAACTCAAGTCCCGGAAAATAAGAGAAAAATCAATCACAATAAGTTGGTAGAACTTCGTACTTAAGGGCCTGACTCAGTTTAAACGTCGGAAAAAGGAGTTTTTGTCGGACGGCGGTATGCGATAGCTAGCTAAAGTTTTTAAGAATTCTTTAGACTTTTTTTTTTGCTTGTATTTGGCGTTCGATTTCTTCACGTTTGCAACTGGTTGGTTTCTTGCTGTTTGACAGTTTATTGAAGTGGTTCTACATCACTTTTTTATTTTGCTGTGTACACTAATACAATAAATAATAATGACATTTATTTCAGGTAAGATACCCATAAGTTGACATAAATATACAGAAATACACACAAAACAAAAACAAACATCACATTAAATAAGTAAATCATAAAAATTCAAAATTTCCGATTGTAATTGGATCAATAATATGTCAATTTAAACAAAAAAAAATATAATTTTAATATAAATTTAATCTAATTGGATTCAATGTCAAATATGTAAATTAAATAACAAAATAAAATATTATAAATTAAAATAAATTTTAAAAATTATACTAGATTTATGATTTAATTATATTAATCAGATGTCACTTAAATTAAATTTACATGTGTCGTATACAGCCTGGATAGTGACGTAAAGAAGTAGTTTGTTTTTTTTTTTTTGTTTGTAGGTAATCTCTGGAAGTACTGTTCCGATTGCTAAAATTTTTACACCGATAGAAAGCTGCTTTATTCCTTAGTGACATTGGCTATATTTATTGCCCGTGCGAAGCCGGGACGAGCCGCTTGTTTTAATAAGTTAATGTGGAAATGTAAAAGAATGAAAAAGTAACTGGACCATGACTTGGAGTATCGCATAGGGTTTTATTAGGAGCTAGTAGAAGGTAGCATTTATTTTTTCGAGTTGTGATCTACTGCTTGACTGTGAGCCCACCTGATGGTAAGCAGTAATGCAATCGTTGATAATGAAACACTAGTTTATTAAAAGCCACTCTAGCCTTGAACGTACCTAAACTATGATTAGACGAAAATACCGCAGCAGGCAAATTGTTCCAGTCCTTCTATGTACGCAATATATACAACGAAGTGAAACGCTTAGTCCGGACCGTAGAAGTGCATCATGTAGGGATGGACAATCGCTATTCGCGTGGTATTCCGATGATAGAAAAGTGATGGCGGAATCAAGTCCTATAATTCCTGCGCACGCTCCCCAAAATGTATGCCTGTAAAATACCCTAAGCCTTGGCTCCAGATTTTGCAGGTATTAACCAAATCTGGATCACCAATTAGCTCTTCGCACGCTTTTTCACTGAGCATAAAACAAATTTCCAATAATTGCTCGTATCTCAAGACTGTTGAAAGTGTCAAAACTCTCAAGTTTGATCTGAACAAAAAAAGTTGGTTCTAATTATTTTTTCCATGTCTTTCATAGTTCTATTATTATCTTTAAACTTCATGTACAATAGTGGTACATCATCATCATCATCATCATCATCATCATCATCATCATCATCATATCAGCCGAAAGACGTCCACTGTTGGACTTAGGCGTCGCCACAACGACCAGTCCTATGCGTCACGCATCCATCGGATTCCCGTGACCTTGACCAGGCCATCGGTCCACCTTGTTGGAGGCCTAGTGGTACCTAGGCAGACTTAATGCAACAAGGCATTTCCTCCCAGTCGACCTTTGGGTTAAAAAAAATAACACTGTGGTAGATTTACGCAATAAACAAATAACAAATCCTTCGAACGGAAAAAAAATAAAAATAAGTTATATATGCTAAACTAATGAATACTATGAAAAATATCAAATCAATAAGAGAACTTAATAACCATTCTGACGAAGACCAAACTAAGATTGAGAGAAATGTTCTATCAATTCCCTTTCAGTACGTACTTAAGAAAACGTATTATCAAGCCATCTCTTTCCTTCTTAGCTAAAAAAGAACATAACTTTAAAACGACTACACGTAAAAAAAACGCATTCTTCACCATCCACACCGAGAAAGTAATAAAACAAAATTTCGCCCCCAAACAGTTTCCTCAAAAGACTATATTATGTTTATTAGACTCGTATAATATATTGACTAATAAAAATGGTAATTTTGCGGACAAAATGAAATTAAACTGAGGGTCTACGTACCAAGAGATTATCTATGAAGATGAGCAATTTGATATATTGGAGCAATTTAATTTATGAGTCGAGAAAAGTAAAATGTTTCTTAAATCTGATTATTCGTCTTAAATTTTGGAGGATTATTGTGGAGCTGAGGATGAGGGAAATTTAATGAGGAAATTATGACTTTGTAGTCTCATTTTAAACGGTAAATAAATTATGAAATGATGGCTATCTATGGTATTCTTTATTATGGACCACTTTTAGGTTTTCTTATAGAAATTCTTAGTATATACATAGAAAAATGTTACACATGAAGATATCTAGTATAAATGCGCTACAAAATTTAAGCTAACATTAATAAAATCGTTAGTTAGTTAAAATTAGTTAAGTATGTAACAAAAATTACACACAATTTTGTCGAAAATATCAACAAACGGAGTGAATGAAAGGAATGCAGGGGTCAAAAGAGAAAATTGTGGTTACGTTTCCCGCTTTGACATCATATTATTAATGTCTAAAAAAAGCCTCATTTTTTATACCAATTTTTTTATAAATTGGAATAGGCAGATAAATACTACAAATATTTAAAGAAAATGAAAACACTCTTCAAAGTTTTGATAAAGAAGAATATTTGGTATATTCTAAACGAAAATCTTTTGTATTTTATATTGTTTTAACCCTTCAGATACCGTCAATTAGAGACACAATAGTAAGACAATAGATGCGCGGCCACCGGTGGTCGCTTGGGGATTCATGAATTAATATGTCTTTTAATATTATAAAAAAAAATCATTTAAAAAATACTTATATTTGATACTTTTTGTAAGGAAGGAAGCAATGATCAAGACCTTTTAATCAACCTTGATTATCTATTGTTGTCATTTTACCCTAACAAGTATCTAATTCGTTTGACTTTTTGACAATTCCTTCAAAATAATCTACCTTTTTTCTAAATCGTTTACCTCTATCCTACATAACACGGTCCCCACTTGAACTGGTGTGCGCTCCAGTGGCCCGTGGCGTTAGTAGCGACACACATATACGGTCAGGGGAAAGGATTTCTGTGTCTTCGGCTGAAGGCAAGGGTTTTTACGAGTATATCGACCTCTAGGTTCTAGGAAATGCGGGGTTATATTGGATGGATGCTGGTAATTACATTGAGGATTATCTTCGTGAAGCAATTTGACATAGGTGTAATAATTTTTTACTAGCAACCTACTAAGGTTGTGGGAATCCGATGAATGCGAGACGCACTGGATCGTTCATTGTGAAACAGAAAGTTACTTAAATAGTTCAATACTCAAATCGAGTTTCGAAGATAATATATAGGCATAGCAGTCAAGCTCACTAACCACTAGACCAACAGGCCGGCGGCCGGCGTTGTGTGATAGTTGTGGAATATTATATTATATATTTATTATACTATAACTAACGGTTTTATTTATCCTACTTAAGTACAGACCCCTAAAAAACTACGAAAATAAATAAATTAGCGATCTCCAAAACATTATTGAGGCACGCATCGAACACAATTCACAATTAGGCCTCGCTTCCAAAAGCGGCTATTAATTTGTGTTGCCAGCGATAAATTTTAGTTAGCCCACAGACTGCCGTAGTTTCGGGCGTTTCCTGTTTTTTTTTTTAAATGGTAGTTGATTTCCGTTGCGGGTAGAATAGGAATGGGTATTTATAGTGAAGGCTTGAGGGAAGAAAGGTGCGTGTTGCCAGTATTTTTCGCTAAAGCTATTTTTTTTTTTTGGGGCGTAATTGAAGTGTTAGGTAGTTCTTTTCACTGGTTTAAATAATAAAGTTATTGAGGTGTTATTTACGGTCAGTTTTTGGTTCAATAATATATATAAATAAGAGACGGTACAATGCGGATTTTTGCTGAAAAAAAAGCGTATTGTTGGAGTAGTTTTATAGGTTCGTATTTTTACAGGTGCACTGTATTTCGCAAAAAGCTGAAAGAAATATGTAAAAATATAACTACGTACACCCATTATTGTATTTAGAAATATATAAGTATGTTTATCAGTTACCTAGTACCCATAACACAAGCTCTGCTTAGCTTAGGACTAGACGCCGTTGTGTGATAGTTGTGGAATATTACATTATTATTATTATACACTAAAATAGTAACAAAACTTTTAATACTAACTTAAATCTCTGGGTGCAATGACGGTCTTATCGCTGACAGCGATAGCTACCAAACAGTCTTAGGATGGCCTGTAAGAATCCTTACTAATATTAAAAAAGCGAAAGTGAGTTTTTTGTTTGTTTGTTACGGCTTCACGCATAAATGGCAAAACCGATTTTGATGAAACTTGGTACACGGATAGACATGTCCTTGAATAGGACATAGGATACTTTTTATCCCGGAAGTATGTTCCCTTGGGATAATTTTCTGCTATTGCGCGGGCGAAGCCGCTGGGAGCAGCTAATCTATACTAATAATATTATAAAGAGGTAAAATTTGTAAGTTTTTATGTTTGTAAGTTTGTATGTAGTGGGTAATCTCTGGAAGTGCTGTTCCGATTGCTAAATTTTTTTTACCGATAGAAAGCTGCTTTATTCCTGAGTGACATAGGCTATATTTTATGTGCTAGGGCGAAGCCGCTGGCAAAAGCTAGTTTTAAATAAAAAAGGGAGTAGTCTGAGGTGTAATACATACAAATTATACCATTGTATTGCTGCCTTTGGACGTCTTATGGCTGAAATGATGATAAAATATAGCAGAGCATAGTCGGCCTTATAATGTTCACACTGTTGGGACTCAGGCCTCCTCTCTAGGAGAGGGAATGGGCCGTAATCCACCACGCGGGCCCAGTGCGGGTTGGTGGATGTCACATGTCTTCGAATTTTTAGTTCTAGGACATGCCGGTTTTCTCACGATGTTTTCCTTCACTGTTTTGAGAGCAGTGGTGATAAAATATGATCACAAAATGAGCAACGTATCTTCGTAAAATAGGACATTTATTCCCGCCCAATAAACTTATACTTTACATGCTCTTCACCCTTTTATACATTCAGATTCCGTAACTAATTAGTCCAAACCGTAAAACCCCACGAATATAATTAAACCAAAGGTAAGCCTACATCAAAAATCCTTCACAAATTTCCACAGGTATCGTACAGTCGAGGAGACTAAACCTTCGTCAGTTTTGAAATTAATTTCTTTCTGACCGCAAAACACATTAGGTTTTTGGAACATATTACACCCTCTGAAGTTTCAACGCTGAGTAGACTACTGTATAAAATATTAAAATTTTGTATATTTCATTTCATTTATATTAAAAATAAAAAAATAAGATCTTTAGATGTCTAATGATGCTTCTGTGTGCATAAAGAATCAAACAAATATCTAGTACTCATAACACAAGCTCTACTTTGCTTGAGACGGCGTTGTGTGATAGTAGTGGAAAAAAAAATTGTGGCGACACTTGGAGGCGTCCTACAGTAGACGTCTTTCGGCTGAATTGATTATTAATTTTTTTATTTAATATATACTTTATTGTACTAAGTATTACACATACAACAGGTAAACAAAAAAAGGTGTAAAAGTGACGATGCTATTTTTACCGTGAGTGTACCTTTAGCACAGGTACTTCCAGCTAAAGGTTTTTGATACATATTTCATGAGCGCGATCCTTCCACCAGATGGTGAAGTTTTCACTTCATTGCTTAGAATTTCGTTTCACCTGACGGAGTAGCTATTCGGTTCGATTGAAACGATTTATTTTTAGTTTCGAGAATTGTGATCGTCGAATTAGGGCGTTGGAAAAGTTTGTGTAAGGTGAAGAAATATTTCTCCAATAAATAAGTGAAAAGGAAAAATTGTTCAAATCAAAATGTTTTTTTTTTTACGATAAATCTTTCAAGGTCAGCATTTTTTTTTTTTGAGGTATCAGCCCTTCTAGCCAAGTTACAACCGTTTCGCTTGCGTCGAACGCTTCGAGTTTACCTTGCCGCCAATTCTTTTGTTCTGACCACGTGACTGAGCGTTGAGATGACGTCATTCCCGTATATTTGAAACTTTCTACTAGCGTTAACTATTGCAGATTAGCAACTTGGCTAGGGGTACTGGCTTGACCTAGAACCGAAAATTCGAAGATATGTGACATTCACCAACCCGCACTGGGCTCGCGTGGTGGATTACGGCCCATACCCTCTCATAGAAAGGAGGCCTGAGTCCTAGCAGTGGGAACATTAAAAGGCTGATGCTATGCAGCAGTTTTGTCTGTGCGTTGACATGTCAGCCAGTCAGTTTCTTATATACACCACTAATGTTTTATTAGTACAAATATTTATAGTGCTTATTGGTGGATGGCGGTCAGAATAAAAAAACGACTGCGCGTAGTATTTTTTAGTAGCAATTGTTATGAATGATTGAGTCAATTATGTACCTAAATTTTAAATAAGTTCAATTATATTTACATTAAATTAAATCATATTAAATTATATTGTATTAATTAAATTGCGACATTTATATTGTAATTAATTTTGACTTAAATTTTATTTTTTTTTGTATATTTTGTGTTGTTTATTTAGTAGTATGAGCTGTAAAATTGTAAATGCTATGTACGCCCTCATTGTCACGTACATCAGACCATAACAATGCAATTGTTTTTCAATAATGTTAAATGTAGGTGATGTGGCAGTGCTATAAATAAATAAATAAAAATAAATAAATTATGAATTTACCAATTATGACAAATTTTCGTGGACAATTATGGTATGTGTTTTTTTTTACTTTTGAATACACCAATGTGATCAGTAACGGGTGCAGATAGAGCCCCATTTTTTAGTACTAATTAAAAAAGAGTGGTGTACTTATGATATTTTTTTTCGGACAGCGAGCTACCCATGGCTCGCTGACCGCGAGTCCGCGTTTACGGTGGCCGGAAATCGGGATCGGAATCCCGGCGACAGCGGCGAGGGCGCCGTTGCCTGATGCGGTCGGCCTCCTCCTTTGCTAGCATTACTGCTTCGCAGAAGGAGGCGTCCGCCTGCCACTCCTCCTCGCTCTGGACCATGGCCTCAACCAAGGCCCGGCGCGAGAGGTCTCCGCCGCCGATCGCCCCCACGAGGGCACGGCGATGCTCCGCCCAAGCTACTTATGATATTCATAAAAACCACTAAATTATAGTCAAAATACAAATAACACGTAACCTATACATTATAACCCACTCGAATAAATACCATCTGTTTTTCTTATGACCCCAAAACAATTTGGACAAAGGTAACGTAACATTCATCTCTAATAGAAAATACCCGTTTACGTAACCGGCCAAGCCTGAAGCACATTTCATATTTTCGGATTCCAACCCCCTTCCCGCTGTTGTCCAAATACCTTCCCATTTGGTGTAATAAACGGGTCTTTTGTACCCGTATCAATACAGGGTTAAAATACGGCTGGTATCTATCAAAATGATGTATGGACGGTGGAGGGTTATTTTTTATTTTGCAATTACAGTCAGGCTTGAGTACATTGAGATATAGAAAATTAGTTTTGGGCTTAATTTTAGAGCTATATGTTGTGGTTTTAAGTCCTGAAATGTATTGATATTTAAATTTCCTGTGGGACATTACCGTGTCCAGGTCAAGATTTGCCAGACCTGGGGTCTACTCGCTTTCTCCAAAAAACGAATTTTCGATCGCGTATTTCCTACCACGGTACCTTCCATTCCCGAAATTTCGCACGAACGAAAATTGTTTGACGTACCGAATCTCTAAACCTACTCTAAATAGTTATGTTTCGAAAAAAAATATAATTATGACAGAAGATTGTACCCAAGAGCGGGGGTGTTCATAAGATGATTTTTGTCCACCTATCCAATGACAACCCCCGCTCTTGGGTGGAGCGGGAGATAGTGTCAGACTCTTAATGACTAAAAACTCACCCCATTCCTTCTAACCTCTTCATACCGGGGCTCGAGCTTCCTTTCGGATAACCTTGGCCCCAGTAAGCTTCGACCCAGCTAGGCCCCTCCTACTGCTGGTAACTCCTTAAGGCGCGCGGGAACAGTGCGCGCCGTCGACGTCTTGGGCTCGGTCCGGACAGTTACCGGATGGTCGGACAGCGAGCTACCCATGGCTCGCCGTCCGCGAGCCCGCGTATCATCTCCGAACTTTCCTTTCTCGAAAGCTCGATGGTGAAATCATTATTTCTACGTCAAGTGCGAGACGTGATGTAATTTTTCACTGCTTTGTTACTAAGACAATCGTAGCAATATAAAGTTATTTCTTCTCGTCAAATATCTTTTGTAGCCGAGAATATAACAACAAACTTTTCCAGACAGATTCTATTTCAGTGTTCAACTACAGAAAATGCTATCTTACTGTTACACTAATATCATAAACCTGATTTGTATTAATGTCTGTATGTTCGTTGATCCTTTCATGCTTAAACGGCTGAACGGATTTGGGTAAAATTTGGCACACGTGTAGACCATGTTCTGGATTGGCAACATAGGATACTTTTTATTCTAAACATATGTTCCCTTGGGACAATTTTCTAGTTTTACGCGAGCGGCACCGCTGTCCATTAATAATGACAAAGTCCGTGTGGTATTTATTAATCACGTCTCCTCAGCTAAAAGCTCATGGCTTGGCTCATCATCATTTCAGCTAAAGAACGTCACGACTATTGGATATAGGCCTTTCCCAAGTGTCGCCATAATCGTCGCGTCTCGTATCCATCGAATTCCTGCAACCCTCATCAGGTGAGGTGACCCATGGGGAAGACGTATCAACGCTGCATCTTCCGGTACGTGGTTACCACTCCAGAACCTTTCGACCCCATCGACCATCGGTTTTGCGAGCATTGTGTCCTCCCTATAACTTTGGTTCTCCTGCAGACACCCTCGTTCGTGATGCGACTTTGCAATAAACCTCCGAGCATACCCCTTTCCTATGCCTTTTGTCTGACTTGAAGACTTGGATTTATAGAATGCTTTTTATCCATCGTCATCATCATTGCAGCCGAATGACGTCCACTGCTGGACCACGCTCCTAGGTCGCCACTAGGAACGGTTCTATGCGTCTTGCAACCATTGGTTTCTTGTAATGCTCATCAGGACATCAGTCCACCTTGTGGGTGGCATTGGAACTTGTATCTCGATAGTGTTTATTTATTTATTTAAATTAATTACAACGGTTAAACAACCAATCCTGCCATGCCAATAAAATCATCTTCCACTTATCCGCAAACAAATCGTTTGTTGGATAAGAATCTAAGAAATAATTTAGTGTAGCCAAAGTGCAAGGTATTCATAGTCATAGTCATTTATTCATTAACAATAAATTGTATCTGAAATTACAAACAAATTAAATAATACAACAACACACAATTAATATAACATTGTATTCACCTAAAAGATCACCAATAAGAATCTTTTGAGTTTTATTTTAAAAGAGCTAGAGTATATAGCACTCTTCAAATCTAAAGGCAGTTTATTATTATTAAATAAAATAACCGATTGGTATCTGGGACATTGCTTCACAATATTTAAATTAGGTTGTATCTTGTAAAGGATATCCCACCAAAACCATTCTGTAAAAAACTAGCCAAGTCTCGATGGAGCTGCTTGTTTATCTCTAAAAAGTAATGAAATCCAATCACCGATACAAAACGACTTTATTCCTGAGTGAAATAGGGTAAACTGTTGGTACACTCTTGTGTTATCTAGTCAGGGTCACCAGGTACTCCAGATCTTCGATTATCCTAGTTTTTATAGTTTTCCCTTTATGTGGCCATTAAACCCTAACTCTGTACCAAATTTCAGCTCTCTGAGTTTATGGGAAGTATTAGTTCTATTTTGATGATCATGAGTGAGTGTGTTTCATAAATGCGAAACTTTGCTTTCGCTTAACTTCAGATCTAAATGACCTACAGACTTGAAATTTTGAATTTTAAGTATGTAATTATAGCTTACTGGATGACGAAAATTTCTGCGTTCTAGTCTTATCCAAAGGTTCTCAAATAGAGACCTGAAAATGCGGCGAAATGGTTCCAGTAAAGGATGGTACGGCAGTGTTTGCTTCGCGCTCGACCTGGCGGTATTGGAGGCTGAGCTCGGTCAACAGTGCGTCACTGAGGCACAGCAAACATTCTGTGCTTCTTGCCGCGGCAGTAATTGTCCGGTATAGTAGTATGTTTCCTTGAAAAAATTTCTTGGCATTGGCGAGGAAAAGCCGCTAGCGCAAGCCAGTCTCCACGAAACCCAGACTGAAATACAAACAACGGCCAACAAAAAGCGAACTAGTGAAATCTTAGCCTGGTTCGCAGTTTCAGCACTTTTCAGGCTGTAAACTAGGCGTTTTGAAACATCGCTGAATTTCAGTTTACAGATCGTTACGAAGCTTAGAAACTAGACGTTGTTATTAGTTCAAATATAGCTTTTATACAATGGTATAGGATGGGTTTTTTTTTGTGATATTTGAAATCTCTGATAACTCCTACCGTTTGTGTGCAGCGAGACTTCGTGTTACACTTTTACTAACTAAAACCCACCTGTGTAAGTGTCACCGTATGCGCGGGCTTGCGGACGGCGAGCAATGGGTAGCTCGCTGTCCGACCGTCTGATATGCATCCGGACCGAGCCCAAGTCGTCGACGGCGCGCACTGTTCCGTTGGGCCTCAAGGAGTTGTCAGCAACTGTAGGAGCCTAGCTGGGTCGAAGCCTACTGGGCCAAGGGTCTACTTCCGAAAGGGCCTTTCTTACTGAGCCTGGTATGACAGGCAACAAATGTAGTGGTTTTTTTAGTCAGTAAGAATCTTAAAAGAACCTGTGTAAGTGTTCCTTCAGTTACCCCTTGCGTTCAAAGGCTACGGTAACTCTCTCGATCAATCCGGCAATTGATATATTTCCTAGTTTTTTTTTTTTATATTAGTGCTTGTCTGCAATCCCACCTGATGGTAAGCAGTGATGCAATCGTTGATGTTGCGTTTTGAATGCGTTAGATGTGATTATAAAATTTAATATCACCTAAGATTTTAACGTTAGATTTTTTTATTATTATTGATTGGCTCGCGTTTTTTATTTACCTCAGCTTAGGGGTCCCCTAACCGTATGTTTTTTGTTTACTCAGTATAGGGGTCGGTTGACCGCACGAGTTATTGGTCCCCCCAGTGTAAGGGTACATTGACCACACGCATTTTTGTTTGCTTTAGAGTAGTGGTCCCATAACCCCACGCGTTCCATATTAGCCGAACTCAGAGCACCCATGAGACTCACCACAATATGCCAAAGATGAATCTTTGATTTCTTTGGCCATATTGCCAGAAAGAGAGGTGATAACTTCGAAAAGTGGCTTCTGACGGGAAAAATTGATGGGAAAAGACCCAGGGGCAGGAGTCCATTACGTTGGTCAGACCAAATCCGTGATACACTGGAGACCACAGTCTGCGACGCCATCCACATCGCCGAAGACAGGACAACATGGCGAAATATAGTCCATAAAAAGATTATTCGTCGAGGTCACGACCCTCAGCATTGAGGATAAACGACGCAAGGAGGAGGAGTGTAGGGATCCCCGACCGCATGCGTTTTTTTATCCCTTATTGTAGGGTCCTCTGACCGCATGCGTTTTGCTGACCGCTCGCGTTTATGTTTTATTCTGTGTAGTGATTCAATGATCGCTCGAGTTTCTGTTTTCCTTGGTGTAGGGGTCTCCTGACCGCTCGCGTTTTTTTCCCTCAGTGTAGGGGTTCTTTGACCTAGTGTTGAGGTCTATTGACCTAGTGTAGTGGTCTACTGACTGCACGCATCTATGCCCGCCTTGGTATAGGGGTAATTTGACCACACATGTTTTTAATAATGTGCCTATACACCGAATTAAATATATTTTTGCTAAACTGTACCTATTTGTCGCCGCCATGAGATACGCATTGTTAGTTGTCTCTTTCTTTTTATATAATTAGTGTCTATATGTTGTTACTACATTGTGTGTATCTACGAGTGTGTGTGCCAATTTTGGGAATACATTCATTATGCGTACAGCTAAGGAGTGGAATTCTCTGCCGTAGTCTGTGTTTCCTGATAGCTATAACCTAGGGATCTTTAAGTCTAGAGTGAATAGATTGCTTCTAGGCAAGCGTGTTCCATCGTCGGTCACATCATCTCTTACCGTCAGGTGAGATAGTGGTCAAACATAAGTCTTAAATTTTTTTATTTTTTTTTTAAATAGTTTTCTTTCTTCTAATTACTTCTATCTCTATAAATAAAAAAAAATTAATAAATAAATCTCAAATTTTCGCTTTTTCTATATGAAAAAAATATCATAATTAATTTATTCTGTTTGCAAGTTTGAGACCTCAATATTTTTCAACTGCAAAAGTGAACTGCAACCAATGTGTACCTGTATAAAACCGCAGAAAAACCTGCACAATTTTTAACCGAAAAACTTCGTATATCGTATCCAACGGGCCTGTTTGATCGGAATGGGCAGGTGCTATAAATCTTCTGAAGTTCCGTCCTGTGGCCAACATTTATTTTGTTTTGCTGCACAAGTACTGCTTTTTAATCACTGAGATAGATTTTGACAATTTGGGGGCGGGTTTGATGCCATTTTGTTTTTTTTTTTTTCTTAATGAATTGATATTGTTATTCATTGGCTTGTTTGGAAATGTTCTGATGACCCAATGGTTAAGAAACCCGTCTCTCATTAATGAGGTTGCGGATTCGATACCAGGTGATGCGAATTTTATAATTCGTATTATTTTTTTACTGCTACAGCAAAAATGCAAAAGCGTAACTACTATCTAAAGGCAACTTAAGGAACATAGGTATGATGTTATTCAATAAAAGCCTGAAACGCCCTCGTACTCCTCTTACTGTCTCCCCCCTGGGCTTCAAAATAACGCCGCTTCAAGCTTCATTTTAAGGCGGGATTTTTTTGAGGCCCGTGTGCGGTGACAGTCCCTCTTACTCCTCTTTATTTAACAAATTACATAACCTAAGTACGACAACAAGCTGAATAAGAACTATATAAAGGTTCAGGTGTATACTCTAAGCTGTATAAAACCTGTATAAATTCTTATACAGCTCTTATAGCTACAAAAAAGTGCCCCAAATTATATAGCGTTTTAGTAATTAACAATGAAATCCAATCAAATTATACTTCAGCTCAATAGCACAACCGATATACTCATCAACAAACGTCTGTGTAGCAAAGAGCTGAGCTTGAGATCCTCTCATTTAGCTGCTAAAGAGCCGAGCTCGACGGGTATGGCACGCATACTAAGGAGGGATTATACCGTACTTAGTCTGGTTAGAACGAAAAGTGGGATGGTAACATTGTAATTACGAAGACTGAGGAAGGTAACAAGTGATGTATAACTTGTTCACATTACAAAGCTATGCTATGTATAGCATGAGCTATTATGCTATGTATAGCATAAGCTATTATGCTATGTATAGCATAAGCATAATAGGCCTTGTAATGTTCCCACTGCTGGGATTCAGGTCTCCTCTCTAGGAGAGGGAATGGGCCGTAATCCACTACGCGGGCCCAGTGAGCGTGGATGTCACGTTTTTCGGATTGTTCTAGGACGAGTCGGTTTCCTCACGGTGTTAACCTTTACCGTTTTGAGAGCAGTGGTGTTGAAATAAATTACACTAAGTTATGTGCCTACTTGGGTTGCCTGCGACCAACAATTTGTAAGTCAGGGCCGTTACCAATACCGGGGCAGTTACCTATGAACATGAACTCTGTTATCCATATATTAAAAGTTGTTATGGTGTTCAGTAAAGTATTAGAGCTGCAATGTTTTGTGCGTCTGTTAAGGCGGAATAAACGTGTTTTCTTTCTTTTTCTATTCAATCTTCTTTCCAAGCGTGGCAACCACCCCTGAAAACATGAACAACACAACAAAAAGATGGCCCCTAGTACCTGGCGCCCGTCTACCCTTGACTCCGGTGAGGCTCGCGGGAATCCGATGGATATGAGACCTATGTCCAACAGTAGACGTCTTTCGGCTGAAATGATGATGAAAGAATTAGAGACCAATATAGCAGCATATTTTAATTTTAATCTATTATTACATAACATCGGAAGTTATATGTTTGAGCCGTTTGGAGTTGAAAAACTAGGGCCATGGGGTCCGAGCGCTCATCGAGTTGTTCGAGATATCAGCAAACAGTTGGTCGACTCTTCGCGTGACCAGAGGGCTGGGCTTTTCTTCGGTCAACGAATCAGCATTGCCATCCAGCGTGGCAATGCTGCCAGCGTTCTGGGCACATTTCCCATTGACATCGATGTGGACGAATTTTTTGACGCCCTATAAGTTCCTTTTGTTTTTTACCCGTTTGTACATTCTTTTTTCTTTAAGTTTGTATATATACCTATTAGTTTATAATATTTAATAATTAAGATGTATATATGTATGTTAATAAAAAACAACAAACTTAAAAAAAAAAAAACAATCTATTATTAACAACATATTTCATGGCTTGTCCACAGGAGAAACCATCACCCCTGACAACTCGACCATAACCCGGGTGCTGCCACTCACCGTGACTCGCGAGGAGCTGGGTGGTGAACTCACCTGCGTCGTCAGCTCGGCGGCGCTGGATGCTGACATCGTGAAGAAGATCAAACTGGATGTTAGAGGTATGTCGATTTATTTATTTATTTTAAAAATTACAATGGTTAGATAAACAGATAAACTACTGCGGTCTTCCCGTCCGATTACAATTTGAGCGCCTTCAAGGTTAGAGTGAATAGGCTCTTAATAACCTAGTGCGCCTCACCATCAACGATTGCATCACCGCTTACCATCAAGTGGGATCGCAGTCAAGTGCTAGTTTATATCAGATAAAAAAAAGAACTTCATTTGAGTGTCCATAGTGGGCACGCGCGTGCGAGGAGCGGCGTGAGGTGCTCAACGCGAGACGCGCGCAGGTTACTCTCGTCATAACTTGTTCATACGAGAGGCCACAGTGAGTGCACGGGCGGCGAGCGGAGCCCTGTTCCAGCACCGCTTTCCGCACCACGCTGCCAGTCTGGTCAAGCACTTAGACAACCAATTACAGTAACTAAACAAAAAAAATAAAGTTATACACAACATGAGCCTTAATCTCTCTCACAGTACTTCTGACATGCCAATAAAATCATCTCCCCTTCATCCGCAAGCAAATCGGTTGTTGGATCAGAGTCCAAGAGATCATTTACGGCAGCCAAAGTGTGAGGTATTGGAGACTGAGCACGCGCAACAGTGCGACACTGAGTCACAGCAAACATCCTCTCAAGATAAAAAACACAAAATAGATAGGTACAGAAGATAATCTCATGTATGTACTTCGGGCTCGCGGACGGCGAGCCATGGGTAGCTTGCTGTCCGACAGTCCGGTAACTGTCCGGACCAAGCCCAAGACGTCGACGGCGCGCACTGTTCCCACGCGTCTCAAGGAGTTTTCAGCGACAGAAGGGGCCCAGATGGGTCGAAGCCTACTGGGGCCTGAGTTATCCGAAAGGAACTCGAGTCCCGGTATGAAGGCTATAAGGAACTGGGTTGGGGTTTTTAATCAGTAAGAGTCTGACACTATCTCCCGCTCCACCCAAGAGCGGGGGTTGTCATACGATGATTTTTCCCACCGAAAAAAAAATATTATGTACTTCACTATATATACCTACGCTCGATGGACGGACGGATAGATAATGGAAGCAATAACGGATAGTAAGTCCGCTACTGTAAACGCTCATTAGGCGTTTGAACCAGAACTGTTCGACGAGCGGGCCGAGGCGCTCCAAGATATCTTGTCCGTGAGCGGTGTCTATGTGAGCGTTGCTCGAGGGCGCTTTGTATGTAGATTGACTTCTGTACCTGTATATTTTCTGTAAAAAGTATCTCTTTGGGATAATTTTCTGGTAAAACCATTGGCAGCATATTTCATGAAAAAAGACTTTTGTAAAGAACTATTTAAAAGCCAATTTCCGCTAAACTAATTCACGGAGACATCCCTCACGCATGAGTGCTCCTACACGGCTTGCAAGCGTGTGAATTCAATATGCCAGTGCTACGCCGGCGTGAAGCGCGCGTGAATTTTATCGGAATTTCCAGGAGATAGTCGCTTCGATGCGTTCAGTATGTACTCTTACTTATGTGGACTATTGTGGATATTTTATTATAAGATATTAAGATTTTTTTTAAATACTTAGCTTAAAAGTTCTAGAATAAAAAATACCTGAAAAAAAGGGTCAGTAACCTAACATAACTAGAAGATCGCCAAACTTAAGTGGCAGTGGACAATGCACATTACTCGCAGAACAGATGGTCGATGAAGACAAAAGATCCTGAAGTGGCGACTGCGGAAGACGTAGCGTTGGAGGGCCTCCCACGTGGTGGACCGATGACCTAGTGAGGGTCGCGGGAAATGATGGATGGGAGACGTATAGGATCAGTCGTTATGGTGACACTTTGGAGAGGCCTATGTAGGTCTACAGTAGACGTCTTTCGGCTGAAATGATGAATGATGATGATGAATTCCAACTGACTACAAAAGTGAAAATAGTGTTCCGAACCAGAATACCCCCTTAGCCGCTCCGGCTCATAGGATACTTTTTATCCCGGAGGTATGTTCCCTTGGGATAATTTTCTGCTATCACGCGGACGAAGCCGCTGGGAGCAGCTAGTAATAAATATTGACGAAAATGACAAATTTCAGAAAAAAGCCCTAACTGCCACTTTTCTTAAATGCCCAAATAATAAATCATAAAAGATTGAATTCAAGCGCCGTTCAAGCCAGCCCTGGAGACGTACATAGGTACCTACTTTTATTCAAATCCAAAGAAAGTTGTGTCAAAGTTAGGATCGAGTTGGCACTGCGGCGAATCACGTTAAAATTATATGGCGAGTTCGCCCCAGTGGGTAGAGGCGATTAAAATATCAGGCGTTTGTTGAATTGACGAGGATAGTCTGTGGCTTGGTTGTAAGACGTACGGCGCTGCGTCACCGGTACATGGTTGACATCCCACCCATACGCACAAAGCGTTTTGGGAACACATTTATTGTGCGTACAGCCAAGGAGTGGAATTCCCTGCCGGAGTCTGTGTTTCCTGATAGCTACAACTTGGGGGTCTTTAAGTCAAGAGTGAATAGGTTACTTCTAGGTAAGCGTGCTCCATCGTCGACCATATCATCGCTTACCATCAGGTGAGATGGTGGCCAAACGCGAGCCTATCAATAAATAAAAAAAAAAATATTGTAATAATATCAAATAAACAGCTAAATATACATACAGGGTTATTTGTAAAACACTGGCAACCTCTCAGGACTATGTTACTAACATCAAAATTAACAACTTTTGTTCTCGCAAAAGCAAAAAAAGTTTTTTTTTTTGTGACGTAACTACAAAATTGCCATTTTTAGATTTTTTCCTATACTTGTGCTATGAGACCTTGCTTCAAGATAATTTCAGGATTCTAGGTCAACGGGAAGTATCCGATGAATTTTGATTCCCTTGAGAGTGTCAAAATATGCGTTTTGTGTTATCTTTTTTTAGTAAACTATACTTATAATATATGTAATACATCTAAGTAAGAATATTTCTGTGAGTGAGCAGTGGTGAGCGAGTAGTAACGGCCCCGAGTTCGAGATTTAGGTCGCGGGTTCAACCCCAGCCGGGCATATTACTTTGTGTAATATATTTCATCACCGCTGCTCTCAAACGGTGAAGGAAAACATCATGAAGAAACCGGCATGTCCTAAAACTAAAAACTTGAAGACTTGTGACATCCACCAACCCGCACTAGGTCCGGGTGGTGGATTACGACCCATTCACTCTCCTAGACAAGATGTTTGAGTCCCAACTGTGGGAACATTATAAGGCCGAGTGTGTACGAGTATGTATAAAATATATCTTGTTTGCTTTGTACAAATAGCCTCATCTTTCCATAAAACTAATAATTCTATACCAAAAACTCAATAGCTATTAAACCTAAAAATTGGCTCCAATTTTTCTCACAACCACCATCTCCCAGCGTTGTCTGTATAATTGAGGACATTAATAAAACGGTATCAGCAGACTAAATGAAAATTTATTCCCTCACGAAATTAAACACGAAAAAGTTAACGAATTAGAGTCAAGGGCTTGCACGATTTACAAGTTCTTGGACGAAATTTAGTGGTTCTAGATTTAATCGTTTTTAGAACAAAGAGGCTGTGAGAGAATTGGTATTTTTGGTGCAATAAACACTGAGTTTTATGTGTTCTTTTATACATAAAAGACAAAGTTCTAACTCACTTACTGACTTATGAATGCTCAGCCCTAACTCTTATGCCAAAAACACTGAAATTTTGCTCAAAGGTTTTTTTTATAATTAGTACTACAAAGATTTTAAAAGTACTAGAAAGAATAAGAAAAACTCTTCCGAAATTCATATAGATACCAACGGAAGTCCAAAGTTTATATGAGGGAAAAATAAAAAAAAAAGTATCATATATGCTTTTTTTTTTTTTTTTTTTAATTCGTATAAACTAGTGCTTGACTGCGATCCCACCTGATGGTAAGCAGTGATGCAATCTCTGATGGTGAGGCGCACTAGTTTATTAAAAGCCTATTCACTCTAGCCTTGAAGATACCCAAATTATAATCGGACGGGAAAACCACAGCAGGCAAATTGTTCCATTCCTTCGACGTACGCGGTATAAACGACGAGGCGAAACGCTTACTAGACATAATGTTCTACTCGTGTGCCAAAGTTTTTGTGTAAAGGAGTAACAACAATATTACTAACTTTAATATGTACTAGCTGCTACCAACGGCTTCACTCGCGTGAAAGTACAAAATTATTCTAAGTGCTTTTTCAAGACATGATCTAAACTTGTACCAAATTTCATCTCAATCCATTCATCCATGTAACCGTGAAGGGGTAACATACATAAAGACGCATTCACAAACTTTCTATACGAAAACAATATCGTCAGCATTATTTAAGCCGAAGACGTCCAGTGTTGGACATAGGCCTCCCCTAAGTGTCCCGCAAGTAACAGTCCTGTGCGTCCCGCATCCATCAGATTCCCGTAAACCTTACCAGGTCATCAGTCCACCCCGTAGGAGGCCTTCTAACGCTACGTCTTCCGATACGAAAACAATATATCATCTGCCAAAAACCATGAACAATTTATTAATGGTGCTAAAACTATCCCTAACTCCCCGTCCATAAACACAACTATAAACCGTTCATCAACACTTGTTCAATTAGGACCAAAACCAATCTTGAACAAGTCCACACAAGCCAGAACACGGACTCATTAACAACATATCAACTACTTTGTGTCCTTTCTATAGGACATGTCCTATATATAGGACGTGTCCTTTATGTAGGACGGCCGAAGCCCCATCTAGTAATCCAATGGTTGTTGGGCAAAGTTGTTTATTAATTGACAATTTATTGGGCAATACACTGTTATTGGGAAGGGAGGGTGAAGGGATATTAGGATGTTAGGGCGGTTCCCAAGTTTGTTGGAGTGTTAGGTTGAGGGTACACTGGCTGCGGAGTTGCTGCTTCTACGACAAAAATATTTCACAAGGTATAACTAGAACATAGCCATGCCATGTTATGTTTCTGCACCACCCTAAGGTCGACTGGCAGATAATGCCTAAGGCATTAAGTCCGACTTTGTTCAACTCTGTGCATAAAGATTTAAATAAATAAATAAATAAACATAGACTACCTGGTTACTAATTTTTAACCAACTTACAAAAAACGGAGGAGGTTCTCAATTCGGTTGTATTTTTTATCGATGGAAATTTAAAACATAGCTCAGGCCCGCCATAGTCTTAACGTAGTTCCTGGTAACCAGTCAACTTAATACCCCAAAAACTATGGCCATATATTAGTTTTCCACATGTTGCAATAGTTTTCCTTCAACCGGGGGTTGTCCTTGGATGTACTAGCATAGCACATACAGGAATAATCACCGGTTGGTACCACGTTCCATTAAAGTATCTAAAAGGGCCTCTGCGAGTTGATTTCGGCTCCTCGTACGCCTTCCAAAGGTCCAGGACCCTCAGGGTTCTGAGATAAATAAATATCTAAATAATAACAACATTTATTTGCTAAAAACACGGTATACGAGATGTTAACAGAGAGTAAATAAAAACAAACATCGCACCTCCGCTCAAATAATGTCACAACTCAAAAAAAATGGACTTTAAATTGTAATAAATTTAGGGATAAATATATAAAATGGGTCTCCTGTGGGTAAATAATTGAACTTTAAATAGACACTACACTACCTGAACATATTAAAGTATGATGAATTCTGAAATTAATAGCATAATTATCAGCAAATTAAGCGGAGGTGTGACATGTTTCGCTTAGTATTAGCATGCAAATATTTGGTATGCACATAATAACATACAGAGATGTTAGCCACCTCAATAAAAGATAAAGGCGAGCGGATGCACTAAGTTGTGGCAATGAACTAAAAAATAACTTAATTGGCTAATAGCATCCAGAAATCAAAGTGAATATCGCTATTTACGTCTGAATTGCGTTTAATCTTATTAAGAGGTAGTTTTTTTTGTATAAAGTTTTTTTTCTCTCTCTAAAACAAAAACTTTACCTCTCACCGTTGCTTAACCGACTTCACATAAAAGAGGAGGTTCTCAATATGGTTGTATTTTTTTTATGTTTCTTAACTTAGAAATTCGTGATTTATGTACCGATTTGCCAAAATATATACACACTTACAGATTCGATCCAGTTCTGAGGATGAGATCAAAGAGGAATTGAGGGAACTCCTCAAATACTATAAGCACATACATAGCGATTTTGGTATTTTTTAGATGCGGAAAAATGCGTATACAAAATTACTTTTAGTTTATGCGAAACCTGAATATAGTTTATTCAGAATCAGTAACTTAATGGATTCCAATAGTTTTTACACCATGTATTTATTTATCTATGTACTCACAAACACTTGGAAAAGAACAAATAAGGATAAAAGAGTACAAAGGATCTGCTTATTTCTAAGAAAATTTCTTCCAGCAGACCTGTGACAGGACAATTGGATAAGATACGTAGACACAGTGTGTATAAATTTAAAAAATAGACAAAATATGTAATTAAATAAACTATAATTACCATGTTATATTTCTACGCTGACATAACAAGCTTGTAACTTTGTGATTTTTCATGATACAGCTATGTTTTTTTTTTTTACAAAAACATTATATGCACGTTTTGGGTTTCGCATATACTAAAACTAATTTTATGTACCTAGGCCACAGACAGCTTGACTTCTAAGAAAAACCTATCTCATCATCAAATTGCCTCATTTTTGCTAGACCTAGACCTACCCTCAAATTACTTTAAACCAATTATCCCCCTCCCAGCCTCTAAACTAAACACCCCGTACTTTACATGTAAGGCCTATTGAACGATCGCTTAACCAACTTCGGCACTACACTGCCGAGCAATTTTCAGAGCCCAGCCGATAAATTGCGAGACCATACAGCTAATAAGTGGCAAGATAGTGTACTGTAGTGTTGGGATGATTTATGTCGATAAATGTTGTAAGCATGATAAAGTGTGTGACTAACAATTAGTGTTTTACACACAAATGATATTGTCCGATATCGTAAATGAAGATTTTTTTTATTATTGTAAGGCCAGTGGCTTTGTCTGCGTCAACAAGCTTCAGACCCCCGTTTAGTAAAATTCTATAGATTTAAGGACAACCGACAAAGTTTTACTCGTTAATGTAAGGATATTGAATATTAATGTCCTAACATTTTATAGTGTAACCTTAATTACAGGCTGCCGCGGCATTCATCCTTACTAATATAATAAAAGCGAAAGTGAGTTTGTTTGTTTGTTACGTCTTCACGCCTAAATGGCTTAACCGATTTTGATGAAACTTGGTACACGGATAGACCATGTCCTGGAATAGCATAGGATACTTTTATCCCGGAAGTATGTTCCCTTGGGATAATTTTCTGCGGGCGAAGCCGCTGGGAGCAGCCAGTAATATTATAAAAACGAAAGTAAGTTTGTTTGTTTATTTGTTACGTCTTCACGTCTAAATGGCAAAACCGATTTTGATGAAACTTGGTACACGGACAGACCATGTCCTGGAATAGGACAAAGGATACTTTTATCCCGGAAGTATGTTCCCATGGGATAATTTTCTGCTATCACGCGGCGAAGCCGCTGGGAGAAACTAGTAATATTATAAAAACGAAAGTGAGTTTGTTTATTACGTCTTCACGCCTAAATGGCAAAACCGATTTTGGTGAATTTTGGTACAGAGATAGTTGGGACCCTGGAGACGGGCATATAGAAGAAGTCACTTGACCACTATTTCACGTGCTGGAAAAAGATGATGTGGTCGCTTGCCCAGAAGGAACCTATACTCTTGACCTAAAGATCTAGGTTGTAGCTATCAGGAAACCAGGCTTGTACGAGTTCGATATAAATGCAACTCGAGGAGGCTATTTTCATGCACTCCAAGAAGTTTTCATTTCTCTGACTGACTGATTTCTTGATAATTAAAAAAAAATCCTCTAAATGGTTTATTTTAAATAAAAGCTTCTATTCTATTAAAATCTTAAGATAAATAACCACACCGTGTTCTAAAAAACCTTGATTGAATATCAAAATAACAATCTTCACGATATAATCCTTTAAAACCTTATATAAAAGCGAAAACTACGAAAAAGGCAAAAAAGATTAAATCAATGCGGGTAGCAAGAACCGGCTTATATTTCAGACCTAATTTCCCCAATCGCTTTTACTTATCACAATAAAAAAAAACCCGGTCATGTGCGAGTCGGGCTAGGTCACTGAGGGTTCCATACCTTCTGTTGCAAAACAATCACGTTTGTTGTATGGGAGTCACACTTAAATATTTATTTTATTTTGTTTTAATATTTGTAGTTATAGCAGCAACCAAAGGCAGTCATTTGTGAAAATTTCAACTGTCTAGCTTTCGCGGTTCATGAGATACAGTCTAGTGATAGACAGACAGACAGACGGAGTCGTAGTAATAACAATAATAAAAATATTTATTTCTCACATGCTAAAAATACAGACAATCTTACACTAAGAACCATTGCTAAAAATTTTTGTTTTCAGGATCGCTGGTGCCTGTGAAATACAGGTCACCAGGTCCCCACCTCTTTCGAGTTACATAATTAGTAACTTAAATATTAATACAGCAAGTAAGACAAATTATATTTGGTAACTTTAAATATGCCAACAGTGTGGATTTTTTTTTAAATAACAAAAAATAAATATTAATAGGGTCCCATTTTACCCTTTGATTACGGAACCCTAAAAAATCGGGATAAAACCAAGGCCGATCCTCACAAAAAGGTCTAAATCTTGGTCCCTAGATCCCTGGACACAGCTATCCACAATAATTAGGTTAAGTAGAACAGTTCTAGGACAACGGGACCGCAACTTGACGTTTAGGATCTTGGCTGTCATCCCCACGTCTTGTGGGGGGCTACACGCGGTCAGATTATTGCCCTTCAGATATTTATTTGACGTAGAATGGAAGAGGTTTTTTTACTGGACAGTTTAGTTTTGTAAAATTTTTGTTTCTTTTTATTCGTATGAAAGTAATAGAAAAGAGGTGTAGTTTAACTCTTTGTAGACCTCCAACAAGGTGGTCTGATGACCTGGTGAAGGTTGCGGGAAGCCGATGGATGCGAGACGCACAGGAACGTTCGTTGTGGCGACGCTTGGGGGAGGCCTATGTACAACAGTGGACGTATATCGGCTGAAATGATGATGATGGTGATGATGATGATGAGGTCTCTACAGCTATGGAGTCTGTGCTTCCTAAACTTCAACCTACTTATATTATAAAGAGGTGAAGTTTGTCATTTTGGTTGTAGAAGGTAATCTTTGGAAGTACTGGTCTGATTGCTAAAATTGTTTCATCAATAGAAAGCTGCTTTATTCCTGAGTGACAGATATTTTATATACGCGGGCGATGCTACGGGTAAAATCTAATTTAACAGAGTGAATAGATTATCAAGAGACCATATTATTTACTATCAGATGAGATATTGGTCATGCGCAAATCTCTATAATTAGTCAACAATGGAGCACTCTATTGCCTGAATGTAATTTATCTGTACTTTTCTTGGACTGACTGACATTTGATTAATCAAAAGTACCTATAGGTAAATGGTCTATTTGAAATAAATGTTTTTAATTTCATTTGATTTGTAACCTATTTTAAAAATAGATTAATTTATTACCTATTTTAAACCAGTGGATCATATTTTTTTAAAACATAAAAAATCTTTTACCTTAGTACCTACTTATTAGATTATTACAGAATACCTACTATAGATTATATTTTCAAAAGCCAACAATCTTTACTTATTTTTCAACTAACATCGATATCGACGTCCCCACATCACTAAAAGTAATGGGGTCGGGAATTTTACCACCTTGCAATATTGGGGGTCGATAGGATCTCAGGGGTGGTTCCACCCGTGTTGGACACCACACGAATATGTATGTACCAATATTTGAGTAGTAGCGAGTAATTAATGTTAGGATTGTTGAGAACTTACTGGATGAAGATTAACTTAGGTTATGTCTATAACTATATTTGATTTTAGTTGGGGAAGTCGGGGCTTTTAAAGGGTAAAACGGAACCTTACTACTAAGACTTCACTGTATGTTCGTATGTCTGTCCGTCCATCGTCAGCTTGTATCCCTGTAATGACTGCCAAAGATCTACGAATGACAACCAGGAGGAACGGCTTTACGTGCTTGTTAAAGATGTCTAGGACAAAACAAACCAAGTGTAACTTAATTATGCCGCATCCAGTTGTTCGCACTCTGTGTATGTTTACGATTTAACTATGCAAGTATTTTTCTTGCCTCCCCTCTACCGCCGATTGTACATACGTCTGTACAACTTGAGTGACCTTGAAAAAAATGCTTAATTGTCGTTTCGTACACACGGTGGTACTAAATTTCAGCCCATAATATTGGTCTCTATATGTTCATTTTTTCCTCGAAAAATCCAGTTTTTTTTTTTTGTTATATTACG
This sequence comes from Mythimna lalbum, assembly GCA_949319445.1. Lineage (NCBI taxonomy): Eukaryota > Metazoa > Arthropoda > Insecta > Lepidoptera > Noctuidae > Mythimna > Mythimna lalbum. Next base: position 14,859,812 of record OX439370.1, on the reverse strand, counting down.
TAAAAACGCGCAATTACGTAATAATATACCCAGCTTTGACAACACGTACGTGCTACTAGTAACATTTGTAGGTAAATATTTTTTTTAAGTTTTCTCATGTAAATGAATTGTAAATTCTTATAGGAAATAAAAATATCTCAAACCTCATAAACGATACGATTAACTTAAAACACTATCACTATAAAGACCTGCAGTCCCAACAAAAAACTTAAACCATTTTCTCTACAAAGTCCTTCTCTGCACATTCTTTACAAACTTATCCTTTGCCCAGAATACTTATTAGCAGGATCCTCGCTAATTATGCCAGATAAATTACCTTGCCGTGAGAAATACTGTAATAGTGCTAGCGATGGATAGGCTACCTGTTAACTGGCTATTTTAGAGGTGCTAACTTTAAAAATGGTACGCTTCGGAATGAATTTTGGTGGTAGTACCTTTATTTTAAAAGGGGTAATTTTGTCTTCTTGTAGATTTGGTTGGTTTGGTTGTAGATTGTGGTATTTTCAAGATATATTCGGATCATCTAATGACATCCCCCACTCTTCGGTGGAGTAGGATAGTGTATCAGACTTTTGCTGCCATACCAAGACCAAGTCTGTTTCCGAAAGGAATTTCAGAAACAGACCCTTGGCCCCAGTAGGCTTCGACCCTGCGGGGCCCTTGTCCTTACTGACATTTCCGAGGTGAGTGTGGTACGCCCCGTCTATGACTTGGGCTCAGTCCGGATGGTTACTGAACAGTCGGATGGCGAGCTACCCATTACTCGCCGTCCGCTAGCCCGTACTTATGGTGGCTGGAAATAGGCGTAAGGATCGCTCCCTCACGTATACCCTTAGCTACTACGGTATCTTAGCTCTTACTGATTTATGCTTAGCTCCTACAGTCTCCAGCTCTCACTAATTTATTATTAAGACCATTGATCATAACAAATTCCCCCTCCATTCAAACTAGGAACATCACCAAATGTCCAACGGCCCACTCGTCCCGCAACATAATATAGGAAGCAAGATAAATGAATTAGGGCCCTTAATATACAGCAATTTGTCGTCAGCCTAATAGATTCCTCCTAATTATTATCTTCCCACCTAATATGTAACAGGCCTAAACGGGAAAAATATTTTTATAGACTCATTTGTTTTTAGTGGTGATATGAGTTACGATTGAGAGCAGTGGTGGCCGAGTGGTAATGGCCCCGGCTAACGAGTTGTAGGTCGCAGGTTCGAACCCAGCCCGGCGCATTTTACTGTCCCCTTGCTGGGCAAAGGCCTCCCCTAAGTCCTTCCAAAATTTCTTCTCCTGCGCTGTCTCTAACCAGTCCCCGTGGTAGGCGTCCAAATCATCCCGCCACCTCTTTCTAGGCCGGCCTCGACGGCGCCTTCCCTCAGTAGGAAGTAGGAACCCACTGTGTGGCGATGTTTGCCCAGCAGTCCCTGTGCATGCGGCCGACATGACCCGCCCAGTCCCATTTGAGCCTGGCAGCTTTTTTGCCCACGTCTATTATACCTGTTAAGGAGCGCAGCGTGTCGTTCCGTATTCGGTCAGTTCTTCTTACGCCCAGAATGCTGCGCGCTCCATAGCTCTCTGGCAAACCCCAAGGCGAAATTTTTGTAGTTCGGTGAGAGACCAGGTCTGAGCACCGTAGGTTAGGATGGGCAGGATACACATGTCGAGGAGTTTACGCTTCAGGGAGATCGGCAGATCACCCTTCATTATCGTCCAGGCGCATTACTTTATGTAATTTCAGTCCAGGCGCATTACTTTGTGTAATTTATTTCATCACCTCTGCTCTCAAAACAGTGAAGGAAAACATCGTGAGGAAAACGGCACGTCCTAGAACCAAAAATTCGAAGACATGTGACATCATCACCAACACGCAATGGGCCCGCGTGGATTACGGCCCATTCCCTCTCCTTGAGAGGAGGCCTGAGTCCCAGCAGTGAGAACATTAAAAGGCTGATGATGATGAGTTACGAGTACTACTATGTATTTGGATTCGTTCGTTCCTTGAAAGCGAAAATATATTATTATTCCTTATAGTTGAGAGACTCTAGCAGTGTCCTAAAACAGTGATTTCCTGAAGCCTCCTGGCCGTTAGGTAATAGATTTGAAAAAAATATTTGTTTATTGGGATTCATGAACAACATTATCAAACAGGTATTGAATTATTCTAAAATAATATTTAGCGATTTTGCAACTTTTCCCTGCTCTTTCGAAACGGATTAGATCTTTAGAAACATTTTTGCACTTAAAAAATTCTTCAAAGTAAACATAGTAAGTATATGTAAATGAATCAATATTTCGCAAAGAAAATGGATTTAAAGATCAGCGGGGCTCTATCTGGGTGCAGCTAGCCAGACTCGAACTGCCGCCTAGGCGGATACGAGAGTATTATCACAGAAGCACGCACCGACTGCTTCCATGCCACTATGCAAAAGCGTGCCGCGTCTATGTTGCGCAGAGTGAGGGGTAGCACCAACGCCGCACTGGCGATGTTTGCTGCAAGGATGGACTGCTATATCCTTAGGCATTGTAGTGACCCACATGTAGCAATACAAAAGAAACCACTATTTTGAATTTGTAAATGTAGGTATTGTAAATAGTTAAATTTTAATGATTAATTTTATATTGACGATTTGTTTATTTATTATTTTTATAATATTAATGTAATTATTGTGTTATTTTTATTAATTAATTCAATTTTCAAGGCATTTTTAATTCCTTAATTCGGTAAACGTTGTTGTAAATTGTGTGTGTTAATTTAATGATATGGGTGTAACTTACCTGAATAAAGATTATTATTATTATTATTTATATACTCGTACCAGTACATAAATAATACAGCTATCTTTCATCACTTTGACAAAACAACCTCGCATCCTATATCAGTAATAGACACCGCACTAATAGGGGCGGCTATCCCCTATTATCGTCCGTCTGATTGACTGTGATCACCAATCAGGCGACCTGGCATAATATACTGTAATTGAAAGGGAAGAATTACCTTTCGGCAAATGAAAGGTTAATTAATACGTGATTACGATCTATGAGAAGTATATTGGACGAGAAATTGTGAGGAGAATGTTTTGGCGTCTTTACTTTCTTTTTTGTTTATGTTTTTGGCTTCGTATAAATAACTAGCTTTCCGCCCGCGGCTTCGCCCGCGTGGACTACAGTTTATTTCATGAATCCCCAAGCGACCACCGGTGGCCGCGCATCTATTGTCTTACTATTGTGTCTCTAATTGACGGTATCTGAAGGGTTAAATCGCGTGGGCGGAGACCCGTGCTCAGCAGTGGAATTATAGGTAGCCTATGTGTTATTCCAGTGTCTCTTCTACCTACCTACCAAATTTGATCTAAATCCGTTCAGTAGTTTTTGTGTGAAAGCGTAACAGACAGTCAGACAGAGTTACTTTCGCATTTATAACATTAGTAGGGATGTCATTCAGGAATAAAACAGCTTTCTATTGGTGAAAAAAATTTAGCAATCGGACCAGTACTTTCAGAGATTACCCCCTACTAAACTTACAAATTTACCTCTTTATAATATTAGTATAGATTTATTTATTAACCACTAAATGACTCAGTGAACTTCGTTCTTCGATATAAAATAATACTTGGCTGCGATCCCACTTGATGGTAAGCAGCTATCTCTGATGGTGAAGTGCACTAGTTTATGAGTCTATTCACTCTAGCCTTGAAGTCACTCGAATTTTAATCGGACGGGGAGACCGCCGACGTACGCGGTATAAACGACATGAACCCTAGCCAAGTTACTAATCTGCAATAGTTAACGCTAGTAGAAAGTTTCAAATGTTCGGGAATGAAGTCATGTCAACGCTCAGACACGTGGTCAGAACAAAAGAATTCGCGGCAAGGTCAACTCGAAGCGTTCGACGCAAGCGAAACGGTTGTAACTTGGTAAGGGGGGCTGTTTCCTTAGTTTCCATTTGTATTAAAGTACTATAATTGACGCTTGGGTTTAGGTTTATACATAGATTTTGGCTAAAAACTTTAATTTTTGTCAAAGTATCCACTGACAAGCAGCTTGAACTGATGACAATCTCATAGGTTGACCCAGAACATACTCATAAAAAAATATCTGAAAGGATCAATCCTATTTGAGGACCCAAAGTTGATCAAATGTTATACTTTCCTTTCATAGTGTAAGGCATTGTGCATAGTACGAGCGTTTTTCAAATCTTATAGCCTTTAGCATTTAATAACAGACACAGCTAGATTTGAAATAGACCTCATTTTGTTAGTCGCTAGCAACAACGCGAAAAGCTTCTTATAATGCAATACGGCATCATCAGATAGATTCTGAAGGAGAGAGAAGAAAGAGAGGAATGAAGATAAGAGGAGAGGTTTGTCAATTCCTAAGAAAGATATCTGAGTCATCGTGCCATGTTCTTCTTGGTCTACTGCAGCATCTTTTTTTATCATCATCATCATCATCGTCATTTCAGCAAAAAGACGTCCACTGTTGGACATAGATCTCCACGAGAGTCGCCATAACGATCAGTCCTATGCGTCTCGCATCGATCGGACCCTCACTAAGTCATCGGTCCACTTTGTGGGATCCTTCCAACGCTCCGTTTTTCAGTACGTGGTCGCCACTCCAGAATATTTCGTCCCCATCGACCATCTGTTCTGCGAGCTATGTACCTTGTCCACTTTTCTTGCTATTACAGGGCACTAGTTTTACGTGTCTTGACAAATAATCACCTGGAGCTGGTTAGTTAGTTAGTTAGCCCATTTACGTCCCACTGCTGGGCGAAGGCCTCCCTCTCCCTTTTCCACACACATCTGTCTTCAGCCATTGCGGGCCAGTCCCTCCGGTAGTTATCAAGCTCATCTTCTAGGTAGTTATTAAGCCTTGTTCTGCCGCAATGTCGCCTTGCATTTAATGGGACCCAATAAGTGGCTCTGTTAGCAAACAGCTCATCCGACATGTCCGGCCCAATGCCACTTTAGAGTGGCAGCTTTTCGGGTAACATCTTTAATCTTAATTTTGGCCGCTCTGTGTTCTTTACGTGGTCGGAAATTCGAACACCCAGAATACTGCGCTCCATGGCTTGGTGACAAACCTGGAGCCGGTAACGAATAAACAAAAGAAGGACACAGAACTACATGATAGATGCCTAAATAAAAACGCTGTTCCAAAAACAATAGGTAACCAAAGATCGCCCCGCTGAACGCTTTGCTTATAAACACTGCTTGAACCATAAACTGAAACACTGATCTGGCATTTTTTTTACTACTGCCAAAAATTGAAGATCGGTGTGAAGATGTGATCTCTGGATTATTTCGTCCTATAGAGTTTTAGCCAGCGGCTACACTCTCGTTGTCTATCCCAAAGGAATTATACATTTTTTTCTCATAAATAAGTAGCTCTCGTATACAGCAAGCAGTCAACTTTCGGTTCTTTTGTATGCGAATGAGTTACCGTAATAGGACCAGAACGATACCGGCACGAATCTTGAGCGCTGACCTTCACTTGCGCAGAAGTCAAATATCGGGCCTAATTAGTAGTATGAAGTGAGACATGGGACCGGGGAGTGTCAGTGATTGGCTCGCCGCGCCATCTTGTCATAGATGTCACTCGTGATTCGTTCCCTGCGCTTGCTGCATATATCTAACAACGACGACGATTGGCTCGCCAATGTATGGAATGCGCAAAGCGATATCCACTCTGATGCCGAATGCTTAAGATTCGAGTCGGTACCTAAACATGAGGAGAATGCCCATAAAATGCTCGGCTACTGATAGATCTAAAATCTATTTAGTATAAAATAATAATAAATAAATTCCTAAAAATATATAATTTTTTTAACTTTGCCACTTTCTCAGTACCAATTATAATATTTGCTTGTCTGTTTGACCTGACAGGGTAACATATAGTCACCTTTACCTAGCTTGCAATCTTAATAATAGAAATAGTAGAATTAGTGCTTGGTTTTTCTATGAATTAATATAATTCCATTTTTATGTATCTTTAATCTATTTAAAAAACATCATCAGCCTTTTAATGTTCCCACTGCTGGGACTCAGGCTTCCTCTCTAGAAGAGAAAATGGGCCGTAATCCACCAAGCGGGCACAGTGCGGGTTGGTGAATGTCTTTCTTGTGTGAATAAATGTCTTTAAAACCAATGCCATGCCAATATTAATTATAATCAAATAACTTTTGAAATAGAAAATGTATTGATATTATGGTATTTTTTTTTTTGTATTAAACACAATACCGAAAAAATATTTGTTTTGATTTGAAATTGTTTCGTACAATTTGGAAAACAATGCGACGTGTATTTCTCTTTGTTCATATCAGGTATTTTTGTATAAATAAAGTGGGCATTCCTCTCTAACTACATAAAATATTAGTTCAATAGGTACCTACTACTTTTAAATTTGTCCATAAAAAAGAGCTGGCTTGAAAAAATAATTTCATTTTCTGAGAGCAAATGCTGCGAAAATGCAGGATTTATTTTTAAAATTGAAATTGAATTTCGTTGGTTCTAAAATCAATTTGTTTTAAGTGTTTTTTCTGATCTTATTTTTGCTGAGCTAGCCGTATCTTTAAGTGGGCTGTGCATACATGAATACTGTTAGTATCATGCTGACTCGTGTAGTGTAATTGAGTTGAGAGATACCTTGTTATATCGATAAAGACATAAATTCTAATTGGAATTAATTCTAATCCTTCCTAATATTATAAAAGCGAAAGTGAGTTAGTTTGTTTATTTGTTTGTTTGTTACGTCTTGACGCCTAAATGGCATAACCGATTTTGGTGAAACTTGGTACACGGATAGACCATGTCCTGGACATAGGATACTTTTCATCCTGGAAGTATGTTCCCTTGAGATAACCTTCTGCTATCGCGCGGGCGAAGCCGCTGGGAACAGCTAGTTAATAATAAATTACAGACTGTTTAGGGTTCTGTAGTCAAATGGCAAAAACGGTACCCTTATGGATTTGTCATGTCTGTCTGTCCGTCCGTATGTCACAGCCACTTTTTTCTGAAAATATAAGAACTATAACTGTTGAAACTTGGCAGGTAGATGTATTCTGTGAACCGCATTATGATTTTTAGACAAAAATGGAAAAAGAGCATCTGTGTTGTATTGTAGTACAAAATAAATTTGAATGTAATAAAGATGCAAAGTTTTTTTTTATTATTATTGATGGTGGTCAAACGCGAGCCGCGTTTCATCATATCATCTCACATCTTTTGGTTTGTAAGAGGTAATAATCATCTAAAGTACTGGTCCGATTGCAAAAATTTGAGCATCTATAGAAAGCTGCTTCATTCCTGAGTGACATAAGCTATATTTTATGTACGCAGGCAAAGCCGCGGGCAAAAGCTAAAATGTGCCTGTTTAAAAAACAAACTCTCAACTTTATTTTAATTTTTTATTTTTCTTTCATACTATTATGTTTATTTCTTCTTAATTTGAATCTAGACGTGGAATTGGATAAATGCAGAGAACGAGAATAAGAAAAAATATTCAGTTATGCAATTATTAAAAAGCTTTCTTTTCCGACTCGACTTGACTCAGATCATTTTTAACCGATTTCTAAAAAAGGAGGCGGTTCTCAATTCGGATGTTTGTATTTTTTTTTATGTTTGTTCGCGTATAACTTTGTCGCTTGTCAACCGATTTGAAAAGTTCTTGTTTTGTTAGAAAGGGTATACTTCCCAAATGGTCCCATAGTTAAGTTGGGATCTGATGATGGAATCTTGGCGAAATCGAGAGAACTCCTCAAATTCAATTAATTTTTTAGTGAAGTCGGTTATTTTTTTTTTAACCGACTTCTAAAAAAGGAGGAGGTTCTCAATTCGGATGTTTGTATTTTTTACGAAACATTTTAGATACCACAAACCTATTTATTAACAATTACTTTATTTGCCTCTTCCAGTCCCACCAAACAAGACCGTAATCTCCGGACTAACCGACTACGCGATACAGGGCACCCTGGTGACCCTCACCTGTACAGCATCAGGAGCCAAGCCCGCCGCCACCATCCAGTGGTACAACGGTACGCAGAAGCTGATCACAGAGGAACAGAACATCCACGTGAGTACTTTTTGATTATTTTGTAGAAGACAGATTAAAAGGAGTCAAAAAATCCAAAGACCATACAGGTATATAGGAACCCCCAGCACGAGAAGTTGGTGCGGTGATCCAGCGTCACTGGGTCGATGGTTCAGTTCTGGGACACGATGTCGCTCACTGCGCGTCCAGCGGAACCTGGGCAGGGATCGTATGTGTACAAATAAAACTATCTTGGGCCCACATAGGCCACGTACGCTGATCTGGACGCGTCGGTTTCCATACATTTTATATAGCAACTAGACTTGTAGAGCTACTCTTGATCCACGCCACGCGACGTCCTTCTACGTACAAATCAAGGTAGAACAAGATTGCTCACACGTGTGCCACTCACGCCGTACTGGACGCGTCGGTTTCTATACATTTTATATGGAAACTAGACTTGTAGAGCTGCACTTGATCCACGCCATTCTACGTACAACGTACAACAGCACCCCTAGCCAAGTTACTAATCTGCAATAGTTAACGCAAGTAGAAAGCTTCAAATGTACGGGAATGACGTCGTTTCAACGCTCAGTCACGTGGTGAGAACAAAAAATTGGCGGTAAGGTCAACTCGAAGCGTACGACGCAAGCGAAACGGTTGTAACTTGGCTAGGGGTGCAGGGTTGTTACACGTGTGCGTCAGTCTAATGTGTAATGTTGGATTATGTTTTACTTACCACCAGATACATATAGTAACATATAACAGACAAAATAGTAAATGATCACCAAAATTAAACCCGCATTTTAATGTAAAATTATAACCAAAGTTTTTACATCTTGCCGTCCTATTTAAGCAAACTGACTCCAAAAAAATAATTTTTAATTCAAAAATAGATAATGAACACCAAATTAGCTTTATATCATTGTCCTGTAAGTTCAGTGTCGCTTAGTAATGTTTGCCTTTCAAGAGTCGAATCAAACTACTATTCACTCAAAACGCACAAGGAAAAGTTGCGCATCTCAAGATTGTTTACAGAAAAATCTTAATAAGGATTAATTCTACACAATCAGGAAACACGGTGGGAGTCAAAATTCGGATAATAACCAGGAACTCGCGCCCCTAAGCTAGGGTTGTCACAATTAAAAGGAAATGCAAATACATTTAATTTGTTTGACGCTTTTGAAGTCTGTTCAACGAAAGGGAAGTCGTTATACATTGTTAAGAAGTCGTTCGGAATTGTGTTTGTGGTAGAGAGGTTTATTTAATTTGGAGGTTTAATGCAAGCCTGTTGTAACGGGGTAAATTAAAATAAGTGTTTTGGTTTACTAGTCAGAAGAAATAAGATAAGATATAAATGTGCAAGCTTATAATTAGCAATTCATAATCATCATCATTTCGGTCGATAGACGTCCACTGCTGCGCATAGACCTTCCCCACGTGTCGCCCTAATGACGGTCCTGTACGTAATGTATCACTCACCAGGTCTTTCGTCCACCACCGGGAGGCCTTCCAACGCAAATTAGCAATTCATCATCATCATCATCATCATCATTTCAGCCGATAGACGTCCACTGTTGGACATAGGCCTCCCCCAAGTGTCGCCACAATGATCTATCCTGCAATTTAATTAGCAATAATAATAATAATAATAGCGTTCATATTTCTCCGCCACATTATGGAAAAGTAACAAATTCATAAAAAAAACAATAGTTGCTCATTTGTGGGGCCTGGAATGAATTGTCAAATAGGTTACGTACTTTTTATAGTGTTATTGATACCCTGGCAAGTCGCAATGGTCCACTATTTCACCTGATGGTAAGATAATGTGGTCTACGATAAAGCACGCTTGCCTAGAAGTAACCTATTTTCTCTTGACTAAAATAACCCTAATTTGTTGGCTTCTCATGTGTCTACGTATTACATTCAGTAAGATTCCTACAACATAAAAATTATTAGCAAAATATTCACTCATTCTTAAAACAGTCGGTTATTTTAATAAAATCTTCATTTAAGACAGATAAACATAATTCGCTACATACTTTTTAAAGCTTAAAAAAACACACCCAATACTTGTTTCCAATTCAAATCTCACGTTCAAAAACCATAATTCTTCAAACAACCGATCGTTCTGTCACCATTTATAATCCACAAACAAAAAAGGTATTTCCATCTCATAAATAATAATTGCAACAGTCTCTCAATTTGACAGCCCTAAACTCGCTCACAATATGCTCAAGCCGTGCCGTATTGCAATGAGAATTGAGTTCGCGTACGTGAGTTAGTTTAAATTCGGTAATGAAGACGAGTTTGTGTCCATAGAGCTAGTGAAATACTAGAGTGGCTATGAGAACAACTCTCGAGCGAGAAGGAACTGCAAGGAGTAATGCTAGCGAAGCAATCGGCTGCAAGAGTAAAAAGAACGTCCTCACGCCCCAGCAGCCGTGGCAGAAGACACCCCGGGCATTGGGAGTCGCAAGACCGATCTCCAGCCACCGTAGACGCGAACTTAAGGACGAACAGCAATTGGCAGCTCGCCATCCTCTCGTCCTATAAGAACCGAGCTCAAATTGTCGAAGGCACAGCGTCCCACACGCACCTCAAAGAGATGTCTTGAGGACTCGTGGTCCTAGAACACAAAAAGCAGCTGAAGAAAAATAGGTGTGATATTAGTTAGTAAAAGTCTGACGGGCCTTTGGCTTCACTCTAGAGTCGGAGAAATCATTAATTGTTTTTCTGTCTCAAAAAAAAAGTGGTAACGGCCCTGACTTATAAGTTGTAGGTCGGTAGTGCCTCCTCGGCTTGTCTGCGCTCACTATGGTCCCATAGTTTGTGGTGCGTTTCCTTACCTGATGGCGTAGGTATCCGAAGTAAAATGGCATAATAGGTTCAGGACTTATCGCTGCCATATTCGAACCCCTCCTGGCGAGTTCGTCCGCTGCAGTTTCCGGAATCGGAATAGAAAAGCGATTTTGTTTTATCTACCCTAATATTACGTAATGGGCCAATTGCTAAAATTTTTACACCAATGGAAAGCTGCTTTATTCCTGAGTGACATAGACTATATTTTATGTACGCGGGCAAAGCCGCTGGCATCAGCTAGTACTGTATAAAGGTGGCATGTCTAGTCACTTCTGTGCTCTGTTCTTGTGTTAGTGACAACCCTAATACTGAGTGGGAAAATGATACATTATTTTGTTTATGGTGCTTTCTTCACGTACTTACTTGAATTGCAATAACATCATAAGATTCCCGAGGTGTGTTTAGTGAGATTTATTTTCTTTTTTTGGCTTTGCATATGTCTTAATTTTCCACTTTTTCATTTGTCTTAAAAACCTCGGTTTTTACAATAGCGTATGCTTTTTGAGATAAAAATGTAACTTTATACAACAGTATGTTGACATGCACGAAGTAAAACTTAACATTATCACGTCACCAGTCACGCATCCATTGGATTCCCTCGACCCTGACCAGGTTTTTTTTTTTACTGTCGACGGGGAAAATCATCATTGACGAAACCCGCTCTTGGGTGGAGCGGGAGACAGTGTCAGAGTCTTACTGACTAAAAACCCCGCGCCGTTCGTTCTAGCCTTCATACCGGGGCTCTAGTTTCCTTTCGGATAACCCCGACCCCGGTAGGCTTCGACCCAGATGGGCCCCTCCTGTTGCTGACAACTCCTTGAGGCGCGCGGGAACAGTGCGCGCCGTCGACGCCTTGGCTCGGTCCGGACAGTTACCGGACGATCGGACAGCGAGCTACCCACGGCTCGCTGTCCACGAGCCCGCGTCTACAGTGGCTAGAAATCGGGGCTGGAACCCCGGCGGCGACGGCGGTGAGGGCGCCGTTGCCTGATGCGGTCGGCTTCCTCCTTTGCTAGCATTACTGCTTCGCTGAAGGAGGCGACCGCCTGCCACTCCTCCTCGCTCCGGACCATGGCCTGAACCAAGACCCGGCGCGAGAGGTCTCCGCCGCCGATCGCCCCCACGATGGCACGGCGTTGCTTCGCCCAAGCAGGGCACACCTCAACTGTGTGCTCCACCGTGTCCTCCGGGCGTTCCGCACAGTGGCGGCACCCGGGCGTCTCTTCCGCTCGAATCCAATGCAGGAACCTTCCGAACTTGCCATGTCCAGTGAGGACCTGCGTCATGCGGAAGGTAAGGACGCCGTGAGGTTTTTCCAGCCGCGCCTCAAAGAGGCGACTTACCGCCATAGACCAGGTAATCGGTCCACCTTGTTGGGACCACGGGACGAATACCATCTCTGACTTTCAAAGAACCATATCTATAGATATCAAATTTTCAGCCTACCTTTTCTAAATGTTATTTCATTTTACCTGATCCACAACACCGTCCTACAATTCTATTAGAAAACAACGCGAAACTGCTTCACAGAATCCCATTTTTAACCCTTTTTTTCCGAAAAACTTTCTGTAGCCGAATTGAATTCGATTCAGCAAATCCTGGCAACTCCTAAACTTATTGCTGTAGGTACCTGTGTTCGGTGCATGGTGCTATGAAAGTTCACAGAGTAAACCAAGCATTCAGAAAGGGCTAATTAATTTTTCTGTCTGTAAAAATATTTACGGCTTTTTTGAGGTGGGAAATCATCCTATAACTTTTTTCGCTCTTGAACGGAGCGCGAAGGCGTGCCAGACATTTACTGACTGAAACCTATTCTTGTTCCTTCTTTGCCTTCGTTCCAGGGCCCCTGGGATCTCTTTTGAATCACCCGTGGCCCTAGTAGGCTTTGACCCTGTTGGGCTCCTTTTTTTTACGGTGGGCAAAAATCATTCAATGACAACCCCTGCTCTTGGGTGGAGCGGGAGATAGTGTCAGACTCTTACTGACTAAAAACCCACCCCGTTCCTTCTACCCTCTTCATACCGGGGCTCGAGCTTCCTTTCGGATAACCATGGCCCCAGTAGGCTTCGACCCAGCTGGGCTGTCCTGTTGCTGACAACTCCTTGAGGCGCGCGGGAACAGTGCGCACCGTCGACGTCTTGGGCAAGGTCCGGACAGTTACCGGACGGTCAGACAGCGAGCTACCCATGGCTCGCCTTCTGCGAGCCCGCGTCTACGGTGGCCAGAAATCGCATATACTAAAATAATGTTGTTTGTAGACAAAAAGCTAGGCTAAATCATTAACTAATTATATAATTGCCTAATTTATCCTTAAACCCAAAACCTGAGCAGCTGTTGTTTGTACAGGAAGGACAAATGGTACTCAATATTGTTAATGAAGCTGTTTCCGAGATCTTCTCTCCAAAGATATCGTCAGCCTAATTCAATGCTGATCCAGCGAACGATCGAGAGATACGGCGTTATTTTGTTGTTTTTCAGAGGGTAGACGATGCGATCCGATTAGGATATTAGAATGATCTGGGATTTAAAATGAGATGTTTAGGAAACCTGCTTGTTTGTAGTAGGGAAATATCATCAGATAAATTTCTTTAAAATTTTGTATTAGATTTTTTTCCTTTTTCGCAACATGGTACCGAAGAAATGACAGTTTTTTACTGCCTAAAAACTACCTGTAATGCGTCAGTTATTTTTTAGCTTTTATTTTTATAAACTTACAAAATATTCTCGCAAATATACTGAAAAGAGTGATAAGGTATAGTCATGAGTCTTTAGATTTATCTCTGAGGAAGTATCTGGGACTTAATATAAAAATTTAACAAATAGCCCTTTTCTGCACAACAGAATACCGTACGATATGGCACAATGATAAAAACCTTTTTATAAAAAAAAAACGACTTCACTAAAAAAAAATTATTTAATTTGAAGAGTTCCCTCGATTTCGCCAAGATTTCATTATCAGATCCCAACTTGGTGACTATGGGATCATTTATGAGATCCTTTCCAACAAAAAAAAAACAAATCGGTTGACAAACGACAAAGTTATGCGCGATCAAACAAAAAAAAATACAAACTTCCGAATTGAGAACCTCCTCCTTTTTTAGAAGTCGGTTAAAAATAACGTGAACTAAATGGGCTGTCTCAAAATCAATTAAATTTCGAATTTGTCTAACAGCGTACCTGTGTGTTCTTGCCATTAGTCCCAAATGTTGCGGTCAAGCGCAAACCTATCAATAATAAAAAAAAAAACTCTGAGTCACTTCTTGCTAATTTCTACAGTGCGTTTCACTTAAGACGTTCCTTTGCCGTAATGTTGGCAATACGGAAAAACAGTGTTGCAATATTTTTAGCAAATAAATTACTTAATATTAGGGAGATTAACTTATATTTCGTTACTTTTAACAATTGCGTTTTTTTTTTGTTTTTCTTTTTACTATTTTTGAATAAAGTATAGGGCGCTGAGCTCCATTCCGATTGTCTTGCAATTCTTTCAAATACCGAAAACGCCGTGCCGCAATATCGTATCTTTCTATAACAACGTCCTTTTAGACCTGCTTTTTTTAAATAAAGTCCCATTCCCCTCATAATTCTCCAAAAAGTGCTGCAACTACCGTTAAAATCGATTTCGTTGCGTATTTCGGGGAACAATTTTGGTAGAGTAGGCAACTCTTTCCTTTTCCCTTCTTTTTTATGTAGACAGACAGGGGAGCCAACATTACGCCAAAGGAACGCACTGTAAGGAAGACATCTAAGTCGTCCCGCCATCTCTTTCGTGGTTTGCCACGACCTGGTCGTAAATAAAATATAAAAAACATATTTTTCTTTGTATGCACAAAAAAGGTCCATTATTTCATAAAGTACATAATAAGCAGAATATCCCGCAAGTCTGCAGCACACCGCCAATGCTACGCTATACTATGCCAAGTTATATATCTTTTGTTGTAATTTCAAATAGCTGAGGAACAAAATTTTCGCAGTGACTGCCCACCTGCCACCGCTACCGGACTTCGAATATGAAATGGAGTGGAGTCGTGTAGTTATTATTAATATATTTTTTTATTTTCATTTTGTCATACATATTTTATGCAAAAAGTTCTCAGTAGTACAGTTTTCAGATAATATTTAACTACAGGAATACCAACACCAAGAAATCATCCAGTGATTTCTCCCGCTCTAGCTTTTACTGACTAAAACTACACCTTAGTTCCTTTTTACAAGCTTTTATCTAGTTTCATCTGTCTCGATGTTTTTCTGTCATCAAATCTTGTAAATTAAATTTGACCCACTTTCCGGTTACCGATTGAGCTGAAATTTTGCTTGCATGTGTAAATCAGATGGTAATGCAAAATTAATATGACAAAGAACTGTTCTGATGTTGGAACCGGAAGGTGGCTATAGGAACTTGGTAGTTAAACGACACAACCCCATCGAGTTTGGGTTCGTATGATTCGTCTTGATGAGTATTATTTCTATAAAATATAGGTATAAAAGCTTGCTATGAAAAAAAAAATATTTTCATTAAAAGCTTGTTTGTCTTGCATTCCAGGACGCCAGGGTTTCCTTTCAGAAGTCAACCCATGGACTTTACACCTTAGGTACATCACTATAGGGAACATCAATCATCCATTTTACAACCATTTCTTAAAAATAGGTATAGGTATTCCTAAAATTTGAAAATCCAATATAGGTGTCCCACAACTTCTCCACTTACTCTTTTGTATGTCAAGCATGACGCTATAACATATTCATACAAAAAGTGTTCACTCAAAAGTAATTTAATGTATTATATATTATGTATAACAAACATATACTACCACTTAAATTTCACACAATTTCAAACGCGAACATAATGTCTTATTCGTAGCAATTCAACTTGTCGCCTCGTTTACAACGTCAGGTGGATACAGAGTCTAGGTATTACATTTTGCAAACAATGTTTTAACTTAACGTTTTAGATCTAAATGTCGGGACATTTTCACTTAAAACTTAAGATGTGTTGGGTAAACTTTAGGACATTGTTCATGAATGGCTTTATCTATGTTAGCATTCAAATTATTTTATTCCTCATGGTTGGCTGATATAAGCACTTATAAAATGTCAGACACTTATTCTAAAGTCTCTCTCACTGACTGGTCTTATGGTGAAGAATTGGCAAAAAATCCACTATTAGCTTACTCTTTTAAAAGACTTACTATGTTTTCATATTTCGGTATTGTTCATCAATTTCATCAAAATCAAATCAAAAACATTTATTTCAAAAAGACTGTTTAAAGGCACTTTTGAATAGTCGAATGTCGGCCAGTCCAAAAAAAGTGAAAGATTAACGTTCCAAAGCAGATGGAGAAGAACGTGCAAGAAACTCCATGGACACTCTTTTGAATCATGTTATGAGTTACACCTAACGTCTACTCATATAAAGCCATAGTAGTTATCCTATCCACTTAAACCCTCGAGCACCAGGGGTTTACTGCCCCGGAAAATTGCACTGTTTACGTAAACCACCAAAAACGAGTGTATTGTCATCAACCCGGCACAATCAATAGAAAAATCAAACTTGTGACCGTCACTCAGTATAATAACCACTAAACCACCGAGGCAATTTCATTTCAATCAGAAATAGCAAACAAAGGACCTACACCTCAATCCTAGAAAAAGCTAATAAAAAACTAAAAACAAACAAAGTCGACGCCACCCCACTCCTGTCCAACCAAGGTGGCTACTCCAATAATTCAAATTCAATAATTCCTACAAATGAAACGCCTCCGTCTGCTACTCCAACAGTTTTATATTTCTCCGTCGAGAGAAAGCGCTCAAACTTTCTACCTTTTTCTACCCTCACAGCTTTAAATGGTAGAATGTTTGCAAGTTGATTTTAGAAACCGGCTATTGATTTTTGGTGAATAAAAGTTTTATATTGCGTTGTGTTAGTGAAAACGTTTTGTTATGATTTCTTGTGAGAACTAGGATAAAATAACTTTTTTATAGGTATACGAAACATAGTGTAAAGTCTCGCCAACCTTCGTCAAAAAAGAAGGAACCTGGGACCAGACGACTGTTAAGTCTAGTCTGGGCAACTGCCCGAGATGCAGGATTTCGAGTTTTAGTTCTTTAGTGGTGTCATAATTTTTTCGAGCAATCGAGGAGTTGCAGGTCACGGGTTCAAACCACATTACTTTGTGTAATTTATTTCATCACCACTGCTCTCAAAACGGTGAAGGAAAATATCGTAAGAAATCCTAGCACCAAACATGTCCTAGAACTAAAAATTCGAAAACGTGACATCCACCAACCCGCACTGCGCAACGACCCATTCCCTCTCCTAGAGAGGAGGCCTGAGTCCCAACAGTTAGAACTTAAAAAAGGCTGATGATGATGATCTATCTAGCTGTAACTAGAATTTTATAATACCCACGGAAGTTTCAGTACCTACTATACCTATCTTATTCTCTTCTTCCAAAAATCTCCACTTACCAACACACATAATAAGAGCCACGCATAAGTAAGCACGTATCTGCACGTATGTATGTCTGTATTGTATGTGGATGTTCGCTATTTACACATAATTAAACGCGTGCAGGAAATGAGCACGCGTCTGAACATTTACGATGTTTTCTACTACCTAACTCTATACAGAGATCTATTTTTGTCTAGATGTTGCTCTGTTTTGTGTGGTATTAATAATGTTGCGTGTGGAGGGGGAGAGGGAGGCCACAGAAAAGATGGATTGATTGTGTGAGAAGTGATATGAAAGAAAAGGGAGTTAGTGATAGCGTGACGAGTGACAGGACAGAATGGAAGAAAAAAACGTGTTGCGCCGGCCCCAAATAAAACGGGACAAGGCTGCAAGGGCGGGAAGATGATGATGATTATGAATAGTGTTGCGTGTATTTTACGTGGCTATTGGATCCTAAGTTTACCTAAACTTTTGTTTTTAATTCATAATTTCTAACAAGTGCTTGACTGCGATTCTACCTGATGGTTAGCAGTGATGCAATCGGTGAGGTGCACTGGTTTATTAAGAGCCTATTCACTCTAGTCTTGAAGACACTTTTTTTCTGTTTTTTTTTTTTTAGTTGGGAATTCATCCAATGATTTCTCCCGGTCTGGGGCAGAGCGGGTGGGCAGTCAGACTTGTACTGACTAAAACCACACCTATGTTTCTTTAGTTGTCCTTCGCGATCCAGGACCATGGGTTTAGAAGTCAACCCATGATCCTAGTAGGCGTCGACCCTGCTGGGCCCCCACGGTTGTGTTGACATCTCTTTGAGGCGCGTGTGGAACAATACGCGCCGTCGACAACTCGGGGTCGGTCCGGACGGTTACCGAACGGCCGGACGGCGAGCTACTTATTGCTAATCATAGGCGTATTACCACTACGTATGCAATAACAAAAACATATTTTAACCAAGCTTTTAATGAAAATCATTTTTTCATAGCAAGCTTTTATAGCTCGGTAACGATATCTTTATTTCTTTATATAATACAAAGAATCGCCAAAATTAAGTGGCAATGATCTGGGCACATTCCTTGCAGAAAAGATGGCATTTGGTGCCGAAAGTTTGGGGCCTTTCAGCCCCAACGGCCATCTGTTCTGCGAGCAATGTGCCCTGCCCATTGCCACTTAATTTTGGCGATAAGGCTTGATAATTAGGTCTCTATCAAAATAACTAAATATTGTCTTATTAAGTCGTTCACTCCACAACTCAATCACATAAAAAAATAGCAAAAAAAAAATTGGAAACCTTTTTAAAACAATCCAGCTGATCACCCGCCCGCGTCTGTAGGATTGATGATAAAATAATACGGGAAGGTACCGGTTTTTACGTAAAACCGACGGTGACAGTGAGAAATGACCGGATTAATTTCGTCTCCGTTTATTTGTCAGAGTTACAAAGTCGCTTAGTTAGTTGAAAAATTTTCGACTCGTATTTTTGGGTAGAAAAAGTAAGCTGAGGAAACTGACGGCTTTTTTTTTAGTTTGTTTCGAAGAAAATTTTTCGGTAGAAAATTTGGGAATTGTAGCTTTTTTTTTCGATGGCAAATCAGCAAATAACTTTTCTGGTCTAATTGGAGCGAGATGACTATTATTATTATTATTATGAGCCCGTTGTGTCCCACTGCAGGGCAAAGGCCTCCCTTCCGTTATTCCACTCTTTTCTGGCCTTAGCCACTTCTGGCCAATCCTTAAGGACTATACAAACCAAAATTGACTCGCGCCATGGACCATTTCAAAATTGGCATAACATTTAATTTTATTATTTTGGAAAGAATCCAAAGCAAATATGAAAATTTAGATTGTATTTTAACATCTCTTGCATGATAACAATTTATTTTCTGGTGTAGGTATTATTCTCTTGTTTGTATTTTTAAATGTCTCTGTAGCCGGTGGGCCATGTAGAACTGAGTCAGTTAACACAGACTCGATTTTTGCCAAACGACTGGACAGTATGCTACCCACCTTATATTCCACCATGACCTCTAGGCGGTCAACTTAATAGTGACACCCAGGTCCGTGAAATCCAAAACAGGAACCTCCTGAACTTTACATATCCGGTGAGGACCTGCATCAGGCGGTACGTGGGGACATAATAACACATATTTATTTACGAAATGATAATCATTAAAAGTAATGACTTTTTTATGAAATAACCATTCAATATAGTTACACAATCATATTTCCTTTTTGCATTTTGTAAAAGTACTATTTTACTTTTAACATTGGCATCTAAATAATCACAATAATAACTCCAAAAATCGTTCAAATTTTGAACAAAACAACAGATCTTTTAATCAAGAAACACTTCAAAAAATCAAATGGAAACGATACACAAAATATCTCAATAAAACAGCTCCTTTCTTCACTAAATCGAAGCCCATCTATTTAGATCGAAGTACCTAACAAACAGCACAATAGAAGATGTACGTAGCCGTAATTTTAAAAGCCTGCAATGAGACGAGGCTGTAGTAATGCCTTCATCACAAAAAACACGAGAAAACGAGCAATCCTCTCGATTTTAGCACAATAGTCTTGGTGGGTGGTCTAACTTGTGAGCAACAAGCGATTCAGATCAAAAGCTTTACAATAATAATAATAAATTATTTATTAACATAATACATTTCACACATAAATGAAATTCCCTGGCCCCTGTGCTAGTTATTAACTGTATTACAGGAGCCAAAATTTGACGGCATAGCGAGTTTTGCAACTGATTATAATACTAAAAATGTTTAGGATACAAAACAAAACAATTTATGTCCTAATAACATAGGACGAATTAAGATATCTGCAGGAGAACAAAAGTTGCAGACATAGCACGAAAAATCGCCAAATTTGAGTGACAATGGGCGATCCACATTGCTCGCAGAACAGATAGCCATTGGGACTGAAAGGCTCTGGAGTGGCAGACGCAGCGTTATAAGGTCTTCTACAAGATTACTATGATCTGGTAAGGGTTAAGGGAATCCGATGAATGCGAGACTCACAGAACCGTTCATCGTAGCGTCACTTGGAGGAGACCCTATGTCCAATAGTGGACATATTTCGGCTTAAATGATGATAATGAACACACAAGTTCATTTCAAACCTCTTCATATCGAAAGAAAAAGAGTTTATTTGCGTCAAACATGGCGCAATAAATAAAACAAATAACAATAACGACTTATAACTAGTTTAACTGGCTTATTTCCGCTCAAAGCTTACCCCTCCCGCCACAACCTAACGCGGACAAGTAGAGAGCAAACGAAAGAATGAGTAACGCGGCGCAGTTTCTAAGACATCATCTATTAAAATAATTGTGCTAAAGTTTACGCTGTGAACTATGTGCTGCTTCAAGCTAGGGATGCGAAGATGTCGATAGAATTGTAGGGTCGAGATATTTTATGTTCGTGATTTTACAACGTCCCCTATTCTATAGTGAGAGAAAACCGTTGTTCGAAAGCCAAAAAAATTTACTCCAGTCCGGCCAAGTTATGCCGTGTTATCTAGTAACAAGAATTGATGGCTCAATGGCAACGCTGTCGATGTAGGACTTGTATGTCATGGGTTAATACCCAGCCAAATGCATTACTTTGTGTCATCACTACTCTCAAAATGGTGAAGGAAAGCACCGTGAGGCAACCGTCATATGACATCCACCAATCAGCACTGGATTCTTGTAGATTTTAGTCGACTTCCTGTCACAGAAACGAGCCCTGTGTATCAGTAGTTTACACCGTTTTGAAAGCTGTAGAGATAAAATAAGTTACAGGAATTGGTTTATTACCCACACTAAATACATAGGCGAAAGATGATGATGTGTTTGATACTCCTTCACGCTCAAATGGCTCAACAAATCTGAATGAAGTTTGACACACAGGTAGACCATGTTAGAATATTACATAATTTTTTTTTACAGATGGCTGTTCCTTGGTGTATTAAGTATATGAGCTTACATGTTAAGGTTTGTGAACACACCTACAATACATGAATTACTAAACAATCATAGACTAAAGCTGGTCAGGTTACAAAAAAAAAACTCATCAATTCCATTTTTTAGGTTACACCATTAGTGAATACATCATTATTAGTCGGAAGCCGACGAACGACGAGTATCCACCCTTATGTTGTTGAAACCTCTACGGTCCGGACCAAGCGTTTCGCCTCATTATTTATACCACGTACATCGAGGAACAGGAACAATTTGCCGGCTGAGGTCTTCCTGTCCGATTACAATTTAGGTGTCTTCAAGGCAAAAGTGAATAGGCTCTTAATAAACTAGCGTGCCTGACCATCAACGATTGCATCACTGCTTACCATCAGGTGGGATCGCAGTCAAACACTAGTTTATATCAATTAAAAAAAAGAGTTAAAAATAATGTATTTTATTGAAAAGGTCCGAACCTTTTCAATAAAAACCAAAAAGATGACCTATTAGCAACCTCAACACAACGACTAATAATTCCAACATGAATAATAGTATTCCCCATATTTCCTTTCAGCCCAATATAATACAAAAACAAGCTTGAAGGTTTTTATCGACGTTTTTACAACGTTATTAGGGTCCTACCCTACGGCACTAAAATATTATTTCTGGTTTACTTTCGTGAGGCCATATTTTATACAAAAACCTTTGTAAAGAATCTTCCAGATCTAATTACGGTTTTTGTTTGTATAGAATATAATAAAATCGATGTAATAATTTCAATGGATAATATTTTCGAATCTTTGGGAACGTGGATTTGTTTTAACAAAGGTTAGCCGGTGGAAGAAATGAAGATATACTTACTAATATTATAAAAGGACGTAACAAACTCATTTGTTTGTTACGTCTTCACGCCTAAAAGGCAAAACCGATTTTGATGAAACTTGGTACACGGATAGACCATGTCCTGGAATAGGACATAGGATACTTTTTATTCCGGAAATATGTTCCCTTGGGATAATTTTCTGCTATCACGCGGGTGAAGCCGCTGGGAGCAGCCAGTCAGGTAAAACTTGTGCCTGACTGACGATCCCACCTGATGGTAAGCAGTGATGCAATCGTTGATGGTGAGGCGCACTAGTTTATTACGAGCCTATTCACTCTAGCCTTGAAGACCACCCAAATTATAATCGGACGGGAAGATCGCAGCAGGCAAACTATTCCAGTCCCTCGTTGTACGCGGTTTAAACACTAATATGAAGAAGAGGTAAATTTTGTTTTTTTCTTTGTAGGAGGTAATTTCTGAAAGTACTGGTCCGATTGCTAAAATTCTTTCACCGATAGAAAGCTGCTTTATTCCTGAGTGACATAGGCTATATTTTATGTACGCGGGCAATAGCTAGTGCTATATATGAATCTATAATAATATATTTCTTTTTCTAAATCTATTAATCCAGCTGTTACTAAGGAGTAGGCTTCAGAACATCACAGTTTTATGGAACTAAATAGAAATGGGCCTAAAAATATCGATATCGATTCTAAACAAAGGTGCAACACTATCTTTAATTTGATCACATTGCACAGCCGACAACAAAGGAGGTTTTCTTTCACTTTAACGCTCATTTGACTCCAGGCTAGGACCATGAATCGTCGTATCTTTTAAACTTTTTTCTTTTTACTTTTAACTTTGCAACTTTGTCAAGCCCTCGATAAGAATTGCGCTTGCAAAAATATTATGCTGGTTCTTCAAAGAGTGATGTTTTCATTTACTTTATAAAGTCGAGGAAGACTCTTTTATTTTGTGTCATTATAAAATGCTTTAGCGGCTCTGATTCGCTCTTGTAGACGATTTAACATCGCTAATGATGTAAAAAAAAATAGATACTGGCAAGGAGCAACTGAAGTTACGCGGTTTCAGTCAGTAAAAGTATGACACTCCGTCTCTATCTACCCAAAGCGGAAGAGGTTATTTGATGATGAATAAGTGTTGTTTGTACGAAGAAACTATTTCGTCAACAATGACTAAAAATAAATGCAATAATTGCTATGTGATATTTGGCTTGCAGCAGTGCAGTGGTGGCCGAGTGGTAATGAGCAGTGGTGGCCGAGTGGTAATGGCCCCGACTTACGAGTTGTAGGTTCGAACCCAGCCAGGCGCATTACTTTGTGTAATTTATTTCATCACCACTGCTCTCAAAACGGTGAAGGAAAACATCGTGAGGAAACCGGCATGTCTTAGAACCAAAAATTCGACGACATGTGACATTCACCAACCCGCACTGGGCCTGCGTGGTGGATTATGGCCCATTCCCTCTCCTAGAAAGGAGGCCTGAGTCCCAGCAGTGGGAACATTAAAAAAAAAAAAGGCTGATGATGATTTGGCTTACTTAGAGTCTATAGTAATAATTCTTCTTCTACTTCCTGCCCTTTTACATATTACTTGGGGTCGGAGCAACACGTTTTTTTTTCTTCCATTCTGTCCTGTCACCCGTCAAACTATCACTATCTCCCTTTTCTTTCATATCATTCACATAATCCATCATTCTTTCCTTTGGCCTCCCTCTCTCTCTTCATCCATCTACATGTATACTCAAAACTCTTTTCGTAACACGCGTTTCATCCTTCCTCTAATATACTCATTTCTTACTTTATCCTTTCTCGTCACACCACACATCCATGTCAACATTCTCATCTGCGCTACACGCTATAGTCAAACTTCTAAGTGAATTGTTTATGCTCCTCCTTGTTCCTCCTCCGAGTTTTTTAGACACTAGTAGAGACATCAAAAGCTGTACGGTACTTCCCGTTGACCTAGAATTTTACTTCTCAATTCGGGTAGAACTACACTGCACATACGTGTACCAAGTCCGCCGATCTGGGCGCGTCGGTCTCCATACATTTTCCAAAGAAACTAGACTTGTAGAGCTACACTAGATCCAACAACAAACGTGGACCACGGCTACAAATCAAGCGTGGTCCACGTGTGCATCGGTTTAATGTAGTTGGGGTAGTGGGAACTAGTACACTTAACTTTGAGAACAACAAACCTATAAACTCTAAAATCCACGTTTTCAGCAACTAGACCAACAAGTTCAAAACGCACTCATCTCTTCACCATCGTCACAACTCACCCATAATTCATTTCACCTCACTCATTACTCATCCATTTAACCCCAGAACAAAACTCTAAGCTACAGAATTTAATAATAAAGCATACATCCGTGCCACTCGCATTAGGAGACATCAATCGAGCTATAGGAACCGACACCAGTACGTATATCTCAGCATTCTTAATTAAAACATCGTGCCACGAAGGAAAATTCAATTTTGCAAGAATAAGGCTTGGAGAGGAGATATGAGAGGCTGGATGTGCCTTCAGTTTCCTGATCTCTCAAAACGATCTCTCAGTCGCCATCCAGGCGACTGAGAGATCGTTTTGCAGTTGCACTCAGTTTTTTGCTGGCCCCTAATACCCGCTATGACTTGCCGTGACCTGTGTTGTACTTAGTGTCGGTGGTGTCAAAATTTTAAACTTTTTATTGGAAAAAATATAACATGGTGTAGAAACTATTGGAATACATTCAGTTACTGTTTCTAAACAAACTATACTCGTATTCAGATTTCGCATAAATTAAAAATAATTTTGATAGAAAGAAAAACATTTTATTTGGTGGAGCAAGGCACAAATTTAAGACTAATAAATTATAAGTATACTTTGTTACATCCGCGCCAAATGGCTGAACGCTCAGCATAAGGCCGTGATCACACGCAAAATGCAACGCGTCTACGGCGCTGGTTTTCAGCATGGGCCGGTAACGGTGTCGACATAAAAGACTTCGGCACAGTGTTTACACGGTAGATCGTTTTGTGCCACGATTACGAATACAAGAAACGAAATACAAGTATGCTCAGGGACAGGGTGCGAGCGACAAAGACGGACGGAGCTACTATATACCGTAGCGCCCGAGTAATGTCGTTTTTTTTTTTTTTTTTCCCCGATGGGGAAAATCATCTTATGACAAAACCCGCTCTTGGGCGGAGCGGGAGATAGTGTCAGACTCTTACTGACTAAAAACCCCATCCCGTTCCTTCTAGCCTTCATACCGGGGCACGAGCTCCCTTTCGGACAACCCTGTCCCCAGTAGGCTTCGGCCCAGCTGGGCCCCTCCTGCTGCTGACAAATTCTTGAGGCGCGCGGGAACAGTGCGCGCCGTCGACGTCTTGGACTCGGTCCATTACCGGACGATCGGACAGCGAGCTACCCATGGCTCGCCGTCCGCGAGCCCCCGTCTACGGTGGCCGGAAATCGGGATCGGAATCCCGACGGCGGCGGCGAGGGCGCCTTTGCCTGATGCGGTCGGCCTCCTCCTTTGCTAGCATCACTGCTTCGCAGAAGGAGGCGACCGCCTGCCACTCCTCCTCGCTCCGGATCATGGCCTCAACCAAGGCTCGGCGCGAGAGGTCTCCGCCGCCGATCGCCCCCACGAGGGCACGGTGTGCTCCACCGTGTCCTCCGGGCGTTCCGCACAGTGGCGGCACCCGGGCGTCTCTTCCGCTCGAATCCGATGCAGGAACCTCCCGAACTTGCCATGTCCGGTGAGGACCTGCGTCATGCGGAAGGTAAGGACGCCGTGAGGTCTTTCCAGCCACGCCTCAAAGAGGGGACTTACCGCCATAATCGTGGCGTGCCCAGCACTGGGTTGCGATAGTCGCTGACGCCATTTCACCGTGAGATCCCGCCGGAGCCCGAGCAATGTCGTGACTTTCTGAAGCTTACTTACTCCTCCTCCTTACATTTTTTTTTTTTCAAATCTACAAACCTAGCCGTAGGTTTATAGATTCAGTGTGGCGACACTTGGGGGAGGCCTAAGTCCAACACTGAACGTCTATTGGCTGAAATGATGATGATTATCATTACGAATATATGATTGTTTCGTGTCATTAATACTTTTGTCTAAAAAAAAAAAATTATTTAACACCATGATATTTTGTCGCTTGTTTTCCCTATTCTCTTCAAACGGCTTTGATCTTAGTATCATATCACTAGAAAGGTCACATGTGCAAAAGCAGTCATTGCCAAACAAGCGTGTCTTCAACATAGTCCTAGATGCTCACGATGATCAATGACATCCAGCATCGACACCAATATTTGTGTGTAAGCCACTTCCATACACACTACATCAGTGCCGAACTAATGGTGGGGGGAATTAGGTCGCACTCCGCAATTTTTCATTCTGTCACCGCGGGAGTTCTTTCACACACCCGGAAAATTATGGCTACCGATACTTTGTGGTGATACAGGTACATGAACAGCTGTGTGTATAACATACACGGACATAAATTGTATGTGGATATAGTAAGTGAAGAAGAGCAGTGGTGGCCGGTCGCAGGTTCAACCCCTGCCAGGCACATTACTTTGTGTAATTTATTTCATTACCACTGCTCTCAAAACGGTGAAGGAAAACATCGTGAGGAAACTGGCATGGCCTAGAATCAAAAATTCGAAGACATGTGACATTTATCAACTCGCACTGGGCCCGCGTGGTGGATTACGGCCCATTTCGCCTCCTAGAGAAAAGGCCTGAGTCCCAACAGTGGGAACATTAAAAAGGCTGGTGATGATGACTAGACATAGATATCCACCAAGTTACGGCCCGTTCACTATGTTTACGCTTAGCTACCGCTTATAGTTTACCACTATGAGCGGTAGCTAAGCGGGGCGGTGAGCGGAAGATCAAAATTATGAAAATGTATGAAGCATACTCCGAGACTGAAAGACCTCCTACAAGGACCGATGGCCTGGTGAAGGTTGCGGGAATCCGATGGATGTGGGACGCACAGGATCGTTCGTTGTGGTGACAGTTGAGGAGGCCTATGTCTAACAGTAGTCTATTGGCTGAATCGGCTCATGGCGCAAACGCTCGCGCTTACCAATTCCGCCCCGCTCACCGCGCCGCGCGTTCCTATGACTGACGTTGTGATCAAGCCGTTAGTGTCACTACAACGACCGATCCTATGCGCCGATCCCTCACCTATGTCTAGTAGTGGATGTTTTTTGACTGAACTGATGATGATGTACCGCTTCCCATCCTAACAACGTATAAGCTACAAACCTTTTTAAAAAGGGTATCGTATTGTTGTTAATTTGAAAGTAAACAATGTGTTCTTTATAAACGTTAGCGCAAAGGGACGTGCCCTTGGGTGGCGTGTAACAAATGTAGGCCGGTCATGCACAGGTGACTACAAAGGCTTTTGATAATAAATGCCTTTTAATGTAACCCTGATATTTTATGTAATGAGACGAGAATAGAGGCCTATTTTTTTTGGTGTTTTGAAATATCCGTGGGTGGCGGGATTATATGAGAAAGTTTTACCGTGATTCTGGGATGTAACCAAAAAAATCTCGCTCTGAGTGAAGCGAGAGAGTGTCATACTTTTACAGACTAAAAAGTAGAGTGGTCCTTCAGTTGTCCTTAGCTACCAACTACTATTAAGAGCATTGCTCATCTTCTTGCAAGCAATCTTGCTGACAATTTTTAAGGTGTACATGGAATTCAACGAGCCATGGACCAGGGTTTGGTCCTAATCGGACGGCCGGGTGGAGAGTTACCCGTTGCTCGCCGTCCGCACGCCCATGCCTGATCACGTTGCGACTCCCGACGTCCTGGACTAAAGGCTTGTCTCCACCTCATGGCTTCAGACACCTCCATTGCTCGTATTAGATACTCTTTCTCCACCGCCCATTCTATTCCATGGCCAGAACCAAGGCCACATGCGAAAGACGACCGCCGCTAATCGTTTCCACGAGGATAATTAGTGCTCCACCCAGATGAGGCTGACCTCCACCGTATGGTCCTACCCACTTATATTTATTACCCTGTAAAGAAAAAAACGTGTTGCGCCGACCTCAAATAAAACGGGATAAGGGCAGGAAGATGATGATGATGATGTTGAAAGGCGAATGTTTGTGAGTGCTTATGTTTGATACTTCTTCACACCCGAACGGCTTTAAATAAAATTTAGTACACGGGTAGGTTATGAAGTGGCAACCACATACTGAAAGACACAGCGTTGGAAGGCCTTCCACTAGCTGAACCGATGACTTAGTGAGAGTCGTGGGAATAGATGCAAGACGCGCAGGACCGTTACAGTGTGGTGACACTTGGAGGAAGTTCTGTGTCAAGCAGTGGACGTCCTTTAGCTGCAAATGAGGACGATGATGATGACGTAGGATACTTAATATCCAAGGAGTATGTTTCCTTAAGATTATTTTCTACGTTCACGCGAGCAATGTCGCCGGCAGCAGCTAGTTGTAAGATAATCTGTCATGTTGTAATTATCAAACTTAACCCTTCAGATACCGTCAATTAGAGACACAATAGTAAGACAATAGATGCGCGGCCACCGGTGGTCGCTTGGGGATTCATGAATTAACTAAAGCTCTTTGCAGACTATTATCCATTAAATATTAAATTCCTATTAGGGTTATGTTGAACATTCTCAATGTAAACAGAGGAGGCAAAACAATCGCGACGCGATATAAAAACTCTTTAATGTTCACTCCAACTACGGTAATCCGATTATAACGTAGTGATGGGACGTTGATTGCAGATTTTTATCGATATATTAAGATTGTTTTTAAAATCATTTCATTATTGCCGCACATGGACCACATGCTGCAGCCACAAACGCTGTCATGAGAAGCTAGGAGCGGCCACAAGTCACTTGTGCCTGGTAGCTACTACTTTTTTAAGCCATGCGCGCAGTATCAGCTCAGGCTTCAAAAGTTAGAATCCTGAGCGTTAGCGAGAGAATCAAAGAAGCACGATGTGAAAAATCTTTGCACTCGAGTGCAACACGTAACTTTTCATCCCACCTCAGAGAGGAAATAACTAAATGCAAAAAAAAGACTACATCAAGGAGGTTCTAAGTCTGAGTTTTTAACAAATGAAAAAAGTTGTATGATAAATTTGGCACCATGGAAGTAGAATTAAATAGGTTTAATGATGATTTACATTCACAAACTTAGTGCACACGAACATCGTGTGCACTAAGTTTCTGAATTCTAGTTTCTAATTTTTTTTTTAATTCGAGTTTCTAAATTCAATTTACTTTATCCTATAGCAGATAAAAACGGCTTTTACACTCAACTATCGAAGAGCAAAAATACATTTTCCGAGATGGGGGGATGAAAAGTTTTTTTTTTGGCTGTAGGAGGTAATCTCTGAAAATACGGGTCCGATTGCTAAATTTTTTTCACTAATAGATAGCTGAGTGTCATAGGCTATATTTTTATGTACATGGGTGAAGCCACAGCCAAAAGCCAGTACGTAATATCGTCACCCTCCCGGCTATCTGTCGTAACTAGCAATTGATATTTTTCCAGGGCGAGCGTTTTTCGTTCGGGCATTACAACATGTTCCTGAAGTTGCGTTAGCTGTAGCTTTATTAATTAATCAATAAGTGTTTAATATCTGCTCTTGGCTTATTCTTTAAGTTAGTAGTGGGCCCTAAAACTCTTAGATACGAAAGTAGTAAGGTTATTTTTTTCCCTTTTTTGCACTTACGCAAATCAAAATACGTGATTATCTTCTAAACGATATACGACACAGATACGATGATTAGAAAGAACTTATTCGAAGTAATGTTATGAACACGTTGGTAACATCAGTGTAGATACGTCAGTTTGTGAGATACGACAGTTAGCGGGGAGGGCGACGAATCTGTCGTCAAAAATGTAGACTTTTCTTTCAAAATAATGTTCGACTTCTTAACTTTTTCTATGAAAAATACAAGGTACGAAATGCTTTCATAGTTTTTACAGCTTCTTATCATTTCGCTTGCCCGTCACACGCCAACATGAAATATTTATCGGCGACGCTGAAAAATCGTGTTTACGTTTAGTGAGTCACAAGTAAGCTGAAATGGCTGACGAAATTCCTTACATAAAGTAATCTAGTACATTATGATGTATTATGAATTCCTGTCATGTTCTCGGCCTAGGACTTGTATCCTGAATATTGCTGACAAAAAATATTCATAACGGAAAAATTCGGTGGCTTTTTTTGAGCAAGTAAATTGAAGATCTGGCTTTATTATCATGTTTTATGTTCGTGTTACTGGTTTTGTTAATAATAATAATAATTTATTTCATATACAATATCAGTTTTAGTATTTTATGTAAAGAATCTTTGTACAAAATTTCATAACTGAATCATGAAAAATCACAAAATTATATAATTAATAATTAATTAATAATTAATAATTTATTCAAATAACGTTTACAAAAAATGAACGTAAAGCCAACAATAATAAGGTTTTTCATACAGTTCAATGCCTAAAAATATACTAAAACTAAAATATTATTAAAGGTGCAAATAATCGTGGTTCGGATAAGCAATGTTTGTTAGTGGACCACCCGAACTAGGTTAATTTAAACCTGTGTTTCAGGCCATCACTTTACAGTTCAGTTTCAATGCGACAGTAAAATTTAAAATTAGAGTAATACTATTACAAAAATACATTCTATTTATATCTACGAAAATAAGCTTATGGTACGATAATACCTAAAAACTATGTCGATAAATGTATACAAAAATAAACATTAACGAGTATAAGGTATATATTATATTAGAGAACATTAGGCCAAAATTGAAACATATATTAATTTACGCACTTTCGTACACAAGAGTTCGATATGTTTACGGAAATTTAGATTTGAGTCAATCGTGACACCTAGATATTTTAAATGGTCAGCTCTGGCTAAAGTGGGGCAAGAGCATGCAGTGTCAGCATACCTACGTGCAGTTTATATGTGCGTGAATGTTTAGGTTATTAAGCGGTATGTTAGCATTTCTCATAGTAAATGAAATGTGATTTGTTTTATCTGCGTTTAGTGTTCAGAGTTTAAGAGATTATTCTGGAGCCATTTGGATACAATATTAAAACCATTTTGAGCATATTTAGAAACTAGTTGATTTGTCATGACAATTTAAAAAGTAAAAGAAAATATAAATAAGCTACTTTTTTATCTGCTAAATAACTTAACTATTAGATGACGCTCTCAGGCGTCTTCATAGTCAATTGAGTTTATATAGTTCATTTCTGCGTGTTTGCGGGCCGGGCAATTTACATCACCAGTTGGATGGTCACATTTCCTTTTGAAGCGTTTGCACGTTGCGCATAGAGGGGGTGAAGATTTGCTGCTGCATTCCTTGAATGAGTGTCCGCTCTCTCCACAGTGGTTGCAGTATAAGCTCGTTATGTCAGCAAAAATGTATAGTCACCGGGCCATCTAAGTTACTGGGGGGTTGTTTTGCACTTGCACGCAGCTGATTGCTGACCTGCCCGCCCACGGCTCTCTTTTGATCACTTTTTCACCTGATGATAAGCGACGACGAGGCCGAACGCTAGGTTGCGACAGTGGCTGTGTCATTTTCGAGTTTATGAAAGAAAAAAGCCTTGTTGATGAGCCTTCACCCACGTTTGAACTAGTAAACGCTACTCCTCCGAGCAAAGGTAAAATTTGTGGAATACATGTATATTTACTGAAAAAAAAACAAGCTTTTAATGAAAATCATTTTTTCATAGCAAGCTTTTATAGCTCAGTATTTAATTAATACTCGTCAAGACGAATCATACGAGCCCAAACTCGATGGGGTTGTGTCGTTTACTACCAAGGTCTTCTAGCTACCTTCCGGTTCCATCATCAGATCAGCTCCATGTCATCTATTTCATTCTATTGTCATCTAATTTACACATGCATGCAAAATGTCAGCTCAATCGGTAACCGGGAAGTGGTTCAAATTTTATTTACAAGAGTTCAATTACAGACAAACATCGAGAATCAAAAAGTATACTGAATCATAGTAAAAGGGCCTCAGCGCAGCATAATGCCAAAGGTAACACAAAGCCACCACCTGACGCTCATTTTCAGCTGCCCTTGGGAGCCATATGTTCGAAAACAGAAAGTATACATTAAAAAATCTATAATGTTCTGTGCACTGCTTTACTTTTTCATCGACAAATCCCTGCACCCCATCACTAGACTAGCAAAAAACTCTCAAAGTGAATATTCCAAGCAATTAAAGGCTTAAGCGAAAAATTTTCGCGAAAAAAAACGAAACGAAAGTATAATCTACGCTTATAATTCTACTCTTTATGAAAATCATACAAATTAACAGTAAGAAATAAAAAGAAAGTTATTAAAAACTCGAACATGGACGTTAAAATTTGCTAGCAGTTACATTTTGTATATTGAGTGGAGTTTTAGTGAAAAGAAAAAGGGTGTAGCTACAGGTAAAATAAGTTCATTAGGAATTTTTCGCAGAAATTTTCGAAGTGCCTCTTAATGTTTTTAGACTAAGCTGCATATATGTTTCTTTTTTATTGGCGGTGGTAAATGATCAACAAACTTTGCCCGCTTTAGGTAGAGCGAGAGGGAGTATCAGACTTTTTTTTATGAAATAAACTAGAGCTTGACTACGATGCGATCGCAACTTATGGTAAGCAGTGATGCAGTCGTTGATGGTGAATTGCACCAGTTTTTTTAAGATATTAACCCTTCAGATACCGTCAATTAGAGACACAATAGTAAGACAAT
The DNA here is from genome assembly GCA_949319445.1 of Mythimna lalbum. Lineage (NCBI taxonomy): Eukaryota > Metazoa > Arthropoda > Insecta > Lepidoptera > Noctuidae > Mythimna > Mythimna lalbum. The sequence continues at coordinate 14,826,917 of OX439370.1, read as the reverse complement.
AGATGCGCGGCCACCGGGTGTCGCTTGGGGATTCATGAATTAAGAGCTTACTCACTCTAACCTTGACTGACTTTTACTGTGTGCTTCGAATGCTGATGGTACAGACGTCTGTACAACTTGAATGAACTTGAAAAACGCTTAATTGTTGTTTTGGACGCACGTTTGTATGAAAATTCGGATGAAAACGTTGGTTTATATTTATTTTTCCTAGACAAATCCAGAAAACAGTTTTTTTTTTATGATTTACGTATTAATAATACTCCGAGGCGCCCCCTGGTAGTGGTATTTTCTAGTTTTCTAGAAGCAAAACTTTCTAAAGTCGAAATTTTAAAGTCGTATTAGATTTATTTCATTTGCGAAGTGCAGAATTAATATAATTAAATACTATCACTAAAAACACGACTTTTAGAATACCAAAGAAGTCTAAGAATTTTAATTTAAAAGTCCCAGTGAATATTTTATTAGTCTTTTCAGTCAAACCAAAAATATCCTTTTAATTAATTCAATGTGATGAAATAAAATAGTGGAGATCAAAGTAATGAAAAAAGGTTTTAGACAGAATGTTTTCTGAGCGCGTTCACTTTATGCAATGAAAGTTACTAATGTATTATCAAATTTTATTAGTATATGATGAAAATGACAGACTTAAATCAGAGCTGAAGAAGCTTAATTTAATTTGCCGATGAAATTTATTGAGAGAACTTCTATAATTAATATCTACAACAATTAATAAGTTTTATTCCAGGCTTTATTGTAGCAGGAATTATCTAAGTTATGACTTATTTAGAGTTACTTTCATCATTATCATTCACTGATTTTGATGTCCTTTAGAAAATATTTATTTTAATCAATTTCTAATTGCAAATACGGTTTTTGTGGCAAAATATTGGCAAAGTTCAAACTTTTTGGAGTTTTTAGAGATTTCAGATGCCTTTTTTTAAGGTTGTACTTACATTATCAACTAGTTTTGCCCACAGCTTCGCCCACGTAAATGAAATATGCAATCGGACCAGTTCTTCCAGAGATTACCTCCTACAAACAAAGAAACAAACTTTACCTCTTTATTACATTAGTGTAGATTATTTCTCCCTACTCTGGGTTGAGAGAAAAGGGTCGTCAGACTTTTACTGACTAAAACCCACATTTGATCCTTCAGTTAACCTTTATGTTAATAATTTTGCAGACCACATTTCACAACGCCGTTTAACTCATTAAAACAAACATACCAAAATGCACCCAAAACTTTCATCTCCGAAAATAAAGCATACAATTTAAAAAAGCTTCTGTAGCGTATAAAAACGGCCATATTCCACTTAATTACATGTACAAAAGGCACAAGCCCAATCATAAAGATAAAACGTCAGTTGCAGCAGTTTTGGCAAAAGTAACGTAATGTCACATGAAGCGAACGCGCCTCCGCGATATAAATGGTGTACGTGAAAAAGGCGGGAAGCGGCCATGTTCAATTTTTTTTCTCCCGCCTTTTTTCGTATTCCTTGCATTAAGAAAGTGGGGACGCTTCAATTTTGCCGTCGAAGAGTCAAAGGCTCGTATTTTGTATGTTTTTTTTAGTTGTTGAGTCTTTTTGCCGTTCGTAACTTTAGAATAATTTTGCAGTGACGGGGAAATTATGAAAATGTAGCTGGATTGTGGTGACATCGTCTTTGGTTTTTGTGTTATTTTTTTTTTATAATATTAACTAGTGCTTGACTGATGTGATCCCAACTTATGGTAAGCAGTGATGCAATCGTTGATGTTGACATTAGAATTACTTAAATACTAAAAACATTCTCGATTTAGAAGATCTTTTGTGGTTCGATTTTTTTTTATCTTTAGCACTACGCCACCTAATCCTAAATTAAGCAGAGATTGTGGTACAAGCTAAATAAATTACACCTAGACACAGAAAAATTAAGCATGTTCATCACACATACATTTGTCCTGGGTGCGAATCGAATCCACGACCTCCAGCATAGCAGTCTACTGGCTAATGACCACGAAACCAACAGACCTAGACCCGAGTCTTAATTGTTTTTTTTTTTGACCGCTCTGAGTAGAGCGAGAGAGAATATTACTGACAACTAACTTTCAAAATAAATAGCTTCAATTTTAATTTGATACGATCACATACCAAGGCGATATATTTCCCTCAAATTCACGTAGATAGCAACATTATACAACATGCTTGTACATACAACAAGATCTCTTACTAAGAATATTGTCACCCTATCTCGTCCCCTAGGAGTCGTAAAAGAGGACCAAAAGATTATATCTCCTGGATGGGTACTATCTACATAATAATATGGATCGCTGGCAACACTATTTTCTTTTCTATAACGTTGGTTTTTTAGGAATAGTGGAACAAATGTTTTGTTTTTCAAATTTAAAAATAGAATGGCCAATTACTTTTACACAATATGTGTTTTTACTCAGTAATTAAATATTTTGAAATTAGAATACATTTATTTAATTTACTTTTTAAATATATCTCCGGAAAAATGCATATGATGCTTCTTTACTGTTAAAAATAAGAGATAGTATGAATGTATTTGTGCTTCTACTTTCCTACTTGCATCAATTACATACATAAACCGACATTGTACCCATAGATTTAAGTTTAAGTGAGATTGTTACCATTTTAGTGTACAATATAGTTGATTCTATTATATTCTACATAATTATATAGTTAAATTGAAACGGGAACCATTTGTGACCCACGGATGCCCCTCAAGTTGAAGGGTAAAATCTACAAGTCCGTGATAAGGCCTGTCGTACTATATGGATCTGAATGTTGGGCTGTGAAAAAGATGAAAAAAAGATTGCATGTAGCAGAGATGAGAATGTTAAGATGGATGTGTGGTGTGACAAGAATGAATAAAGTGAGAAATGAGTATATTAGGGGAAGTTTGAAAGTGGCACCAGTGACTGAAAAGTTGAAAGGAAATCGTTTGTCTTGGTATGGTCATTTGGGATCGGCGCAACACGTTTTTTTCTTCCATTCTGTCCTGTCACTCGTCACACTATCACTAACTCCCTTGTCTTTCATATCACTCTTCACACAAGCAATCTCATCTTTTCTTTGGCCTCTCTCTCCGTCTCCATCCATCCACATGTATATTCAAAACTCTTTTAGTAACATACATTTCATCTCTCATCTTAACATGATCAGACAAGACAAACGATTTCCTTTCAACTTTGACTGGCCTGTTGGTCTAGTGGTTAGTGGCCCTGACTGCTATGCCGGAGGTCGTGGGTTCGATTCCCACCCAGGGCAAATGTTTGTGTGATGAGCATGATTATTTGTTCTGTGTCTGGGTGTAATTTATCTCTAATATGTATGTATTTAGAAATATATAAGTATGTTTATCAGTTGTCTAGTACCCATAACACAAGCTCCGCTTAGCTTGAGACTAGACGGCGTTGTGTGATAGTTGTGGATTATTATTATAATTATTTAGAAAAACGTTGATTGTTACTTAGCTCTTTGGCTAGTTTTTAGCTACATTAACGGGACAAGCCAAGTCAATGTAGCGTGTGTGTAGTTGGTGTGGAGTGGATGTTATGAGGAGAAATTTCATTTTCCTCAATCTGCATGAACTTTCTCACTATTCTGCAGGTGTTCAAAATTGCAGCTTTTTGGAGAGAAATGTAGGTTAAATCAATTAATTTGAGACTATTGTGACTTATTATTATTATTATGCCAAGACAAACGATTTACTTTCAACTTCTCAGTCACTAGCGCCACTTTCAAACGTCTTCCAATATACTTATAAGACTGGTCTTATATGTAGACGCATAAGGAATTTAATTATATCGGAAACTAATAAATTGTCTTTAAGAATATGTCCAATAGAACTTTTCTTATTGTCTCTATTAAAGCGAATACACTTCATTCTTATGTTTATTAGTGTAGCACTTAGCTACCCTATAAACTCAAACTTATAGAACGTCAAAAGCTAGTCCATGGTTCCAAATAATCGTTTCCTATGGAGACAAACCGACAAGAAACTACATGGTTACTCTATAAAAAATAATAATCCTAAAATATTTTCATTTTATTTTTCGCGGTGGTAAAATCATCTAATGACATCCTCACTCTTGGGTGGAGCGGGAGATAGTGTCAGACTTTTACTGACTAAAAACCCACTCCTGTTCCTTCTTGCTTTTCGTACCGGGGCCGACCTTCCCTTTCGTAACAATTTATTGATCAGAATAAGAGGACAATGTAGACTAGTTAACTTGCTCAAAAGCACAATAAAAATAGTAAAATAATAATATAATGTTTTAAGAATCATTTCTGTCGACCTGTACTAATAGTTACATTATTCTTTTGTTTCATGTCGCGCCAAACAGCAAAGAGAAGATGAAAAGGTAAGTTTAAAATTAAAACTAAGTTCCCATTACAGTTTATAAATCTAAGATCTAGACTAAGACCTATTTTCAAACAAGAAGCAAAGACTAGATCCTCATTAAGGGTCTTTTGATACTGAGAAAGTATGAATTGAAAATCAATTCGCTATTCAATAAGTTCGCTATTCAAGAGAATTAAGATTTTGTTCCGTCTGTGCAAGATAATCTGAAGAAACTGCTATGCAAGATAAGATTAGATTTCAAGAAGTTGGACGCAGTTTTAAATGTTTGTTGGTTATAACCGAGTTCAAGTCGTCTTCGTATTTTTATTTAGAAAACCATCAAATATCATCTTCTGCGCCTTTAGGGTAGAGAAAAGAAAGCAAGAATAGTACATTGTTACACTAGGGGTGAAAGTTATTTATTTCGTCCCGAGAAGGAGTTGGCGGCCGAGCGTAGCTCTTTCGTCTTCTTTGAGCTAATTCGAAGGACTAAATAAGTAACTTTAACCCCGAGGTAAGCACTGTGCTTTTCATTACGAATACAAGAAGATAGACCTAGTTTTTTTTGAGAGCTGTTAGTTGAAAGTAAAACTCCCTAGGGATGAAAAGTGTGATACTTTTCAGCCTGCTCTTCAGGCAACTTCAGACCTACTTTCAGAGTATGAGTAATGAAAAAATAATTTATTTGGTACAGCACAAGGCCCAAACACAACAAAAATAAAGATAAAAAATAAAGTTGTTGTGTGCCTCATGGCTGCACCAAAATAGGTCCAGTTCAGCATGATTGCCAGACAACTAGTGCCTGACGCTGGTTTTTAACTAGGGATCCAATTAGACCCAATTAGGGACCTGAAAAATATAAGTACATTTAAGGCTAGTCTGAAAAAATTTATTTTGAGTTCACAAATCGAATTTAATGACGTTAATATTGATAAATCATTTATATTTGTATAATTTAGAAACACATGTCTATTTATTATTTTTTTATTTTTTTTTATTTTTTTTTTTATTATAAGAGTTATTAATCTAATCCATCACCAATTTAAGTATGCATTCTCTAAGTTTCAATTTTGTATTTGTACTAAACTTACCATTATGTTTTGTACCTTATTCCAGGGAATGAGGGTGTTTGTGGGTTAGGTAGGCTTTGATTTATAAAATCAAAGTAAGTAGGTAGTCTGTTTTTGACGAGCGCGTTGCATCTGTGTCGCCAGGAACCACATAGTATTCATTTCACTTTTATTTAGTTTTCATTTCTACTCCTTTCTTTTTGTAATTAAAAACCTTAGCAATCTAAATCAACTTTTTTCTGGAAGCCAAAATTATTTTTACGTAGTATTTATTAAGCTAAGTATTATGTGACCAAGATGGCGGCTGGCCGACGAGCCAGTGCAGCGATGTCTGTCTCGAATCTCGATCATGCGTCATCAAGTCAACCGTCGATGCACTATGTTTCGCGCGGTTATTATTGTTTGAAATAGTGTGGGTATAGTGAGCAAAGTTGGTTTGCAACTACCATGGCACATTTTATATAATATTTAGGTATCTATTATAACAAAATTACACAATATTTATTTAAATATGGGTTATTTTTAGATAGGTCGTATGTATATATTAAGTATATTTTATTTACCATTCATCCGTGCGTCACTGCGGGGTGCCAACTGAAAATCAGCGCTGGGTGTTTGACGCCCAGCAATTGCTGAGTTGGTGGCCCTTTCGGTTCAGGCACATTTAATGCAACTGTATTGTATTTCTGTACTCTTTTTTTTTTCTTGTTGTTTTTATTATTTTTTATGTTGTGGTATTTTGTGTAGCTTGCTCCGAATAAATGCTATTCTATTCTATTCTATTCTATTCTATTCTAACGGAACCTGTGGTTGTGACGCAACGGACGTAAAACCGATTAGAGCGATCCCGCATTTTTTTTTATTTGGGCCCATTCCCTCTCTTAGAGAGGAGGCCTGAGTTCAGCAGTGGGAACATTTTACGGTCGATTATGCTATGCTAATGCGCCTGGCTGGGTTTGAACCTGCAACTTACAACACGTAAATCAGGACCACTCCTCTTCCTCCTCGATTCGTATTCCTCATTACTGAGGGTTGTGAAGTCAGGACTACTACTGCTCTATAAACCCCGTTTGGGTACAGAAATTTTATAAAGATGAAACATAAAACGAAATACTTAGTGTCCTCGAACACTGGCCACAAAAAAAGCTAGAAGCAGCCACAAAAAAAGCTAGAAGCGGCCACAAAAAAAGCTAGAAGCGGCAAAAAAAAAGCTGAAGCGTGCGACAGCTTTTGGGCGGAGAATCTTGAAGAGGCTTCTAGCTTTTTTTGTGGCGTCACCGCCGCACACGAGCCACAAAAAGTAGCTTGAAGCGGCTTTTTTGTGGCCCCTGTGCGGGGAAACTTAAACAAAAAAAAACCCGTCATAATCATCATCATCTTCCTGCACTTATCCCGTTTTATTTGAGGTCAGCGCAAAACGTTTTTTTCTTCCATTCTGTCCTGTCGCTCGTCACGTTGTCACTAACTCCCTTTTCATCAGAAAAATAACACGTAAGCTACAAATTAACCCTTCAGATACCGTCAATTAGAGACACAATAGTAAGACAATAGATGCGCGGCCACCGGTGGTCGCTTGGGGATTCATGAATTAACACAAGACAACAATTAACAACAGTAACTTGAAGAAAAAAAAAGATAGAAAAAACAAAACACAACAAAAGACACACGACGATTTTGTCGCCCCAACCCTAAGGCCTGTTATTTTCTATGCATACTTAATTAATAAGCATTTAAATTGCTAATGTAAAACAGGATAACTCCAAGAGTTAGTTCTCATAGAAGAGACGTCGGAGATTCTCGGCGCTAGAATGTAATGTAGGTACTGGAATGTCGATTCCTGGTCGCCAGGATTGGGCAGGATCTGTCTCTACCAGCGGTAGTGAGGGCTATGCTGGCTGGGCCAGATAACTGGAAAGATGTTGCTTCATTTTGTGAGACCGTAATGGTCCAGAAGGAGGCGGTTGAGCGAGACCGGGAGAGAGCTGATCCCATTCAAAGAAGAAGGCGTCTGGGAGGCAAGCGCCTCGATACCTAACACGCCGAAACCCCGCTTGCATCATCCAATGCAGACGGGACTTTGGAAACACGGGACTTTGCAAACAAATCACACAAACATTCATCCTGGGTGGGAATCGAACACACGACCTCCGGCTTAGCAGTCAGGGTCACTAACCACTAGACAACAGGCCAGTCAAAGCCTAAATTAATAAAAAACATTGACACGTCAAAGTCCATATATATTCACTATCATATTTTACTTCCTTTAAATAGATTTGTAAAAATTCTTTATCGTCCGATGTTTTAATATTTATAAAAATGTTTTTGATTCGATTTCAAGGTCTCAATGTATCATCAGATTTCTCGATTTCTGTGTCTATTAATCAGGAATTTTAATCTTGAACGTCTGCTACCGCCTGACACAATTTTATCAATGTCCTTGTAAATTTTAATTGATTATTTGATAATCCATCACTTGTAGTCTAAATCGGTAGTGAAGATAGGGTTATCAAAGCTGGGAACTGAATTGGAAGGAATGATGATATATTACCTATTTATGACTGAACTGTTGGTCTAGTGGTTAGTGATCTTGCTATGCCGAAGGTTGCGGCTTCGATTCCCACCCAGGACAAATGTCTGTATGATGAACACGACCATTTGTCCTGTGTCTAGATGTAATTTATCTATAACTAGCTTTCCGCCCGCGGCTTCGCCCGCGTGGACTACAGTTTATATCGCGCGGGCAGAGACCCGTGCTCAGCAGTGGAATTATAGGTAGCCTATGTGGTATTCCAGTGTCTCTTCTACCTACCTACCAAATTTGAACTAAATCCGTTCAGTAGTTTTTGCGTGAAAGCGTAACAGACAAACAGACAGAGTTACTTTCGCATTTATAATATTAAGTAGGGATATGTATGTATTTAGAAATATTTAAGTATGTTTATCAGTTGTCTAGTACTCATAACACAATTTCTGCTTAGCTTGGGGCTAGACAGCGTTGTGTGATAGTTGAGGAATATATCTATACTTATAATAAATCTGTAGAGAGGTCAATTCTGTACATGAAATATATTTCCAAAATAACTATCAGGGGGTGATTAGTGATCGATACTGATGCCAAAAATGCAAACAGTAAAATTTTTGTCTGTCTGTCTGTCTGTCTGTATGTTCTTTATAGAAACAAAAACTACGCGATGGATTTTAACGAAACTTGGTACAATGATTATTCATACTCCTGGGCAGGTTATAGTATACTTTTCATCACGCTACGATCAATAGGAGCAGAGCAGTGAAGGGAAATGTTGGGGAAACGGGAGAAATTACTCCATTTTTTAAGCTTCCGTCGCGTTTGCAGCCTTAATGGTTAAAGCTACACAGAAATAATGTATTACGGAAATATTCTCCTTAAAATTATATAAAAAATATCGCAGGACAGCATATGTCTATCTTTTATGGTTGACTCACAATAACACGTGTAACTCCCGATAGCTTAGCAGTTCGGAGCTTTCTGTTTATTTTTGTCAACTCTTACGTTTATAACCCTCTCACTCATCCCTAATTTAAAAAAGTTAACATTATTATATATTCAATAAAAAAAGAATCATAGAAATCGGTATAGAAACACCAAAGTTATACATGAAATACGCTAATAAGCCATCGCGCGTGAATACTGAATCCAGTCCCCCGGCTCTTAGAATTCGATATCAGACGTTTCAGATCTTTGATTTTGACGACCCCGTTGTCGCTGGCATAAACAACAGGATCCTCGTACGAAGTCGCTGGCAAAAGCTAGTTATTTATTAAGAGGACTATCGAAGATAACCACAAGTTATAATGCGCAAAAGTATAGTTTCTGCTTGATTGATGTTGAATAAAAAAAAATATACTACTCTTCAGTATAAATACTAGATAGATAGTGTGTACGAAACCAAATACAGCTTTACCACGAAAAAAAAGTCGAGAAGATGCCTTTAAAAATAGTTTTATCGATTAAAACTCGGACTAATATAGATGCTATCATTTTGATTTTTTGTCAGATTATTCTTCAAGCAACATTTAACGTTCATTATCATCATTTCAGCCTATAGACGTTCACTGTTAGACATAGGCCTCCTCCAAGTGTTGCCACAATGAACGATCCTTTGCGTCGCACATCTATCAAAATCCTGCAACCCCAGGTCATCGGTCCACCTCGTAGGAGGCCATTTTACTGTTATAGTGTTTTAATTTAGTAATCAATTTGCAGACTTTTAGTCAATCCCTAAAATCCTTAATTATAAAAGCGAAAATGAGTTTGTTTGTTTGTTTGTTACCTCTTCACGCCTAAATGGCAAAACCGATTTTGATGAATTTTGGTACAGAGATAGTTGGGACCCTGGAGACGGACAAAAGCTAGTTTTTTTAAAGTGAGAAGAAGGGGGAAAAAGAGGGAAGAAAAGGGGACACGTATTAAAGTATATTAATAAACGCGGGCGAAGCCGCGGGTAAAAGCTAGTGCTTTATATTTTGCAAATATTGTATCTTTGCGCAATCCTTACGGTTCGGGCACGCTCAGCGCGACTGTATTGTATTTCTGTACTCTTTTTTCATTATTTTTTGTTGTTGCTTATTGCACCGTATAAAAAAAAATAGAATAGCTATTTTTTTTTATTCTATCTTTTTGCAATTATTGTGTCTTTAGGCATCTCTTTAGGTTCGGGCACGCTTAGTGCAACTGCAGTGTATTTCTGTTATCTTCTTTATTATTTTGAGTTGTTGCTTATTTCATCGAATTAATGCTATTCTATTCTATTATTTTTTCTATGCTCTCTTTTATATTATGCAGTCTGAGAGTGAACACGCTTTAAATCCTCTAGTTTTCTTAATAGGAAAGAAGTATCTACACACTTAAGAAAAAAATATAATTGTATAAACTTTCCAAGCGCATTTCTTTCTTCATCTCTTTGCTTTTTTATCTCTGAAACTTACTTTAACCAGTATTATGAGCGAATTTGAAAGGCCAAGCAATTTTTTCTCACAACCTCGTCCTAAGCCACTTCAAGACACTTTATATCCAAACTAAACTTTATACAAAGACGCCTGTCACTTTGAGATTGTCGCTGAAGCGAGGTGAATTTAAAATTCTACTGCCTTTTACTCCTAAAGCAATTATACTCGCATTACAGTCGTTTTATGATTCATAAGTAAAATAACTATATTCTTAGAAACGTAAGCTCCTGTTAATAGGTAATATTACTTCAAGACTTTTAGTGAGCTGTATAAATTATTATGAATAATAAAGTTAGCAAGTTTAATATTCATAATAGATTTAATATTCTATCCGTCTCAGTTATTTTGAGATAAACAAGAGGTATTTAGTTTAAGTCACTTATAATTAAGTAAAGATGATTAACCACGGCTTTATTTGGTAAAGTCTGGCTTTTGCCAGTGGATTTCGCTATGTCGAAGTTTTATTACATAAAAAGATCTACATATATCCCTTTGGGGATGCAAAGAGTAATGGGATACAATTTTAGATACTTATATCCCATAAATTTTGTATGCCATGGGTTTGACACATGGTCTTTTTTGACGAAAATTCATCAGATAATTTCTCAAACTCTGAGTGGAGCGAATAGAAGTGTCAAGTGTGATTACTGACTGAAACTAACCCGTGTTTTTTTCAAATATGTTTGGAGGAAGGCGGAACAGAGCGTAAAGTCCCGCAAACCCCCTTGACCAGGGAGGATCGAATCCGATGGATGCAAGACGCACAAGGTTTATACACATTGTGGTAACAATTGGGGGAAACCTAAGTCCAGCAGAGGCAGTTTGTCGGCTGAAATGATAATGATGACGATGACGTTGCAACAAGATTATTAATTAATACAAGTGTTTAACCAAATCCTTATTTCTTCACAGGATGACACCACATTTGAAACCAACTCAAACTTTACCTTCGAGGCGACGCGTTTTGAGAACGGGCAGAAGTTCCACTGTGAAGCCTCCAATGAGGTGACGGTGGAAACCAAAGACCAGCCCATGCATGCCACGAAGGAGGTCGAGATTTGGTGTAAGTACTACTATATAGCAGTTGAGAGTTTGTCATGCTCATTCAAATGTCTCGCTGTTGGTGGCGCGTGTTATTGGGTCATTCGGTTCCCTTCAAAATGGTGGAGCTGAGTGGGGCTGATGCACGCGTCATGCTCGTGAACGGGTGCCGTCAGATGAGACTGGTCATCTCTTAGCTGCCAGTGGCTTAATTCAGTTTTTATCTTTTAATAATGGTTTTATTATTATCTACATTGTGTTCACATAATAGAAGCAACAAGAAATATGTAACCAAACATTATATGTAACACACATGATTTAAAAGAGTGTCCATGGAGTTTCTTGCACGTTCTTCTCCATAGAGATCTACTCTTTGGAACGTGCAATTTAGCTTCACTTATTTGTTTGACTGACCGACATTTTGACAATTCAAAAGTGCATGTAATTGGTCTATTTGAAATAAACGTTTTTGACTTTGACTTTAAAAAAATAAAACGTTAGTTTTAGTCTATGGGAAACCTGAAACACGTGTCAAGTATTTTTAAATAAAGAATCTATGTACAAAACATAACTTTATCTTGAAAAATCACTAAGTTATAAGCTTGTTATTTTACCTTGTAGTCCGCACTAATACATGGTCACCGGGCCATTAGGGTAACTGAGAGATTATTTTGATCCTGCATCCAGCTTTGCACTGGCACCTGATAGCCGCTATGACTTGCAGTGATCTGTGTTGTACTTATTATTATTGTACTTATTCTTATATTATTGGAATTGATTCAGTTACTGATTCTGAAAAAACTATATTCAGGTTTCATCATCTATACAAAATAATGTTGTATAGATTATGTTTTAATAAGCTGATTGAATTAATTAAGATGAGATTGGCATATTATTATACTTAGGATATTGAGATTATATCGGGTCTAAAGTATTATTTTGTATTGACAGTACGATGAACTTGAACTTAGCGTAATATCTCAGATACGTAAGGGGACAAAGTGTCTCTCAACTTGACTCGCAATGCTGTCAAATGGTGGATAACGTGTCTTGCGTCACGTGATTGCAATGTAAAAAGTTAGGGGCGAGTTGCGGGACACTGGGCAACGTTGCAGCGCCACGTAGATTGAGTGCGGCATGTTGGGGGACATTTTGTCCCTTAATATATCTGAGGTTAAAGGGTCAGGCCCATAACAAGACTAAATAGACATATTTTAGTAATATCTATCTGGTTACACTACTAGTCGTTGTTTTTGTCAAAAACTATGTATTAGCAACATGAATATTTTTCTCTAAATATATATTTAACTAATATCGATTAAATCTGGGTATTAAATATTTTCATTATGACTTTTCCAGATCCCCCAATCGTTCGTGTAGAACCAAAGAACATAACTGTGGTAGAAGGATCAAAATTACTCCTCAAATGTGAATATGAAAGCAACCCATCATCATTGAACAGCGTTATTTGGTAAGTCTCAGTTATATTATCTTCCTTAATAGCATTATCCTTATCAACCTCTCCACACTTCATCACCCCATCAGAATATTTCTCCCCTAGACGCAAACTGTAGTGGTCAATCTGGAAATATCTTAACTGACTGGAGACCCAGGTTGGCCGCTGTAAAAACAATCCGGCCAAATGGGCCTCGACCCATCTCTAACACAGTGCCAATGTGGAGTGTCTCCACAGAACAGGCGCCACCTGCTATGCGGCCATAATCACCTGCAACTTCCAGGATCTTTACGAGGCCAACAATCAAGCTGTATAGAAAGCCAAATACTGGTCAGAAAAAGTATAGTTTGAGAGCATCGTCTCGAAATGAAGAAGAAGATCAACATCAACCTCTCCAAACTTCATCACCCTATCAGAACAAATATTATCCAGGATGCAAACTGCAGTGGTCAATCTGGAAATCTCTTAACTGACCTGACCCAGGTTGGCCGCTACAAAAACAATCTGGCCAAATAGGCTTATTTTTATATTACTTATATACATTGTGCTCACATATTAGAAGCGACAAGAAATATGTAACCAAGAGTTATATAACACAAAATATGATATAAAAGAGTGTTTTTTTTTTTTGTTTTTCGTGTACCTCATCATCATCTTCCTGCCCTTATCCCGTTTTATTTGGGGTCGGCGCAACACGTTCTTTTCTTCCATTCTGTCCTGTCGCTCGTCACGCTATCACTAACTCCCTTTTCATTCATATCACTTCTCACACAATCCATCCATCTTTTCTTTGGCCTCCCTCTCCCTCTCCATCCATCCACATGTAAATTCATAACTCTTTTAGCAATATATTCTTATAGCATAGTACCTATGCAGTACTATGCTATACTTTATTCCACGGCTATCTAGCGCCTTCTATAGTTTGTACACATATTCAGCATGAACCTATCATCCATTCTCCACCTTCACTTCTTCATCGAAGGTCATCTTTCCACCTAGCCTGATCATCATAATTTATCTTAATTGATTGGCTGTCTATACTGGCTATAACAAACTGTTGACAGTTAGTTATTAATCTAAGTAATTTGCTACAGTCATTAATTATGCCTCTTCAGGTTATATTTCATCGCTTCCCAGTACTAAGCCAATTACCTACTAGAATTGATTACTAATACCTACTCTTTCAAGGCTTAATTAATTATTTGTATTAATAGGGTAATTTCCAGGGTTAAAATAACTACATTTTTATTAATTCGTATTTTAGATAATAAAAAATTATTGGACACGTATTTTTTTTCTTTTTTCGATTAAACAAAAAATAACAAAGATATAGCCCATTAAAGTTACGTGTGACGTCAACCCGTTCGAAAAAATGCAGCACGGCGTGACGTTACACGTAACTTTAATGGGCTATATCTTTGTCATTTTTGGTATAATTTACAAATAAAAAATATGTGTCTCTTATTTTTGAATAATCTAAAAGACGGACTTTTTTACGGTATGTACGGTGTGACCCGGCGAAGGCGGTGTGACACTCCGAAGTGTGTGTGGTTCGGCTAGAAATTTCACTCTTTAACGCACTACAAATTTAGTGTATTATGTCTTTTATTGGAGGCCAAAAGCCATCAAATAACTTTTATAATATACAATAGACTTACTTGAAAACCCGCTCTTATCTCATCACTTTTAGGCACGCAACAGACTTTTTCCGCACTAGTACAGAAAAGTGTATATGCTCTTCACGGCTACAATATTATTACATGTATAGTATCAGGCTGGGCGCGCGTCAACCCCCCCGGTCGCCGGTTAACCCCCGTTTATTCATTTCTTCGTAAGTGTATTGAAAAAAGTCGTTTGATACACGTGCAAAATTGTCACTGCATCCCTCGGCTCTATAACACACGGCTACGGCAACGGCTCGGTCGCAATAACAAACTTTCTGCACTTATTTTTTTATTTATTTATTATGAGGAACACCAACGACATATTAACAAATTCTTATTCTTACTAAACCCCACCTATATTTCTTCACCGATCCTATGCGTTCCAAGGTTTCCTTTACGACCAGCCCGTTTCCTGCAACCCATTAATTTTTATACCACTCCATTCCAGGTACCGCAACGGCAAGCGCGTTCCAGTCCACAACACCACCCACTACGAAGGCGGCAACACGGACCAGCACTCCCTCATCATCTTGGACGCCAACGGTGATGACATGGGCAACTACACCTGTGTGCTGAGCAATGCTGTTGGCAACGGTACCAGCGACGAGAGTATTGATGTCAATGTGCTCTGTAAGTTTATCTTCATTTTCTGTCATCATCTTTTGTCTGTATGACAGGGAAGAGAAGGAGAGAAGGAAGGGGTATTTATTTATTTAAACTTCGTCGGAGTTCTCTTGCGTGATCGATTCAGAAATGAAGATATCTGCAGGAGAACCAAGGTTGCCAACATAGCACGAAGAATCGCCAAACTTAAGTGGCAATGGGTAGGGCACATTGCTCGCAGAACAGATGGTCGTTGGGGCCGAAAGGTTCTGGATTAGCGAACGCGTACCGGAAAACGCAGCGGTGGAAGGGCTTCTATAAGGTGGACCGATGACCTGGTGAAGGTTGCGGGAATCCGATGGATGTAGACGCACAGGATCGTTCATTGTGGCGACACTTAGAGATGCCTATATCCAACAGTGGACGTCTATCGGCTGAAATGATGATGACTTCCGGCAAGGAAAACGTCGATTTACCAGTAACCTTGTACCACCATATTCTAAATCATAATTACTTACTTGATTCCAGTCAAACCTCAAGTCCGCCTAACCATGAGCTCCCCCAGTCCGATCCTGGAGACAGACCACAAAAACGTGACCCTAACGTGTGAGGTGGTGTCGGGGAACCCTCCGATCCTGGACGAAGTCATCTGGTTCCTGGATGGACAGGTGCTGAAGCATCTGCCGGAGTGCAATGATACTGAGGGGGAAGGTAAGACAGTTTTTTAATATTTTATTGGTCTATTAAAAAAATACATTGCAAATGTAGAGGGTACCTCAGTGCTTTTTAGAGAAGTGGTAGCCAGGTGGTACTTGCCCGGACTTACGAATTATAGATCGTGGGTTCAAACCTAGTCAAGTGCATTTCTTTTTGTAATTTATTTCATTACCACTGCTCTCAAAACGGTGAAGAAACCGTTTAAAACATATGAGGAAACCGGCATGTCCTAGAACTAAAAATTCGAAGACAAGTGACATTCATCAACCCGCACTGGCCGTGTGTGGTGGATTACGGCCCGTTCCCTCTCCTAGAGAGATGCCGTCACAGAGAGTCGTTTTATCCTCGGGCGCGTTTTTGGAACGAATGCACTAAAATTGCTGTATCTTCGTAATTTTTGATCCGATTTAAATAATTTCTTCACAGCATTTGCTGGTTTGTTTGACGCTATAAATCTTCATACTCAACAAAAATAATGACTGATCCTCATTCTAAAGCATACTCCCCTTTATAACTTATGAAGAAACTGTAAATTAAAGCAGCTTTTATTTGTAGCTCTTATCTTGATTTTCACCTCTTTTACAGAAAACCTCTGCAATGAAGTGGATCCCTCAATGCTTCTACTCCAAGACACGACTAAGAGCTTCCACGGGAACTACTCCTGCCAGGGCAAGAACTACGCTGGATGGGGCAACGTTAGTGCTAAGACTGAGCTGGTTGTCAATTGTAAGTTAATTATAGTAGGTAATCTGATAATCATAATCAGTGATCAACACTGTTTTACTAGTTTGTAATCATTTTTAATTACTACCACCACTTATATTTTATTCTTTTCTGTAAGTGGGACAGTTCAAGTTAAAAATAAATATCGTCATATCGTACCGTCCATTATCGAGAGTTTAGAAGTAGAAAATGCTTGATTCTATGCTAAAATAAATATTGTGAGCTTCCAGTCATCATCATAACATCCACCTTTCAGATCCTCCCGGACCTGCTAAGCTGACATACTCCCCATGGCGCGTCGTGAAGGGCAAGAGTTTGGTGCTCAGCTGCAGCATCAAGGAACGAGGACGACCTGAAGCTCATAGGTAAGTCACCGAGAAGAAGGTGAATGTTGAAAACCAGCTTCAAGCAACTGCTACGTAGTTGTCGGGTATTCTGGTATTATGTTTTATAATAGATTTTCTTCTGTGAAATCATTGAAACTGGGCAGCAAAATTACCAGTTCTATTATATATTATAAAGTTAGTTTTTATGCTTGGTGTAAATGTCAAATCACACATTTTTACGCTTTCTTCAAGAATGAAATACAATGCGTTCCAAAAGAGAATAGGATCGATCGCCATGTTGTGACGTCACGATTTACTGTCAAATCACGGAAAGAAATTTTTAAAGTTAAATTCATTTACGAAAAAAAATATTATTTACGAACTATGTTCAGTTCTTAAATTTTACTCATCTCTGAGTTCTTCAATTTTGCCATAATTTCTTCTATTTGACAGAACGACGTGACGTCACAACATGGCAATCAATCCTATTCTCATTTGGAACGCATAGTACTTTACAAAATTCACATGACAGTTAGTCCTACCGACCAAGGACGCCTAGCTTCAAAGACGCGTATTTATGTTATACGTTGTCGCTTGGTGTACGCCTGCGTGAAGATTACAACTGTGAAACTCGGTCGATGTAGCGGAAGCATCATGCCATTGTGTAGAGTCTATGAAGCTATGTGTCATGGCGTGAATCCTATTTTTTTTAAATTATTATTGATAGGCTCACGTTTGACCATCATCTCACCTGAAGGTAAGCGATGATGTGGTCGACAATGGAGCACCTTGCCTAGAAGTAACCTATTCACTCTTGACTTAAAAACCCCTAAGTTGTAGCTATCATGAAACACAGACTTCGGCAGGGAAATTCACTCCTTGGCTGTACGCACAATGAATGTGTTCCCAAAACGCTTTGTGCATATGGGTGGGATGAATGTAATATAATGAATGGAGTAATACCGACGCACCCAGATCGATATACCTGGCCCACGTGTGCCCAATGCAGTTCTATCTTTACACTTACGTTCCGCTCCCCAGGTTCCGTTGGACTCGCGGCGGCCGCGCGGTGAGCGACATCGTGTCCCAGAACTGGACCATCGACCCCGTGACGCTGGATCACCGCACCAACTTCTCGTGCTGGGGGATCAACGCGGGCGGCGGCGGAGAACCCGCCTACACTTCTATCGACGTGCTGGGTATGTATTGTGGCACAGAACGAGACCATCGACCCAGGCACACTAACTTACCTGGAAGTTGTGATACTGTAGCGACATCTATGGCGCCACATAAAAACTACGAAGAAAATTCGAAATCCTGCATCGCGCAATCAAAGTTCTCCGCGCGATTTGAATATATACGACAGCCCGAAATCAACCATCGGGCAGTAGCCCACCAGACTATAACACCTGTCTGGTCGGAGGATCCTCCCTTTACAACGGAGGTGTGTGGGACTTTGCTCTCTGTTCCTCATACCTCCAAACTGGTGACCCTCGACAAAGGACGTCAACGTAGCCTTCGTGCAGCTACTACTTCGTGAAAATACTTATAAACGGTAACGGAAATTCCAGAAAAAATCTGTTAAAAAACCTGCTGACGATTGATTTTTTTTAATTATTATTATTAATAGACGTCCCCCAAGGTTTTGGTCAGCTATGGGACAGTAAGTGGCTAGGAAATTCAAAGTGCTAGTCAAGCGTTTGACCACGATCACAACTGATGGTAAGCGATGATGTGGTCGACGATGGAGCACGCTTGTCTAAAAATAAACTGTTCACTCTTGATTTACGAAATCCCTAGGATATACTTATCAGGAAAGACAGACTCTGGCAGAGAATCCAACTCTTTAGCACAATTAATTTATCTTAAAGATCTATATTTTCTATTTCAGCTCCACCAAGCTTCAAGTATGCAATGAACCATTACAGTGGAGCTTTGTACAAGTCACAGGTGAGTTAAACAAAATAGTACATTGTTACACTAGGGGTGAAAGTTACTTATTTCGTCCCGAGAAGGAATTGGCGGCCGAGCGTAGCGAGGTCGCTAATTCAAGGGACTAAATAAGTAAGTTTAACCCCGAGGTAAGCACTGTGCTTTTCATTACGAATACATGAAGATAGACCTAGTTTTTTTTTTTAAATAATTTGACAGCTGTTAGTTGAAAGCAAAACTCCCTAGGGATGAAAAGTGTGATACTTTTCAGCACGCTCCTGAGGCAACTTCAGACCTACTTTCAGAGTATGAGTAATGAAATAGTACATTGTTACACTAGGGGTGAAAGTTACTTATTTCGTCCCAAGAAGGAGTTGGCGGCCGAGCGCAGCGAGGTCGCTAATTCGAGGTACTAAATAAGTAACTTTAACCTCGAGGTAAGCATTGTGCTTTTCATTACGAATACAAGGAGATAGACCTAGTTTTTTTTTTTAAATAATTTATCAGCTGTTAGGTGAAAGTAAAACTCCCTAGGGATGAAAAGTGTGATACTTTTCAGCCCGCTCCGCAGGCAAGTTCAGACCTACTTTCAGAGTATGAGTAATGAAAAATATATTTGTTTATCTGCCCAGCAGCAACCTTTACCGAGTTCGGTCCGTAGATGGATGACCATGACATACTAAGATACGTAATGTACTTGGCACTTTTTTCTCAATAGCCTCCGTAATTAAGTCTCTCTCGACTCTACGACTTTTTGAAAACATAATACATTTACCAAAATTAAACCTTAACCATTTAGTTGTTCTATCTAACATATTTCAACTCTGTATTAACTTATCTACGTCTGTATGAAGACGCAATCACATCAAGCACCCCCGTCTTTCGTTTCCCGCTCCCCTCCGCTATTGTACTATCGCTTGCTTCGCGTAGACTTCTCAATATTTAGTGCCTACTTTCCATTTAAATATAAAATATTTATTTTTGTATGAAAATCTGATGAACTGATGAAAAGTTGTTATTTTATGATGTTAGTAACATAGTCCTGAGAGGTTGCTAGTGTTTAGTATAAATAATAAAAAAATCCTTGCTCCTAAATATCTAGGATTCACAGTAAATCCATTTCTACAACTATGTTTCAGAACATCTCGCTGTCTTGCACAGTGGAATGCGCCCCGCTGTGCAGTGTGGACTGGCTGAAGGACAACGTTCTCATCGACACTAAGAATAACGACAGATACTATGTGGTGGAGCGCATCATTGAACCTCAGGTTAACAGGAACGATTTTGAAGCTACTGAGTCTACTTTGGTAAGTACTGCATCATCATGTACATGTCCTTGTCAATTTTACCTCATACTAGGATTTACTCCTGTATCGTTAGTGCGTTGACAAATATGAAGAGGGGGTCCTTTTTCACTCGCTGAAGCTGGTTGCTTCATCTAACGCAATCCAATGCGATGTTTGATGAAAAGGCAACGCAAAAAAAAAAGAGAGATAACACCTAAAAACTCTGTTACTATTCGGTAATTCCGTGATTTACTCGAACATTTTACAAAACTTGTTCCAGGAAACACCTGTTCTTTTTTAATCCTTAAAAGCTTTGAAAAAAAAAAACCGTTATTTAGAATCTTAATAAAATTTGCAAAGCTTCTATTGTTTTACTTTTTGGCTTTTTTAAGTTTTGAGTAAATTATGAAGTATCAAAGTTCATTCAAAATAGCAGAGTTTCAGAGGTCTTTACTGGATTAGTTTTAGACAAATTTAGAAATTGATTTCTATAGAAGACAATATCCACAAGATACTGTGTTTCCAAAACGTCTAATGAAAAATGTGTAATGACGTCATAATCGGGTAAGAGCGGTTGTATGAAAAACAGTAAAATGTGTGTCGAGATCAGTCGAGATGCATCCCCTTAAGTTCGTTTTTCTATCCTTTGTTTTAAATTCTAATTCTGGTACATCTTCCAGCACTGGAACATGTCTGCTTGGCCGTCACATGCCCTGGACCGGTCTGCCGACACTGCCACCTACACCTGCAGGTCTTCAAGCAACATAGCTGGCAAACCTGTCAACAGTACCACTAAGTTTGCCGTCGAATGTGAGTATATTCGTACTTCGAATAATTGACCTTATTTTGAGGCTGGAGACCTTGTATTGGAAAAACATGCAAAGCTGACGATGTTCTTGTCATAAAACCAGTATAATTGAAACAGAATTTTGAACAACAAATTTCTTTTATGCAGATGAACCTGAAAAAGTGGAAGTAGACCAACGCAGAGTGAACGTGACCGAAAATGAAATACCAGCCAAAGTTGTGTGCTCCGCGAGGTAAGATAAATTTACCAACAACCTAGCCTCTCGCCTCTTCGTACCGATATAATCGAATAATTTTTTTTCCTGACCAGTATTTGGGAACCTGTAGTTCTGTTATTGGTCTCGTATAAAATCCGGAAAAGTGCAGGTAGTTATGCAGGACATATTGCATGGCAGGTGACGCATATACTATGAAGAGGCTCTCAGAGGGCCAATTTGGTCAGATTGTTTGTACAGCGGCCAACCTTTTTTACTAATACAATTATAATAAGGCTAGACAGTAGCCTTATTAGAACTGTATTGGGATCGGTTTCCAGTCTAAGTGAGTGTAGCTGAGTACGAGTATCTTACATGGACTGCTTATGTTCTACAACCCAGAAACCAGAGAACACTATTCCTATATCCTTTGCAATAGTGCTGCAAGTTCTCTAATTTTAACCTACCCTAATGAATACCAAAGATCAATAAAGAACAGCTAGAATCAACGCTTAACTTACGGGAATGTTGGTATAAAATAGATACTCATCCATGGATCTATTTCTTGGATTAATAGTTTATGAATGTTTTATCAGGAACTAGGAATAAGGTGACGGTAATATGATTGCCCACTGTACTCTATTTTACCCCACTCTATCCCACTCTACTACACTCTACCCCACTCTACCTCACTCTATCCCACCCTACCCTAGTCTACTCTACTCTACCCCACTCTACCTCACTGTACCTGACTTTAACCTACCCTGCCTACCCTAACTACCTGCCTACCTTATCCTAATTATGTATATTTTTTTCTTTTTATGTTCACAGAGGTTTCCCCATGCCCTCCTTTATATGGCGTCGCGAAAACCCCAGTAAGACAGCAAGCAAGGAACATGGCAACAACTCTCTCGTCCTGTCAGCTTCAAACACGTTGCTACTAGGACCGGCACAGAAGAAGGACGCGGGCATCTACACCTGCGAGGCATACAATAGACATGGCTCTGCTAAAACTACTATGTTTTTGGATGTTTGGTGTAAGTAATACTACTACTATAAACGTGAAAGTTTGTGAGGATAAGTTAATGTTTGACACTCTTTCACACAACAACTACTTAAACTGTAGCTATCAGTTATAAAAATATATATTGCAACAATAGTGCTAATTTCACGCGGTGGTAGCTAGTTGTAGATAATATTCTAAAATTACTTTCTTTTTACTACCTAGTTATGAATTCAATAAAAATATACAAAAATTCTCGGATCATCATATTTTTCCCTTGGATGACAGTTAATCGAAAAAATTGTTTCTTTATCATGTTAAGAGCAAGGCGTCTGATATAGTTAATCACGGATGCATTTAAAAAATCACAGCTATTCTATAATAACTTTGAAGTTTACTATGTTTTCTTAATGTACTCTAGGCACTTATATTGAGTAGTTTTTAAATAATGTCAATTATTCAAAGTTATTCAACAATACGACAGCATAATTTTGGGTTACCACAAGGAAGCATAATGAGGCCATTATTGTTACAACATAAAAAAAATTCACAGTTAAAGATCAGTACAAATCAATAACTTTGTCCTTATTTTCTTTCAGTTATTCCAGAATGCGGTATAAAGCAGACTGATATCGATGGAGTTCAAGTACTAGTATGTACTGCACACGCTAACCCATCTGAGGTAAATATAAACAAACATGAATCACATATTTCCCCAACCGGGGTGAGCAAAACTACAGGACATCATCTTTACATACTTCTACGACACAACAACACAAGCTACTACAACTGAATATTATCAAAGATTTTTTTTTTGTCGATGGGGAAAATCATCTTATGACAAATCCGCTCTTGGGTTGAGCGGGAGATGGTGTCAGACTCTTACTGACTAAAAACCCCACGCCATTCCTTCTAGCCTTCATACCCAAGGCCTCTGACCCCGGCCCCGGTAGGCTTCGACCCAGCTGGGCTCCTCCTGTTGCTGACAACTCCTTAAGGCACGCGGGAACAGTGCGCGCCGTCGACGCCTTGGCTCTGACCGGACAGTTACCGGATGATCGGACAGCGAGCTACCCATGGCTCGCCGTCCCCGAGCCCGCGTCTACGGTGGCTGGAAATCGGGATTGGAGTCGGCGGCGAGGGCGCCGTTGCCTAATGCGGTCGGGCTCCTCCTTTGCTAGCATTACTGCTTCGCAGAAGGAGGCGACCGCCTGCCACTCCTCCTCGCTCGATTGCCCCCACGAGGGCACGGCGGTGATATTATCAATGATACCACATCAACAGCTACAACTTCGAGTTAGCGTTTGGAGTAAATGTTTCTACACCTAACACTTTGTTCATAAAGATCATGACAATTTTATGATGCGCTGTTTAAAGTTTTCTGCCAATAAACTTAAAAAAAAATACTTTTTTTATCAGGTAACTTTCTATTGGAAGCTAAAGAATGACAACGACAGCCTGACAGATGAAAAGATTTGGCAGCAGGGTACTCAGAGCTTCCTCCGTCTGAGCACCAGCGTGGACGTTTACAGGACCTACCTCTGCTACGCCAATAACTCTGTTGGCATGTCCCGCGCTTGCGAGCGTGATGTTATGGGTAAGTTCACTTATTTATTGGTTAGCTATTCCCAACATTTCGTCCACGTCAGTTCATAAATTTGTGGAATCCTTAATCTTTCTCTAAAATAAAAGTATCTTACGTTACTCATTATAAATCCAGCTATATATCAGTTCATTGGTTTTGGATATTAGCCAAAACCACCTACATACTTAATTTCAACAGAAAAAAAAAAGTTTGAGACGGAAACAACACAACACATAAAAAAGTTTGTAAAGAATATAACATCGTTTTAAAATAAGATATTTCTTAAATTTATTCGGGTACCTAACCAAAAATTTTAAATATTAGTAAAACTAGCAATTGTATATTGTAAGCATTGACACTACACAAATAAAAAAGAAATAACAGTAGATGTTCCGGCCACATATGAGAGAATGCACAACAAAGAGCCACAAGCAGTCCAGGCAACAGTTTTGCGCAGACTCTTGTTACTAATCCAAACGCCTAAACAGACCAGAATGGCATGGGAAAGGATTTAAATTTTTACCAATGAACATTCAACAAAACTTCAAAAAAGAGATACGAAATAAATTCCTCCTATGCTTTAAAAATGACTCCTGCAGCTGTGCAGCATTTGTTATTCAATATTCAAAGATAGGGTGTGCACCGTGAGATTTTATGTCACAACGACGTGCCGTTCAACGTCGTACGTTGCGTCGTCATGACGTGATTATTTACATTAAGGTATGATTCCGAACCACGCTGCAAGCAGCAGTGCTGCCGCAGCATTGCTGCCGCATCACTACTGGTCCCCATACAATTTCTATAAGCTTATATGAGATTACATTCCGAGCTAGGCAGCAATGTCGCGGCAGCAATGTAGGCAGTGTGGCAATGTGTGGCAACACTGCGGCAACAACACTGGTGCTTGTTGCTGAGTTCGGAATAATACCTTTACTCGACGTGGAAGTCCACGCCACGGCACCGTAACGTAAACTGCCATATCACGTTGCCGAGCCGTGGCACGTTGCGTTGTCGTAACGTGTGTATGTGTTTGAGCCCTAAGATGTTTTAATCACGTTTATCTCCACCTCTTTATATATCAATTGGGCCTCTAACAGAGCCTTAACCACCGTATGCAAGTATGTTTGATTAATTTCTGTAGTAAATCAATGTTTCTGATTTACAGCCAACTTGGAAAGTTTTGGTAAGTCCCTCGGTGAATTGGGTTTCAGCAATAATTACAGCATTTATTTAAAATCAGCGTTTTATAGCATTAACTATTTATTATGATTTTACAGAAGGAATCTTTATTTCTGCTGTTTACAAGCTTTAATTTAACTTGCTTCGTACTGCACTAGTTTCGGTCGATTATTTTTTTCATAAAAGTGACTTAATTGGCACTTAAGATGAAATTCAAAATTATGTTTTTACTTACCGCACAGCATAATAGCTTAAAAGGAATTGAAGCACACTGTTTTTTTTTTACTTATTTTAGACTATAACAGATTGGAAGATTATTTATTTTTAGAATATAATATAATTACAAATATTGGAAAAATATAAAATATTTTTTCAACCGTCACTTTTTGTCAATTTACAGTCAACGATGTCCATAGATTTTTTTTTAGTGTAGGTTTTTTCTGCTCCGAAAATGTCTTCTACTGCATTTATAAGACCTCATAGTAGTTTGGTCTGAGTATAAATTCAAACTAACTATTATGGCTATAAAGCCATAACAATTTTAAGAGCATAGCGTAATGCTTTTCCGGTAGAGATGAGCAGTTAGTTGTCTCTCAATTCATCTATACTATATTCTTCGTCCACCATTATTTTGAACATAGGTTCCAGCAAAAAGCCCAAAACTTTTTCTCCACTCTCAGGACATCTAAAATGTTCTACTTTGCTTCACTTTTGATTTATTAATTTTGCGAGAACTTGAGGTTCTTAATAAATTCGCTAAGTTCTTCTCACGATTTATCCCACCTCTAATTCTGACAATCCCTTCCATCTTTCCATTTTCGGATTTCTCTCTTGAATCATCATCATCATAATTTTAGTAGATAGGTGTCCACTGCTGGACATGTGGTTTCACATCATCTGGCCTATTACGTGTCGCATCATCAGTTTATTGTCCACCTTGTAGGAGACCTTCTTTTTAATCAAATCATCTAATATGTGTGTATTATCTCCAGGTACGAAAGTCTGGTGGCGTGATCAACAGAAGCTGATACTGATCGGGGGGATAGCTCTGGCTATTCTGGTGATCACCGTGATCCTCTGCATCATCATTATCTGCATTTGCCGGCGGATGAGGGCCAAGTCTAAATGTAAGTGGGATGACCTTTTCTGCTGTTGTCAGTTTGTGTGACAAGTTAGATATGAATTTGAGAATGTAGCATATATAAATTGGAGACTAAAATGTAAAAATGCACGTAGTACACGCAAAATAAGAAGAGAATATTTGCCGAGAAATTCTTAAAATAAGCTTCAAGACAAATGAAAAGAAAGAAAGAACATTTCTTTCTTTTCCCAAATAAGCTTCAAGAACACTATTTTTCGTTTGATAGCACAAAGTAATTATAACAGATGCAGTTTTTATTTTTTATCATTTTGAAATAGAATTGTCATTAGATATTTATTGCAGCTGAAATAAAATCTTTAAGTTTTTTTATCACTCGAACTGAGAAACTAGGGCCTAAGTCTGCTATTTTTATAAAATCGTTATTCCGACACGATCCCATCGTCATTTTGCTAGGAGGGGCCCAACTGGGTCGAAGCCTACTGGGGACAGGGTTGTCCGAAAGGGAGCTCGTGCCCTGGTATGAAGGCTAGAAGGAACGGCGCGGGGTTTTTAGTCAGTAAGAGTCTGACACTATCTCCCGTCAAAGATGATTTTCCCCGTTGACAAAAAAAAAAATCGTCATTTTGCTAAAAGTTCGTAAGCTGCTAATTTATAATGATCGAACATTGATCGGACAATGGTCACGCAATAGAGATGTGGTAAAATGACATTTTTTTTAAAGGTTGCAGTTATTGCTTTTAATACTTGTAGTATTAAAAGCAATAACTGCACAATGACGTTTTAACTGTAGTTCAATGATCAAAGGAACTGTCAAAATTTTAGCAGACTGCCGCATACGTCAAACATTGATTTGTTATTTTGTACGAGATTACCATTCTATGCCATTTCTTTCAATGGATTGTCAGTGGTTAACCATTGGAAAGTCATAATGACGCCATTATATTAAATCAATCATTATGAAAACAATGATAGACCATTCTGACACTATTGTTATAGCAGACTTAAGGCCTTTAGGTGAATTACCCAAGTGTTCCTGAGACAAGCTATTAAGAAAAATATTACTTGAAACTACATTTTAATTTTTTTTATAGATAACGTGTCATATAGACTGACTGTGATTTTTTGCTTGATTTTTTTAGTGTCGTATTTTTATAAATTATGTCGTTTGTAATATAAACATCTAAATGTTGAGTAACTAATACTCGTTTTTAAATATCGTCTTTTCTCATTCGAGCATTGTAACAAAATCAATGTTTTTTCATATTTTTTCTAATATTTTTCGATATCATGTGTATTCTTTTTAAAAAAATTAATGCATTAGAAATATCAATATCATTGCCATGTAACATATTGTTACTCACATTTTTTGCAATTTTTTTTTATTTCACTTTTGGTTTTGCAAAAACTAACATTTATTTTTTTCTTCATCCTATTTTTCCCGGATGCTGCTACTAAACACACCATCGTCAACTAACATACAAACATACTAGACAATAATCCGGTCGAATTAGAGGAGCGCGAAAAGTAAGTTTTTCTTTTCTTGTTTTTTTATTATTTTTATTTTTATAGAATGTCTAGTACTAGTTAATTTATACATCTCTATAGATTTAATTTTTATAGGTATTGTTAGAAAGTTTTTTTTTCTAATTTTATTTTTTCTCTTCACCGATTTTTCTATATTCTTTTATAAAAAAATACTTTATTGCTATGAAAACTTTCTAACAATAAAAGTACCCATATTTTACAGTTACGAAATCCTGAAAGTTTAGATCCCTTTATGATTATTATTTTACTTCAAACCAAAATATAGCCTGTAGAGTTAGTCTTAAATGTAACAAAAAACATTGTTAGCTTCTTTATTTTATCACACATAATATTAATAATTATTTTTTATAAATTATGTCTATCCCTTTCTATTATATCATATATTTATGCGTTCCTAAAAAGTTAAATTAAAAAAAAAACACTTTATTTTTTATTTGTGTAGTATAAAGTAATAAAAATTTTGCAGCCACGCCATTGGTCCGAGCAGATTCATGGCATACATTGTCAATGCCTCCCTCAAGGTCGCCCGTAGTTGTGCCCATGACGAGGTCGTATCATTACGACTAGAAGGTCAAGGACGTTCCCAAGGTCATTTGAGTTTGAGTTTGAGTGAAGCGCTATATTTTAAATGCTTGGACCAACGGCTGTTAGTTTTGGTTGAAAAGTCTGTGAGGGCTAAAATGTGCTGACCATGATTATATTTTTAATGGTTTGACAGCATTTCTTACTGATTTATTAAAATAGTAGGGAAATCTGAAAACCTTTTTCTGTATTAATAAAAAAAATATATAATTATTTTTATTTTCAATAAAAAAAAATCGTTAAAGATACTGTGGGTAAATTATTTTTAAAATTGAAAAATGAAATTAGCTGTCAAATCATTAAATTAAATTCCACTACATTTTAGCAGCTAAGTTGGGCTTAAAAATAGAAAAAAAAATAGAAGCATGTTTTTATTTTATACTCTTGACAAAATAACACTGGTTTTCAAAAATATATTTATTATTATTTTATATTATCGTGTACTATTATTAACAATGATTAATGTGTAGGTTCCTAACCGCACTAACCCCGGACGTACTAAGATTGACCACGATTAATACTTCAGGTACATTTTTAACAAAAAATGCTAAAAAATAAAAAAATAAACAGTTTTCATTTTATTTTAGTTGGAGGATGCTTTCTTATTATTTAAACGCTGTTTGGCTAGTTTTTTGAATTTTTGGCGTAAAGTGTGACCACAGTAGAAAAATTTGAGTAGTCGACGAAATTGACAAAATTATTTGTACAAGTATTTTTGAGTGATGCATGATATGAGATTTGGAAAGCATTCTTCTTGTTACTTCACTATTTCTGTATATTTTGTATCTACGTATTGTTTTTTTTTTATGTAGGTAGTTTATATATAGTACTTTTTATTTATTTATTTTAGTTATCATTTTATATGATTTTAGTAAAAGCGTTTTACCTCCTATATCTGTACGATTAGGAATAGTTCTCGTTTTAAAAATCACGAGTAGGTAAAATACAAAAATATATTGGCGTAATGACTTCAAGAGACATTTATACATTCTTTAATTTACTACATACACTCACCGCATATACATAATCATTATTTTTATTTCTTTTTATTTCCTTATTTAGTCCGGATGGTAGCTGTGTTAATGAGGTTTCGATCACGCAGTCGATTATATCACAAGCATTGCCTGCCCTATCACCTCGGTTAAATCTATCATTCAGCCCAAAAACATGTGACAGAACAAGACTAGTTGATTCACATAGTTACCCTCACAACTTAGAAATGAACAAAATCGAAGACAGTCAAGAAACTCCCCAAAACACAACTCAAACAGAAACGAATCAAGAGACTGAGCTACAAACACCGAAACCTGAACCTAAAACTGATGGTAATAAAGGCCAAACTGTTGTGACTCCTAGCAAGTGGCCTTTGAAACCAGGAGTGTTAGTGCACGTCAATTCAAACCATACTCTAAGTCCTAAAAATCAAGCAAGATTACAACAAAATCAACAAGTAGCTAACGAGGAATCTAATTTAGGACTTCTTGAAAGAAATAGAGGTGAAGACAGGTCACCGCCAAAAGTTGAGTATTCCAAGAAAAGTGGGAAACCAAGGCATAATGTTGTATCAGATATTTTCAAAAATCTCCGACGAAAGAGCGAAGATTCAGACGATGACAGCGGAAAATATAAGAAAATTAACAAGTCTAACAAAAGGGCTATGTCGCTAGTCAATATGAATAAACCAGGATTTGTAGTTCAAAAGAATCGATTGCGATCTTTATTCCAAAGCGAAAAACCTAACATTATTGTTACTGAAGGAGGTAGTTGTTATAAACATTATTTATTAATTTGATAATGAGTGAAACAATACTTCAAACAATTTCTCATAACCGATCATCGTACCGCGTACCTACCGGGATGCGTAATGCTGGAAGGCAACCGATGATCTGATGAAGACTGTGGGAGTTTGCTGAAGGAAGAGACGAGAAACACAGATCCGGTCAATGTGACGTCTGAGGAAGGTTTATGTCTAAATGTGGAAGTCTTATGTCCAACTGTGGAAGGCTTATGTCCAACTGTGGAAGTTTTATGTCCAACTGTGGAAGTTTTTAGTCTGACATTATGAAGACTTTCATTAAAATTCTTATCATAATTATGTTAGTTAGGGTCATCCAAATTCTACATAAACTGATTATATTTTTTGTTTGCATTATTGTATCACACATTATCACCAAACACTACACTAATATCACAACATTCCAAATCTTCTTCATTTTAAAAACCTATGCTTTTAACATTTACATTGCTTTAGCATGCACTTTACCGACAACTGTAGATCCAGAACCTTAACTCAAAAAGCATAAATTCTGACTACTTTGGTGATCTTTCTCTTTTTTAATTTACAATTATTATTATGAGTCGAGTAAATAAAAAAAAAATTGAAATATGGCCTAAATTTTAATAATTTGCGTAAAGTGGCCTCACCAAAATAGTTTGTTTATGACTATTTTTAATTTACAATCCTCAATCGCTTTTGCTTCATGAGCACGTTTTCTGCTTTAACGCTTTAAGCACGAATTAATTTGCAATGTTTTCAATGTGAGCATGTTTTTAGTTGTGTCGTTCAAAAGGCCTGATAGAATTGTTGCGACTAGTGCCAAAGTTAAACCTTTTACTGATGAAGAACCAAGAAATACAAGGAAACGAAAGAAACCCGGTGACAGTAAGTAGAGCATGATTTTTGGTTTGTTTGTTCTGCTTCTGTGTTTTTTTTTTTATATCACATACGTGAAATAAACAGTAAATTCAGCAAGTAAATTTGAACCCACAAATTAAGGATATTTTTCTAAATGCAAGCACAGCACTTGAAGAGTAAAGTTTATATCTAAAAACAAACATGATCACTAAATTATGACACTGATGAAACAGCATCTTTAAACTTTGAATTTTCAATTAATTTAATAAAGATGAATTCATGAACTTGTTCTAAAGTTTAGTTCCAGGAAATCCATAAAAGAAATATTCTACTTCCACAATTCTCATTGCTCTATTACCCCTTACAGGCCCACCTTCGAATGGCGTAGATAATCCAGCAAACGGCAACCTTGGAGCGGACAACCCAGGTCTCTACGAGAACCTGCCGTTCCACGGACTACAACAACCACCCAATAAGGTATGTTTACTTATTACTTTAAGAATGAAGAGTAGAATGAAAAGCTATAATCATTTGGTCTTTCAGTAACACTGCTTTGAAAAAATTGTTTTAGAGAGTCACCAACACAAAATAAACTATTTTAAAATCCTTATCTTTGGAATTAAAAAGGATCAAAATTTCTTTGCAGAAAATCTAAAAAATAAAAGACAAGAGATCTAAACCCAATCTAACTGAAATTTGTGTCACTAGATAATTTAGTTAAATAACTCAAAGAGTTTAGAAAAATAACGAGGATTTGATTATCTTATATTGCTAAATTTATATTATATCGATTGGTTTTTATAGGTTACTGAATGACTATAGATATATGCCCTTTAATAAAATTACCAAAACTTACAAATTAACTTTTTATGTTGTTTTATATTGTTCTGCTTGAATTATAATTTGCATTTTTGTGTTTTGTTTCATGTTTTATTAATTTGCATGTAAAGCCTGTCCAAGCTATACAACCTAGGGTTATTGAAACCAACCCTAAATCCTCGAAAGGAATAGCAGCTTTGCAGAAACAACTGACTACAAACCCATCGTTTACACCAAGACTCGTTTGCCCGCCATTCGTTCAAAATGCTATAGGATACCCCATGGCTTCAAACTCTCAATACTCTTATGGAATACCAGTTTTGTCGCCAATACAACAAATGTACCCACTACATCAAACGGTTTTACTTAACCCATACTTACCTCAAATGCAAACATCATTCTTAAAGCAATTCCCAACAATAGACGAAGAGATCCCTGAAGGCGATAAAAGAAAATTTTCTTCCTTAAACACGAGGGTACATAGAAAACCACCACAGTTTCAATCAATGAGGATAGTAAGGAAGCGTAATATAGAAAGATTTTATCCTAACACGGAATATGGAGAGAATTTCAATGAAATCAATAATAACAAGAATGAAAATCCGACGCCTGTAACTGAAGATACAATTTATATGAACTGTCCGTCTTTACTCAGAGTCAAATCTAATATAAGTGGTGTGGAACAATTTGAAAATCTTACAGATTCTATACAAGTCTGTGATGAGACTGATCTGAACAAATCTACATCTTCTCTAAATAGGCCTGTACCAGCCCCTCGAACTAAAATATCACCTTATGTTTCACCATCTAAAAGTGATCACGTTTACGTAAATCTGTCCATGCCTTTAATAAACACAAAGTTTTCTAAATCTATTGATACCATTGATGCCCCAGTACGGCCAACTAAATCTGCCGAAGATATACGCAAGACAAGATTTGAAATTTTTAAGACTGAAGTCCAAGATGACAGTGATGAAGAGAAGGAACCAGAAGAAGCCAAAGTAGATCTCTCTAAACCAAATATAATAGGTGCAACTCCAAAAAGAAATCTATCTGTAATATTACCGTCTACTTCACTAGTTAAGTCTGTGGTAAAGCAGTTGAACGACGAGGGTATAAACAAAGTTGGGTTGCCAAAGAAGCAAGTGATACCACCAAATAAGACGTTACAAATACCAAAGTTAACAGAGAAACCGGTGCCAAAACGATCAGTTGTCAAACGTAGTCACTCAGTGCAAAGTAGTATCACAGTGGACAGTGATAACGGTCAGGTATAACGCTTATTCTCTTTTATTTTCTGTTTTATGTTTCTTCTGGCTAACTTGTGTGTTCTAATCACTAACAAAACTAATTTCCTTTTCAGAATACTAACATACTCCAACAACAATACATGCAAAAACGTAATCACTTCACAAATATAAGCAACAAAGGGAAGAACAAGAAAAATTTTCAAATACCACTCCAAAAACATCATAGCTTTTGTTACTTCCAACCTATAAGAGTCGATAAAAGATTCCCTGTTGATCAGGAGAGGTCATACAACAACACAATAGGGCCTCTCATCTACCAGCCTTCAGAAACACAGTACTATACAAAAACATTAAACAGGACGAGAGAAAAGAACAGTCAAAAGCTAAATCGCTTGAAAAAATCAGAAAGCTTAAGGGAAAAACTTTCTTGTGTAGGTGTATACGATAACTATCAAAAACCTGACTACCCAGAGCCTGAATACAATGAATCAGAAAGGAAATCTTACTTACAATTGCTTAAAGGCAACTACATATCAAACTCAACGAGAAACCTTGGACCCGAAAATTTCACTTCGAACTATTCGGGTCCAAAAGATGAAAAGCCTAAACAAAAAAAGTTAGTTTACGCTGATTTAGCATTAGGTAACCATAATATGAAGTTTAAAAACACGGTCAATTCTAATAGACATTTGTATGATACATATACCGTAGGGTCAGATAGTGCTAATAAAGATACTAACTCTAGTTATAATAAGAATATATCTAGTACTACTCAGAGAAAAAGTGGTCACGCGCAACCTAGAAGTGACTATGCAACTCTGAAATTTAACGAGATCGATGTCTGAAAGGTGAGTTTCTTCTGTTATTGTAAATACAAAGGCTGATTCTGAAGTTTCAAATTTTAAACATTATCAATTACAATGAAATTTTATTCTCAGATACAAATTTTCAGATTCTGCCTTCAAACAATGCAACTTTTTTTAAATTTACCACTATTCATTTCTGAAATTCCATTTGTTATTTTATTCATATCAGAAATATTAGAGTCCTAGATATGAACTACATTATGAAACAAAGAAAAAGCTTTAACAATAATTAAAATATTTAAAAAACTTTTTAAAATATTGCATAAAAATTCAAAATATTTTAATGGTAATATGTGACTAAGTGGAATTCTATAAGCTTTCACAGCATGTATTTTCCGACACGCCATAAGAAAACCCTTATAATAAATTGCCTACTCAAGTACCTACTAGTAATAAATTTTAATGCTCATACATTTACATCATTATTAATCGACTGTATCAAAAATGCGGTAGTAATTTTAAAACGCTTTTCAATAAAATTGACCTTAAAAACTACATCCAGATAATTCCATCTCATTTTATTTTAATATTGAAGCTGCCAGCAATGCTTTAAAGTTTTAAAATATGGTCACACTTCCATTAAACAGAATTTGCTTACAGTTTAAAGTTCCCATATCAAATCAATATTACTTTTTTATTTTCCATGTAAATGTATGAGATCTCAATAAGCATGTATTTGCAATGTTGTGACGTTTTTTTATATTTTCTTCTAGGAGCGCTTTACCAAGAGTGACACGTACATTTTTTAAAATAAGGTAATTTTATTTTTCAAAAAACATTTTCGGTCTCATATCGCTTTTTAAAATCATCGCTTACTAAAATTTACATTTTTCAAAATTTTATTTTCATCTGAAAATGCTCATTGGTAATCACTTAAAACGTATAAACTAACTGCAATTAAAAGTAAAAAAAAAATGCTCGGCTTTTTATTTTAACATTACAAATTAAAAATATGTAAAAAAAATTAAACAAAATTAATTTATCTTAGCTTTGCACTTAACACATATTACCATTGTATTTTATGTATGTTTTTTTTTCTATATCTGTCTAATCACGCAAAAAAAAAAAATGGTCTTTTAAACATTTAAATTTTTTTTTCACAGCCGTTCAGACCTGAAGACCAATTCATCTACGCAGATGCTGACATGAAAGACTACGGGCCTATCAACTACAAAGCAGCATCGATCTACGCTCAAATGAAAAAAGTTAAAGAACAACAAAAATTACAGGAAATATACGATAAAGAAGATATGCTGTGATTACGATTTGGTTGTCAAAGAACGATTTTTTGTGACGAAATATTGCGTGTATTCAGTGCATAATGGTGTTAATAGTTTTAACGGTTGAAAACAATGTTAAAATTATTCATATTGCCTAAAAACCAGTAAAATTTTGGTGTTTTATAAAACAAGTTGACTAACATTTTACACCTTTATTTTGCATAATTTTCGTTATTATTTAAGCAACGTTATCGCCGTTTTTTATCGTTTTTGTATTAAGTAATTTAAATTGTTGACTTGTATTAATCAAATGTATTTTTTTTGCATTTTTCCTGTCTAATACTAAGTACCTATGAACTACTTTTTGTACTTATCTCCGTTTTTTTTTTTTTTTTGTAAATCTTTGGACAACCAAGTGATCAATCTTGACAAAATAATAAATAATGATTAAAATTATTGCTGGAGATATCCTATCCTGTATTTGTACATTTTAGAAGGTTATCGTAAGATAATGTAAATAAAAATAGATTTCTTATATAAATATTAGTAACTACCGAAAGATCTAGTTGTCAGGTTAGTATGAATTTTGTGCTAAATGGTGTTTATTTTGAGCTGAAAATAGTTAAATAGTTGAAGTATTTTTGACAATTCCCTGAAAAATTTTTGCCCAATTTAATAAAATTTAAAAAAATTAAACTAATTAAAACTTGCTTAAAACAGTTTCTGGGTAATAGACAAAGTGAAGATGAATTTTTTTAAATAGAAAACTTGGCGATCTTCACATCCGCTAATATAAAAATAGCGGATGTGAAGCAACAACTATCTAATCTTAAATTTCATAATTACAAATTGTTGATAATAAAACGCCCGCGCGCACATTTTACTTGTCCGCTGATGACCAAAAATCTATCGAACCCTCCGCCCGTGCGCCCCGCTGCACGCACGTGTAGCGTGAACACAAATGGATTTATTTTTTATCAAAGTAGATCAGTAGTCATATAATGTGCTGACATTATCTCATAATTTGTTGAAAACACGTGTTAATTTATTGGTAATTTTTAATCCATGTTTAACGTAATCAACATTTATTGTTATGACATTTTAAATTGGAGCGTGTATTAATTGATAAACACATTGATTAAATTTAGAAAAAGATATCTTTAATTTTGTCTATTACTTCGATATTGTAGTTATATTTTTTTGAAAGTGACTAATTCTTATTTTTAACAGGGTCCTCAGTTAAAACAAGAATGTAATAATTCTCTCACATTCATGTTTATATTTAAGAATCTATTCTATCTATTATTATTTCTGATAAATATTTCATCAGAGAAAGCGATAATGAAAATAGCCAATTAATAGATAAATAAGTCTTTTTTGTAGCTCAAAAATATTAATTTTTAACCTGAAAAACACTTTTTTCTGCAATAATTTTGAGCTACGAACTAGATTTAACAAACAGCACAGCAAAAGCTTCAAGTAGGGTGACAACACATAGAGATTTTAATATCCGTCCAAGCGGGAATGTCTACAAAGATTAGTTGATTTTTAGCTTAAAACCGTATCTTTGTAAATTTTAGTGTAAATTACATTTATCGTGTAAAAATTATTAGTCAAAAGACCTAAGACTATCCAAAGATAGATGATTTAGGGTGTGTATTTGCACGAGAATTGTGCAATCCAGCGGAATTGCACGATCGAGTAGATGTGTTCACAGTATAATGAAACAGTGGCCCGTAGCGCAATCGGCATTTATATATTTTTACTTTTATTTTTATCTCACCGAATTATGTACGATTAATTACAACGAAACACAATATCTCATTATAAGTTACAATTTAGTGACAATTTGTATTTTTAAACGTTTATAACATCGCTTTTAATAACATTTTTGATGTAAATGTGATAATAGTCTGAAATGTTAAATCTGTATTGGTTCCGTTAAAATGTTCGACTTTTTTTTTGTGAATGGCGCCTTTACAGCTTAGACTTTTTAACCACTGTACAATCGTGATTAAAAAAAAAACTTCGTGAGACTAAAACAAATTTTCGTACTTAAATAAGTTTAACTGTCGTACTAATGTAAATATAAACAGGGAGGGAAAAAAAACAAAAATATCGGCGGACCGTTTTCCAAATTTGAAAATGTCTATTAAGTATTATTTTTCATCTTACTTTTTTCAAGATTTATTTTTCGATTTGGAAAAAATACTTTAAAAGTATTTTTCGCCGATATTTTTCTATTTTTTTTTTCTGAATAATAAAACCACTAGAAGGACATGTTGTCAGTGCTGTGACGTGAGCGGAATTTATTTCATTATTTTAATCAAAAATAATATATATTTGTATAATTATTATATATTTAAACATTTATATAATTATTATTATTGCTGTACAGTTCTTAAACAACTATGAACTCATTAAATTGTTATGCAAAGGTATATTAATTAATATTTTGCTATCTAAAACGAATTAAGACCATTCAGTTTTTTAAGTAACAAAGTTATTAACGGAAATGAGAACGATAAACAAAAAAATATGTTATCTGATTTGTCCTTTATTCTTTAAGTAAGTCCTCAATGAAAAGTAAGTTTTATGGAGCGATACATTGAAATAGTTAATTTGGATTACTTTTATCTATTGAGTTTAACTTTTTTATCTTTTATATATCAGATTATCTATTTTATATTATAAATAACGATTTCTTTACTATCAATCATTATTAAAGTAAAAATTTCTTTTTTCTATTCTTTTTCTACGAAATAGTGAAATAATTCCACCATGTCGCACCAACGTATATAGAAACAAAAATATTAATAATGGTATTAGATGAGGTTTTGTACATACAAACTTGTTAAAATATGTCGAATAGTGTTATTAAATTAATTTATGGATTTTTAAAACGTCTTTTATTTATAATTTTACTTTAATATGTTCAACTTAACGTAATTAAAACTAACAAAATAAAAATTAAAGCCCTAAAGCACCGGCCACACAGAACAGACGCAAGGCACGGACCCGTCGCAGTCGCGGCGCCCGTTTAATCTACTTGCATATAAAATGTATATGACTGCGACGGGTCCGTGCATTGCGTCTGTTCTGTGTGGCCGGTGCTTGAAGAACTAAAAAGCAATCTAAAGTACGGCATCGTAAAATTCCTCCACATCGCTGTCGACTGGTAATGTACCCAAAAGACTGGCGGCATTGCCACGCTGAATGGCAATGCTTATCCTTTGTAGGTCGAAGTAACAGCCAGCTTTCAGGGCACTCGAAATGTCAACAAGGCGTTTCGAAAGTTCTTTAAATAATTGGTAAACACTTGGACCCCACGATTCGAGAGTTTCAACCCCAAACGGCTCGAAAATATAACTAGCAACAAGGTTATTACTTAATTTGACAGAAGAGACGAGACACGCAGGTGGTCATGGTGTAAGTACTATATATACAACGTGTAACGTTAAATGCGCAAAACCTCAGACACCCCAAATGATTTTTAATTCGATTGACCTAATTATGTATGAAAAAAAAACATTAAAGAAATATTAAAGGTTTTATGAGCAGTTTTAGTTTGTTTAAAATTCATTTCTGCATTGAAATGAGAACTTTCATTATCCCAAGTGTGAGAAAATTTGATTGGATTACAACTGTTTCTGTTTGTTTACCTATTTCAGCGTGTTTGCGCACGTGATGATTTGACCTATTTATAAATAGACAGGGCGAAGTTTTTGATGATTTTTTTTTTGAAAAATGCAACCTGTATTAAAAATTGGTTTAATTGATTCTGCTCGTTATTCTGACCAAACTAATTTCAGGTTTTGCGCATTTAACGTTACACCTTGTATAAACCTATACAGACACCGTACAATATCAGAAATGAAGATATCCGCAGAAGAACTAAGGTTACCGACAGCTCGAAGAATCTCCAAACCTAAGTGGCATTGGGCAGGACAGCTCGCAGAACTGATGGTCGATGAGGACGAAAGTTTCTGGAGTGGCGACTACGTACGGGAAGATGCAGCATTGGAAGGCTTCCCACAAGGTAGACCGATGCCCTGACGAGGGTCACGAGAATCCGAAGGATGCGAAACGCAAAGTACCGGTCGTTATGGCGACACTTGGGGGGAGGCCTATGTCCCACAGTGGTCTTTCCGCTGAATTGATGACGAATGATGAACGTATACGTTATTATGTACCTAATTACCAGAGAATACAGTATATTTTGACTGACCTGTTGGTCTAGTGGTTAGTGGCCCTGACTGCTATGCCGGAGGTCGGGTTCGATTCCCACCCAGGACAAGTGTTTATGTGATGAGCATGATCATTTGTTCTGTGACGCCCACTAGTGAGCCATTTTTTTAATTCTTAAAACTCTTTATCTCGGGAATATGTTCATTGAGATATTTTCTACAATCACGCGGGCGAAGCCGCAGGCAGATATTAGTAATTAAAAAAAACAATGGACTTATGTATTTTTATATTTTACTTTATTCTTCTTCGTCTTACAAAATCTTTTATTTCGAACATTTATTTAATTAAATTATAGTACTTATTTACATTTTTTTACAAAATTTAGTATCACAGCTTTATTTTTGAAACAAATGTTTCCAATTCTAAATTTCATTTGAATCATTCATGATTAAAACAATTTATAAGACAAAATTACAATACAGCTA
Organism: Mythimna lalbum; assembly: GCA_949319445.1. Classification (NCBI taxonomy): domain Eukaryota; kingdom Metazoa; phylum Arthropoda; class Insecta; order Lepidoptera; family Noctuidae; genus Mythimna; species Mythimna lalbum. The sequence continues at coordinate 14,787,301 of OX439370.1, read as the reverse complement.
AATTTCATTTTACTAAAATGATCTTTCATCTTTTCATTCATTAGGCCTAACATTCACGGACGCGTAGCTTCATAGACGCGTATTCGTCATTATACGCTTGGTGTATGCCTGCATGACGCTTGCATACAAAACTACGAACTCTGTCGAGGAAGCGGTAGCGTTGTACCATCGTGTCACGTCTATGAAGCTATGCGTCCGTGGACGGTACGCCATAGTTTTGTATGTAAACTTCACGCAGGCGTACACCAAGCGTATAATGACGCATACGCGTCATTGAAGGTACGCGTTCAAGAACAGTAGGCCTTATTTTTGTTTACGTTGCTAAAAATAGCCATCAAATCATTCATAAATGCTGGACAAAGCTTGCTAATTAATGTAGGTAATCAAATAAAATTAATTAATGTTTTGCGCAGTAACTTTGCGGATATGAAACAAAACAATATAATTAGCATTCTAGACTTATTTACAAGATAAAATGTAGTAATGTATAAAGGATCGTAATATGTAGTCTTGACAAAATAAAGACATTCATTGAAGACTTTTTTTGACATGACTTTTTTAACTTTTAAACATTTTATTTTACCACAAAAAATTAATAATATTGTCTGTAGTGAAGCCTCATGAATATTGAAAACTGAAATGCATAAGAATGTTTCTTTTTTATATTACTGCCAATTTTTTACTGTTAATTTTTTTTTAAGCAAATGTAAATTGAGACTTTCTATACACATGAGGCTTGATAGCTATGAGTGTCTATCTTGATAGATAGCCTAAACGAATACCTACTATACAAAAAAAAATGGAAAAAATGTAACGTAAATTCGTACACAGCCACACGTTTATGAATTTAGGACATTTTTTAATCAGTGGCATCGCATTTAAAAAGCTTACTGTAAAATATAACTAACTTATACACTATAATTATGTACATTTTTGTTATTAAAAAATAACTACTTTTTAATGTATAATTAAAATACATACTTATTAATTTTTATTTAACAATTAACATTAGATGAGACTGACACACAGTTTTTCAGAAAACCGATCATTAAGGTATCATGAGATTTCAAAAATTACTTTTTAAGAAAAGTTTTTTTATTAAAAAAAAAAATAATTTCATGGTAACTTTTTTACAATTTTTTCCTTTTATAGTTTATCTCTTCAACCTTTAATAACCGTCTTTAAAAACTTGTTGAGACTGTCACAACTTTTATTAGCAGCCATCAATTAGTAGGACCACTACGTTTTTAAATGCAAAATGGCTGCTTATTTCAATCAAAATTCAAAAATCAGTCATTCCAACGTTCATACATCCGAATTTCCAAAGGACAAATTAATAACTTGCTCACATTTAAGTTTTCCTGTCTGTCAAAGTTTGATGTTTCAAGTTTTTCTGTCTGTCAAAGTCACATTGACAGGTTTTTTGAACTACCACTGTCACAATGACATGTTTTTTTCTGACTTTAAAAGTTACAGAGCAGCTGCCAGTACAGTGCGTTTCACTTAAGAAGTTCCTTTGCCGTAATGTTGGCGATAAGGAAAAACAGTGTTGCAATATTTTTAGCAATTAAATTACTTAATATTAGGGAGATTAGCTTATATTTCATTACTTTTAACAAATGCGTTTTTTTTTTTTTTTTTTTACTATTTTTGAATAAAGTATAGGGCGCTGGGCTCCATTCTGATTGTCCTGCAATTCTTTCAAACACAGAAAACGCCACGCCACAATATCGTATCTCTCTATAACAACGTCCTTTTAGACCTGTTTTTTTTTTTTAATAAAGTCCCATTCCTTTCATAATTCTCCAAAAAGTGCTGCAACTACTGTTAAAATTGGTTTCGTTGCGCATTTCGGGGAACAATTTTGGTAGAGTAGGCAACTCTTTCCTTTTTCCCTTCTTTTTTGTGTAGACAGACAGGGGAGCCAACATTACGCCAAAGGAACGTCTTAAGTAAAACGCACTGTAGCTACTGAAGTTTTATAAGTGCTCATGTGAAATAAAAACATTTTGTATTTTTTTTTTCAAATTGTACAATGACATGTATTTCTGACTGTCAAAGTAAAAGTGACATATTTTCTGTCAGTCAAATTATCACGAAGAATTATATCAGCGACTTAATTGTGAGTTGTGTTTGAAAATTCGGTCAATATTTACGAACTTAAACCAACTTAAAACTACATATAACCTATTTGTAGATCAATAGAAGTCATATTGCCCCCTACCAAAGTAGACATAGTCTGAGCACCACTTCCTGGCTTGAAGATCTGTTGAGCAGCAAGCTGGATATGCTAGCTTGGATTTTGTTAGTTTGGCACATCGCTGACAGAGGTCTAGAAGCTCATCCTGAAACAAAAGGAAAGACTGTTAATACAATGTGATTAAAATTACGAGATATGGATCCGTCGTGGATTCAAACCCAGCCAAGCGTATTACTTTTATATTTATGTCTTTTATTTCTTTTATCACCATTGCTCTTAAAAAGGTAAGGAAAACATCGTGAGGCATCGGCTTGTCTTAGAACATTTTTTTTAAATGTTTATTTGCAAAAAAAAAATCCAACAATAAATAATTGAGAGGTGTGATATCCACTTGGAACATTATAAAGCATACACGCTCAGTAATGTATGTTGCATAATTTTTTTACAGAAGCTGAATACACAGATTCACTATACTCGTACATATTTTAAGAACCCTACGCTAATTACAACTTACTAAATTCATACTAAAATAAAACAAAGAACTCTTGCTCAAAAGTCTGGCGGCATTAGGGCTTTATTTTATTTTTTTAAATTAACTGCAAATATAGTTATTTATTTGTTTAATAAAAAAATCTAAAACCGAAAATTTAATTAAGAAGAATAAAATTTATTTAACGTTTTTCTCGTTCAAGAAGTTTTCCTAATTTACTGGGGAGTAATTACTGGAATGGAGATCATTTTTTTATTAAAAACACCAGAGAATATTCCACATACATTGCTATTATTTACAAAATACACTTTTTATCACTTAGCAAATATATTTTGATAACATCAGCCAAACTCAGCGTGCAATGTGCCAAAATAAAATTACGAGGTTAAACGCCAAAGATCTCTAAAAAAAAACAAGTCACTTTTTTACCTAGTTTTGCACATATTATTTTTTTAAATCTTATGATTATATTCGGTGTTTTGAAGTAAATTATTGATAAAACGACTCTGTCATACAATTAAGTTAATTCTTATCCATTTGTTTATATATCACTCATTATGATGAGCTAACATCGTGGAAATAAACAGATGATAGGGATTTGTCTTCCGTCTTCTTGGAATATTTTTGATCGCTGAACTTATTAGGTACTTATTAACCAGTCTTCTTCTTCTAGTGTCGATGTGACTCAAATTTTGTCCGACCAATATTTAGCCACCTGGATAGCTCTGTCGTTGGCTTCGTTTAAATCATTTAGGGTTCAGGTAGTTGTGCATGCTGGGCAGGAAAGGAGAAGACACATATCCTGTGAAGGAGCTCCACACTGGCACTGTATTTGCAATGGGTCTAGGGAACCCCATTTTGCCAGATTATCTTTGCAGCGGCCAACCAGTAATAATTATCCTTATATAAGAACTGTTCATCATGGATTCATGGAGATCATAAGGGGATTCTGGGATGCATCCAATGTATCGAAGTATTGTGTAAAAATTGCTTACACAACTTTAGCATAGCATAGTCGGCCTTATAATTTTCTCACTGCTGGAACTCAGGCCTCCTCTCTAGGAGAGCGAATGGGCCGTAATCCACCACGTAGGTCCAGTGCAGGTTAGTGAATGTCACATGTTTTTGAATTTTTGGTTCTAGGACATGACGGTTTCCTCACGATGTTTTCCTTCACCGTTTTGAGAGCAGTGGTGATGAAATAATTTATACAAAATAATGCGTCTGGCCTACGAAGCTAATTGTGCTAAAATAATAATATAGACTCTCAAAACATATTTGGTAGGTACTTACATCTGTGTGACATTCGGCTGACTCTGTGAAGACCCCACTGCCGGGTGCTAGCCACGGGGGCCGCGCGTTCGATTCCCGGACGAGGACCGCCAGGCACAGGACCAGTAAGACACAAGCTATCGAGTACGTCTGTGGACAAAGAGAAACAAAATAAGTATCGTAGAGAAATGTGGAGATTTTTTTTTATTTGGTAATCTGCCGCTTGGCCGCTATTTCACGGTAAGCAATGATTTTGAACTATTTATTATTTTAGTGCTAGAAGGTAGGTATTTGAAAAAACCCGAATTTTAACAATTTCCTTCGACTGTTCCGTTGGTCTAGTGGTCAGCTTGATGCCCACCCAAGACAATATATTTTTTAATTTATTTTCGTTTAGGGTTTTATTATTCCTTGTCAAGCCAAACCTATTGTGCTAAAGAAACAATATACTATAAACAACAAATAAACCAACAAACAAACAATAAACAATAAATTACTAAAAATATCTTTTTTATAAAAAGATATTTTATAAAAAAAAAATAACCGGCTTCACTAAAAAATTGAATTGAATTTGAGGAATTTCCTCGATTTCGCCAAGATTTCATTATTAGATCCCAACTTGGTAGCTTAGGAACCATTTGGGAATTTGATTTGTCCTTTCCAACAAAAAAAGAATTTTTCATATCGGTTGGCAAGCGACGAAGTTATGCGCGAACAAACATTAAAAAAAAAGTACAAACATCCGAATTGAGAACCTCCTTTTTTAGAAGTCGGTTAATAACCTAATCGGTATCTTACAACTATACCGATTAGGTTATTAACCGACTTCTAAAAGTAGGAGATATAGATCTAGAAGTAGAAGTAGGAGATATATCATCATCGCCATTTTCGATACCGGATCAGCTAAAACACGCTACAGGACTCCCATATCCATTATATTAATGTAAAACTCTCTCATCACCGATTCCCTCTTGACCTCATTCCGAACAGGCTTCCTGACCAAATCTTGCACGTCCCTAAATTGACCACAAGCTGTTTATAATTTACCGAGTCTGTCTGCTGTATAATATAATAAGTCTATCAGAATTCAAAATCAATTAAACTTAAATAAAAATTATTAAAACTATTCTAAATGATTCTAAGATACCTACAGAATCTTTATCACAAAACGATTGCACCATATGACCACCATACGATAACCCTTTGTATAGGAACCGCAATATTTTGTAACCAAACAATTACTTTATCTAAAACAATAATTTATTACAATCACTTATATAAACAGAGATAATTTATAATGATAAAAAGCTACTTGGAATATAGGCCACTGGTGTTTGTGACTCTAATATGGGCTATTTGGATCGATCGTGGGTCATGACTTCACGTAAACACTTTTGGTATATACAGGATGGAAAACGGGTCAAGAAATTCATGATTTTGTAATAATTTGGTCAAAGGGCTATATATAAAGCGATTTTTCCTCGCGATGCCGCAATCACTGATAAGTTATTGCACTATTCTTACTAATATTATAATAGCGAAAGTGAGTTTGTTTGTTTGTTTGTTACGTCTTCACGCCTAAATGGCAAAACCGATTTTGATGAAACTTGGTACATGGATAGACCATGTCCTAGAATAGGACATAGGATACTTTTTATCCCAGAAGTATGTTCCCTTGGGATAATTTTCTGCTATCACGCGGGCGAAGCCGCTGAGAGCAGCTAGTTCACAATATTGCGTCATTATTGCACTTATCGACTATTGCGTCATTGCACTATAAAACTTCCAAAAAGTGAGTATTTTTTTAGGTAGGAAATCATCCAATGCCTAGTAGAGTCTGTCTAAAAAGCCAAACGACTTGGATAATTATTAGGGTAAAATTAAATCTCATGTAGTCAACACTGGTTCTGGTGAGATATTAATCATAGTTTACTAATAGAAGAATCTTATAAAAAGTATCGAATATAAGTATTTTTTAAATGATTAAATGTTCTACAAAATTCCCGAGTCGGTTGACTTTTTAGACAGACTATAGCAACCTATTCACTCTTAACTTAAAAACCCCTTGGTTATAGTTACCAGGAAACACAGACTCCTGCAGGGTTTATTGGCACAATGACTGCCGTATCCAATTCCCACATATCGACAGCCTCGCGAGCCAAATCAGGTGCTTAGTTTGTTTACGAGGTTTTCGTCATGAGGGAACACACTAAATTTTTAACCGATTTTAAATAGGAGGAGATTCTATGTTCGGTGAAATGTTCTTTTTTGTGTACGAGTATGTTCATCGATAACTCAGTCAATTGTGAACCGATTTCGAAAATTATCATTTTTGATGCTTATATGCTATGGCTATTAAATTATTGGCTGAATTATTCTTAATGTACTCTAGGAAGGTTGTTATGTACAACAACCTCATTCAATAGTAAACAACGATTACAATCAAAACAAAATAGTACTATAGTAACCCAATTCATAAAAGTACTTGTCAATTGTGATAACAAGGGCTTAATAGCCATAAATCTTGATAAGAGCGAAGTCGGGTAAATTACTGATATTATAATAGTACTATTCGGGAGATATATAACCTAGTTTTAGTACTGGAAGTAGCATCATGTTTTGATCAACACCGATTTGGAATATAGTACAAGGAAAATGGGATTGAAAAGTCCGATTGACTTGGTCCAAAGGGTGTTTTAGCTTATTAGGTCAATGGGTTTGTGTAAAGTATAATTCTTCTTCTTCTTTTCGTGTCGATGCTCTCAAACTATACTTTTTCTGACCAATATTTGGCAACCTGTACGGCTCTGTTGTTGGCCTCATATAGATCCTGAAAACTGCAGGTGGTAATGCAGGATGGGCAGCATAGCAGGTGGCGCATGTCCTGTGGAGAGGCTCCACATTGGCACTGTGCTAGAGATGGGTCGAGGAAGCCCCACTTGGCCAGATTGCTTTTACAGCGGCCAACCTGGGTCCGCAAGCGATTAAAGTTTAATAATTATATAATTTAAAATCGTAGAAAATCGTTGCACGATACAGCCCCCCTAGCCAAGTTACAACCGTTTCGCTTGCGTCGAACGCTTCGAGTTGACCTTGCCGCCAATTCTTTTGTTCTGACCACGTGACTGAGCGTTGAGGCGACGTCGTTCCCGTACATTTGAAGCTTTCTACTAGCGTTAACTATTGCAGATTAGCAACTTGGCTAGAAGTACAGATCCATTTTATTACAAGCTTTTATTAAGTTTCACCTGTCCCGATGTTTGTCTGTCATCAAATCTTATAAATTAAATTTGATCCACTTCCTGGTTGCCGATTGAGCTAAAATTTTGCATACATGTGTAAATCTGATGAAAATGTAAAATTATTATGACAAGGAGCTGATCTGATGATGAAACCGGAAGGTGGCTATAGGAACTTGGTAGTTAAACGACAGAATCCCATCGAGTTTGGGCTCGTATGATTCGTCTTGACGAGTATTAATTATATAGGTATACCGAGCTATAAAACCTTGCTATGAAAAAAATATTTTCATTAATTCATGAATCCCCAAGCGACCACCGGTGGCCGCGCATCTATTGTCTTACTATTGTGTTTCTAATTGACGGTATCTGAAGGGTTAAAAGCGTGTTTAAATGAGATATGATTTTAGTTTGGCTCTCGAAAAAATATGGGGGAAATTCAAAATTCTAACAATGATATTTTTTCTTTTAAATAACCGAAGTTTCCAAAATGATTACAAGTGGCTAGTGCCTTATACATAAAAACTGTTTTAGCAAAACTTTTTGAGTAGCCTGGTATAAATAGTAAACCAGAAACTACCAGCGTATCTTTTCTCATTCTCTGTCAAATCCATACAAAGTTTTTCTGTGAAAATTCACTGTTACAGTGCGTTTCACTTAAGACGTTCCTTTGGCGTAATGTTGGCTCCCCTGTCTGTCTACATAAAAAAGAAGGGTATTTTTGGAGAATTATGAGAGGAATGGGGTTTTATTTAAAAAATAAGGTCTAAGAGGACGTTGTTATACCTAGAGAGGAACGGTATTGTGGCGTGGCGTTTTCGATATTTGAAAGAATTGCAGGACAATCGAAATGGAGCCCAGCGCCTTATACTAAAAACAATAAAACGCAATTGTTAAAAGTAACGAAATATCAGTTAATCTCCCTAATATTAAGTAATTTAATTGCTAAAAATATTGCAACACTGTTTTTCCGTATTGCCAACATTACGCCAAAGGAACTTCTTAAGTGAAACGCACTGATATGACCACCTACTATTCATTTTAGGTCCGTACCTATTTATGGTGTACAATAAAGAATATATCTATCTATCAAGCGCGATGGAGACCACGACTGGTGGGAGTTCGGAGGACTCGCGCGCCCAGCCTGATACGATAAATGTAATAAAATTATGGCGGAGGCGTGCTCGCGCACTTTTCCGCACTAGTGCAAAAAAATGTCAATTGCGTATCTAAATGCAGTGGGATCATCATCTTCCTACCCTTATCCCGTTTTATTTGGGGTCGGCGCAACACGTTTTTTTCTTCCATTCTGTCCTGTCACTAATCACGCTATCACTAACTCCCTTTTCTTTCATATCTATCACTTCTCACACAATCCACCCATCTTTTCTTTGGCCTTCCTCTCCCTCTCCATCCATTCGCTTGGAATCAGAGCGAATTTTCGAGTAAGTGTATTGAAAAATCCTTACTTGTAGATATACCAAAGTGAAGAAAAAATATTAAGAACTCTACTTGAGTTTTTATAATTAAAAATAATGATTAGCCGGGTCAGCGGAGGTCCATTGATTTATCTATTCTCGCAAATTGCTAATTAAAGGTAAAAAAACACATTCGATATTGTTTGTGCTTGTTATTTTCTTATCTCGTTGGGGTTTTAATGAAGCAATTGAACCATGGAGTCTATGGGACCTACATGACGGTTTTATTTTTTAATTTTATTTAAACTTGACCATTTGGGAGCGATGGATGCGTGAAGCACATGACCGGTCGTTGTGGCGACGCTTCGGGGAGGCCTTTGTCCAGCCGTGGACGTGTTTCGGCTGATATGACGTTGATGATGACTCGAGAGCGATGCAGAGATTCTAGAGTATGACGTAAAATAATAATAATAATAATATTCCACAACTATCACACAACGCCGTCTAGCCCCAAGCTAAACTGAGCTTACTAACATACTTATAGATTTCTAAATACATACATATTATGGATAAATTACACCCAGACACAGATCAAATGATCATGCTCATCACATAAACATTTGTCCTGAGTGGGAACCCACGACCCACGGCATAGCAGTCAGGGCCACTAACCAGGCCAGTCTAAATTCCTTAAGAGGCTCCTTTTCCACTCGCCTATCGTCAACATCGCGCATGAAAGAAACGCAAAAGGCGAGCAAGCAAACATAAAGTAAGTTTTGGTCAGTAAAAGTCGGTCACGCCTTTTCGCTCCACCCTAGGGCGGGAGAAATAATTAGAAAATTTCCCACCTTAAAAAAGTCAAACCATATCGTAGATAGATAAATAAATATATTCTTTATTGTACAGCAAAAATAAAAATTACATATGGAGGAACTTAAAATTACTTTATTAATTTGGTGTCACAGTGGGCGATTTTATCTCGAACTGTCCCCGCACAAGGGCTTCTAAAACGCCGCTTCAAGCCTCATTTTCAGGTGACATTGTATGTGGGTCATGTGCAGCGGTGCGGCCACAAAATAAAACGCTTGAAGTAGCTTCAAGCTTTTCCGAACACAAGGTGTCGCGCACTTGTTTTTTGCGGCAGCTTCTAGCAATTTTTTTGAAGCCGCTTCTGGCTTTTTTTGTGGCGGCGTTTTTTTGTTAAAGCGATTTTTTAAAGAGAAAGACATAAAATATACCCAGGTAGCTTTAGTTTAGGTACTATTTACATATCCTTATCCTTACTAATATTATAAAAGCGAAAGTGAGTTTGTTTTGTTACGTCTTCACGCCTTAATGGCTATACCGATTTTGATGAAACTTGGTACACGGATAGACCATATCCTGGAATAGGACATAAGATACTTTTTATCTTAGAAGTATGTTCCCTTGGGATAATTTTCTGCTATCACGCGAACGAAGCCGCTGGGAGCAGCTAGTATACAATATATAAGCTAATAAATTAGATATAATACAAACAGTAATGGAATAGTAATCAGATATGAATGATTTTACATCATATCACTTCGGTTTTCAGATTATCTACTTAATCAATCAATTACTTAATTATCACATAATATTTAATCGGTATTTATCGGTCGAAGCCACGAGGTTAATAAAGTAAAATTGTAATAGTGTAAAATTCGTCACGATGACAAGCATTTATTGATAGGAATCACCTGATTTTTTTGTCACTAGATTATTGTGAGTCCGGTCAATATTTGTCTTTATTTCCGCATAGTTCTACCACGCTACATTCGAAGACATGTGCCATTCACGAACCCGCACTGGGCCCGCGTAGTGGATTACAGCCCAATCCTTCTCCTAGAGAGGAGGCCTAAGTCCCAGTGACACTGATGTTTGCCGGTACTGTAATCAGGAGAGGGAGACGCCTAAGCACCTATTGTGTGAATGAGGGCCCCTTATCCACAAACGGAGTATCCATCTGGGCCGACACATTATTCGCCCGGAGGAGATTAAAACTCTTAAAGCTAGGAGTACTCTAGACTTCCTGGAAACCTCCGGGCTAAAAGAGTTACTCTAACAAGGTGGCGAATCACAATAGATCTTTTAGGTCGCAGTGACTACATCCCCTGCACTACGGGAGATGCATAGCCCCTTATAAAAAAAAAGTCCCAGCAGTGAGAGCAACTTTATTCAGGTCAGTGGGTTTACACGATGTATTCTAGACTAATATTATAAATAGGTATAGTTTGTTTTTATTGATTGTAATAGGTAGGTAATCTCTGGTCCGATTGTTAAAATATTTTCACCGATAGAAAGCTGCTTTATTCTTGAGTGACATGGGCTATATTTTATGAATGCGGGTGAAGTCGCTGGCAAAAGCTAGTTAGTTATATAAAAGAGGTTTTTTCAATAATTCCTTATTGAAAAAACCTCTTTGAACACTTGATTATGGCGCGATGATATTAAGCGCAAACGCCGGCGTTCGCTTGGGGATTTCAGAGTACCTATGCCTTCTGTAAAGTAAAATAAATAAATTTCAGAGAGTGTGCGCAGGAATTACATGACTTGATTCCACCATCTCCTTTATACCATCAGACAAACCAACGTACGGCAAGTGTCCACCCTTACATTTTTAACACTTCTACGGTCCAGACTAAGCGTTTCATCTCATCGTTATACCGTATACATCGAATGACTAGAACACTGTATCTGCTACGGTCTTTCCGTCCGTTTATAATTTAGGTTTCTTCAAGGCTAGAATGAATAGGCCCTTAATAAACTAGTGCGCTTCACCATCAACGATAGCATCACTGCTTACCATCAGGTGGGGTCGCAGTCAAAGACGAGTAAAAAACCTCCGAGATAAAAAGCCATACCAGAACGTAGCCTATCTACCTGTGTGCTAAATTTCATCCAAAACCGTTTAGCTGTGCAAGTGTAAATAGAGTATCAAAGACACACATACAAACTGTTGCTTTTATAATATTAGTTTAGTTGTTACTCTTTCAGTGATCCGAAACATTATCATCATAGAACTGCCTCACACTGGATTGAACCCGATATACTGATAGTCTTATCTTTGGGCTCAATATTCTAAGCATTAGTTCGAAGATTTACGCTAACAGAATCTGTTTATACGCCATAATTAGTTGCATTAAATCTTTATTAATGATAGCATAGCTCATTAACTTTCAGCCAGTTATCTTAATTAATTGGTAGTACCTACAAAAGAGTACCTTCAAGGTCAAAGAAGTACACCATCCACCCATACGTACAAAGCGTTTTGGGAACACATTCATTATGCGTACAGCTAAGAAGTGAAATTCCCTGCCGGGGTCGGTATTCAGTCACAACCTAGGGGTTTTTAAGTCAAGAGCGAATAGGTTACTACGAGACAAGCGTACTCCACCGTCGACCACATCATCGCTTACCATCAGGTCAAACGTAAAATAATAAAAAAAAAACTATAATTTCTACTGCTGGTGCTACGTTTGTAAAAATACCCATTACCTATACAGTTATTTTTCAAAAATACCAGGTACATTGATAAAAATAACAGGTAGGGTACGTAGTTATCGGTAAACGTTCTTTGAACATGAGGCGTGGTGCTTATAAATAAATTGGGGCGGAGCTACAATAATCAAACCTGCGCCCACGCCACTATAACCTCTACAATCTCCTAGAAAACGGTAAAAAAATGACCGCCCACTGCCACGCCCTACTACAGCTCCGCCCCCTTTCTGCTTCACTAATTGGTAGTAGATACATGTACCACGTGCTAGATCAAAGACCATATGCGTGATAATACACAGGTTACTAACTTTACTCTTAAGTGTCTCATTTTAATTATAATTACGCTAATGCCAATTAAAATAATTAAGTTTTATCGCTCAGGGTGATGAAACTATCTGTACAGGTTACTGCGAAGCTGCTTAAAATAAAATTAATAAGGTGAAACTTCTAATAATTCAACAAATTTTTGTGTATTGAAAAATAAAATTGCTCTAATAGAAACCACACGTTGGAACAGACTTAATTAGATTATGCAATTCCAGGGCACACACTTGGAAATGTAAACGATAGAAAACCGGCAGACTAGCAACTCGACGGCAATGCCCAAAGCTTTGGAGCTTCGACTCAACTAGTGCATCATTGTCGATGATTCTCTTGGCTCGTCTTTCAATCGACTCCAGCGCATCAAGCTGGTATCTAGCAAAACACGATCAAACTTGCGGTTTATAAAGATTGAGCAGCTGTTCCGACGTGAAGTACCAAACCCCAGATAACCCAAATATATCTTTTAATAGCACTTGAGTTTCTCGAATAGTTTAAAAAAAAAAACTTTAAATATGTAGATAGACTTTAATCACCATAATTGGCAATACCTATGGGAAATGCAAACTATATCAAAATATATATTAATATATGTAACGAAAAACCATAAATAAACTCGGTTATTTATTAAACCATAATAGCTTTAAAAGCCCCGTTCCGACATACATTATTTAACTAAACCTTTCAAAATCCGGTTTCAATTTAAACCATCGTCTTTTGGAAACCAAAACTTTCATTAAATGTGTTTGTTTTCATACCCGATGTAAAGGACCTCAGAAGAATAGGTATTTAAAATAGCGATGACAAAAACAATGCTGTTTGGATTAAGATAACAGCAGTTTGTTATGATGAACTGTCGCTAACAGCAAGCCTGAGAACAGCATAGTAACTAGGCGAATAAGATATCATTTTTTATCTTTAAACTGAAACACTATGTCTGGGCATGATATAGGTACGTTTTCGTTAATTGGTTTCGTAGTCCATGCCAGGTAAACACGTATCCGGTTTTCATCGTGTAGGTATTTTTTTTTTTTTTACTTTTGAATTGATTTTTAACCCTTAAAAAGAACACATAAAATAAACACGGATTGTATTAAGAAACCAAAATCTCCAAATCAAAAATGATCAAAAAATTACCGGTGCAAAGAATGCCTAATAATATCAAATTATAAAACAATATAAATTCAACTCACCGACATCCTTTTGACTGCCATTATTCCAAGATCAGGAACCACAAAACACAAAGTAACCGCTCCAAAAAATGTACCAGATTTTCAAAAATATTTATCAAAAAATACCAGGTATACAAATAATTTTTCCAAAAAAATACCAGGTACGCAAATATTTTTCCAAAAAAATACTAGACTCATCAAATATTGACGTGAAAAAATACCAGATTATTTGTTAAATAATATTTTTTATCGTATTAGTATTAAAGGAGGTGCGTATAGCAGCAACGTTTTAAACAAAATGACAAGTGCAAACGGTGATTGTTGACTAAATCGTATATTTATGTAAGTTTTATACATCGAAAACATTAAAGCAGCGCATGCTCGTGCTGTGATACGAGATAATTATTTTTAGGGGTCCTTATCGGAGTTTTAAAACGTTTCTGAAAATATGATTGCTGTTACTTTAGCCAGTATTTATATGCTTAAGTACTACAATTTTAATCGGAGAATTTTTTTACAAATGGTTGGAGTTTTTTCTGTGACCAGCTCATAGATAAGAAAAAGCCTACGACTATATTTTTTTATAATTTACCGAGTATTCTTAAATTAAAATAGATTCAGCTAATTTAAAATTACTATATAATGAAAGTAAAAAAAAATATTTTAAGTGTTTGAATAGTATAAGAGTTTCTAGGAATCTTTAAATAGTTATTCATGAAGAGTTTATTTTAATATATAAAAAACTTATAAGAGCGTGTCATCAAGTTTTTAATATCTTGCATAACACTAAAGTATGCGTTAACATTCACAAGATCTTGTCATAAGTCTAAAGTCTATTTCAGTCATAATAATCAGATAAAATGTAGACTCCGGTCTAGCCATTTTGTTTTCTTTATTTTAAATCAGTCAACCATACGTTATCTTGTTTTGTAGACTATCATCAACCATACATTATTTTTTTCGGTTCCGAAAAAATATTTTCATTAATCAACATCAAACAACACCAACATAATAAAGGATTAATATGTCGAAGCGTTGGCGCATATCAGTCGGTCTGCATCAGCGCCACCTATCTTTCACTGGAGGAACTATGTAGTTAGATTGAACAGCTTACGTTTGGGAACGTCAAGTATTAACTTGGGGATGGTTGGCGTGGAGTAATAGCAACACTGAGCGAATAGTCGAGTCAAATGTCGATCCGGAGGTATAATCGATTATTCGACATTGACAGGTACTGACGTTGACAGGTAAATTGGCTACCCGGAATGGGGGTAGGTTCACGTGTCGGGTGACGGTTGATTTGGAGGGCACTTTGAATCGTTCCGTCGGTCCGAGCAGACGTTGGTTACTCCACGCTAAATTTCCCGCGTTCCTAAATTCTTAATCAAGCCATATCTCAGGCATCCTTGATTATTTTGTACCGAGTGTGTGTTACGAGTAATTAAAGGTGTTATCAAAGGTTTTTGTGAGTGTTATTTCCGATGTCGCGACCCACTGATATCGATCCTCCGTTATCAGAATTGGGATTGGACCACGACGACCCACGTGTTCAAAAATGAAAACGCTAGCGACGAAAAATGGATGCGTTTGTTGGAACAACAGAACCGCAATTTTCTGACGCTGATTCAAGCCATGAAAACACCTACTACGTCGTCACATGGCGTTCGTTTACCGGATTTCGATCCTGAGAAACAAGATGTAGATGCACGTGCTTGGTTGACGACTGCAGAAATGTGCTTGACGGACCAAGACCAACATGGCGCCCTGCTTATGGTCGCTTTAAGAAAGTAAGAACCGGATTGAAGAGCTGACTTAAATGGTCTGATTAGGTTTTTTTCTGGGGTTGTTCCCTAATCCTGAGCAACAAATGTTGGACCATGGTACCGCTGTATCCCCAGAGAGCAAATTACAACGTACCACCCAGCTAGTGACCGGGAAAAGAGCGATGGGTGCAAGTGCTCGTTTACGATGTACTACTTTCCGATACGTGCTTCGCGTGTGTGTGTGTGTGCGTGCCTGAGGTGCAGTGTGTCGAGTGCGATACCAGATCAGAAAACGTTTCACACAAAACGCTACCTGTCAAATGTTACACTGTGGAATAATTGGACGAAGCAAGCGACGTGAAGGCGATGGTGGTGCCAAGGCATCACGTAGCGAGTGACTGGATGACGTATGTGCTGTCAAAGGAACCATGAACAAGGTCAGGTATTCACATTCCATTTTAATTCTGATGCTGAGTGTTATATCTCTTTCACTTTAAAGTCTGTCATCACTATTTCACGGCAAACGTAAACACAGTTTTGTTACATTGAAGGGTCAGTTTAGCGTGTTCAGATTACTTGCGTAGTTTGATTGAGGTTTTATTCACAACATCTATTTGCGAAGTGATATTTTGGCCGTGAAATATTGTTGCAAGGATTCAGTTTAAATAGTATGATCGTGCGTGACACTTCTTTTGTTAAATTGCTAAAGTTCACGACATAAACAATTGTAATTACATCTACCCTCGGTATATCCGGTAGATACCGTTTCGATTTTTGTTTGACAGTGATAACTCCTCCATAGATAGTTTTTACGTTATTGACATTGACGTGTACCTATGACAGTATAGTATGCTATAAACGCGTGTTACAAAAAGTGAACTTATTCGTTTAATTGACTCATCTTAGCAAAAGACGACCATAGCGGTCTAACGCAAAAAAAAAAAAAAATAATAATAATGCGTGAGCGGGTAGATGAATTGTTGCGTGCAAATATTATTTTACCGAGTAATACGGTGTCTGTTAATTTAGCTCTTTCGGCTTAAAAACTCGACCGGTCAGAAATAATGTGCAAAGACTACTGTAAACTAAACAATAACGTGCCTTACTGGTATTCGTTGCCACGTATCTCGGACCAAATAACTCGTTTACATAGTGCGCTTTATTTTACAAAAATTAGATTGTATATAGGCTAGGGTTAGGTTAGGGTGTTGTGTGTGTTTGTGTTGGTTGTGTAGGTGTAGTGATAGCGTGACGAGGGACAGAACAGAATGGAAGAAAAAAATGATGATGGTGATGATGATGGTGATGATGATGGTGATGATGATGGTGATGATGATGGTGATGATGATGGTGATGGTGATGGTGATGATGATGGTGATGATGATGGTGATGATGATGGTGGTGATGATGGTGGTGATGATGGTGGTGATGATGGTGGTGATGATGGTGGTGATGATGGTGGTGATGATGGTGGTGATGATGGTGGTGATGATGGTGGTGATAATGGTGGTGATGATGGTGGTGATGATGGTGGTGATGATGGTGATGATGGTGATGATGGTGATGATGGTGATGATGGTGATGATGGTGATGATGGTGATGATGATTTCAGTAGTGTTTCAGCGGTCAGTATAAACACTTGACTATGCCACTCGGTATCGAAACGTGATCTCTGTTTTTCAACGGGGTTTTTGATAAATCGGTAAATACCTACGTCATAGTTTGAGTTGTCAATATTTTGATTATTTTGGAATCTATTAAGAACTTCGAGAGACTTAATGTAGTATTACAAACGTTGATTAAAGCCGGATTTTCATTAGATTTGAAAGAGTGGTTGTTTTTCATAATGCAAATCGAGTTGCTTAGGATATGAAATAAAGTCAAGTGCTGAAGTTAGGAGATATAGAACTTCAGAAAGTAGATCGCGTACATTCGATTCTGCTCTCTACCCTACTTTCGATGCTGTTTATCATAGCTCAGTTGGGACAGTTAATAGGTCTAGTAGTTTACTTCGGGTGGTTTGTACCTAAATATTCTCGTGTATGGGGCCGTTCTTCTAAAGATTCAACGTGCGGTAAAGTTTCTTTTTTTGACAGCGGCGCCACGAAAACTGAATAAGAATTAATTTAATTTTTTATGAAAGAGTCGGTTAACCTTTAACGTTTCAAATTTTTCAATCGTGTCAATTAGAGGCGCAATAGATAGACAGTGACACCGCAATAAAAAGAAAATGAAACGCAACCGTTTCAGTGGGACCAAAAAAAAAAAAAAAGGAGGCTGATGATGACGATGAAGTTTACAGGATGAACTGATTATAGGAGATTTGATTTGTAGTCGTAGCTTAATAGAAACCGGTATCTAGCGGTCACAGTAGTCCGTAAGTACGCGGTATTCAATTCAAATGTTGATCAAACCTGGGACGTACTGTGGGAAACCATTAAGTCTTGAGAGACTTGGCGATCCTGGAGGGATGCGCAGGAGTGATTGAGGTTCTTGCTAACGGCCACCATGACCGTTATGTTTCGAAGTACGCACATAACCGCCTGCGAAAAATAACTGACGTTGACATGCACGTAGGCGATGATGACGAGACTAGCTATGACGAAAGTGATAACGCTGACAAGACTAGTTGAATACTAAGTAGTCAACTTAACATTTAGAGTACCTAGCATAGTAAGAGTTTTCTTATAATCTGTAACGTTATAGGAAAAATAAAGCAACATGTTGAACAAACCTACTTTAAGGATTATTTTGATTAAAGGCTCGAAATGATTATCTTGATGGTGTTGTTTGTAACCGGATGGAGGTTACATGTGGAGGTGACCGGATAGAGGTTGCCTGTTGTGTTAGTGACCGGATGGAGGTCGATTGGTTTGACGCTTATGGCCGGATGAAGGCTATAATGTGTGATGATGAAGACCGGATGGAGGTCGATTGGTTTGACGCTTATGGCCGGATGAAGGCTATAATGTGTTATGATGTAGACCGGATGGAGGTCGATTGGTTTGATGCTTATAGCCGGATGGAGGTTATAAGTTTGATGATGAAGACCGGATGGAGGTCAGAGTATGAGCACTGCAATATTTTAATGAGTTTCCTATTATTTGAATAAGTTTGAGTGTTGTTCAACATGTCGGCTTTGAGAGATTGAGATTGTTGTGATTTTCTTCTAGATATGATTGATGATTTTGATCAGAGTACCTTTTATGCCCCACCACCTTGGGCCAGGATTGGCCGAACGACTAGAATGTGTACTGTTCGAGGTTTTTCTTTCATTCCAGGTACTCCACACGAGGACGTGTGATCATCAGGACGGCCGTGTCGAAGCGTTGGCGCATATCAGTCGGTCTGCATCAGCGCCACCTATCTTTCACTGGAGGAACTATGTAGTTAGATTGAACAGCTTACGTTTGGGAACGTCAAGTATTAACTTGGGGATGGTTGGCGTGGAGTAATAGCAACACTGAGCGAATAGTCGAGTCAAATGTCGATCCGGAGGTATAATCGATTATTCGACATTGACAGGTACTGACGTTGACAGGTAAATTGGCTACCCGGAATGGGGGTAGGTTCACGTGTCGGGTGACGGTTGATTTGGAGGGCACTTTGAATCGTTCCGTCGGTCCGAGCAGACGTTGGTTACTCCACGCTAAATTTCCCGCGTTCCTAAATTCTTAATCAAGCCATATCTCAGGCATCCTTGATTATTTTGTACCGAGTGTGTGTTACGAGTAATTAAAGGTGTTATCAAAGGTTTTTGTGAGTGTTATTTCCGATGTCGCGACCCACTGATATCGATCCTCCGTTAAATATAATAAAGGGGTGAAATTTGTATTTTTGTTTGTAGGAGGTAATCTCTGGAAGTACTGGACCGATTGCAAATTTTTTTTTACCGGTAGAAAGCTGCTTTATCCCTAAATGTCATAGGCTATATTTTATGTACGCGGACAAAGTCGCAGGCAAAAGCAAGTTAATTATATTATGGTTTCATCATCATCATCATCAGCCTTTTTAATGTTCCCACTGCTGGGACTCAGGCCTCTTCTCTAGAAGAGGGAATGGGCCGTAATCCACCACGCGGGCCCAGTGCGGGTTGGTGAATGTCACATGTCATGACATGCCGGTTTCCTCGCGATGTTTTCCTTCACCGTTTTGAGAGCAGTGGTGATGAAATAAATTACACAAAGTAATGCGCCTGGCTGGGTTTGAACCCGCGACCTACAACTCGTAAGTCGGGGCCGTTACCACTCGGCCACCACTGCTCTATATTATGGTTTATTTTTATAAAATTTGGAACTACTACTTGAAGTCCGCCTGTGCACCACTACTTTACATAAAGCTTAAATAAATATTATTAAAGTTACTGATTTGTTAACGAAGTATCAGATATATATCTATATACCATGACTCACAATTAACCTGGACAAGTGACAGATAAATACCAGACGTTGTTATTGTTGATTAACATCTTGCGATTTCATTTTAATGAGGTTTCTTTATCTTTATGCTAATAAAAGATGTGAACTTTGTCCGATAAAATATAACATGGAAAAACATATATGTATAAGAGGAGTTATCGGACGTAGAACTTTCCTTTTTAGTTTTAAATGAATTTGTATTGATATGCAAATGGGATGTTAGTCCTAAATTTAGATTCATATACCTACTCATAGTAAGTTTCTGTTGAAAACCAGTGTCAGGCAACTGCTGCGTAATAGCCTCGCATTATGCTGAACTGGAACTATTTGGTGCAGCCATGAGACACAAAATGTTGATTTATTTAAGTTTCTATACAATTGTTATTTTATGTGCCAAATAAAAGTGTTTTGTTTTCTTTTCTTTTTCTTTCGCAAAACGATAAGTATTTAATAAGATCCAGATCATTGAATTAAGATCAATTTGAGCTTCTAACTGTAACATCTACGTTCTCGAAACAGCCTAGAAGAGCGTTCTTGTATTTTTTTTTTTGTTTTTATCAATGCAATTTATTAAAAAAAAATATATAGTTAAGTATAACTATTCAATGTTTAAAACTTGTTTAGTTAATGCCCATATTTGATGTTCAGATTACGTCCTTTTTCAACTTTAATTTATCTAGTATCTTACACCCATACAAACTTCATTTTATACGGAACCATCAGTCCTAAAGCGAACTACTCTACCCTCTTTTCTTAATCATCATTATCACTTATGGGCTCGTGGCATTATAGTTACCGGAACACGCAACAATATAACTACAATGATGAATATTTTCCAAAACTCAAATATTTCTGCTAACCTTAGGTTATCGACAGACATGAGCTGAGAGTGTGGAGGTCAGGTGGTGTGTTCGAGGAATTACTCAGCCGAGGTAGTACGATGATCAGGTTACAGCATAATAACTGATATTGCAGAATTACCTACTTATTTTGATTTCGGACGAAGTGAGCATGCTTTAAGCATGCTCATTTTATCTACCTGCATAACTTAGTAAACTTTTTCTGATATTTTTTATTGGTAAAATCTTTGGGAAAAGATAGTCTAACGACAAGTAAAACCTATTTTTAAAATGCAAAATGTAAAATTCCTAAAATGTCCGGTCTCTTACCATCGTCGCGTGCCAGGCCATGAGGTTCCAAAACAGACAAAACGCCGACGGTGACAAGGGCTTGTCGGATTATGTCATTAATATTCGCGTGCTACGCTATGCGCCCTGCGCTTCGACTGCGTGACAGGCCGTGGTGACCGAGCCTGTTGATAACTTCGCCGCAGTGTCAGCGCTGAGGAGAACAGCAAGGAGCGCCTAGGCGTAGGGAAACAGCTAAGCGAAGTTGTATCGTCGAACAAGGTGCCTATATTCGATGACGGTAGTGCGTGAAGCCAGAGGCCTGACTCCTAGTTACGAGTATTTAAAATAAATGCTTTTACTTGAGTTTTGAGATTCGATCGTCAAAAAAATCTATCATGGACTAGTGCATAACATAATTTTTGTCTGCGTTACGACGGTTATAATTGGCCGTCTGACAGACCTCTACTAGTGATGTAGATCTATAAGTATTACACACTCCAGGCCAAGCCCCTCAACAAAGCATCCTGATTGGCTAATATTTTACTACGTTGTTCACGTGTCTTTGGCTCGTGCCTACACTAAATATAAACAGAGCTAGTCAGAGGCATGCCACGTGCATTGGTTTTTGCAAACGCAACCAGATGTAGCAATAACATACATTATTTCAAGATCTTAATTAATTTATTTCACCGGTTCCGAGGTCAAGTTTGTAATTGAGGTTATCGATGGAAAATTGTAAATTGCGCAATGATAGTATTAATGTGTCTCATTTAAAAATATTTTTCTTAAATACTGTGTAATTTTTACATGATATTTCTATATGCGTATTAAAGAATTATCTTAGAGTATTTTTGACGGTACCATAAAATACCTGGTATTTTTATTAGGTAATGAAATTGTTATATACGCATAATTATGTCAATACCTGGAAGTATTACTATGCAATAAATAAATATGCATTGGTGAGAGCAGTGGTGTCAGAGTGGTAATAGCCCCAACTTACGAAGAGTAGGTTCAATACCAGCCAGGCGCATTACTTTGTGTAACTTATTTCATCACAACTGCTCTAAACGGTGAAGGAAATCATCGTGAGGAACCGGAAATGTCCTACAACCAAAAATTCGAAGACATGTGACATCCGCCAATCCACACTGGGCCCGCGTGGCGGATTACGGCCCATTCCCTCTCCTAGAGAGGAGGCCTCAGTCCCAACAGTGGGAACATTATAAGGCCGACTATGCTATACTAAATAAATATGAATATGAATTGTCATTAATAAACTGAGAATGTTTGTTGGTCTGATAGACCTGTTCTACATTAGTGTCTTTCACTACGTCGTCATCTTGGGCTTAGTCTTTACCGGACGGCTGGACGTTGATCTACCACTTGCTCGCCACATCTTTTCCGGCGGTGGCTAGGGCATGATGATGTCGGCTCCCTCTTAGTTGAAGGCATCTCCTCCGCTCGCATTACTGCTCCGCAAAAGTTCGTGTCCGCTTCTCGTTCCTTCTGGCTCCTGACCTTGGCTTGAACCAGGGCCGGACGTGAAAAGCTACCTCCACCGAGGACATGACGGTGCTCCACCTAAGCGGGGCATACTTCCACCGTAAATTCCACCATGACCTCTGGGCGTATCTTCCACTTCAATTCGAAATAAGAACTAACTGGCTATGTCCAGTGAGGACCTGCATCAGGCGGAAAATATGGTAGCCATGGTGCCTCTCTAGCCACTTCTAAGAGATGGGGCTTTGGGCTATATATCAATGGAACACGCGTCGAGTTGCGCCGCCATGGTCTCCGAAAGCTACCAAACTAAACACTATACAGAGATAGTATCGGTCTCTGTTGCACAGTTACATTAGAGCCACGCCACGCGACGTCGTCCTACGTACAAATCAGGCTTGGTACGGAACACGTGTGCGTAGGTCTTATATACAACGTGTAACGTTAAATGCGCAAAACCTAAAAATAGTTTGATCAGAATAAGGAGCAGAATCAATTAAACCATTTTTTAATATAGGTTAAATTTTTCAAAAAAATCTTCATTAAAAAGTCCGCCCTGTCTATTTATGAATAGGTCAAGGCATCATGTGCGCAAACCCGCCGAAATAGGTAAACAAACACAAACAGTTGTAGTCCAATCAAATTTTCTCATACGCGGGATAATAAAAGTTCTTATTTCAATGCACTTATTAATTTTAAACAAAGTAAAACTGCACTTAAAAAAATTTTAAATGGTTTTTTTTTCACAGAATTAGGTCTTTCTATAATAGTTTAGTCTCTTCGTTATCTAACACCGACTTCCAAAATTTAAGTTATTTGATACTTTTCAGTGTTTTTTATCATTGAAGTCGGTTA
This sequence comes from Mythimna lalbum, assembly GCA_949319445.1. Classification (NCBI taxonomy): domain Eukaryota; kingdom Metazoa; phylum Arthropoda; class Insecta; order Lepidoptera; family Noctuidae; genus Mythimna; species Mythimna lalbum. The sequence goes on along the minus strand of OX439370.1, from coordinate 14,764,001 downwards.
TATTTTTTTTGTAAAAAGTTTTTTTTATTTTACACTTTTTAGTTATGGTACCTACCACCACTAAAAAGTACCCCTCAGTCAAACTTAAATACCTTATAGTCAGAGCGCATCTCATAACCGGTTCTAATAATCCCAAACACGGTTAGATTACATTAATTTACCTTTCGGCTTCATCATCAGATCAGTTCGATATATCCTCTCCCCCTCTTCTTTCAAACAGTCATTAGACTAGATGCTGGAGAAGGAAAGGATATATCGAACTGATCTGATGATGAAGCCGAAAGGTAAATCTTTCAATCAGTCATTAGACTAGATGCTGATAATCCCGGCTGTAGCATCAGGCCAGATTTATGTCAACATTGCAATGAACTTAAAATTTAGTCCTGTTTAAAATGAGCCCAAACACGACTACGGTGCTGTAATTTCAAGGTTTGTACTTTTCCTGATGCTCCTGGCTTCAGCATCAGGTCTCTATGTACTTCGGTGTTCTTTATTAGCAGTACGTTTATCCACACATCGAGCCGTTTTCAATGAGCCTAAACTCGATATATCTGCTGTTTGTTGTCGAGGACTTAGGTACTCTGCAGACTATCCTGACTGCAGCATCAGGTCATGACTTGATGATCATGAGACCAAATGTGGCAAATGCCCTATCAAACATCAAAACAATTGACTAAAACAGTCCTTGCCTGTTCGAGTAACTTCTTACTGTTAAGGAGTTGTACCTTCCATCATCAGCCCAGCTACCTGAGATGGTGACGACCATACGCAAATACACAAGATACTTCATAAAATATGCGAAAATCAATAAGTGAGCCTATAAAATTTGAAGGTTGCCCTCGATTTCTCCAAGATCTCATCATCAGATCCTAATTTGGTGATAATGGGACCACCTCAGAACTATCTACTTTCGAACAAAAAAAGAATTTTGAAAATCCGTCCACATTTGGAGGAGTAATCGACGAACAAACATACAAAAAAAAAAAAAAAAACAGCCGAACGTAGTACCTCCTCCTTTTTGGGAAGTCGGTAAAGTCATTTGGCGTGTCTGAGGTTTTGCGCATTTAACGTTACACGTTGTAGTTCTAGCGTTACCGTCGCAGTTGAAACATAATACCTACACACCTGAATGTATCGCACACTCGTGCACTATAATATCCCAGCGTCCTTGTCTAATCTCTATTGAAATTAGTCACCATGATCGAAATTCGGTCGCAAGGATTACTAAGAATTAAAGAAATATAAAACAGCAATAAAATTGTTCTTATTGATTTCTCCATATCTGAAATGTCATATAATTTCAAAGTACCTAATCTTTTAACAATTTAAGTACAGGATTTAGGGTTTTATTCATAAAAATCTCTGAAATATTTAGAAATTGCCTAGTATTATAAAGTAACTTTTAATATTTTTCTGACATTTTACGAATGAGACTAGGTATTGTATTAGGCTCCTGCCAGAGCTGCTTAATGGTTCGAAAAAGTCACCTGAACTGAGGCAACTGAAGAAACACGTGTGAGTTTTAGTCAGTAAAATTCTGACATACCTTCTCACTCTAACCTAAGCGGAAGAAGTTATTTACCGAGTTCCCACCTTTAAAACAAAATTGTAATACCTACCTAGTTTTTTGGTATTCAGTGCCGTAAAAAGGGGGTGCCAGCGGTGCCCAGCTCAGGGCGAAGTCCCTGATTGGGCGCAGAAACGATCAAACGAAGAACAAGTTTTATGTTCTTCATTTCATCAGAAGTTGGTTACTTTTTCATATTCTCTCTAGCTACCGACTATGTCTTGAACCGGGGCCAGACGCTCAGGTCGTCACCGTTAAGCTAGAACTACATTAGACCGACGCACACGTGTAACACGCCTGATTTGCACGTATGTATAACGACATCGCGTCGCGTCGCGTGGCATGTATCTAGTGTAGCTCTACAAGTGTAGTTTCTATGTAAAATGTAAGGAGACCGACGCGCGCAGATCAGCGTGTGTGTCACACGTGTGAGCAGAAGTTCGAGCATTATGCGCCGCCACAAGTATACGGCGTGGTTTCACCTAAGCAGGGTAAACTTCCACAATGCGTGGTGAGCGTGGTGGCACCGAAACGTTTTTTTTTTTCTTGCCAGATCCATAACAGATACCTCCCGAAACACAATGTCCGGTGAGGACTTGCGACAGGTTGATTAAACGTACCCAGTTGAAACTTTTTAGGGGCGCAATACTGGCACCAGGCGTATAAAAATCTGATTATGCCACTGACAAACTAGGAGGCTATCTGATACTAAAATCAACCTACAATTAGGTAGGTGGGTCACAAAAAGATAGGTACAGAAGACAATCTCATGTATGTACTTCACTTTTTATATCTACGCTCGGTGGACGCACACTAATGAGCGTTTGAGCCGGAACTGTTCGTCGAGTGGACCGAGATGCTACCGAGATATCGTGTCCGTGAGCGGTGTTTATGTGTGCGTTGCTCGAGTGCGCTTTGTATGTAGATTGACTTCTGTACCTATATATTTTGTGGGTGAGTGTTCTTAGCATCTGTGTGTGTACCGACAAAAATACTCTAACTGGGTTATCTGCTACCTGTAATAAAAACAAAGATCTAGGTTGATCTAAATAAAATTAGTAGAATTACTTTATGAGTCTGTTATTGATTGATTATTTCAATTTTATTAAGCTAGAAATAAATTAGACCGACACACACGTGTAACACGCCTAAAACGTAGAACGAGGTTGCGTGGCATGGATCAAGTGTATCTCTACAAGTCTAGTTTCCATATAAATGTACGCGCCCAGCTTGTGTGGCTCACGTGTGCACAGTGTAACCTTGTGAGTGTTGTGTGTGTTCTACCTTTTACATATTTTTTATAATTGATAAGACCACTATCTCACCTGATGGTAAACGATGATGTGGTCGACGTGAAGCACTGTTGCCAAGGTTATAGCTATCAGGAAACACTCCGGCAGGAAATTTCTCTCCTTAACTGTACGACCAATGAATGTGGTCCCAAAACGCTTTTTACGTGTAGGTGGGATCTCTACCATATACATATTTAATTTCCATAACAAATCCGGGATATATCAATTGAGTAAAGAATCTAATTAGTATACATATAAATTTCTTTGTAAATTAACATACATATATACATCTTAATTAATCAATATTATAAACTAATAGGTATGTATACAAACTCTAAGTAATAATATGTACAAACGGGTAAAAAACAAAAGGAACATAAGTTCCTTTAATTCATGAATCCCCAAGCGACCACCGGTGGCCGCACATCTATTGTCTTACTATTGTGTCTCTAATTGACGGTATCTGAAGGGTTAAGGGCGTCAAAAAATAGATGGAGTTGAGATTTTTTGGTTAACTGTTGAGTGCTGGGAACCGAAGACAGGAACGCCGGTAGACTTATACTAGAAATTTTGCGAATGCCGAGCCCACCAAAACGGTTGGGTAGATTATTATTTTTCCTCGTATTTTCCACGTGTTGTCAATCACGAGGAAGTCGGATGCCCCTACCTGCTGGTAACTACATCACATCGTGATATCCTAAACGTAATCTATAGCTGGACTTTGATATTAGAACTGTGATAATAATATAATTTTAAAATCTTGTTGGGTGCAGTTTTATGACGTTTTTCACTCAAATATAACAATGAGTAATATTTGTAATCTATGGGAATAACTTTTCCTGAAATAAATGATTATTATTATAAGATATTATAAGTACGAGATCCGTAGAAGAAATCTCTTCCCTACATACAAAACATATAACAGTCAGTGCTAGATAATGCGTTTATTAATACATTCCAAAAAGGTTGTCTTTAAATAATTTAAATTGTCTGAAATCGCGAACATTTTATAATTTTCGACTTTATCCTAATTCATGAATCCCCAAGCGACCACCGGTGGCCGCGCATATATTGTCTTACTATTGTGTCTCTAATTGACGGTATCTGAAGGGTTAAGAGCTAGACTAAACAAACCTATTAGACTAAAAAAACATTAATTAACATGAAAAAAAAATCGATTAAATAAAAGATGAGGGTAAATTACGGCCATTTACTCACATTTATCTTAGCACCAAAAAAGAGGACCTATGCTAGGTCCGTTTGCTAAAATTTTTTCACCGATAGGAAGCTGCTTTATTCCTGACATATATATTTTATGTACGCGGGCGAAGCTGCGAGAAAGCTAGTATAATATTACATTAATAATAGACATTATGTAAGAACAGTGTATATTAGCCGGAACAAACAAGCAGACCAAACAAAAATTTTAAAAATTATATTTTTTTTCAAAATTTTCATCTAGATGATTTTTTTTTCTAGTAAAATTAGGAGGAATATATTCTTGTATTCCTCCTAATCCTAATAGCAAATCAACACAATAGCCGTGCTATCATCCGCAAATAGTACCTTTTTTTGATCTATAGTTTTTGGGAGATCATCAATATATATTAAGAAAAGGGGTGGCCCCAGTACGCTACCTTGAGGCACACCATACTTTATGTGCCTTGGTTTTGATACGTATTTTATTTCCAATTTAGTTGTAGGACAAATTCTAGTGACAAATACAAATAGACACTTCAATTTAATTTATATTTATGTAAAGATGTGTAAATAAATTATTAATAGTACATACTCGTATTCTAATAGTAAATAATAATACATTGTTTCTACTACGTCGTATAAGCATACTATTATCAGGACATATGCAGATGGGCGTGTTGGTATCGCACCGGATCAGTGCTGTATCACTCGGTTATCACTATGTGCGTTCACCCTGAATAAGATGATGATCAGGGTTAGCAAGTAAGAAACTACTAATGCTTTGATCACACGTACCGAGGAAACGAATACGAACGTACGGGGAAAGATGCGTGACGCTCAGGACCGGTCGTTGTGGCGACGCTTGGGGGAGGCCTATGTCCAGCAGTGTACGTCTTTCGGCTGATATGATGATGATGACCGAGGAAACGGGCGAGACTGTGCTCTCGGCCGAATATTCGTTACAGTCAAACGGGGTTAAGGTGGTGCATCACGACTCACCTTTTCACTGTTTTTCATACAACCGCTCTTAACTGATTATGACGTTATCACACACTTTTCACTAGATATTTTGGAAACACAGTATCTTGTCGATATAATCTAGGTTTCTAAAGAAACCAATTTTTAAATTTGTGTAAAACTAATCCAGTAAAAACCTCTGAAAATGTCCTATTTTGTATGAACTTTGACACTTCATAATTTGACTAAAAATTAAAAAAGTCAAAAAAGTAATCCTCTAGAGACCTTGCAAATTTTATTAAAATTCTAAATGACGACAACTTTTTCCAAAAACTTTTAACTAAACTTTTACAGCTATTTCCTGGAGCAAATTTTATGAAATTTTCGAGTAAATCTCGGAATTACCGAATACTAACAGAGTTTCCAGGCGTTATCTCTCTTTTTTGCGTTGCCTTTTCGTCAAGCATCGCGTTGGATTGCATTAAATGAAGTAACAAGCTTTTAAACCATTTCGATGTTTACGATAAGCGAGTGGAGAAGGACCCTCTTAATAGAAACGCAGGGGTTATTTGAGACAAGTTTAAATGAGATTTTCGCGATAATTAACAATTTTTCCCAGCATTTAAGTATTTCGGTTTATTCTTTAGTTGTAATAAAAATGGATGCTTTGATAGAAATCAATAATATAAATATTGTTACATAATATGTGTGAAAGTGAAAAACCTTACCAAAGTTTTGTTTCAATTCACCCCAGCGTTCCTATTTACCCCGTTTGACGGTACGTATAAACAAAGAGCTGAGTGCTCGGCCGAGCGCTTATCTCTACATCTCGCTTACATCACTGTCTCGGCCGAGCAACATTTTACTGTCTCGCCCTTTTACTCGGTACGTGTGATCAAGGCATAAATCTAACCCAATATGATATCATCATCTTCCTGGTCTTGTCCCGGGTTACTTGGAGTCGGCGCATGCGTTTTTTTCTATCATTCTGTCCTGTCACACTTTTTTTTTACGGTTGGCAAAAATTATCTAATGACAACCCCCGCTCTTGGGTGGAGCGGGAGATAGTGTCAAACTATTACTGAATAAAAAACCCACCCTGTTCTTTCTTGCCTTTCATACCAGTGCCGAGCCTCCCTTTCCGGAATCCTAGCCCTAATAGGCTTAGACCCGGCTGGGTCCTGCTGTTGCTGACAACTCCTTGAGGCGTGCGGGAAAAGTACGTGCCGTCGAGGACTTGGGCTCGGTCCGGACAGATACTGGACGGTCGGACGGCGAGCTACCCATCGCGAGAAGAAAACTCAACTTTGAGTTAAGCTCGCCACTTATATCACCAGAAGAAATTTCTTCTGGCTTAATTTATTAAAGGCATTTACTCTCTTATTGTCTTTCTATTGTGTCACTAATTACGGTATTCGAAAGATTTAAAGCGATTGTTTTGCTGATAGTACGGTCTACGCCAAGCCACCATCTTTGTGACAACCCTAGTTAAGTACAATGGGTGAATGAGAACGTAATGTTACAATGTCATTATCAATAACAACAGCGGTATTATTCTGTAAAATCTTACACTCGAGAACATTACGTTTTTGGCGGATAGAAGCGAGATGAAGTGAGTTTAAGTAAGAAAGAAATAATATGTATTTAGCTACAGTCTTCAGAATTACAAAAGATGGCATAATCAGTCTTTTAATGTTCCCATTTCTGGGACTCAGGTCTTCTCTCTAGGAGAGGGAATGGGCCGTAATCCACCACGCGGGCCAAGTGCGAGTTGGTGAATGTCACATGTCTTTGAATTTGTGGTTCTAGGACATGCCGGTTTCCTCACGATTTTTTCCTTCACCGTTTTCAGAGCAGTGGTGATGAAATAAATTACACAAAGCAATGCGCCTGGCTGGGTTTGAACCCGCGACCTACAACTTGTAAGTCGGGGCTGTTACCACTCGGCCACCACTGCTCTCTAAACTAAATAAAAGCTTGTAAAATATTGACTGACGCTGGTCTTTCAGCAAACCTTTAATGGCGATTTCGAATGCGTGTTTTACCAGAATATTCTGGTCATCCGATGTTTGATGATAGCTCTAGATAAGCTTGGCACTTGCACCGACGTATAGGCACGAGGAAGTGATATGCTTTGGTGCATGCAGTTCATCATCAAGACATGATGCACTGATCCGAATAAAGTCGGTTGTTCCACAACCAAACCGGTTTTTTCAGGCTTCTGATAAAATGTTAGGTTTCCGACAATATTATAGACGCCTCTAAACTGCATAAATATACAGCACTTAACAACAATTTCGAAATTAATTTGAAGTTAATTTTTCAATATCAAACTATATTCAGGTTTTGCATAAAATATTTATCTTTCTTTGTTTGCATCTACTAAAAATAATGTCGTATAGACTCGCCCCCAAGTGTCGCCACAATGAACAATCCTGTGCGTCCCGCATCCATTCATTCATTCAATCGCGGTAATTTTAGCGATACTTGGGAAGCCTTCTAAGATCTGCATGGTTCTCATAAGATTTGACCATTTCATATTTACTGTTGAGACTATAGAAGAGACTTTGCCTCTGGAGTTTGTTTCGGTGTTTCTTCTCAAACCGGTTGTAGACTGAAAACTAAGCTATGCCAAAACTAAATTAAGCAAGCTAGGCTAAGCTAAGCAAAGCTAAAAATGAATTTCGTGTACATCTTGAGCTAAGCGAAAGCTCAGCCAGTGTTGCAAAGTTCAATTAGACGGACGACGCTCGCCATGAATATAATCGATGATGAATACGTTACACAAAGAAGAAGAAGATTATTACTGACTTATTATTATTAAAAAAAAAGACAGTCCAGACCTCGGATATGTCAACACATTCAATTTCTTAGAGCTTAGCTTAGCTCGCGTAGCTGCGCATCGGCATAAACAACTAACTTAGCTTCGCATATTTTAGTTAGCTCACATATTTCGCATAGTTTTCGGTCTGCACACAAGTATGGAAAACTGCGTCAGCTACGCGAGCTGAGCTGAACTAACTTAGCTTAGCTCTTGGTCTGCAACACGAGGATAGTCATCTAGTTTAAACTGATGATAAAAAATCACCATTTGATGTACCTTCTGACTTATTGCATCATCAGTACACCTGCAAAACATGCAACAGATAAATCCAAGGTCAGTTGATGATAGACAATGATATCATCATTGAGTATTTGTTGTGTATTTTTATATATTTTTATTTCAAATAGGCCTACATACATAGGCACTTATAAAACTTCAGAAGCTAGTGCATGGTTCCAAATTAGTCGTTTCCTATGGAGAAGAACCAGCAAGAAACACCATGGTTACTCTTTTAATTCATGAATCCCCAAGCGACCACCGGTGGCCGCGCATCTATTGTCTTACTATTGTGTCTCTAATTGACGGTATCTGAAGGGTTAAAAAAAGTGGTTGATGTTACAATATTTCCATATTAATAGATATTATTTATATAAGAACAGTATCCAGAACAGTAAATATTGTACCCAAAAGCATAATAAAAATAATTACAATAATTTTATTAAAATAATTATTTCATAGCAAGCTTTTCTAACGCAGTATACCTGTATTATACGAATTATACGAGCCCAAACTCGATGGTATTCTGTCATTTAACTACTGAATTCTTACGGCCACGTTGCGGTTCCATTATCAGATCAGCTCAATGTCATCATAATTTCATATTGTCATCTGATTTACTTACAAAATTTCAGCTCAATCAGTAACCCAGAAGTGATTCAAATTTAATTTGCAAGATTTGATTACAGACAATTAAAAAAAAATTAAACCGACTTCAAAAAGTACAAAATACTTTAATTTCGGAAGTCGGTGTTTCTATAATAGATACCTAATCTTGTCTCTTCGTTATTTAACACCGACTTCCGAAATTAAAGTTATTTTGTACTTTTTGAAGTCGGTTTAATTTTCTTTTTTTGTAAAAAGTTTTTTATTTTTCACTTTTTAGTTATGGTAGCACCACTAGAAAGTACCTACCCTTCAGCTAAACATAAATTACCTTATAGCCAGAGTGCATCTCATAACGATTCTTATAATCCCAAATACGGTAAATATTACATGAATTTACCCCCTCCCCTTTCCCCTCCCCCTTTTCTTTCAGTCAGTCATCGACTACACGTATAAACAAAGCAATTTTACTTGTTACGACAATTCTGCTATGATTCTATGAGGAGTTCTGTTCCATATCTTCGAAGTTCATGATCAGTTCATAAAAATATTTCTATGGGACCAACTTGGAAGCATTGGAACATTTCATTCAAAAAAAAAATTTCAAAATCGGTCCACAATTGACTGAAATATCGGTGAAAATACATACAAAAAAAAAAACATACATTCAGCCGAACATAGAACCTCCTCCTTTTCGAAGTCGGTTAAAAAGAGTGTGTCGATGTCGTAATAAGAAGTAATCTAAGAATTCGTGGAGTCTACAGTGATATCATGAATCACGACGTTGTCACACCTTGGTGGATGCCCTCTGTCACGCCAACGATCAGGTGGCATGCATGAGTCGGCATGATACTGTGATATGAAGACAAATGAGGGATTTGTAGAGCACTTAATAATTTTGATAACGAGGTTACATTATTTATAAGAATAACTAGCGACCCGCCCCGGCTTCACTCGGGTGTTTCTCCACTATTTAATGTACCTTCCTCTTGAATCACTCAATCTATTAAAAAAAATCGCATCAAAATCCGTTCCGTAGTTTTAAAGATTTAAGCGTACATAAGGATATAGGGACAGAAAAAGCGACTTTGTTTTATACTATGTAGTGACTAGCTGCTGTCAGCTGCTTCGCCCGCGTGGTGGTAACTTTATATAAAATGGATAAAAAGGTAGAGGATATAACGATCTCCTAGACCAGTCCCCCAGGGACTACACAGCACTCAAAATTCCACAACGATCTCCTATGTAGGGGATTCTCTAAGAACTACTAAGTAAGTGCTATTCATTTATAGACCCTTCTAAAAAATTCACCTACAAAATTACATTATGTGACACTAACATCACATAAAATTAAAAATCTGTCACCATCACCACACGGGATAGGTGCCGATGAGGAATAGCTTTAATGCCGAAACAATTGGTGCCGAAAAAATTTGTGCCGAATACTTAGCTAGTATTGTTGCGAAAATAAGTTTTATGTTGCAATGATGTTGATGATGATGATGATGATGATGATGTTGATGATGATGATGATGATTGATGATGATTATGATGATTATGATGATGCTGGTGATGTTGATGATGATGATGATGATGATTGATGATGAAGATGATGATGATGAATATGATGATGATGATTATTGATGATGATGATGATGATTTTAATGATGACGATGATGGATGAAGGTGATGATTGATAATGATGATGACGGTGATTGATAATTGATGATGATGATGATGACGATGATTGTTGATGATGATGATTGATGATGATGATGCTGATAATGTTGATGATGATGATTTTAATGATGACGATGATCTACGATGATGATACTATTGATGATGACGATGATCGACGATGATGATGGATGAAGATGATGATTGGTGATGATAATGATATTAATGATGATGATGACGATGATTGATGATGATGATGATGACGATGATCTACGATGTTGATGCTATTGATGATGACGATGATCGACGATGATGATGGATGAAGATGATGATTTAAATGATGATGATGATGATGACGATGATTGATGATGATGATGATGACGATGATTGATGATGATTGATGATGATTGATAATGATGATGCTGATAATGTTGATGATGATAATGTTGATGATGATGATGTTGATGATGATGATGTTAATGATGATGATGACGATGATCGATGATAATTGGTGCTGATGATTGATGATGATGCTGATGATGATTTTGATGTTGATGATTGGTGATGATGTTGCAAATAAACAAGTTGAGTTGTTTGGTTTGCAATAAACTGATTTGATTTTTTGAATTTCGCAGACGACGATAAATGAAAATTAACTTACCTTACCATAAAAAAAAATAAGTTTATTATTCTTTTTTTAATGACTTCTGAAAAAGGAGGAGGTTTTCAATTCGGATGTTTGTATATTTTTTTTATGTTTGTTCGCGCTAACTTCGTCACCTTGCCAACCGATTTGAAAAATTCTTCCAAATTTTTGTTAGAAAGGGTATACTTTCCAAATGGTCCCATAGCCACCAAGTCGGGATCTGATGATGAAATCTTGGCGAAATCGAGGGAACTTCTCAAATTCAATTCAATTTTTTAGTGAAGTTTTTCGGTTATTTTTTTATTTTTATTTAAAGGGTTTTTTTTCGTGTTACTTTATCAAACATTGCGTTAGATTGCGTTAAATTAAATAAGAAGATATTAAACCATGCTCACGTTGACGATGAACGAATCGGAAAGGGCAACTAAGAAAATATTTTCAGAAAATTCAGGGTACTATCTGGTTCAGTCTCTGTTGGTTGGTAGATTTTATTAAAAAACTAGCTTTCCGCCCGCGGCTTCGCCCGCGTGGACTACAGTTTATATCGCGCGGTCAGAGACCCGTGCTCAGCAGTGGAATTATAGGTAGCCTATGTGTTATTCCAGTGTCTCTTCTACCTACCTACCAAATTTGATCTAAATCCGTTCAGTAGTTTTTGCGTGAAAGCGTAACAGACAGACAGACAGACAGAGTTACTTTCGCATTTATAATATTAGTAGGGATAGTAGGGATAAAATTACTCGTGCAACCAAATTTTTTCAGTCAAACACGTGATATTGAACTGCATGGATTACACATTGTTATCATTGTCACTCGTCATTGCTTAATCAGGGAATCTTGTCCCAAGTCGCCGAACGACGAACATGTGGGCATGAGGCTAGGTCATGTTGGGTTCGAGAAAACCCGCTGATACTGTTTGTATAACCTTGTAGATTACTGAAATATGTTTGTTATTCATTTTTGCACGATTGAGTAGGTAAGTACTTGAAAATGTAGTGGGTTAAATACTTCATGGGAAATTTTGCGGTAAACGAGATCATGTAAAGAAAAAAGTTTAAGTTCTTCGGGCATATCACCCGTAACGAGGACTCGATGTGACGTTTGGTGGTGCAAGGGAAAGTCGAGGGCAAAAGATCTCGTGGACGCTCTCCAACACGGTGGACGGACCTCATCAAAACTGTGACACACTGCAGCGTAAATGAAGTCTCCCAAGCCGTCAAACACAGAGCTGCATGGCATCGTATCGCGAGAGAGGCGGTGGTGCGGGACTCGACCGAGACATGACCACGACCACTCTGTCAAGAGTGTACGACTGAGAAGAAAGAAAAAAGTGTCTTGGTTGCTTTTGCTGCGAACCCACCTAGTTTTTAATGAAAAACATTTTTTTTCTAGCATGAATCCGCTCCATGTCATTTATTTGGCATTGTCATCTGATTTACACATGCATGCAAAATTTCAGCTCAATCGGCAGTAGATTTGATGATTTGGTAGAGGTGAAACTAAATGAAAGTTTGCAAAAATGTTAACAAACTGTCTTTTATTTATAGCTATTATTTTTCACTACGTTGGAGAATGTACGTATTTAAGCTGATAAAATTCTTTTGAGAGGCGTGAAAGACCTCTACTAAGAAATAACATGCTAACAATAAAAACATATCTTAAAATCGACCTTTAACCCTATCAGAGTAAGAAGATCACGCCTACAAAATAAAATTCTAATTAATTAACTAATTATAGAAGCAAGAAGTAGAAACTTACATATCCGTAAATATTATTTTAACTGCATGTTGACTAACCGTGTCCATATGATAATATAATTTGAGTTCAAATGATCGAAAATAATGATGTAGGTAAAATGGAATTCCTTGTTTTTGCAAAATACTTGATAAATATGCTGTTGTTGTTTTTAATTTAGTTTTACAAGGACAGTGACATCTGTCTCCAGGATACGAACTGCAGTGGCCAATCTGGAAGTCTCTGAACCGACTGCGGACTCAGGTTGGTCGTTGCAGAGATAATCTGGCCAAATGGGGTTTGCTTGACCCACCGCAAATACAGTGCCAATGTGGAGTTTCTTCACAGCATATGCGTCACCTCCTTTCCTGCCCAGCATGCATAACTACCTGCACCTTCCTTGACGATGCCAACGACAGAACGGTCCAGGTGGCTAAACATTGGTCGGACAAAATTTGAGTGTGTTATTTTGTTTGTGTTTGTGGTTTGCGTTTGTTTGAGTTTGTGGTTTGTGTTTGTGTGTTGTTTGAGGTAGGAACGCAGTCATTTGGCTGCATTTGCCTGATAAAATGTCAAAGTGAAGTTTTTTTTTGAGGTATTTCACAAAAAAAAAAACATCGCAATATGATTAGGTAGTAAATTTGGAAATTCATACCGACTTAACTTACAAGAAAAATAACTAATAAAATATAATGAACCCAAATTGTAAATAACTGTTGTTCACTAGGACAATAACATGCCGTTTAACTTGAGGTTAATGTTTTTAACCTGGGTTAACCCGGAGTGAACATTCTTATCAAACGTGGATTGAACTTGGTAATAGGTAAATAAGTTATTTTTAATTTGGTTTTGTTGATTGGAATTGGAGGAAATGAAGATTTTTTGCAGTTTTAGTTGACAGAAAATTTATTCTCAATTTTATTCAACAATGCAGTTATTTTAACTTCGGTCTTTTTTTTATATGTCTGAAATCATCCAATGACTTCTACCGCCCTTCGCTTCACATTCTAGTGTGGAGCAAAGGGCATGTCAGACTTTTACTGACAAAAATCACTCGTGTGTTTTTCAGTTGCCTTTTGCACTTCAGGGCCAAGGTAACTTTTCATGTAAAGGAAAACTATGCTCGGTTACTTTTTCAGAAAATCCCCACGGCCCTAGCGGTCATCGACCCTGCTGGGTCTTTACGGTTTGCTGACATCTCTTCGAGGTGTGCGTGAAGCACTACGCACTGTCTGCGACGTGGTCTTGGTTCAGACGATTACCGGTCGGCCGGACGGCGAGCTGCCTATTGCTCATCATCTGCAATCCCGCGGCTACCGTGGCTGGTAGTCGAGGGCAGGGTCGCAACGACTGAGGCGTGAGGATGTCCGATCCCTTACGCGTGTGACCGCCTGACATTTCTCCTTGTTCAGGACCATGGGCTGTACTAGGGCCTGGCGCGAGAGATCGCTGCCACCGATCACTTTTACGAGAATACGGCGGTCCTCTGATTAAAATTTATACACATTACTGCTTCGCAGAAGGAGGACACTACTTCCCATAACCTTCCTTCCTTCCTTCTTCGTCCGCCTGGACTGGGGCCAGACGTAAGAGATTGACGCACAGATCGTCTTCACGAGGACATTGGAATGCGCTGTCTAAGTGTAACAACCCTCCACTGTATGTTCCAGTGTCTTCCGGACGATCTGAACAACAACAGCAACTCGGTATTTCTTCCTCGCACGAAGAATCACCAAACTTAAGTGGCAGTAGTAAGAAGACATTGCTGTACTCGGGAGGCCTCTGGTTTAATTACACCCAAAAGTCATACAATGCTCTGCGCATCCAATACAATAATGCATTTAGGGCGCTGTTGTGTCTGCCTCGGCTCTGTAGTGCGTCAATAATGTTTGTCGAGACACGCACTGACAGCTTTGACGTTGTGCTTAGGAAGAAAGCGGCCTCACTGCTGAACAGACTTCGTGGCAGCCCCAGCAGCATTCTACGTGTTGTGGCCGAAAGGCAAGAAAGCCCGCTTGTGAGGGCGTAGGTGGACCGTACATGGTCACGATTGATAATTAAGTACTAACATAGGATAAGAATATTTGTTTTTAACCTCACAGATCTGTGTTGTCTGTTCACAAAATAAATTACTATTTTTACTTTATTTTCATTTTACACATATTTTATATATTTTTAAATATGTGTAAAATGAAAATAAAGTAAATTACTATTATTATTATTGCTGCAGAACAGATTAAAACAGTAAGAACAATAGTTTTAAAAAACCTACAGAAAAAAAAATCTTAACAGTTATATAACAAAGTAGGCTTTATTTTGTTTTTATTACGTAAGTGTTATTTAAAAAAAAAACGATAAAAGAATCACGCGTTATGTGCAAATAACGCACGCTATTACGACATCAAAGCCTTTATCTCTTCGTTACTTACCCAGACTCGAACCAGTGGTCGTTGCGTGGCAAGCCGTTAGTCGCTAGGAGTATTATCTCTCTTTGACGTTAGTAACGAAAATTCAAGGTTGTTCATCGTTAGGTAGGTGAGATAAAGTCGTAGATAAATACAATCGTTGTTATTTTAATAGGTTTTCATTTTGCAAAATAACCTTCTGGAATATTTGGCTGCATCGTAAATTAAGAAAGATTAAATGAAGGAGGTCACCCGTTTAATTCTAATTACCTTACTTCACAGATATCGAATGGATTGATGAAATCTTTCCACGAAGTTACAACACCAACAACCTTGCAGGACTGTATTACTAACATCACAAACAAGAACTTTTGATCTATGATTTTTACGAAACCTTATTCATTTACCAAAAACAAACCTTCTAGATTTCGTTGTTCTATCTAACATATTTTCACTCTGTATTTTGCTACACCTACCTACGTTTGTATGACGCAACGCAAGCGCATCAAGTATCTCCGCCTATATTGTACTATTGCTTGTTTCGCAGAGACTTCGTAACCATAAAAGGTGAGAATACTAGACTGTACCAAAGATGGTAGACGCTGCTTGATGCCGAGTTCTCGAAGTATAGATTCGTTAGTACGGAATTCAGTCCACGATACTCAAAGCATTCTCCTTCTGCACCACATCTCTAGGGCGACTATCTTCTTCTTCTCTACTTACCGCAGAGTTTACCAATTTGCGACGTACAAGAATATGGGGAAGTGACCGAACTAGTCAGATAGAGACTATATGGTAACTCTCTCAATACAATACAATTATTGTATTGTATTTTCATTTGTATGATACGATACAATATTTTCATAATAGGTATTGAGACATTAAAAATTGACATGACCTAGTTATTTGAAAAGTTATCTAGTGTTCCTGATAAAATGGGCAGACTATTCTGATATAAGGTGGATAACCATTAATTACGTTACCCGTCAGTCTATGCATATAAGTAGGTATAGAATCAGAATCATTTATTCGTAATCTTTAGGTGATAATTATATACACGATCTTAAAAAATAGGTAGTTATACCGAAAAACTTCGCAGTACTAACTTCCCCTTTTTCATAATCATCATAAGCAACACTAATTAGTGGTTTCTCAAGCCGTTGATGAAAGTGCATTATATTCGTTTTATTTAAATTAATTATTAGATTTTTATCATTTAGCCAATTTATTATTTTATTTAAAGAATTATTAATGTCATTTTGATAATTGTTTGGATTATTATATTCTATAATAGCCGTGCTATCGTCTGCAAAGAGTACCATTTTTTGTTCTATGAATTTTGAGAGGTCATTTATAAATATCAAAAAAAATGTGGTCCTAGAACGCTACCTTGAGGTATGCCATATTTTATGTACCTTGGTTCAGAAGTATATGTAATTTATAATTTTGTTGTAGGACATATTCTATTTTAAATAGGGAATAATGGAAAGATTTGCTTATTTTCGATATTTAAAAACTATGAAGAATTTCTTATTTACGGTCTTGGATACATACCCTATAAATAAAACGCTCAATATCTTATAATCTACGCGAATGTTCTGCCTTCATTTATTACATTTATATGACATTATTTATTCTAATTTTACTTTGCTTGGTTTCTGACTTATTTTTCGCCAATTTCATTGGTAAGACATGAATACGACTGAAATATTTACAAAATACCTTTTGATTGATTGGCTCCACTCACACCTCAAGCGAACACCGGCGTTCGCGCGTGAGTTCGCGCCATTCGCTTAAACACCAAGCGAACGCGTTTACTCTCTAATATTATTTCGAACTAGTGTCTCTAATTACGGCTCTGTGAGTTTTTCGGCCAAGGTTGGATATGCAAGTCACATGAGGGCACATAACAGAGCAGCAGATCTGAGCTCACAACCACCATGAGGAGCCAAGGTATGCGGTCGCTGTAGATGGCATCATCATAATCATTTACGGTATTCAAAAGTTTAATAAAAGTTTATAGGAAAGGAAAAATACCTATAATAACCGCAAAAAACGCAAATTGTCGGTTGAGATGTTCTTCCTGAAAAGGCTCGACATTTCTAATTCTATTTAAAAACAATTATTGAAATTTCTGTCATCACCATCATTTCAGCCGAAAGACGTCCACTACTGGATATAGGCCTCTCCCCAATTGTCGCCACAACCACCAATCCTGTGCGTCTCGCATCCACCGAATTCCTGCGACACTCACCAGTACCCCTAGCCAAGTTGCTAATCTGCAATAGTTAACGCTATGTATTACAAAGCTTCAAATGTACAGGAATGACGTCATCTCAACGCTCAGTCACGTGGTTAGAATAAAAGAATTGGCGGCAAGGTCAACTCGAAGCGTTCGACGCAAGCGAAACGGTTGTAACTTGGCTAGGGGGGTTATGAAATTCGTGTAACGTAATTTATAGATGGGCTCCAATCAATGAAGCAATTTTGCGTATTAAAGGTAATTACGTCTTAGCCATAGAAACCTTGTTCCGTACATGACTAGGACAAAATTTTATTACGCGGTGGGATTAGTCTGATATTTATAAGTTATCTTACTTTTTGTCAGAAAATGATAAGGAGCTAGTCCGTTATTTGGCGCGTGCTTAATTCTCAGATCAAGGTTTGTATTATTATAGTACATTATGATATAAGTGTGTAATGTTAGTGATTATCGTCAAGGCCGTATTTAGACCCGAGCCATGGCGAGGGTCTTAAGAGACCCGAGAACGGTAATCATTAATTTTATTACTCAAGTGTTTCATACGACGTTTTTCAATACACTTGCGAAGAAAATAACTGTTTATCTAGTAAACTTTTGTTCGGTAAAATCTGTTTTCAAATGCGCGCCCATTTTTTTTTTCATTTCCTCGTGGGGTCCTGCGCCAATCCTGATTCGATAAATGGTCAGGCCCATCGAATGGTCGGTGGTGTGGTGGTGGATAATGGTCGGATAACGGCCCCGTGGATCTCTTTCACATCACCCATGGCCCCAGTCTTCGACCCTGCTGGACTTCTACGGTTGCTTACAACTCCTTGAGGCGGGCGTGAAATACTATGCGCCGGCGACGACTTGGGAGCTTGTTCTCTTAAAATTTTACTACTTTATGGAATAACTGTACCCAACAGGGTCCATGTACACTTGCTTAATTATTTCAAAGATCTTAAGTAACACATGTGATTTAGCAATAATAAATACCTTTTTATTAAAAAAAAAATAACTGGTTTCACTAAAAAAATTAATTAGATTTGAGGAAGGGAACTCCTCCTCCGATTACGCCAAGATTCCATCATCAGATCCCAACTTGGTCACTATGGTACCATTTAGGAAGCCCTTTCCAACAAAAATAAAGATTTTTCAAATCGGTGGCAAGCGACAAAGTTATGCGCGAACAAACATAAAAAATACACATCCGAATTGAGAACCTCCTCTTTTTTTTGAAATCGGAAAAAAGAAATAAAAAACTAGCATCGAAGAGCTGGAAGACGACTCTTCCTTGAAAATGTTTTTCTCTTTGCCCCTGTTCTGAACAAACAATTTGTAGCATGAAGAAATCTGAGGATTCATTTACTCAAGGAAAGCTTATCGCCTTAAAATACCTTTATCTTAATGCCTTTATCATAATGAGACAAAACAAACTTGACCCCTGTAAAAACCACAGTAGGTAAGTTATTAATAATCTTGCCAACCGGATTTTGGATAGGGCGGTCAAGCACATCGACTCAACTAGCTAAAAATGAAGATGTTGTAATGATGCAGCACAATTCACTTTCAAACAACCTAGGGGTCTTTAAGTCCTTGGGCGGAGCATCGCCGTGCCCTTGTAGGGGCGATCGGCGGTGGAAACCTCTCGCGCCGAGCCTTTGTTCAGGCCATGGTCCGGAGCGAGGAGGAGTGGCAGGCGGTCGCCTCCTTCTGCGAAGCAGTAATGCTAGCAAAGGAGGAGGCCGACCGCATCAGGCAACGGCGCTCTCTTCGCCGCCGCCGGGATTCCGATCCCGATTTCCGGCCACCGTAGATGCGGGCTCGCGGATGGCGAGCCATGGGTAGCTCGCTGTCCGACCGTACGGTAACTGTCCGGACCGGGCCCAAGACGTCGACGGCGAGCACTGTTCCCGCACGCCTCAAGGAGTTGTCAACAACAGGAGGGGCCCGGCTGGGTCGAAGCCTACTGGGGCCAGGGTTATCCGAAAGGAACTCGAAACCCGGTATGAAGGCTAGAAGGAATGGGGTGGGTTTTTAGTCAGTAAGAGTCTGACACTAAGGTTGAAAAGGTTGCTTCTAGGTAAGCGTGCTCCATCGTCGGCCACATCATCGCTTACCTACACACACAAAACGTTTTGGGAACACATTCATTGTGCGTACATATAAGGAGTGGAATGCCCTGCCAGAGTCAGTGTTTCCTAATATCTATCAACCAGGACAATCTGGGAATCTTTAAGTCAAGAATGAATAGGTTTCTTCTAGGTAAGCGCGTTCCATCGTCGACCGCATCGTCGCTTTCCATCAGGTGAGATAGCAGTCAAACGCGAGCCTATCAATAATAAAATAAATAATAAAACAAACATAAATGTAGTCCTCTAGCCTTGCTCACTCTCCTTCTATTTATTATAGAAGTCGCTAAAGTCGGTGAAGCCGTAAGCTGAAACTAGTATATTTACTAGTCAGAAAGAAAGCAAAATATTTTTCAATACACTTACTCAAAAATCCGTTCTTATACCACCGCTTTAAGGCACGCAATATACTGTTTTCCGCACTAGTGCAGAAAAATGCGCGTGCTTTCCCGTCACAATGTTATCACATTTATCGTATCAGGCTGGGCGCGCGTCGACACCCACGAGGGCCGGTATTGTTTTAGACTACTGACAACACACGTGGCTGCCCCATCACTGACTACGCACGGATACGTGGGGATAGACCTTTAGTCGATTATTTTTAATCTGCCTGCTGTGGTCTTCGCGTCCGATTATAATTTAGGTGTCTTCAAGGCTAGAGGGAATAGGCTCTTAATAAACTAGTGCGCCTGACCATCAACGTTTGCATCAATGCTTACCATCAGGTGGGATCGCAGTCAAGCACTAGTTTATATCAGAAAAAAACAAAAAAAAAACTTTTTACAAAAAAAATATAACCGACTTCAATGATAAAAAACACTGAAAAGTATCAAATAACTTTAATTTTGGAAGTCGGTGTTTCTTTAATAGTTTAGTCTCTTCGTTATTTAACACCGACTTCCAAAATTAAAGTTATTTGATACTTTTCAGTGTTTTTTATCATTGAAGTCGGTTATATTTTTTTTGTAAAAAGTTTTTTTTATTTTACACTTTTTAGTTACGGTACCACCACTAAAAAGTACCCCTCAGTCAAACTTAAATACCTTATAGTCAGAGCGCATCTCATAACGGTTCTAATAATCCCAAACACGGTTAGATTACATTAATTTACCTTTCGGCTTCATCATCAGATCAGTTCGATATATCCTCTCCCCCTCTTCTTTCAAACAGTCATTAAACTAGATGCCGGAGAGGGAAAGGATATATCGAACTGATCTGATGATGAAGCCGAAAGGTAAATCTTTCAATCAGTCATTAGACTAGATGCTGAAAATCCCGGCTGTAGCATCAGGCCAGATTTATGTCAACATTGCAATGAACTTAAAATTTAGTCCTGTTTAAAATGAGCCCAAACACGACTACGGTGCTGTAATTTCAAGGTTTGTACTTTTCCTGATGCTCCTGGCTTCAGCATCAGGTCTCTATGTACTTCGGTGTTCTTTATTAGCAGTACGTTTATCCACACATCGAGCCGTTTTCAATGAGCCTAAACTCTATATATCTGCTGTTTGTTGTCGAGGACTTAGGTACTCTGCAGACTATCCTGACTGCAGCATCAGGTCATGACTTGATGATCATGAGACCAAATGTGGCAAATGCCCTATCAAACATCAAAACAATTTACTAAAACAGTCCTTGCCTGTTCGAGTAACTTCTTACTGTTAAGGAGTTGTACCTTCCATCATCAGCCCAGCTACCTGAGATGGTGACGACCATACGCAAATACACAAGATACTTCATAAAATATGCGAAAATCCATAAGTGAGCCTATAAAATTTGAAGGTTGCCCTCGATTTCTCCAAGATCCCATCATCAGATCCTAATTTGGTGATAATGGGGACCACCTCAGAGCTATCTACTTTCGAACAAAAAAAGAATTTTGAAAATCCGTCCACATTTGGGGGAGTATTCGACGAACAAACATAAAAAAAAAAAAAAAAAAACATACAAACAGCCGAACGTAGTACCTCCTCCTTTTTGGGAAGTCGGTAAAAATATTTAAAAACTTACATAAGCGGCCTTTTTTTGTGGCGGCTAAAATGCCAATCCCTTCGCGCATTTAATCCTTCTTCGTCAGAGTCCATAATGATACTGCACGCATGGCTACAAGCTGTCGCGCGCTAAGATTTTTTTTCGCCACTTCTAGCTTTTTTGTCGCCGCTTCTAGCTTTTTTGTGGCCGCTTCTAGCTTTTTTGTGGCCGCTTCTAGCTTTTTTGTGGCGGCTTTTTTTTGCGGGTCGCATGCGGGGACACTAACACACGACCATCCTGACGTCGTGCATAAACAAATTAGCTATACAACCAAACACTAGTGCATAATAAAGAAAAAAATCAAAGAAGTCACATGACAGGTGATATCACAAACATCGGTAAATAATTACGATAAATATAAACATTTTAACGAATACATGATAACATGAACAAAGTCCAAACCATGATCTCCGGGTGCAAATTCTTAACCTTAGATACTGACTCACTTGTCGCGATCATTGAGGAAGTCGTTCAACGATATCTTGATCGATATTTGGAGACAACATCGTAGTATGAAGCTTGAAGGCCTTGGCCTTGAAGGGTTAAGCATTGCACCTGCTACGCGTAATTAGGTATTGTTTCACGCGCGCCTCAAGAGGTCAGCAAACTGTAGGGACCCAGCAGGGTCGAAGCTTACTGGAGCCAAGGGTTTGCTTCTAAAAAGAAGGTCCCTGGTATGAAAGGCAACGAAGGAAGAGGAACGGGCAGCAAGGTCAACTGCCGTCCGGATGTGAATTGCAGTGGCCTATATGGAAAGCTCGGTTTGAACCCGCGACCTACAACTCGTAAGTCAAGGCCGTTTCCACTCGGCCACCACTACTCTTCTAAAACTACTCAAACTCAGCTAGAAATTGCTTTGTGTAATTTATTTCATCACCACTGCTCTCAAAACGGTGAAGGAAAACATCGTGAGGTAACCAGCATGTCCTAGAGCCAAAAATTTTAAGACATGTGACAAACACCAACCCGCACTGGGCCCACGTGGTGGATTACGGCCCATTCCCTCTCCTAGAGAGGAGGCCTGAGTTCCAACAGTGGGAACATTATAAGGCCGACTATGCCATGCTATGCTATATGGAAAGCAATGGAAGGGCAATGGAAAGGGCTATGCTTGGAGTTTCCTTGAATGAAGATATCCACAAGAGAACCAAGGCTACCGACATAGCTCGAAGAATCGCCAAACTTAACTGGCAATGGGCACGACACATTAAGTATACGCAGAACAGATGGTCGACGGAATGATGGGGACGAAAGATTATATAATTATATTTCCGCCTATCGTAGGCGCAAGCTTGCTGACACGGAGAGTGATGGGTTGTTTACCGTCTAACCGTCCGGACCAAGCCCGAGTTGTCGACAGCGCGTATTGTTCCAAGCGCGCCTCAAGGAGATGAGATGTCAGCAAACCGTAGGGACCCAGCAGGGTCGAAGCCTGCTGGGGCCTTGGACCGGTTTCTGAAAGGAACGTCCTATCTCGATATGAAAGGCTACGAAGGAACAGGGTGGGTTTTTTAGTCAGTAAAAGTCTGTCACTATCTCACGCACCGTCCAAGGGCGGAAGACGTCACTGGTTGATTTTTGCCCACCAAAAAAAAAAAATCTTGGTCGGATAAAAGGCTATGACACCCCCCGCTCTTGGGTGGAGCGGGAGATAGTGTCAGACTTTTACTGACTAAAAACGCCACCCCGTTCCTTCTAGCTTTCATACCGGGGCTCGAGCTCCCTTCGGATAACCCTGGCCCCAGTATGCTTCGACCCAGCCGGGCCCCTCCTGATCCGACCAAGATGGTTTTTCCCCACCGGAAAAAAAAGAAGAAATCTCAATAGCACTTTTTACCCGACCAAGGAATCAAACTCACGCTCAATATTAGGTAACCACTTCAAATTCAAAGAAAGTCATATCACGAGATATAAACGTAACTACACAATGAATAAGATAACAGTAAATAAAATAGATAAATATCTAAAAATACACGTCTTCAAAACTAATCGGCGCAAGATTAAAGTGAATGATAACATGACATAACAATATTTACGTTTCCTAAGTTGTTTACTCACTCATTCTAGACAAATAGGTAGACTGTCTGAATGTAATGTAATTATCAATTAAATCGCAGTAGGTATACCGTGTAGAATTATGAGTAGGAAACTTTTGTAACATTTTTATGATACGTTACAAAATCATAATTTCAGCCAAAACACTTCTAGTAAGTCTTGCAGAGGTGGCGTAAGGCGTGGGCGACGTGGGCCACCGCCTACGGCCTCGCGATCCAAGGGGCCTCGCGCCTCGAAGGCAAATATAGATATAATTACTCATCTAGCAATAAATAATGGGTAAAAGAAACCGAATAGCAAATATTTGGCAATATTAACCTACCACATTCGTTTTTTAACAACTTTCTGGTACAATTTGCTGGTGTTGCGGACGGTAAATGACGCGGGGAACCCTCACTTCGCCCACTGGGGATTTCTCATTCTGTTTGCTCCGTCTGTGTTCGCGCTTCTATACACACGCAGTCACTCAGAAACCTTTCGAAGAATAATAAAAAAATCTCTCAACAAAATGCGTCGTGATGTATGACGCAACATCCATCAGGGGGCCTCGCAACCGCGCGCCTCAAGGAGTCCCGCGCGCCTCAAGGAGTTGTCAGCAGCAGGAGGGGCCCAGCTGGGTCGAAGCCTACCGGGGACAGGGTTGTCCGAAAGGGAGCTCGTGCCCCGGTATGAAGGCTAGAAGGAACGGCGCGGGGTTTTTAGTCAGTAAGAGTCTGACACTGTCTCCCGTTCCACCCAAGAGCGGGTTTCGTCAAAGATGATTTTCCCCGTCGAGAAAAAAAAAAAAAAAAAAGGGGCCTCGCAAAATACATCTTTTTTTTTATATTAGACTGTGCTGTCCCACTGCTGGGCAAAGGCCTCCCCCAACTTCTTCCAGGCATTCTTTTCCCGAGCCACCTCGAACCAATCCCCACGGTAGGAATCCAGGTCGTCTCGCCACCTCTTCCTTGGTCGACCTCGGCGGCGTCGTCCATCTTCGGGTACCCACTTTGTGGAAACTCTTGCCCAACGGTCAGAGTGCATGCGGCTGACGTGACCCGCCCAATCCCACTTTAGCTTGGCAGCCTTTTTTCCTACGTCTATAATTCCTGTCTTTTGACGTAGCGTGGTGTTTCTCATTCTGTCGGCTCTTTTGACACCTAGAATGCTGCGTTCCATGGCTCGTTGGCAAACCCCAAGGCGAAGCTTTTGTGACTCGGTGAGCGACCATGTCTGGGCACCGTAGGTTAGGACGGACCTTGCCCACAACAAATATAGGTCTTGTCCCGCCACTGTACTTGAGCAGTTGTGGCCGAGTGGTAGCGGCCCCGACTTACGAGTTGTAGGTTCCAGGCGCATTAGGCCAACAGCAGGGGCCCAGCTGGGTCGAAGCCTACTGGGGCCAGGGTTATTGGAAAGGGAGCTCGAGCCTCGGTATGAAGGAACTAGGCTAGAAGGAACGGGGTGGGTTTTTAGTCAGTAACAGTCTGACACTATCTCCCGCTCCACCCAAGAATGGGGGTTGTCATAAAATGATTTTCCCCAACGAAAAAAAAAAACCTCATCATCAGCCTTTTTAATGTTCCCACTGTTGGGTCTCAAGCCTCCTCTCTAGGAGAGGGAATGGACCATAATCCACCACGCAGGGCCAGTGCGTGTTGGTGAATTTCACATGTCTTCGAATTTTTGGTTTAGAACATGGCGGTTTCCTCTCGATGTTTTCCTTCACCATTTTGAGAGCAGTGATGATGAAATAAATTACACAAAGTAATGCGCCTGGCTGGGTTCGAACCCGCGACCTACAACTCGTAAGTCGTGGCCATTAGCACTTGGCCACCACTGCTCTAAAGCTCTGCTCTGCTCGCAAGCATACAAATGCTATAAATAGGTACATTTTGTGACGATAATTCTAATGTACATACACTACCACTAGACATTAATATACAGGACATAGCGAACAAAATTCTAATCCGAGACTTGTTACTAAAGTAGTAACAAGTCGCTGTCACCTGTACCTGTCAAGTCGCGTTTGTGTCCGCTATACGCACCAAAAGTAAATATTTTTTGGAGAAATATGCAGAGTTGCGCATTGCACCATTGTAAATCGTATTATGGCAAAACGACTGGACCTAACTCCAGTTTATTTTCGTAAATATTTTTCGTCTTGACTGAAGCATAGGGAGACAGTTTTTCTAAGGCATTTCTTCTGATGGCCGCTCTATTGTATCTATTTAATCTCTGTGTCGCCGAAATGTTCTGGAGTGGCGACCTCGTACTGGAAGACGCAGGCCTCCTACAAGGTGGACCGATGACCTGGTGAAGGTTGCGGGAAACCGATGGATGCGAGACGCACAGGATCGATCATTGTGGCGACACTTAGGGGAGGCCTATGTCCAACAGTGGACGTCTGTCGGCTGAAATGATGATGATGATGAATCTCTTTGTCAATAAGTAAGTATAATATAGTGTTTACATTTATAGTGACTAGGTATTTCTCCGCATTATTTGTGGAAATAACCAGACAATCGTAAACCAGGTGCGCTTGACCCGCCGACGACATATTTGTTGTTATAAACATTAATAAGTGAACAATAAATAACTACAGTTAATTGCACTGATAGCTGGCTATTTATGCAGCCGATGTTTATTTGTGATGATTTGTTCGCTATTTTTAGGTCTGGGTTAGGCTTACTCATACCTAGTTCTCTCTCCGTCTTGGATCCAAACACTCAAACAGCCTGCCATTTCCATTCAATTCCGCAACCATTCTTCTAAGATCTGAGGCCTAAGTCTGCTATTTTTATAAAATCGTCATTCCAACACGATCACATAGTCATTATGCTAAAAGTTCGTAATCTGCTAAATCATAATGATCAATCAATGATCGATCAATGGTCTCGTTATAGAGTGGTGGTAGAATGACAATATCGAGCTTATTAAAACCAATAACTGCACAATTACGTTCTACAGTGCGTTTCACTTAAGATATTCCTTTGCCGTAATGTTGGCAATACGGAAAAACAGTGTTGCAATATTTTTAGCAATTAAATTACTTAATATTAGGGAGATTAACTTATATTTCGTTACTTTTAACAATTGCGTTTTTTTTTTGTTTTTCTTTTTACTATTTTTGAATAAAGTATAGGGCGCTGGGCTCCATTCCGATTGTCTTGCAATTCTTTCAAATACCGAAAACGCCATGCCACAATATCGTATCTTTCTACAACAACGTCCTTTTAGACCTGCTTTTTTTAAATAAAGTCCCATTCCCCTCATAATTCTCCAAAAAGTGCTGCAACTACCATTAAAATCGATTTCGTTGCGCATTTCGGGGAACAATTTTGGTAGAGTGGGCAACTCTTTCCTTTTTCCCTTCTTTTTTATGTAGACAGACAGGGGAGCCAACATTACGGCAATGGAACTTCTTAAGTGAAACGCACTGTAATGGTAGGTCACTGATCAAAACAACTGTCAAAAGTTTTGCAAATTACCGCATACGTCAGATATCCATTTCTCATTATGTATTAGATTACCATTTTAAGCCACTTCTTTCAATAAAGTGTCAATGGTTGACCATTGGAAAGTCATTATGACGCCATTATATTAGTAGATTACCAAAACTTGTCAAAATCAACAATTATGAAGTCAATGATAGACTATTCTGGCACTATTGTAATAGCAGACTTGAGGCCCTGGACTGTTTACCGACAGGACGATTCATTTACTTCCTGTTCCCCAGCAGAGTCTTTCACTTCTCCAAAGACAGGCCTTTCCAGCTACAGTACAGTTTGGTTTCACCAAACCGATGATAAACATATAACTCTTTTTCCAATACACTTGCTCATAAAGTGACTTAGGTACTGCACTGCACTTGGATATATAATGGCACTTGTTACCAAACTGTGACATTTTGATTACCATTACGCACTAGTGCTATAATTTGGTTAAAACCTTTTTATTCAACCTCTCCCCGCCATAATTTTATTACATCGTATCAGGATGTGCGTGCGTCGTCCCCCACACGGAAAAGAAAAAAAAATGGGCGCGCATATGAAAACAGATTTTTACCACCACAAAAGTTTACTAGTTTTACAGTAATTTTATTCACAAGTGTATTGAAAAACGTCGTATGATACACGTGAGTAATTATAATTATCGTTCTCGGTTCTCTTAAGACCCTCACCATGGCTCGGATCTAAATACCGTCTCGACGGTATTATATCATAATGTATTATCCTACTGCAGACCTTTCCATCTACGGGAAATTCGCCGTCAATCTTAAGACAAGCTATAATAGTATAAATACACTAATAAATACGTTAAGATCTCGTGGTAGGCCCTTAGATTGGATTATATTCATTCTATATACCTGACTGTCCTCCAAATTCCAGTTGACATTGACCCTCAGTAGGTATGATGAAAACAAAAAGATGTATTTCATAATACACTGGTTTGGTAGTGGTTCTGCGAACTTAACATGACTCCACGTCGAAAACTGGCCAGTAATTATCAATTATAATTAATTGGGTATTTACGTAATTGAGTTAAATTATTTAACAGTTGAACTTCAGATAAGTAGCCTAGTGAAGGGCAAATTATACAGATGGTAGAGCACCTAGCCGGAGTCTATGTTTCCTAATGACTGCAACCCGGGAGTCTTTAAGTCAAGAGTGAATAGGTTTCTTCTAGGTAAGCGTGCTCCATCGTCGGCCACATCATCACTTACCTACACACACAAAACGTTTAGGAACGCATTCATTGTGCGTACAGCTAAGGAGTAGAATACCTTGCCGGACTCTGTGTTTCCTGATAGCTACAACCCGGGAATCTTTAAGTCAAGAGTGAATAGGTTTCTTCTGGGTAACCGTGCTCCATTTTCGGCCACATCATCGCTTACCTACACACACAAAACGTTTTGGGAACTCACTCATTGTGCATACAGCTAAGGAGTAGAATTCCTTGCCTGAGTCTGTGTTTCCTGATAGCTACAACCCGGGAATCTTTAAGTCAAGAGTGAATAGGTTTCTTCTAGGTAAGCGTGCTCCATCATCGACCGCATCGTCGCTTTCCATCAGGTGAGATAGCGGTCAATCGCGAACCTATTAACAACAAAAAAGTAGTGTAGCTAGGCGTGGGGGCGATGTTGCATCCAAAGGGATCTTTTTTTTTCGGTGGAAATCTAATGCCATTCCCCGCTCTTGGGCGGAGCTCAGATAGTGTCAGACTTTACCGACTATCCTTATCCTTATCCTGTTAGGGGGCCGAGATACAGCTCGGACACTTCGACCCATGTGGATCTTTTGTGGTCCCCTAGATAACTTACTCCTCCCCACCCTCGCTGAAAATCTCCTTCATAAGTTTCACAACGAGATGCGGGGATAAGAGCCTGTAATCCTCTGGTTTTGGATATCCTACCCCTAGAAGACTCATTCGCTTGTTAGCCAAAGCATCGCATGTGCACAGCAGGTGCTCCATGCGTTCTGTATGTTCCTCACACAACCTGCACATGGAAGTCGCGGCTAGACCCATTTTCATGAGCATGTCGTTGGTTCCAAAGTGCCCTGTAAAGGCACCCATCAGGTAGCGGATTTGCCCCCTGCTCATATTCCAGATACATTCCCGTGCCTTGAACGTAGAGCCCAGGAATTTCTTGGAGTGTCCCAGACCCGTAATAGACAGCCAGTGTGTTTTTTGGCTATGATCTGCATACTCCCTGAATGCGGCCTTCACGAGGCACGTCGAGATGCCTACACATGGTTCTGGTCCCACAAAGTCATTTGCGGAGCCCTCTCTTGCCAGTTCATCCGCCATTTCATTACCATGGATTCCCTTATGCCCTGGGACCCACATCAACTTTACCCTGTTACGCCTCCCAAGCCTGTTCAGGGCCCGGATGGCGTCCAGAATAAGTTTGGAGTCCACCTTGTAGGACGCCATGGCCTTGATTGCAGCTTGACTGTCACTTAGAATATAAATAGATTTATCTTTGGTTTGTCTTTCTATATTCTCTTGAGCACAGGTTATTATGGCATATGTTTCTGCTTGGAATACTGTTGCCATCTTCCCTAAGCTTCTACTACATTTGTAGCCTTTTGCGTATATTCCCGCTCCTGTACCGGATTCCATTTTGGATCCATCAGTGTACCATACCAGACTATCTTTTTCTGGTGGTTCGAGTCCCTTAGTCCAGTCTTCCATTGTTGGGATCTGGACCTTAAAGGACCTTTCGAATACAAACATGGTTTGCATTTTATCAGATATCATGCTTGTTACCCGATCCAGGTCCTCATTCCTATCGAATCTTGTATGGTTAGTCTTTGGCTTAGAGGCATCCCATAGTCCAGCAACAGCAAGACGATGCATTGCCTTCCTTGCCTCGAGTTCTACCATCATATGCAGGGGAGGGATGTTGAGATATCTCTCTATTGCTGCCGTAGGTGTTGTCCTAAAAGCACCCGTTATTCCAAGGCATACTGTTCTTTGTAGCTTGGTCAGTGGCGCTTTGCACGTGGCAAGTTTCGTTCTTGTCCACCACACTATGCTGCCGTAAGTGATAATTGGTAATATCATTGTTTGGTACAGCCATCGTAGCACTTTAGGTTTTAGCCCCCAAGTTCTACCATATGTGGAGCGACACATACCGAACACCCGCAGGGCCTTTGTCGTTATGTTTTCCACATGAGTTTTCCACCTGAGCTCCTTATCAAGAGTTACCCCTAGATATTTAACCTCGGTGGACCATGGCAACTTGATTCCATTGAGGGAAGGGTTTCCTAGATTTCCCAGTTGCCTTTTCCTCGTGAATGGGATAATGACTGCCTTGCCTGGATTGATAGAGAGATGGTTCTTTGTACACCAATCTTCTGTCATCCTCAGCGCTTGTTGTAACAATCCAGACACTATGTTCGGGAATTTACCATTAACCATTATAGCTATATCGTCTGCATAGCCTACTGTGTAGAATGGTCCGGTGTTGAGTTTGGTGAGTAGCGAGTCTACTACCAAGCACCACAGTAATGGTGACAGCACTCCGCCCTGCGGACAACCTCTTGTCGTTTTCGCGCTGAGTCGGTCTCCCATTATTTCCGATCTGACTATTCTGCTCTTTAGCATATAGTCGATCCAGTTACACGTGGTATCATTGATACCATGCTCCTTTGCAGCAATGCGTATGGACTCAAATGTTGTCTTGTCGAAGGCTCCCTCTATGTCGAGGAAAGCCCCCACGCAGATTTCTTGTCCCTCTAGCGCAGCCTCGGCCCGACTCGCGACATAATGTAATGCCGTTTCCGTGGACTTGCCGGGGCTATAGGCGCACTGTAGTCTATGTAGAGGGAATTTCTTAAGCGGTCCCTCTCTTAGGTACCTGTCTACCAGTTTCTCTAATGATTTCAAGAGAAAGGATGTAAGACTGATAGGCCTGTAAGCTTTAGCTTCTTCGTAGTTTGGTTTACCAGCCTTCGGTATGAAGGTGACTTTGGCCTCTCTCCATGTCTTGGGTACGTACCCAAAGGCTAGGCAGGCTCTGTAAAGCCTACTCAGCTGCGGTATTAGAACGGAGGCCCCTTCTTGCAATAACACTGGGTAGATGCCATCCGGGCCAGGGGATTTGAAAGGCTGGAAGCCCGCTATCGCAAACCTCAGCCTGTTCTCATCTACCACTTTCTTTGCTGTGAGCCAGTCATTCTTTGACGTGTGCTTACCAAGCTCGTCCCTTGTGACTGGCTCCTCTTCGTCGCTATCGCGCACTACACATCCTGGGAAGTGAGTCTTAAACATCACACTCAGAGTGTCCTGTCCAGTTTCCGTAAGGTGCCCATTCTGATCCTTCACGGATGATAGTGGGTTTGCCTTGGTCATGGACATTGCTTTGCACAACCTCATTCCATCTGGTAAGGCTTCAATGGAGGTGCAATGCTGTCGCCAAGCAGTTCTTTTGGCCTTGCGTACCGCCTTATTATACCTCGTTAGCATGCTAGAGTAATCAGAAAAATCTTTCCTGGCTTTTGCAGCATTGAAGGCCTGTCGTGTTTCCTGACGTATTTTAGCCAGTTCAGGAGTCCACCATGGTTCCTTTTTGCAAAGGGCCTTTTTCTCTGGGCAATTATCTTCCCATGCACCTATGGTGCCTGCCGTGATTCTGTCTGCTTCAAATTCTATATCAAGTATGGAATTGAGCTTACCTTTAGGGCTCCCTAGGTTTACTTTGAGGTCCCTCCTGTACGAGTCCCAGTTTGTATGTCTTGGGTTTCTCCTTCGTCTAGTTTCGGCTTTGCCCGCCGTCCTAAACCTAAAGCATATATAATTATGGTCAGACAGAGAAACTTCGTCCGATACATGCCAATTTTCAACATGAGCACTGGCTCCGTTAGAAGCCAGTGTCAGGTCGATGACTTCAGCTCTTGCCGAAGTCCTGAAGGTGGGTTTATTCCCTGTATTAAGGATCTGTAGTGGGGAACTTACCACGAAGTCCAACAAATCCTCCCCTCGTTTGTTGACATCTGTGCTGCCCCAAACGACGTGGTGTGCGTTCGCATCACAACCAAGTATCAGGTCAAGATTTCCTTGGCTGCCGTAGTCAACCAGTCTTCTAATTAGTGGTGATACTGGTTCCTTTTCTTCATATGGGAGATAGGCCGAGGCAAGGATAAGTTTCCTTTTCCCCGTCCCAGTCTCCACTTGGATCAGAGCTGTTGTGAGATCCCTGTAACAGAAAGTACGTAAGGGCATTGCCTCTATACCGCCCCTGATATAGATACAAGTCCTCGCGTCATTAGTTGGACAGTCATAGAGGACTGTGCCCCCTGTCCCACCTAAGCCTTTTATAGCCCCTTTATACAAATAAGGTTCCTGTATTAAGGCAATGTCAAATTTCCCCAATTTCAGTTGCCGAGCCAGAAGGGCAGTAGCGGCTCTGCAATGATGGAGATTAATTTGTACGCACCTTAGTCCCGCCATCTTGGTCTTCTGATGGGGTCGTGTTAGTAGGAGGGCCTTAAACTTGAGGCTCCTCCTCCATCTCCTGGCTCTCCTCATGGGCAGCTGGCGAGTTCATACCCAGGGCAACGAGGTCCCCGAGGATGTCATCGTCTAGGTCCTCAGTCACCCCGGCATGGGTCTCCAGCTGCGTCACGTCGCAAGCAGGGTCTTCTGGTGAGGCCTCCTCACGCTGTGGTGGCGGTCCGTCATCTGAGTGTCCCGCCTCCACCTCCGCGATGGGTGCCTCTCCCCTGTCTTCTTCCAGGAGCTTGAACGTATAACGCTCAATGCCTCCTGGAAGAGAGTAGCCCGAGGCCTTGATGACCCCAGCGGACACCCCGTCCATGAGAACGATCCGACGGATGCCGGTGTCCTCAATGAGGGTGCTCACGACCTTCCAGTCGTCCGTCCTCAGAGCAGGGTTGAGCCGCTGGAGCAATCTAATTGCCCGGGCAGGGTCCCTGAGCGTCAGGTTCCGGCTCTTCCATGCCATTTTGACTGGCCTTGGTAGGTCCCTGGCGTCAACAACCTTCAGCTTCAGAGAGCCGAGTTCCACATTGTGGATGGCTTCCCGAAGCCAGTGAGCTGCATCGGAGTTACTGCAGGACACATGTACTGCACCTGCAACAACTCCGGGAGCAACCGCCAATACTGGTAGTGGATCCGGTGCCTCTTCCAGCTTCTCGATTATGAGCTCCTGAATGGGCCCCAAATCCCCAGCCTTCAAGTACTCCTCTGGGTACTTGACTGTGACAACAGCGAGTTTCACGGCCGCCACCGCATCCCTGAAGGATCCGGTCGAGGACGATTGCCCTTGGGTTTTCATCCTCTTGGCGTCCATGTCCCCGCTATCGCCGCTGAAAACAGCTCGCGGTCTCTTGGATGGTCCTCCCGTAGAAGTCCCTTCCAGAGCCGCTTGCTTCTTCAGCTTTTGGCGCTTCCTTTTTTGCGCCCCAGTTCGTCCAGCCGGGTACTGGCCTGCTTCGCTGAACGAAGTGGCTCCTGGCCCAGTGGACTTAAAAGCAGTCCCGCCCTTCGGTAGTCCCGCAGCGGTACCGGCCCTTGGCAGTGCCGCAGCAGTCCCGTCCATTGACGGTCCCGCCGCGGCCCCACCCCGAGACGTTCCCACTACAGTCCCGCCTTTTGACGGTCCCGCCTTTCTCAGTGCAGTCCCGGCTTGCGCCGGTCCCGTCTTATGGGGTGCAGTCCCAGCTTGCGCTGGTCCCGTCTTAGGTGGTGCGGTCCCGGCTTGCGCCGGTCCCGCCTTATGGGGTGCAGTCCCAGCTTTCGCCGGTCCCGCCTTGTGGTTGTTTTTTAGATTTGTTATCCATAAAAACAACCGGAAAGAAGATTCGTCTCTCGACTGCCCCACCCGCCATGGAGTGCTCAAGTGGCGATGCTACGGTAGCACCAGGGATTGATCGAGAGATATAGCCCACTCCGATTAGTTACCCACGAGACCGCACAGCACCAACCCAACACCATTACCACTAACGATGTGAGCGAGCACTGCCGTCTGCGGGTCCCCAATGGGAGTGAGCTAACCTAGGGGCCGTCTGACCGGACCCCGACAGCCGATTGACTGTAGCCGGCTGAGCTACAGCCTCCCGTGTGAGGAGAAATCCGGGCCAAAGTGGAGTGTTGCCTCAGAGACGTTAAAACCGCCTACGCTCATCGGCTCAGCCACCAGGATCCCATCATCCTCCCGTACGGGTTCCCGCGCACGGCACAAACACGCGGGAGGTCATTACTATCCAACATCTGATCTTGTTCGATGGTGGACACCCAGGGGCATGACCTCACCACCCCTGTGTTAAGTCGTCCGGCAGTTTCAGTTGCGTCTAATTCTGAGGGAATTAGACCAATAACAGGGCGGCAACCACGTGAAGGATAACTACCGGACTTGCCTTGAGGATCTGTACGACCGTAGCGCTCTCCCTCAAGACCACGCCACCTTGTCCCTCTGAGGGAGGGAGCAAGGTAGGCCTGCATCTATACTACCAAGCAAAGCAAAAGCAAAGCGTGTCGTTGTGCAACCGCAAAAGCATACATACAGGCCCTCCCCCGAACTTACCGACTAAAAACCTACCCTGTACCTTCGTGCCTTCATACCGGGGCTGAGCTACCTTTTGGTGCTAACCCTGGCCCTTTGACCCTACTAGGCCTCTACGGTTGCTGACTACTCCTTGAGGGTCGCGGGAACAGTACGCGCCGTCGACGGCTTGGGCGCGGTCCGGACGGTTACCGAACGGTCGGACAGCAAGCTACCCGTCTCGTCGCCAGCCCACGCCTACAGAACTACCAGGGCTGCAAAAATCCAAAAGAATTACCGCAGCCCTTGAATGCAAAAACATCTGAACTTCTGAAGGAAGACGGGTGGGGATATATCGGTAAATTTGAAACTCCCTTTAGCTCCACCCAGAGTCAAGCCCACAAAAAGAAACCCACTACATTATATTTATTTATTTACTAGCACTTGTAAAACATTACAGACAATGTCTAAGGCGTTGTAGAATAGCAACTTAGAAACTAAAAAAGACAAACAATTTTAAGCTCAAATCAATCAATAACATTAAAGAAAAAAATATATAATTTAGAAATAGAAAATATATTTTCTACTAAAATAAAATATCCCACCACAAAACAAACAAAACAATTTTTACTTATTTTTTATCCATCTTCTCACTAAACCACACACATTCACGACTCACATCTATCCATCTCCCAGCAAACAAGTCACACTCCGTATTGTAAGCTATGTAGGTAAGTTCTGTTATTTCTTAAGGACTTCAGGCGACCACACACCAAAAGACGCATCTCTAGAAGGCCTCCCACAAGGTGGATTAATAACCTGGTGAAGGAACTGCTTCACGAGAAAACCACAGAAGTAATGTGGCGACCCTTGTGAAAGGCCTATGTTCAGCAATGAATGTCGTTCAGCTATTAAAATTATGATGGTCGTGCTAAGGAAATTCCTGTCCTGCTAAGGAAATTTTTAACCTAAAGTTTGAAAGAAACTTTATTCTCTAACTAATAAATAAGTATAAATTAAATACTAAATTAAGTTCAAAACATCCGTCACAAAACAATTAATACCACCCGAAAACCTGACCCACTCCACGCAATTCATTTTTCGAGTAATGTCCAGTTGGCGATTAAATAATGACTAAGCTGGGTTTCGAATGCATTGCATGAGAGGTTTCGTAAACGTGACGGTATTTTTTTGTTGTATAGCTGTGCTCCTTCAAATGTAAGCATTTATTTGACATAGTTGTCCCTGGTTTTTGGTAGAGCTAATAAACCAGCTAGAAAAAAATCCTTTTCTACTAAGGAATATTCCTTCCTGCTAAGGAAATTCCTTTCCTGCTAAGGAATATTCCTTCCTGCTAAGGATATTCCAAAGGAATGTGTGAATCTATCTTAAACAATATTCCAAGTGATTAATCAATAAATTAATTATGAGTGTAAAATTATACGCTTTTTAATATTAACTAAACAATTATAATCAATCGTAGAGATAAACTCTGAACACGACTATAAATCGTGT
This sequence comes from Mythimna lalbum, assembly GCA_949319445.1. NCBI lineage: Eukaryota > Metazoa > Arthropoda > Insecta > Lepidoptera > Noctuidae > Mythimna > Mythimna lalbum. The sequence continues at coordinate 14,727,852 of OX439370.1, read as the reverse complement.
CTGGTTTAAAACAAAGATTATAACAAAAACATTCATTATTTTTATTTATTTTTCTTGAACTGTCTCTATGTAGTATAAATAAACTGCTGCCTATTTATTTTATCATTTAGTTATTATGACGGAGTTGAGGCGGATGTGGACTTCATTTGAAGGAGTTTACTTGACTTGCCTACTGACTACCTACTTAGAGGTATTCAAACCTCTAAGTAGGTATCCATGTAGCCAAGTAGTATTCAGATGGAAGTCCATCTGAGACCCTACCACGAGGTCTTATTTTCCACTCGCCTATCGTCAACATCGAACATGGCTTAAAAGCTTGATGCTTCATCTAACGCAATCCAATGCGATTTTTGATAAAGAGGCAATGCAAAAAAATTGAGATAATGCCTGAAAACTCTGTTGGCATTTAGTAATTCCGTGATTTACTCAAATATATCACAAAACTTGTTCCAGGAAATACGTTTTTTTTTTCAAACACTTGAATTTTTTTCAGGAAAATTGTCGTCATTCAGAATCTCAATTAAATGTTCAAGGCAGTCCCCACCAGGGAACCTCAAGCTCTAGATGGTAAACAGTGCTTTATTTAGACCATACAACAATAGGTCTAATAAATAGCCACAAACTTCCAAGTTACCGTCTAGCATATCTTCAATAATAGATTGTTATTCTTATTAGGTGTTTGACCGTCTGTCTGTCTGTCTGTCTGAGTTCACGACTGGGTATCAGTCATAGGAACGAGGCAGGTTCAAGGTTCTGAGATTATGATAATGGGAAGGGCCAGCCTATGAGTATGGAACACGACGCCCGTGTTGGGCAAACTAGTCTAGTTCAGAAAAATTGGAAAGATTTACTGACAATTTTTTTACACCACCTGCTCGATAATGTCTTATTATACGTCATACAACCAATTCTGTCCCTAGGGAGAAAATTTAATATAACCGATCCCTAGGGAATAATGAGATTTGAATTTGGAACGTCATAAATCAAAGACATTGAATTAAAATGTACGTGCATCAGATAATTTTATACAAAAATCAAACAGGCCATTAATAAAAAAAAAGAATAAAATTTGGCTATGTACTGACAAGTCTCAATAAATGAGCGGGAGCTATATAGATAATTAAAAGTGTAGAATCTTATAGTAGGTACAGAATTTATTGAACATAGAGCTTTAGAAGATTAGCTTATAAATATTACTTATATTCTCTAAAACATAGTTTGTTTTTGTAAATAAGTATTTTAATTATCTCATAGATAGTGTAAAAATATAGAATCCAATGCGGGGATAAGCTGTTTTTGTCTTGGGCGGCTTGAATACCTCACTTCACTCACGTTACTTTATTAACTCCCTTGCGATACTAAGGAGTTAATTATATAAATCCCTCACTGGCGTTCGGGGTTAAAACTTGCAACCTTCGTTTCGTTTGAAATTCAACATGCCGCCCTCAACTTAAAGACACTGCTTTAACCCCTAATCACATAATCTACTATTATTAAAAAAAATTGTCATAGAATACAAATGCAACACATTATAAAAAATGTTTATTTTTCAGAACCAAATATTTTTTTATTTTTTAATAATAGTTTGTGATTGATAAAAGTAAATTTACCAAAAAAAAAGTATTTAAAACATGAAACACTTTTTGTATTAGATCTCCATTTTGTTTCTTTGAAATCCATCGGTGGACGATTGCTGAGCATTCATTCCAGAGAGGGCTGGAACATAATACTGAGAAAACCAATCAATCCCAGAACTATGTTCCAGTCCAGCCTGAGTAATGAATCGCGAGGCTTCATTGATATTCGGGGGTCTTCGGTGATCTTCGGAAATCTTCGACAATCTCCAATCTCAGGCACTGATGAACTTTGTTGGAATACCTGCTAAACACAAAGCTTCGTTTGTGGCAGTTACGGTCAAAAAACGGGTGAAAAATAACGGTAAATATTTCGTTAAGAATTTCTATGTACTTTCTTAGGCGGTTATCACACTGCATCGCACCCCGCAGCGTAGTGCGTGAATGAGTGTCGTAACGTCGATTGTAAGTATCTCCGTTTGTATAGAAAACACGCGTAGTCCAACACACCGAACTGCATCCACGCGCGTTCATGCAGATCGCGCACGATCTACACGCAGAGAAACATGCACTCACGCGCGTGGGTGCGGGGCAACACGCAAGATCTGCCACACTGAGTCTCGTAGTACCGTGCGTGATTTTGTACGAAAAGAGTGCGTACCTGCTTGAATTTTCAAAACGCACCTACGCGCGTGAGTGCGTAAAAAAATCCGCACGATGATGCAGATCTGCACTCCCTCAAGTACGTCCGTAGGTGCATTTTTACGCGCTACGCTGCGTGGTGCGTGGCAGTGTGCTAACCGCCTTAGAATACCTACCATGCTAAACACCAAGCTTCGTTCATAGCAGTTACGATCAAAAAACGGGTGAAAAATGACGGCGAATATCTCGTACATTATTTCTAAAACACTTCACTTATGTCTGAGTGATGTCAAGTCATCTCGTTCTCACGTTTTGAGATCGCAACTAGCACCACTTGAAGTGGACGTCTTTTGGCTGAAATAATAGGCACCTGAACATTGAATTAGCTGGGGAGGGGGAAGGTTAATATTTGCAAAAAGTCTGCTTACGTAATACTTCAACGGGCCTTCATTTTGCTTCTTCTCTTCAAATCCTTCGGAGCACGATTGTTGCACCTACATACCAGAGTAGGTTGGAACATAATTTTAAGCAAATGATAACTATCTTAAAACTATATTCCAACCCAGCCTGTGTATGCATCAGAAGTGTCTTCGGCGATTTCCGAGCGTCTTCGGAAAGCTGTGCTGCTCGCGTCCGTAGGATTTGCTTGAGTTCTGACCACGGAGTTAGTTCTGACCACCCTACACGTATCCCCTGGGTAGTGCTAAACGAGCCGTAAACGCGGTGGTAGGCCATAGCATGGACTGCCGGCTTTTAAGTTACCACCCACCAGTCAAAGCCATGCCGCCAAGCGATCCGTCGTGTTCTGGCGTGATGACTGGTGAAGCCGTACGGTGGAAGTTGGGTCTCAGCAGTTGTGTTGTGTTTTTACCGGGTATAATGCACCAGCTGTTGTTGCGTCGGACGCTTGATCGTGAAGGGTAGCGGGATCCGAAGCACGGTGCTCCACTGGCCAACCGTAGGTAGTTGGGGCCCCAAGTAGTGTACCAGCCACACATGAAAGACTGCCCCGCCAACTGCGAAAAATCCAAGCCTGGCCCCATCGTGCCGGTTGGCGACCGGGAGAGAGGACCCGATGGCGATGCCTGGACCTTCCCTAGGCATACTCAGAGTTTCCTTGCGTGATCTCAACAGGAATGAAGATATCCGCAGGAGAACCAAGTTCGCCGACATAGCCCGAAGAATCGCCAAACTGAAGTGGCTGTGGGCAGGGCACATTGCACGCAGAACAGGTGGCTGTTGGGGCGAAAAGGTTCTGGAGTGGCGACCGCATACAGGAAGACACAGCGTTGGAAGGCCTCGCACAAGGTAGACCGACGATCTGGTGAGAGTCGCGGAAATGCGGTGGACACGAGATGCTAAGGAGCGGTCGTTGTGGCGACGCTTGGGAGAGGCCATGTTCAACAGTGGACGTCTTTTGGCTGAAATAACAGGCACCTAAACATTGAATTAGCTGGGGGGGGGGAGGTTTATATTTACAAAAAATCTGCTTACGTAATACTTCAACGGGCCTTCATTTTACTTCTTCTCTTCAAATCCTGCGGTGCACGATTGTTGAACCTCCATACCAGAGTGGATTGGCAAATAATTCTAAGCAAATGATAACTATCTTATAACTATATTCCAACCCAGCCTGAGTAATGCATCAGAAGTCTTCGGCGATTTCCGAGTGTCTTCGGAAAGCTGTACTGCTCGCGTCCGTAGGATTTACTTGAGTTCTGAACACCCTACACGTGCCCTGGGCAGTGCTAAACGAGCAGTAAATGCGGTCTTAGGCCATAGCATCGGCTGCCGGCTTTTAAGTTACCACCCACCAGTCAAAGCCATGCCGCTAACCGTTTAACAGCGTACGTCTTTTGGCTGAAATAACAGGCACTTAAACATTGAATTAGCAGGGGAGAGGGGCGGGGGATTAATATTTGCAAAAAATCTGCTTACGTAATACTTCAGCGGGCCTTCATTTTGCTTCTTCTCTTCAAATCCTTCGGTGCACGATTGTTGCACCTACATACCAGAGTAGGTTGGAACATAATTTTAAGTAAATGATAACTATCTTAAAACTATATTCCAACCCAGCCTGAGTATGGATCAGAAGTCTTCGGCGATTTAACTCTCAACTGCCATGCTCGTAATGTCAACAAAAAAAAAAATTTTACCCAATAAAAAAGCTCAATCAAATTTGAAAAAAAAGTGCTTCTATATTATATAATGCTATTGTCTCCAAAAATGCTCCTACATTACATAATAATAAATAAATAATAATTAAAAAACACAACAATTTCAACAATTTTGAAACATTTTTGGAGACATTACATAATGGGCCTGTGTTGTCAAATTTATAATAAATAAATAATAATTTAATTAGTTAATATTTGCAAAAAGTCTGCTTGCGTAATATTTCAACGGGTCTTCATTCTTCTCTTCAAATCCTTCGGTGCACGATTGTTGCACCTACATACCAGAGACGGTTGGAAAATAATCTTAAGTAAATGATAACTATCTTAAAACTATATTCCAACCCAGCCTGAGTATGCATCAGAAGTCTTCGGCGATTTCCGAGCGTCTTCGGAAAGCTTCCAATATCTTCAGCAGTTATCAAATTTTCACACAACTCAACACATGACAAAATACAAAATCCTTTATTTCAAATAGACCAAATGCAGGCACTTTTGAATAGTCAAATGTCGGCCAGTCCAAGAAAACTGAAGCTAAATTGCACCTTCCCAAGGCGTAGACCTCTATGGAGAAGAACGTGCAAGAAACTCCATGAACACTCATTTAAATCATATTATGTGTTACATATGATGTTTGGTTACATATTTCTTGTCGCTTCTATTTTGTGAGCACAATGTAGATAATAAAATAAAAATTAAAAAATAATTAAAAGATAGAAACTGAATTAAGCCACGGCAAGTAAGAGATGACCAGTCTCAACTGACGACTGGATGCTCGTGAACGGGTACGAGCATCAGATGCGTGCATCAGCCCCACTCAGCTCAACCATTTTGAAGGGAGTCGAATGACCCAATAACACCTGCCACCAATAGCGAGACATTTAAGTGGGCATGACAAACTCTCTACTGCCGTGCTTGTAATGTCAACAAAAAAAAAGTTGTAACCCAATAAAAAAGCTCCATCAAATTTGAAAAACTAGTGCTTCTATATTATATAATGCTATTGTCTCCAAAAATGCTCCAACATTATATAATAATAAATAGATAATAAGTTAAAAACGCAACAATTTCAACAATTTTGAAACATTTTTGGAGACAATAGCATTACATAATGGGCCTGTGTTGTCAAATTTATAATAAATAAATAATAATTTAATTATTTAATATTTGCAAAAAGTCTGCTTACGTAATACTTCAACGGGCCTTCATTCTTCTCTTCAAATCCTTCGGTGCACGATTGTTGCACCTACATACCAGAGACGGTTGGAACATGATTCTAAGCAAATGATAACTATCTTAAAACCATATTCCAACCCAGCCTGAGTATGCATCAGAAGTCTTCGGCGATTTCCGAGCGTCTTCGGAAAGCTGTGCTGCTCGCGTCCGTAGGATTTACTTGAGTTCTGACCACCCTACACGTGTCCCCTGGGTAGTGCTAAACGAGCCGTAAACGCGGTGGTAGGCCAAAGCATCGGCTGTCGGCTTTTAAGTAACCACCCACCAGTCAAAGCCATGCCGCCAACCGTTTAACAGTATACGTCTTTTGGCTGAAATAACAGGCACTTAAACATTGAATTAGCAGGGGTGAGGGGGGGGGGTTAATATTTGCAAAAAATCTGCTTACGTAATACTTCAGCGGACCTTCATTTTGCTTCTTCTCTTCAAATCCTTCGGAGCACGATTGTTGAACCTACATACCAGAGTAGGTTGGAACATAATTTTAAGTAAATGATAACTATCTTAAAACTATATTCCAACCCAGCCTGAGTATGGATCAGAAGTCTTCGGCGATATAACTCTCAACTGCCATGCTCGAAATGTCAACAAAAAAAATTGTAACTCAATAAAAAAGCTCAATCAAGTTTGAAAAACAAAGTGCTTCTATATTATATAATGCTATTGTCTCCAAAAATGCTCCTACATTACATAATAATAAATAAATAATAATTAAAAAACACAACAATTTTGAAACATTTTTGGAGACAATAGCATTATATAATGGGCCTGTGTTGTCAAATTTATAATAAATAAATAATAATTTAATTATTAAATATTTGCAAAAAGTCTGCTTACGTAATACTTCAACGGGCCTTCATTTCGCTTCTTCTCTTCAAATCCTTCGGTGTACGATTGTTGCACCTACGTACCAGAGACGGTTGGAACATAATTTTAAGGAAATGATAACTATCTTAAAACTATATTCCAACCCAGCCTGAGTATGCATCAAAAGTCTTCGGCGATTTCCGAACGTCTTCGGAAAGCTTCCAATGTCTTCAGCAGTTATCAAATTTTCACACAATTCTATGTCATACATGACAAAATACAAAATCCTTTATTTCAAATAGACCAAATGCAGGCACTTTTGAATAGTTAAATGTCGGTCAGTCCAAGAAAAGTGAAGCTAAATTGCACGTTCCAAAGCGTAGATCTCTAAGGAGAAGGACGTGCAAGAATCTCTATGGACACTCTTTTAAATCATATTATGTGTTACATATGATGTTTGGTTACATATTTCTTGTCGCTTCTATTATGTGAGCACAATGTAGATAATAAAATAAAAAATAATTAAAAGATAGAAACTGAATTAAGCCACGACAAGTAAAAGATGACCAGTCTCAAGTGACGACACCCGTTCACGAGCATCAGTCGCGTGCCTCAGCCCCACTCAGCTCAACCATTTTGAAAGGAACCGAATGACACAATAAGACGTGCCACCAACAGGGAGACGTTTAAGTGGACATGACAAACTCTCTACTGCCTTGCTCTTAATGTCAACAATAAAAAAATACATCTAATAAAAAAGCTACATCAAGTTTAAAAAAAAAGTGCTTCTATATTATATAATGCTATTGTCTCCAAAAATTTTTCTACATTATAAAATAATAAATAAATAATGATTTATTTATAAATTTGACAACACAGGCCCATTATATAATGCTATTGTCTCCAAAAATTTTTCTACATTATAAAATAATAAATAAATAATGATTTATTTATAATTTTGACAACACAGGCCCATTATATAATGCTAATGTCTCCAAAAATGTTTCTACATTACACAAAACTATAATATTATCCCATGAAAAAATAAATAATAATAATAATTCCTAAACTAATCAATTTCTACGCCCCGGTGGTAGTGGAGCTGGACAAGCATTAGGCCAAGCATTTTAATCCTGAATGTAATCCTCCAACTTACCTAAGTATAATATGCCTGCCTGCATAGTGTGCGTTTAATACAAGATTTAAATTTAGTTTCATTAAGTTCTAATATTTGTAGGTGGTAGTTAGGCGGCTGTCCCACTGCCACGCACCACGCAGCGTAGCGCGTGAACACGCGCCTACGCACGTACTTGCGGGAGTGCAGATCTGCATCATTTTGCGGGTTTTTTACGCACTCACGCGCGTAGGTGCGCTAAATAATAAGAATTAAGAAGGATAAAAACTTCGCAGGAAAAATAAAAAAAATACAACTATTTAAAACACGAATCACTTTTTGTATTGCATCTCCATTTTGTTTCTTTGAAATCCATCGGAGGGCAACTGCTGAACATCCATTCCAGAGAGGGCTGGAACATAATACTGAGAAAAAAAATCCATCCCAGAACTATGTTCCAGTCCAGCCTGAGTAATGAATCGCGAAGCTTCATTGATATTCAGGGGTCTTCGGTGATCTTCGGAAATCTTCGACAATCTCCAATCTCAGGCACTGATGACTTTGTTGGAATACCTGCCATGCTAAGCAATGTAAAGGGCTATGCTCGGAGTTTTCTTGCGTGATCGTAACAGAAATGAAGATATTCGCAGGAGAACCAAGTTCACCGACATAGCCCGAAGAATCGCCAAACTAAAGTGGCAGAAGGCAGGGCACATTCCACGCAGAACAGATGGCTGTTGGGGCCAAAAGGTTCTGGAGTGGCGACCGCGTACCGGAAAATGCAGTGTTGGAAGGCCTCCCACAAGGTAGACCGACGATCTGGTGAGAGTCGCGGAAATGCGGTGGACACGAGATGCTAAGGAGCGGTCGTTGTGGCGACGCTTGGGAGAGGCCTATGTTCAACAGTGGACGTCTTTTGGCTGAAATAACAGGCATCTAAACATTGAATTAGCTGGGGGGAGGGGGGGAGGTTAATACTTGCAAAAAGTCTGCTTACGTATTACTTCAACGGGCCTTCATTTTGCTTCTTCTCTTCAAATCCCTCGGTGCACGATTGTTGCACCTACATACCAGAGATGGTTGGAACATAATTCTAAGGAAATGATAACTATCTTAAAACTATATTCCAACCCAGCCTGAGTATGGATCAGAAGTCTTCGGCGATTTCCGAGCGTCTTCGGAAAGCTTCCAATATCTTCAGCAGTTATCAAATTTTCACACAACTCTATGTCGTACATGACAAAATACAAAATCCTTTATTTCAAATAGACCAAATGCAGGCACTTTTGAATAGTCAAATGTCGGTCAGTCCAAGAAAAGTGAAGCTAAATTGCACGTTCTAAAGCGTAGATCTCTATGGAGAAGAACGTGCAAGAAACTCCATGGACACTCTGATACACACACACACAGTACATTATGATATAAGTGTGAAATGTTAGTGACTACCGTTGAGGCGGTATTTAGACCCGAGCCATAGCGAGGGTCTTATGAGAGCCGAGAATGGTAATCATTAATTACTCACGTGTATCATACGACGTTTTTCAATACACTTGTGAATAAAATAACTGTAAAACTAGTAAGTAAACTTTTGTGGCGGTAAAAAACTGTTTTCATATGCGCGCCCATTTTTTTTTCTTTTGTTCGTGGGGGACAACCTGCGCCCATCCTGATACGATAAATGTCATAAAATTATGGCGGTGGAGAGGTTGAACAATAAGGTTTTAACCACATTATAGCACTAGTGCGTAATGGTAATCAAAATGTCACAGTTTGGTAACAAGTGCCATTATATCCCTAAGTGCAGTGCAATAAGAGCCACTTTATGAGCAAGTGTATTGAAAATCATATTATGTGTTACATATGATGTTTGGTTACATATATCTTGTTGCTTCTATTATGTGAGCACAATGTAGATAATAAAATAAAAATTAAAAAATAATTAAAAGATAGAAACTGAATTAGGCCACGGCAAGTAAGAGATGACCAGTCTCAAGTGACGGCACCCGTTCACGAGCATCAGACGCGTGCATCAGCCCCACTCAGCTCTGGGCCCGCCACAATTATGGCGGTAAGTCCCCTCTTTGAGACGTGGCTGAAAAGATCTCACGGCGTCCTTACCTACCGCATGACGCAGGTCCTCACTGGACATGGCACGTTCGGGAGGTACCTGTTTCAGATAAAGTCGGAAGAGACGCCCGGGTGTCGCCACTGTACGCAACGCCCGGAGGACACGGTGGAGCACACCGTCGAGGTGTGCCCTGCCTGGGCGGAGCATCGCCGTGCCCTCATGGGGGCGATCGGCGGCGGAGAGCTCTCGCGCTGGGCCCTGTTTCCGGCCACCGTAGACGCGGGCTCGCGGACGGTGAGCCAAGGGTAGCTCGCTGTCCGATCGTGCGGTAATGGACCGAGTCCAAGACGCCGACGGCGCGCACTGTTTCCGCGCGCCTCATGGAGTTGTCAGCAGCAGTAGGGGCCCAGCTGGGTCGAAGCCTACTGGGGACAGGGTTGACCGAAAGGGAGCTCGTGCCCCGGTATGAAGGCTACCCAAGAGCGGGTTTTGTCATACGATGATTTTCCCCATCGAAAAAAAAAGCCCCAATCAGCTCAGCAATTTTGAAGGGAACTGAATGACTCAATAACACGTGCCACCAACAGCGAGACATTTAAGTGGGCATGACCAACTCTCAACTGCCATGCTCGTAATGTCAACAATAAAAAAAAAAATCTAATAAAAAAGCTACATCAAGTTTGAAAAAAAAGTGCTTACCTGCATAGTGTGCGTTTAATATAAGATTTAAATTTAGTTTCATTAAGTTCAAATATTTGTAGGTGGTAGTTAGGCGGTTGTCCCACTGCCACGCACCACGCAGAGTAGCGCGTGAACACGCGCCTACGCACGTACTTGCGGGAGTGCAGATCTACATCATTTTGCGGGTTTTTTACGCACTCACGCGCGTAGGTGCGCTAAATAATAAGAATTAAGAAGGATAAAAACTTCGCAGGAAAAATAAAAAAAATACAACTATTTAAAACACGAATCACTTTTTGTATTGCATCTCCATTTTGTTTCTTTGAAGTCCATCGGTGAGCAACTGCTGAACATCCATTCCAGAGAGGGCTGGAACATAATACTGAGAAAAAAAATCCATCCCAGAACTATGTTCCAGTCCAGCCTGAGTAATGAATCGCGAGGCTTCATTGATATTTGGGGGTCTTCGGTGATCTTCGGCAATCTTCGACAATCTCCAATCTCAGGCACTGATGAACTTTGTTGGAATACCTGCCATGCTAAGCAATGTAAAGGGCTATGCTCGGAGTTTCCTTGCGTGATCGTAACAGGAATGAAGATATCGCAACAGGAATGAAGATAGTCGCGGAAATGCGGTGGACACGAGATGCTAAGGAGCGGTCCTTGTGGCGACCCTTGGGAGAGGCCTATGTTCAACAGTGGACGTCTTTTAGCTGAAATGGCATCTAAACATTGAATAAGCTTTAATATTTGCAAAAAGTCTGCTTACGTAATACTTCAACGGGCCTTCATTTTGCTTCTTCTCTTCAAATCCTTCGGTGCACGATTGTTGCACCTACATACCAGAGTAGGTTGGAACATAATTTTAAGTAAATGATAACTATCTTAAAACTATATTCCAACCCAGCCTGAGTATGGATCAGAAGTCTTCGGCGATTTCTGAGCGTCTTCGGAAAGCTTCCAATGTCTTCAGCAGTTATCAAATTTTATAACAATTAACTCTATGTCATACATGACAAAATGCTAAATCTTTTATTTCAAATAGACCAAAAGCAGGCACTTTTGAATAGTCAAATGTCCTTCAGTCCAAGAAAAGTGAAGCTAAATTGCACGTTCCAAAGCGTAGATCTCTATGGACGACTCTAAGAACGAGCAAGAAACTCCATGAACCATCTTTTAAATTATATTATGTGTTACATATAATGTTTGGTTACATATTTCTTGTTGCTTCTATTATGTGAGCACAATGTAGGTAATAAAATATATATATTTTTTAATATTCTTATTCTTCTTTTCGTGTCGATGCTCTCAAACTATACTTTTTCTGACCAATATCTGGCAACTTGTACGGCTCTATTGTTGGCCTCGTATAAATCCTGAAAACTGCAGGTGGTAATGCAAGATGGGAAAAAAAATATTAAATGATAGAAACTGAATTAAGTCACTGGCAGTTAAGAGGTGACCAGTCTCAACTGACGCTACCTTGTTCTACGTACAAATCAGGCGTGTGACACTTGTGCGTCGGTCTAATGGAGTTCTAACTTTAATCATGTAGCGGTCGCGTACACCTGGTGGGTAACACAAATGACTTTTCCGGTAATGAGATGCTAAGGAGCAGTCGTTGTGGCGACGCTTAGGAGAGGCCTATGTTCAACAGAGGACATCTTTTGGCTGAAATAACAGACACCTAAACATTGAAGTAGCTTTTAATATTTGCAAAAAGTCTGCTTACGTAATACTTCAACGGGTCTTCATTTTGCTTCTTCTCTTCAAATACTTCGGTGCACGATTGTTGCACCTACATACCAGAGATGGTTGGAACATAATTCTAAGGAAATGATAACTATCTTAAAACTATATTCCAACCCAGCCTGAGTATGCATCAGAAGTCTTCGGCGATTCCCGAGCGTCTTCGGAAAGCTGTGCTGCTCACGTCCGTAGGATTTACTTGAGTTTTGACCACCCTACACGTGTCCCCTGGGTAGCGGGATCTAAAGCACGGTGCTCCGCTGGCCGACCGTAGGTAGTTGGGGGCCCAAGTAGTGTGCCAGTCACACACGAAAGGTTGCCCCGCCAACTGCGAAAAATCCCAGGGTGGCCCCATCGTGCCGGTTGACGACCGGGAGAGAGGACTCGATGGCGATCCCTGGGAGGGTTCGGGTGGCCCCGCAGTCTACAGATCAATCCTCCACTGGCGCAGCAACTCGAGTTGTGCTGTCGAGTTTAACATCGCATCACCTCGCTCAACTGCCATCAGCCACCAATCCTATTCACTCCAATTTAAACAAAACAAATAAAAATAATGAAAGGTGAAAAGAGAAGCAAGTGTCAACAGCGGATGCACGTCCTCTCATTTAAAGTGCACCTCTCAAACATTAGAGGACTGCACTCCAATCTCAATGCGGTCCACCACCATCTAGATACTGACACACTTGCTTTTCTTGACGGAGACGCAGATTAGATGTCCGTCAGATGCGGCGTACCTAGACTACCCGGGATACTCATTGGAGCATCATTTCCTGCAGCGTGTGCCGAGGTCTGTGTGTACGTCCGTAATGACATCTGCTGTCAGCGTCTCCGACACCTTGTCTGGCATAGACAAAATTGTCTATGCCTAGTGTCTACCGATCGCACAGCGGTGATCAAGAGACGACTCGAATGTTTGACCACCTCAGTGAGGCCACCGATAAGGCTCTGCATCGGCACCCTGATGCGCAGCTCGTCGCTCTGGGGGACTTCACCAGGACTGGCTTTTCCCGTACCAGAAGACCGACCACGCTGGGAGAGAAGCACGAAACTTTGCGGTATCGATGGGCCTTTTTTAGCTGGTGAAGCAAGCGATTAGAATACCTAATGTAGCTGGTCATACTGCTAACTGTCTGGACCTTCTGCTGACCACTGACCCGGACAGATATATTGTAACAGTTTCTTCACCACTTGGAACTCCAGATCACTGTCTGGTTAAGTCTGACATCTCCGGATCTAAGGTCAAAGAAGAGAGCCTTTAACCGTGCTGCCAAGTCCTACAAAAAGGCAATAAAGAAGGCTCGCTTTGACCGCACTACCCATATTGGCACAAAGCTCTCTGCACAGCCATCCGGTAGCAGAGCATTCTGGTCCCTTGCCAAATCGGTCGAAGCGAACTTCTGTCGGCCCACATTGCCTCCGTTCGTTAAACCTGACTGAACACTGGCTCATACGGCGTGAGAGAAAGCAGATCTCTTTGCATCTGTCTTCGCCTATATTTTATAAGTAAGTATGCAGATGATAGCACATTTGTAGAGAGATACCTGCCAGGTGCTCAGGCTAGTAAGGAGCAAATCCGATCCGAACGATAAGCTATGATAGAGCGTATGTAAGTATATATAGGTACTCCCAATAAATCTTATTTTTGCGAACTAACAAAATATCGAGTATCTTTCGATATCGATAAATATTTCAATGTGCTACGTGGTGCAGCTTTGGCTGAGTAGCGGCGGATATTGACCTTTGGAGGTATGCGGTACAGAGTAAAGCCCCACATACCTCCGTTTAAAAGGGAGGATCCTCCGACCAGACCGGGTGTTATAGTCTGGTGGGCGACTGCCCGATAGTTGGTGTTGGGCTGTCGTATATGTTCAAATCGCGCGGAGAACTTTGATTGCGCGATGCAGGATTTCGTATTTTCTTCGTAGTTCTTATGTGGCGTCATAGATGTCGCTACAGACCGATCACGCAAATGTCAACCATATCATTAACGGAATTAAACTTATAATTGCGACTATTGAGAATACCGCCATCTATGGTCGAATAGCGGTAGTGGCTCGTCAATCGAATTTTGTGTGACTATAGATCCTAAATACGTTCTGCCGCTAAAGCAAAATAAATCTTATAGGATATAGGCGAGTTTTGACAAAACTTAAAACTACAAATCAAACGAATTGTTTATTTTGTAGTGCATTATATGATTATCGGTTTATGTGTGTGAATTTGGCGACAGCGGTTCTGATAGTACTTTTGGTCCATTGCACTTCCACTATTTTTCTGTGTTCCGTGACTACCATGCTCGTAATGTCAAAATAAAAAATTAAAAAGTTGTAACCTAACAAAAACACTCCATGGTACTTCACATTCACAAATTGGAAAAAAAGTGCTTCTACATTAAACAATGCTATGGTTTCAAAAAACAAAAGTAATAAATGATCACAAGTTTCAAATTACAAAAAATAATAATAATAGTTTCCAAACTAATCAATACACCTAAAAAGTATAAAATTCATTGCAATATACAGGTTTATTTGTAAAACACTAACACCCTTGCAGGACTGTATTACTAACATCATAAACAACAATGTTTATTCTATGACTTTTTTACAAAACAATACATTTACCAAAAACAAACCTTCAAGATTTCGTTGTTCTATCTAACACATTGCAACTCTGTATTTTCAAATATCTAATTATGCCTCGTGCGCACTGTTCTTACATATTTCTTTCGTGGCATCAACGCGGGCCCTAACAAAATACCAGCGCTGCGTTATTTATCTCTATAGATATCGCAGCATGTGCTGAGTTGGGCGCCTTTTTGACCTTACACAGATTTTAAAGTTATCTTTTTGTTTTTTCATACTAAATTATGTGTTTTTCGAACGTTTTTCTTTCTTCTTTCTTTTTTTCTCATAGCATTAGTCAAGCTTTCGAAACATTGTCATCACACCTAGCAAGCATTCGCACCATTTCCGTGTACTCGACATTAGAATATTGATATACCATCTAGTAAAGATATAGCTCAAGCCCCGGTATGAAGGCTTGAAGGAACGGGGTGGGTTTTTAGTCAGTAAGGCCGGACGCACACATTCGGTTTCCGGATTAGGTTTCCCGATCCGGAATTCAGATTCGGAATCCTAAATGCTCTTATCACACGTTCTTACTTTTTCCGAATGAAAAAAAACCTGACATCCGTTTCGAAATTTTCTCCATGCGTCGGAAAGTCGGAAAACCTAATCCGGAAACCGAATGTGTGCGTCCGGCTTAAGAGTCTGACACTATTTCCCGATCCCGAAAGGTTAACGTTTAAAATGATCCGGCCAGTTTTACTTGGCCATAACATAAAGTGACCAATTTCTAAGATCTGGCAAGACAATAATACTTCATATTTTGTACAGAAAGGCTAAGCCTCGCGGTCTCTCAACAGAAAAATTGCATAATCTTTTAATGTTCCCACTGCTGGAAATCAGGCCTCCTCTTTAGGATAGGGAATGGGCCGTAATCCACCACGCGGGCCCAGTGCGGGTTGGTGAATGTCACATGTCTTCGATTAAATGGTCTCCCAATCGCCATCATAAAATAAAACTCATAGCTAACAATAGAACTGTTCTTTATTGTCACGTCAGCTTGTAGTAGTGCGGTGCTAGCTCCAGGAGCCACTTCTGGTCGATGGTCATCATTTCCCGCATGTACGTCTTGTCTCCCGTACTTTGAACGCTTGCGAACATTACCCTGGAATACAATTGTGTGTTTATTAAATGTGGTGGAAGGTATTTCAGACTTTTACTGACTAAAACCACACTTGTGTCCTTCAGTCAGTGCCGGCGTTAGGGGGGGGGGGGGGGGGGCACGGTGGGGCGACGGCCCAGGGCGACAAATTCAGGGGGGGCCAAGATCTGGAGTTGGACCCTCAAAACTGTGCTCTACGCTCTGTGCATATGCATATTTTTTATTGAATTTTTTTTTTGATGAATTTTTTGAGGGTTTGTGTATCGAGGAGCGACTCTAACGATATCGTTAGAGTCGCGCTTACGCTTACGATTGGTGCGATACTTCCACCTGGGCGCCACAATATTTTCACCCGGGTTGTCAGTGGCCCTCGGCGCACTGCCTTCAGTTGCCCTTTGCGTTCTAGGACCATGGATTTCTTTTTCAGAAATTCTCCGCGGTCCTAGCTAGCGGGCATTGGTCTTGCTGGGCTCCTACGGTTTGCTGACGACTGGCCTCGATCCGGTCAACAGCCAGACGGCGCACAGCGAGCTACTCATTGCTCGACGTCCGCAAGCCTGCGTCTATCATAGCTGCTAGTCGGGGTCAGAATCACAGCGGCTGGGGCGTGAGGACATTCGTTCTCTCACGCCCATTGGCCTCCTCCTCCGCGCCTGCCGGACATTGGCCTGTACGTGCGGTCCGGCGCAGAGATGGCCGCCGCCTCACGCCCTCACGAGAACACGGCGATTCTCCGCCCAAGCGGGGCACACCTCTACTCTGCGCTCCACCGTGTCCTCGATTAAAGTAACCTATGCTAGGTTACTTTTTAACCCGGGATTGTGTTCTCCTGGAACTAGTTTATACTTCGACGCGGGCGAAGCTGCTGGAAGAGTATGTATTTGATGTGAACGAACCATTTGGGCTGCTGTACTCTAAAGAGGCAGCTGTCGGGGCTGATGAGCAGTTCAGCGCCGCGGATGCCGCAGTACGTGGACGAGGACGTCAGGTAGGCGGCCTGCGGGAAGTAGCCGGAAAGCACACACTTCATTATGCGCTCTGTTTTACCTAGAAAGTAAGAATAATGTGGTCAAGCATACAAGTTTATGACAGTTATGAAAAAATATCAATAAACCCTGTCCGGAATCACACACACACATCTAATCGCAAATTGTCTATATTTAAAAAACTCTTTCATATTTTTGTTTGGCTAGAATATCCCACTAATTTATTTATTGATTTTAATTTAACAAAAACGGCTATCCGCCAATTACAACAATATACACAACACTTATCTCTTTTTCTTCCATTCCTGTCACTCGTAATTAACTCCCTTTTCTTCCATATCACTTCTCACACAATCCATCCATTCATTCTTCAATTAATGTTAATAAATATTTTTAGGGTGTGTTAAAAAAAATGTCAATCATTCCTCAGATTAAAATTAAAATACAACGTGTAACGTTTTAATTCATGAATCCCCAAGCGACCACCGGTGGCCGCGCATCTATTGTCTTCCTATTGTGTCTCTAATTGACGGTATCTGACGGGTTAATGCGCAAAACCTCAGACACCCCAAATGATTTTTAATTCAATTGACCTAATACAGTGAGAAAAAAAAACATTTAAAAAATTTAAAGGTTTCATGTGCAGTTTTAGTTTGTTTAAAATTAATATTTACATTGAAATAAGAACTTTTATTATCCCGTGTATGAGAAAATTGGATTGGACTACAACCTTTTGTGTTTGTTTACCTTTTTCGGCGGGTTTGCGCACGTGATGGCTTGACCTATTCATAATTAGACAGGGCGACATTTTAAATAAAGAATTTTTTCAAAAATATAACCTATATTAAAAAATGGTTTAATTGATTCTGCTCGTTATTCTGATCAAAATATTTTCAGGTTTTGCGCATTTAACGTTACACGTTGTATACTAATTTATATATTTACCTGAGCCTAAATCAACGCCGTCAAAGACTGCGTCTTCCATTTTGAATTTCCTTTTGATTAGCTTTTCTAAGCTGTCTCGAACCTCACAAGCCTGAAATGTATAGAAAAGTATTACTTATGACCAAATCACTTTATGAAAGTGAAAGTTTATGTATATTTATTTATTTGTTTATCCTAACATCGGAACGCCGAAAATACTGTAACCTTATTGGTAATTACAGTTTTGAGCCGTTAGGGGTCGAAACGCTTGGGTCATGGGGTCCGAGTGCGCGTCTCCTTTTCAAGGTAATTTCTCGCCGACTGATCGATACTGCGTGACCAGAAGGCTGGCTCATTCTTCGCCCAAAGAATTAGCAATGCTGCCAGTCTTTGGGCACATTTCCGGATGACAGCAATATGGAGGAGTACTTTGCCGCCTGAGCGTACTTTGTATTATATTTATGTACATAATTAGGTTTTAGTATAAATGGTTTCGCGTTCAGGAAGTTGCGCGGTGTCTTCTCGTCTAATATACCACAGTATCTCAAGGCGAAAGTCCAGTGAAAACCAGTGCCTGTTGCCAGTGATGACGTATGGCTCCGAAACGTGGTCTCTTACAATGGGCCTTATAAGAAGACTCAAAGTCACCCAAAGGGTGATGGAACGGGCTATGCTCGGAGTTTCGTTGCGTGATCACATCGGAAATGAAGATATCCGCAGGAGAACCAAGGTTGCCGACAAAGCTCGAAGAGTCGCCAAACTTAAGTGGCAAGGGCACATTGCACGCAGAACAGATGGTCGATGTGGACAAAAGGTTCTGGAGTGGCGACCACGTACCGGAAGACGCAGCGTTGGAAGGCCTCCAACAAGGTGGACCAATGACCTGGTCAGGGTTGCGGGAAACCGATGTATGCGTGCCGTACAGGACGGGTCGTAGTGGCGACGCTTGGGGGAGGCCTATGTCCAGCAGTGGACGTCTCTCGGCTGATATGATGATGATGATGATGGTGATAAATAGTTTAGTTGATATTTAAGTTTTTTTTATGTACATAATATCCCCTAGGTTGATTCAGAACGTCTTACCTTCTCCATAACCTTGTAGTTGATGTAATACTTCTGGCACCATTGCTTGCACGCTTTCGTATTTCTCTTCTCATCTTGAGAAGACTTCTGCTTTAAGTACGCATCCATTATGTTTAGGTACATTATTATATCGCCCTCAGCTACCTGAAATAATATAATAACTAGGTATTATGACTGGCCTATTGGTTCAGTGGTAAGTGGTTCTGATTGCTATGCCGGAGGTCGTGGGTTCGATTCTCACCCAGAGGCTTATAAATATGGTTGGTTAAATATGGGTATGGATTATAAATTAAAGTTTCTAAAACAAGTAAGTGAGCATCATGCATAATTATAGTATTAAATTAGCAATTAAAAATGAAAACAAGTTTATAATGAAAATATTTTTTTCATAGCAAGCTTTTATAGTACGGTATGGGTGCGTCTCATATCATATAAACTTATTTGGTATATTATCATTTCAATAATGTTCACTCTATCTGTTGATATAATTCTTTACATATAATATTTAAATATTATAAAACTTATTTCGTATAACGTTGTTAGATATAACGTTAAAAATACATATACAACCGACGTCCTTTTTGTTAGATACATTATTTGACATATTTTTTGATCATCGAAGTATCTTGTGTCCCAATTATTTTACAGAACTAGTTCGCCGATCTAACAAATATTTGTTTGCTATTGAACGAAGCCTCTTTTGAACTTTTTACATTTGCCAAATGATTTATTTGTCATATTTTCACCACACAAAAACAACGTTTTATGGAAGTTTGATCACAAATATTATACTTTGTAGCATTTTCAATGTTAAATGAAATTAGTGTCATAAAAAGTTAATATGTTGTGCTACAAAAGTTAGTGACAGAAACGAATCGCTGCAAAACCGACTTTACACAGTCATGCTGCATGCCTGCTGCATGTTGAATGCGTGTTTTCATGCTGCATGCCTGCTTGCCGTCTCGGATAGGTTAGGTTAGAAGGCTAAAGCGGAGCGGAGAGGAAGCGTTTTTATTATATTAGACTAAATAGGTGTTATATCTTTTGAGTTCTATATCTAACGATTATATTTTTAATTAATGTTATGCTTATGAAAATTAGTTACATTAAAATTATGTCAACCGATTATTATTATTAACTAATCGTTATATCAAATAAAATTATAGGTTTAGTTATTGTATCTTGTAAATATTAGAGATTTTGTTAGTATGTTATATATTACTTACCCCACGGTATAATACTTATATAATTAATACTCGTCAAGACCATTCCAATAAGCCCAAACGCGATAGGGTTATCTGAGTTCCTATGGTCACCTTCCACTTCCATCATCAGATCAACTCCATGTCATAATAATTTTGCATTATCACCTGATTTACACATGCACACAAAATTTCAGCTCAATGGGTAACCGGGAACGGGGTCAAATTTAATTTGCAAGATTTGATGACAGACAAACATCGGGACAGGTGAAACTAAATAAAAGCTTGTAATAATTACAAAATATTATCTAACACTTGAGTCGCGAATCGAAGGCGAATTGTGGCCAACAATGAAAATAAGAAAAAAAAAAATGATTTTTTTACAAACTCATTATGATTTAAATAATTTAGATTAAGCAATAACGTCTTTCCCTCTCCTAGAGAGGAAGCCGGAGTCTCAGCAGTGGCAACATTAAAAAGGCTGATGATGATGATGATGAATAACGTCTTCTCTTCAATTAGACTTAACTAAGACTCGGTTAAACAAAGTAATTAGGTACCTCAAAGTTGTTCCTGCGGCTGATCTTAGCGTTGGCGCTCTCTTGCCCACCGCTGGGCTTGAGGAACACGTTGTCCACTTGCAGCATGGCGGCTATAGAGAGCGCTTCGTCGATGCAACCCCATTCACCTGATAAGAAGTAAAATGTTGATAGTCAGCCCAGTACCCCTAGCCAGATTGCAAATCTGCAATAGTTAACGCTTGTAGAAAGCTTCAAATTTACGAGAACGACGTCATCTCAACGCTCAGTCACGTGGTCAGAACAAAACAAAAGCAATGGCGGCAAGGTCAACTCGAAACGTTCGACGCAAGCGAAACAACTAACTTGGCTAGGGGGGCTGGTATTTTCACTTAGTGCACTTCGCGGAATGCAAGCCCATCATTATATTCCTACCCTTATAACTCAAATAAGGTCAACTCAATACTTTTTCTTCCATTCTGCCCTAACACTCGTCACACTATTACTAACTCCTTTTTCTTTGATATCACGCTTTACAGTTTACACGATCCATCTATCTATTCTTTCGGGCTCACGGACGGCGGCGAGCCATGGATAGCTCGCTGTCCGACCGTCCGGTAACTGTCCGGATCGCGCCCAAGACGACGACGGCGCGCACTGTTCCCGCGCGGGGCTCGAGCTACCTTTCGAACTAACTTCATCACCTATCTAGTAGGCTTTGACCCCGACTTGTGCTCGGTCCGGACGGTCAGACAGCGAGCTACCCATAGCTCGCCGTCCACAAACCCGCGGCCTTAGACCGGTCGTTGTGGAGCTTGGAAGAAACCTGTTTCCAGTAGTGGACGTCTTTCAGCTGAAATGATGAACATGATACTGACCACTATTACAGAGCATGGCGGCACACATGGGTTTGAGAGGCAACTCAGCGACGATCTCTCCTGCAGGCGTCAAGTCTCCCAGCTTGTCTATTGTCTTCAGAGCGTACAGGGTCTCCAGGCCGGACAGGATGCTTTTAGCTGGTGGTGGTGTTGGGAAGGTGAACCTGGAAATATAAGTGACGTTCTACATTGTAGACTCGATGAAATGATACATGACCCTGAAATATTTACCACGCGCCTCAAGGAGTTGTCAGTAACAGGAGGGGCCCAGCTGGGTCGAAGCCTACTGGGGCCAGGGTTATCCGAAAGGAAACTCGAGCCCCGGTATGAAGAGGCTAGAAGGAACTGGGTGGGTTTTTAGTCAGTAAGAGTCTGACACTATCTCCCGCTCCACCCAAGAGCGGGGGTTGCCATTAGATAATTTTTGCCCACCGTAAAAAAAAACAAGAAATATTTTATGCTCCATAATAAGCATAATCAGCCATCTCCCTGCTAGTATGGGCCGACGTCTAAGGCACTAGTGTACCAAAAATGGTACAACGCTCAACGCTCAGTCACGTGGTCAGAACAAAGCAATCGGAGGCGTGGCAGGCTCGAGGCGTTCGACGCCAGATAATCGAAACGAAACGACCGTAACTTGGCTAGGGGGGAAGGGGCTTTTGTGTTACGACAACGATACAGTTCTAACTGCGATAACTGATAAGAGATACGTTCTAAAGACAATTGCGATAGTCAAGCGGATTCTTGTGCTGTATATTATTTATTAATCTATTTTTTGCTAGCCTGGAAGGGGAGGCTTTTGGCCGGAAGTGGGCCAGACCCACTTCTGGCCAAAAGCCTCCCTATCCATCTTTCACGCGCCCTGGCTTCTTCTTGCCGGTTCTAGTGGAATCAGTCTAGTGATTGGTTATTGTTATTTGGAAAAAAAATATATATTATTTTTTTATTAATGACCCACGTTCGTAACAATGATTGATTACCTCAACAAGTTATGTATGCCCAAAGCTTTGAGCTGCAGCAGCATCCCCGACAGATCACTTCTGCACATCTCAGGAGGCACTGACGGCGGCAGCTTCTCGTACTCCTTTTCAGTGTATAACCTGCATAAAAAAGAAATGTGAGTACAGAACAAAAAAAAAGAAAGTATTGGAAATTAACACAAAGAAGAAAACTTAAGTGGCAATGAACAGGGCACATTGCTCGCAAAACAGATAGCCGTTGGGACCGAAAGGGTCTGGAGTGGTGTTAGCGTATCGGAAAACACAGCATTGGAAGGCCTACTACAAGGTGGATCGATGACCTGGTGAAGGTTACGGGAAACCGCTAGATGCGGGACGTACAGGAACGTTAATTAAGGCGACACTTGGGGGAGGCCTATGTCCAACAGTGGTCTATATCGGCTGAAATGATGATGAATGTGTTCCCAAAACACTTTTTGCCACCCTTTCGATACGGGAGTCCTAAAAATATCATCATGCCTGTTAAGTTTCTCCAATGAATCTAAAACATGTCAACTAATTCAAAATGGCGTACCTGTAGCACTTCCCGCGACTGGTCCGTCCCGCGCGGCCGGCGCGCTGCGTGGCGTTGTTCTTGGAGATGCTCGTCACCGTGAGGCTCTCCACTCCTACCGAGGGGTCGAAGAACGGCAGCTTGTGGAAACCACTGTCAATTACTGCAATAGATTAGAATAAACTTTATCATACACCAAACAAAGTAACACAAATTATAATACATAAACTTAAATCTATGGGCAGAATGGCGGTCTTATCGCTGACAGCGATACTATATCGCACCCTTAGAATTATAGTGACCTATTCCAAAAATGTAAATTGGGAAACGTTAAATAAAGTTTTATACACGTAAGATTTTTTTGTAAATGAAGGTTATTACAATGAAATTTCATACAACTTAAATACAAATATTAGTTGAATTTGTTTCTTAACTTGGTTGTCTACATGTATTATGAGAAAATAAATTAATCGATTTTGATAAAAAATCATGATTTTTTGAATTAGGTCCCTATAATTCTAAAGGTGCGATATATTTGTGCCCTTTTTAATTACGACTGCAGTATCTACTTACGATGGATCGTTAAAACCAAAATAATAGTGGAGGTGGACTGCGAACACTATAGATAAGTGCACAGGGTTATTTGTAAAACACTGGCGAACTCTCAGGATTACGTTATTGACATCATAAACAACTTTTGTTCTATGACTTTTAAAAATTTATCATATTTTAGTTTATCAGATTTTCATACAACTTTTTCAAATTCTAATAATTATGAATTTTATACGAAGCAAGCGAAAGTACAATAGCGGAGTGGGAACGGGGATCGGGCGGCGAGGGTGCTTGATACGCTTGCATCGCGTCATACAGATGTAGGTAGGTATTGCAAAGTACAGACTTGAAGTGTGTAAGGCTAAGCGCGCACCGCGATAAAAAATCGTTGCGATTTTTTTAATGCGAAATAAATTCGCAAACTACAATATTTCATACACGCACGATTTATTTTCGCAATGCGCGGATTGTAGTGTATTTCTGTGGTTCACAGATTTGCGATATTTTTTCGCAACGATTTTTTATCGTAGTGCGCGCTCGCCCGTAGATAGAACAACGAAATCTTGAAGGTTTGTTTTTGGTAAATTAATTATCCTTACTAATATTATAAAAGCGAAAGTGAGTTTGTTTGTTTGTTACGTCTTCACGCCTAAATAGCAAAACCGATTTGATGAAACTTGGTACACGGATAGACCATGTCCTGGAATAGGATATCCCGGAAGTATGTTCCCTTGGGATAATTTTCTGCTATCACGCGGGCGAAGCCGCTGGGAGCAGCTAGTGTTTTATAAAAAGTCATAGAACAAAAGTTGTTGTTTATGATATTAGTAACATAGTCCTGAGAGGTTGCCGGTGTTATACAAATAACCCTAACATTAAATAACTCACCATAGACCACCCCAGGAATGGTAACACTGGTCTCAGCCACATTTGTAGCCAAGACCACCTTCCTCACGTTTTCTTGAGTTCTCTGAAACACCTTGATTTGCTTATAGTGAGGAAGGCTGCCGTACATGGGAACAGGGAGTAGGTTGGCCGCTCTGATGCCGCTGCGGAAGTGGGTTCGAGTCTTATTTGTCTCGTTGTTCACGTCGGCGTAGGCGGAGAGCGTTTCTAAGGCGGTTTGGATTTCTTCCTGTAAGAGAAATTTATTAATGTTTTATGAGAAATTATAAGTTAAGGTGATACATCTCGACACACATTTTCTCTGTTTTTCATACAACCGCTCATAACCGATTATGACGTTATTGCACATTTTTCATTAGATATTTTAGAAACAGTATCTTGTGGATATTATTTAGGTTTCTATAGAAACCAATTTTTAAATTTGTGTAAAACTAATCCAGTAAAAACATCTGAAAATCATCAAAAAAAAAACCCAAAAACTTTTAAGGAGCAAGTTTTGTGAAATTTTCGAGTAAATTTCGGAATTACCGAATACTAACAAAGTTTTCAGGCCTTATCTCTCTTTTTTTGCGTTGCCTTTTCTTCAAACATCGCGTTGGATTGAGTTAGATGAAGTCACGAGCTTTTAAACTATTTTCGATAATATATATATAATAATATAATATTCCACAACTATCACACAACGCCGTCTAGTCCCAAGCTACGCAGAGCTTGTGTTATGGGTACTAGACAACTGATAAACATACTTATATATTTCTAAATACATACATATTATAGATACATTACACCCAGACACAGAACAAATGATTATGCTTATCACACAAATATTTGTCCTGGGTGGGAGTCGAACCCACGACCTCCGGCATAGCAGTCGGGGTCACTAACCACTAGACCAACAGGCCAGTCAAAATGGTTACGATAGGTGAATGGAAAAGGACCCACTTAAGCTACACATTTCTTTTTACATAGACAACGTGATCAAACTTCTCATTGGGAAAATGAGAAATTTACAACTCCAACTAAAAAAATACCACTATACTAATACTACTAACTTTTTTCTATTACTACTTATTTTTGTAAATGTTTGTCCAGTTTTTTTTTTCTTATGTAGTGTAGGTACAATAAATAATAAATTATCTACACTATCTCTAATATTATAAAGAGGTAGTTAGTTTTTTGGTTTTCATGTTTTTTGTTTATAGAAGGTAATCTCTGAAAGTACTGGTCCGATTGCTAACATTTTCCGCTAGTAAGCTGCTTTATTCCTGAGTGACATAGGCTATACTTAACCATTTTACGTACGCGGGCGATGCCGCGGGCAAAAGCTAGAAATTATCTTATAACTCGGAACTTTTGGAAACTCCGACACGGACAGATTACTCGTAGCTAAAAAGTCAAGATGGGAACGCAGCGAAGCTCCTACCTTAGCCTCTAACTTAATCTGTCCGTCTCCCGGGAATAAGTCCTGTTCTCGCGGAAAAATAAAATGTGAATTTACAAAAATATCAACGAAAACTTCCACCCAGCCCCCTGGAGGATGGGGCCCCAGTATTACGTGTTGGATCCATGGTATATGTTCGTTCGCCGATATCTACAGGATGCTTTTTGGAGAGTGTGCGCAGGAATTGCATGACTTGATTCCGCCATCTCAATTCTACCATCGGACAACCCGACGTACAATGAGTATCCACCCATAGTCCCATACGTTGTTGAAACCTCTACGGTCCGACCTAAGCGTTTCGCCTCGTCGTTTATACCACGTACGTCGAAGGAATGGAACAATTTGCCTGCTGTGGTCTTCTCGTCCGATTATAATTTGGGTATCTTCAAGGCTAGAGTGAATGGGCTTTTAATAAACTAGTGCGCCTCACCACCAGAGATTGCATCATTGCTTACCATCAGGTGGGATCGCAGTCAAGCACTAGTTTATACGAATTAAAAAAAAAATCTGATACAGGATATATATGTAAATAGGACATAAAGAATTGCGACATCTCGCCTTGCAGCTGAGAAGCATCACTTCATGAAGATTTAAATGTCTTGAAACTTACTTACTTGTGACGTTAGGAAAGCTAGTACATCCCCAAAAGGTTCGTTCTCATGTATATTGATCACCGTCTCCACTGTAGCTTTCACGTAGTCGGGTACTGGCGCTGAAAACAAATGAAAAATTTAATAACGAAATGTTTCAATTTCTTGCTAATACTTAACTTGCTCAATAGTAATAATAATAAAGGATTCTTAGGTACCGTACTACAGGTATGTGCCCGACCCAGTTCTTGAAAATGACCATGTCACATTATACTGGGATCGGTCTATCATTACTGACCGGACTATTGTAGCCAATATTTCTAAATATATACATATTATACATAGATAAATTACAAACACCCAGACATAGAGAACAAATGATCATGCTCATCACATAAACATTTGTCCTGGGTGGGAATCGAATCCACGACCTAGTGGCCCTGACTGCTATCCGGCATAGCAGTCAGGGCCACTAACCACTAGAACAAACAGGCCTGTCAATAGACGGCGCTAGTAGATGGTACGAGACGGTAGACGAAAGTCTATGACCAGTGCGTGTTGCCAGTCATGACATATGGCTTCGAAACGTGGTCGCTTACAATGGACTATCAGAAGATTTAAAGTCAAGTTTCCTTGCGTGATCACATCAGAAATGAAGATATCCGCAGGAGAACCACCGCATTTCCGCGACTCTCACCACTGGTGAGAGTCTAAGGAGCGAGATGCTAAGGAGCGGTTGTGGCGACGCTTGGGAGAGGCCTATGTTCAACAGTGGACGCCTTTTAGCTGAAATGGCACCTAAACATTGAATTATCTGGGGGAGGGCGAGGGGTTAATATTTGCAAAAAGTCTGCTTACGTAATACTTCAGCGGGCCTTCATTTTGCTTCTTCTCTTCAAATCCTTCGATACACGATTGTTGCACCTACATACCAGAGTAGGTTGGAACATAATTTTAAGCAAATGATAACTATCTTAAAACTATATTCCAACCCAGCCTGAGTATGAATCAGAAGTCTTCGGCGATTTCCGAGCGTCTTCGGAAAGCTTCCAATGTCTTCAGCAGTTATCAAATTTTCACACAACTCTATGTCATACATGACAAAATACAAAATCCTTTATTTCAAATAGACCAAATGCAGGCACTTTTGAATAGTCAAATGTCGATCAGTCCAAGAAAAGTGAAGCTAAATTGCACGTTCCAAAGCGTAGATCTCTATGGAGAAGAACGTGCAAGAAACTTCATGGACACTTTTAAATCATATTATGTGTTACATATATTTTTTATTATTTATTAATATACTGACAAAAAGACTTACCTTCACTATAGAACACGTCGATAGGATGCGTCCTGCCTTGCATGGACATTATGGTCGAAGTGCTGCGTTTGTCAGACTTCCTATCTGTCAGATTGAAGAAGTCGCGAAGAAACTCCGCGTCCATTGTCGCTGATGATACCACCAGCTTCAGGTTCTTGCGTTTCTGAACAGAAAAATAACTAATTTAATTAAAACCTATTTTTTGGCCGCGGTTTCGCTCGCATTCATTTAGTTGAATTCCCTCATTTTAGGGAAGTGAGATAGTAGTGAGTATCAGGTGAAATGGTGGTCAAACGCGAGCCTATCAACAATAAAAAAAAAATAAGTGGGGGGTAAGAAAGACACAAAAATTGTAGCCTATGTCACTCTCCATCCCTTCAACTATCTCCACTTAAAAAATCACGTCAATTCGTCACTCCGTATTCCCGTGAAAGACGAACAAACAGACACACACACTTTCCCATTTATAATATTAGTATGGATAGATGGTTAAAATAGGCTAGAAAAAACACCGAGGGGGGTAAGATGGTAAGACATCAAATAGCTTCTCCTACTCCAGGCAAAGCGAGAGGGCGTGTCAGACTTTTACTGACTAAAACCCACCCGTTATCCTTACTAGTGCTTGATTGCGATCTCACCTGATGGTAAGCAGCGATGCAATTGTTGATTGTGAGGCGCACTATTTCATTAAGTTGCGTTGCGTTCGAGGAACATGGAAACTTTTTCAAACAATTTTTTTTTTATTGTTGACGATGCGGTTGACGCTTTGCTGACGTGTCAAGATGCGCGTGGAACACAACACAATCCATCCGTCGACTCAGGCCTAGGCCTCCTTTACGGCAAGCTACCTTTTGCTCACCATCCGCGACCCCACGTTGGCGGGGAATCATATAGACTTGAAGATGTTCTCTCGCTTACGGTTTCTGTCACCTCCTCTGCTCACATTACTGCTTCGCAAAAGGAGGTGGCTACTTCCCATTCCTTTTCACCCCTTCGCAATGTCTATTTGGCTATGTGACTTCAAACTGTTTTCAAATTTTTTTAGAAGATGGATGTGTAGACATAAAATAAAATTACCTTTATCATTTTCTTCAGCAGGCCCATCAAAACGTCTGTCATCTGTGTTCGCTCATGTACCTGAAATATATTTTTGTAATATGTAATTTAATGGCCAACAACAAAATTAAGAAAACGGACATTCCGCTATATTGAACTTATTCTTTAGCACGATAGTCATCATTTCAGCTGACAGACATCCACTGTTGGACATAGGCCTCCCCTAAGTGTCGCAACAATGATCGATTCGGATCGGATTCCCGTAACCTTTACCATATGGAATGCCTCCGACAAGATGGGTCGATGATCTGATGAAAGTTGCGGGAATCCGATGGATGCGGGACACAGAATCGTTCATTGGTGCAACAGTGGACATCTATCGTCTGAAATGATGATGATATTCAGCCAAAAGACGTCCGCGCTACTGAACATGTCTTCCCAAGCTGCGTGTGTTACGAGAGACCTTCAGACGCTGCGTATTCCGGTACGGTAAGTACTGACCTCGTCAAGAACGATGCAGGAGTACTGCATCAACAGTGGTGACGCGAACATTTCTCGTAGCAATACGCCTTCTGTCATGAACTGAAACAAACAAAAAAATATCTTTACTTATATTATAACTAGCTTTTGCCCGCACGGCTTCGCTCCCGCTCTTCCCTACTCTACCCTACTATTCCCTACTCTACCCTACTCTACTCTACTCCACTCTACTCTACTCTACTCTACTCTACTCTACTCTACTCTACCCTACCCTACCCTACCCTACCCTACCCTACCCTACCCTACCCTACCCTACTCTACTCTACCCTACCCTACTCTACACTACTCTACCCTACCCTACTCTACACTACTCTACCCTACCCTACTCTACACTACTCTACCCTACTCTACCCTACTCTACCCCACCAAACTTCACATAAACCATCTACTAAATAGTCCGAACAAAGCCTAAAAATTTGGTTTGGATAGGTGAGCCCGTTCTTGAGTTATAAAATAACAACGAAAAGTGGCATTGATTTTTATATATATAGATACTAGTTTCTGCCGACAGCTTCACCCGCGTACTTAAAATATAGCATATATCACTCAAGAATAAAGCAGCTTTCTATCGATGAATAAAATTCAGCTAACGGACCAGTACTTTCGGAGATTATCTTTTTTTAATATTAGATTTTCCCCCCTTTATAATATTAGTATGGACAGATTTTCTCTCACTGCGGGGACTCAGGCCTCCTCTCTAGGAGAAGGAATGGGCCGTGTTTCACCATACGGACCCAGTGCGGGTTGGTAGATGTCACATGTCTTCGAATTTTTGGTTCTAGGACATGTTTTCTATAGATGTTTTCCTTCACCGTTTTGAGAGCAGTGGTGATGAAATAAATTACACAGAGTAATGCGCCTGGCTGGGTTTGAACTCATGACCAACACATAAGTTGGAGCCGTTACCACTTGGCCACCACTGCTCACTGCAACCACAAAATAGATAGGTACAGGAGTCAATCTCAAATAAGTACTTCACTTTTATACCTACGGTCTACGGTCGCGCTAGGGTCAGCGCTTTGCGTCGAACTATTCGAGTGCGACCGGAGGATTGCGCCGAGATATCGCGTCCGTGAGCGGTGTCTATGCACAAAATAGACAAGTACAGAAGACAATTTTATGTATGTACTTCACTTTTTATACCTACGCTCGGTGAACGCGCACTAATGAGCGTTTGGGCCGGAATTGTTCGACGTTGCGTTGCTCGAGCGCGCTTTGTATGTAGATTGACTTCTGTACCTATCTATTTTGTGGTGCAACAGTCAATGCAGTATATGATAGGAGGATAAAATGCTTTAAAATTAGGAGGACATGCATATAATTATATGGTGAAGTTCTAGTAATAATATTACGTATTACACAGGAAAATATACTTATGTAATTCAGTGCCGGAATAATAAGCTGGCTGTGGTCTCGACATCATGATTCAAGAGGAAATTACCTGGGTCGTGACCAGGATATCATATGTACCTATGTATCATAATTTTATTTATTTATTTACAAAATGATATAACATCTTTACAGACGCGTCCAAGGCGATGTTATAACAACCACAGTAGGTACATGGTAAATTAATTATGAATGTAAATCATTAGTCCAGACCTTTCTCAATAAGTAATTGAGCCGCTTTTACAAATTTCGGTAGGTTTTGGCTAAATATATCCTCAGATAATGATATCTGATTAATAATACGTATGGCTCGTGACAAAGGAGCAAACTTTAGGAGGTTAGACCTAGCAAACGGCACCTCCAAAAGAGCGGGGCGGCGGCGCGCGCCCACACACCCGTCCGGCGCGCACAGCCGCATCGCTTCCAGCACCTCTGGGTGGTGCAATAACCCTAGCAGTACGTTAGCCACGTACTTGACCAGTGCGACATCCCTTCTTACTGCCAGCCTGGTGTACCCTACCATGCCCAGGACGAACAAACTCGGGTACATGAGTGGATAAAACGGATAAACTCCATATTCCTTTAAGTACAGGAATCTCGTAAACTTGTTTTGGATTTTTTCTAACAGGAGGCTGTACTTTTTCTCATGAGGGTTCCAAATAATTGAGCTGGTTTCCATATGGCTCCATACCAGTGCGTTATAAAGAACTTTAACCGCGGCCGTATCACCAAAATCCTTACATTGTCTTAAGATGAAACCGAGGTTTCTGAAAGCTCTACCACTTTACCGAAATTTTGATAAACGAAAAGTGCCTGTACCTAATCTATACCACGTGTATCGTTAAATGCGCAAAACCTGAAATTAGTTTGATCAGAATAACGAGCAGAATCAATTAAACCAATTTTTAATATCCCTACTTAATAATATTATAAATGCGAAACTAACTCTGTCTGTCTGTCTGTTACGCTTTCACGCAAAAAGTACTGAACGGATTTAGATCAAATTTGGGCGGAAAGCTAGTAGGTTATATTTTTCAAAAAAATCTTCATTAAAAACGTCGACCTGTCTATTTATGAATAGGTCTAGCCATCAGGTGCGCATAGTCGCCCAAATAGGTAAACAAACACAAATATTTGTAGTCCAATCAAATTTCTCATACACAGGATAATAAAAGTTCTTATTTAAATGCAGATATGAATTTTAAACAAACTAAAACTGCACATAAACAAACTAAAACTGCACATAAACAAACTAAAACTGCACATAAAACCTTGAATTTTTTTTTGTTTTTTTTTTCTCACATAAATACAATTGAATTAAAAATCATTTGGGGTGTCTGAGGTTTTACGCATTTAACGTTACACGTTGTATACAGGATTATTTGTAAAACACTGGCAACCTCTCAGGACTATGTTATGTTTACAACGTCACAAACAAGAACTATTTTTCTTCTATGACTTTTAAAAATATATCATGTTTTAGTTCATATCATCATCATCATCATATCAGCCGAAAGACGTCCACTGCTGGACATAGGCCTCCCCCAAGCGTCGCCACAACGACCGGTCCAGATTTTCATACAAAAATAAAAATATTTAAATTGAACGTTCTAAATTACGAAGTTTATGAGGAGTATGCGATAGTAGGTACAATAGCATAGGGGAGCGGGATTGGCCGGCGGAGGTGCTTCATGCGCTTTCGTCGCGTCATACAGACTTGGGTAGGTATAGCAAAATACAGAGTTGCAATGTGTTAGATAAAACAAGGAAGTCTTGAAAGTTTGTTTTTAACCGACTTCGAAAAGAAGGAGGTTCTATGTTCGGCTGAATGTTTTTTTTTTTGTATGTATGTTCACCGATATTTCGGTCAACTGTGGACCGATTTTGAAAAATTTTTGATTGAATGGTTATGCTTCCAAGTTGGTCCCATAGAAATATTGTTATGATCTGATCATGAACTTCGAAGATATGGAACAGAACTCCTCATAGAATCATAGTAGAATTGTCGTAACAAGTAAAATTGCTTTGTTTATACGTGTAGTCGATGACTGACTGAAAGAAAAGGGGGAGGGGAAAGGGGGAGGGGGTAAATTCATGTAATATAACCATATTTGGGATTATAAGAATCGTTATGAGATGCACTCTGGCTATAAGGTAGGTACTTTTTAGTGGTGCTACTACAACTAAAAAGTGAAAAATAAAAAACTTTTTACAAAAAAAATTAAACTGACTTCAAAAAGAACAAAATAACTTTAATTTCGGAAGTCGGTGTTAAATAACCAAGAGACAAGATTAGGTATCTATTATAGAAACACCGACTTCCGAAATTAAAGTTATTTTGTTCTTTTTGAAGTCGGTTTAATTTTTTTTGTAAAACGTTTTTTGGTAAATGTATTTACCTATGTTTTGTAAGAAGTCATAGAACAAGAGTGTGAAATTTAGTACAAAGCTTCAATTCATGATGTAAGCAAGCACTAAGAGAGGAGTTTTTCAAAATGTATCACCTAAACGTATGAAACATAGATAAAACGCGGTCGAAGCCACTGGCAGAGGCTAGTTGGTCGATCTAAAATAAATGTTCCTGATATCTGACAAAACACAGAACTGCTGGATTGCATCTCTGCTTACCATCATCAGGTGAGATAGCAGTCAAGAACTAGCTTATATCGTTAAAAAAAAATAAGAGTCTTATCTACACTAATATACTAAAGAAGTACCTAGGTAAAGTTTTTTTTTTGTATTTTTGTTTTTTTTTGTTTGTAGGAGGTAATCTCTGGAAGCACTGGTCCAATTGCTAAATTTTTTTCAACGATAGAAAGCTGCTTTATTCCTGAGTTACATAGGCTATATTTTATGTACGCGGAAGAAGTCGCGGGCAAAAGCTAGTATGTTATAAAGATCAAAGATTAACCTAGCTGCCCATGGTCGCTTGATAAAAAAATACCAAGCTATGGTTAATTGCAATATCGTAAAAATGTAGTCAATTTAGTTTCCAATTATGACGTTTTATTTTGCGAAACTTTGACTGGTCATTAATTTGATTAGATAAAAGTTAGTACTAGCACGGTAATAGTATCATACAGTATTGTAACTCGGCCGTCTTTTTGAAATAAATGCCTACAGCCGCGCGGTACGTAAACATGCGATAGGGCTGCCCGCCTCCAGCATTCTAATTACGTTTGTCTAGTTTGTTTCCGTTTTTTTTTTTGTGATTGTAAATATACTTACTTTTATGTATAAACAAAATACTTTGTGGATTGAATAGGAAGTGTTCAATAAAAATGCGTGTTGTTTTTTGATTGGTAGATTTAAATAAAATGCTTTTTTTTGTATTATTCATACACATAGTACAATAAACCACTATTATTAATAATATATACCACGTCTTTACTTTGAATTATACAAACTAACAATAATCGCGCGATAATTGTAAAAAAAAACCGTCGTGTCCGTTCGTCAGTGCGGCACAGTTGCGACGGCCGCGACTGTCTACATGCCGAGACCATGCTACAACCGAGGCGCGTAGGTATAGCTCGCGTTTCATCCGTTTGTATGAAGATGGAATACTGTATGATATTATTACCGTGGTACTAGTATATATCAGATAAAAAAAAAAAAATTTCGTTGGAAATTTTTCACAATAACATATATGTACGCTTTATAATTTCATCAACAATTTCCTGTTCTTGTGATTCGACAAGTGCATTATTGCCGATGATCTTCTTGGCTCGATTCTCTATCGACTCATGCGCATCAAGTTGATATTTCGCAGAACCATACCAAAGATGGCTTCCATAGGGTAGTTTCCAGGATCAAAATAACTACATTTTATTTAGTCCGTATTTTAGATTATAAAAAAATATTGGATATTTTGGTTTAATTTATAAATAAAAAAATACGTGTCCCTTATTTTTGAGTAATCTGAATGACGGACTTATTAAATTTTTTAAGGCAACTAGCCTATTTAGCTTCTCCCAGAAGCACAAAACTTCACAGGCTTTGCGAGGGCGCTCCGCCCTCACAGTTGAGAGTCCTCGACCTCGCATTCCAGCATGGCGTGGGTGACTGATTCTTTGGCACTTAAGCAACTTCTGCAGTTTGCCTTCTTTAACACTGTTGTTAAATATGTCGGGGCCAAGGGTTCATAATTGCCCCTAATATTATTCTGAGGTTATTTCTACTTTTTTTGTTAGCCTGTTCTGTCCATTACTACTTAGGATGCGAATATAATTTGTTCATCGCAGGTAAATACTCGGTACAGTAATTTCAGACCTACCTTAAAAGTAACCAAACCCCCTAAGGTATACCTGACAGGTTTGCCTGTACAGGTGAGTTGTATAGGTGATTTGTACAGGTGATTTGTACAGGTGTGTTGTACAGGTGTGTTGTACAGGTGTGTTGTATAGGCGAGTCGTACAGGTCAGTCGTACAGGTGAGTTGTACATGTAAACCGGAGCGTGGATGTTGCACGAGTGTGCAACCTTTCAGGTACACCCGTGTATATTTTTTATATGTACACACACACTCGAATATACAGAAGAAGATACCTTGTTTGTAGTGTACTGTAATAAAGAGATTTCTTCCAGTAGACCTGCTAAAGGAGACATGAGAAAAAAATGTAGACAATGGTGGGTACTTACAACGATCCCAGTGTCAGTGCTCCTACAGCTGGTGTTAGCGGCGGCATACCCCACTTGTTCTCCGATGACCTCGCCGCGCTCCTCTGCGACGCGACACGCCAGCGACACCGCGGCGGCGACGCGGGGCTGCGTCACGCACACTTTGTGGCCTATCTCGTGGAGATACTGGAAAGAGGAAAGAACAGATTTTAAGTAAATTGAGAAAAGGCTGTAATCATTACACTCCATATAAATTGAAAGCGCCCTCCCTCCCCCCAAGTCCAGGACCCGTTGGATAACTTCGGGAGTTTATAACAGAACAACACAGAGATGAGATCATTTTTATTATTATTATAGTTAGCCCATACTGTCCCACTACTGACCAAAGGCCTCCCTCCTCTCGCTCCAACGATCACGGTTCCTCGCTTTTTTATTCCAATTCTTAAGGAAGCCTCCCACAATCTCTTTCGTGATCTGCCTCGGCCCCGCATCGCTAAGTTCGGGCTAGAGGTGTGCTGTTGCCGGAATTATTGCCCGATGTATGAATATTGATGGCAATATTTCCAGCAATATTCCCATATTGCCGGCAACGGCACATCTCTAGTACGGACTCCAATCTTGCGTTTTACGGGCCCACAGCTCGCCGATTATGAGATAACAACTCCGTTTAATGTAATATACCAAAAATATCAGTATTCCACCGCCCTATTTCTTCGGCAACCGTTCTCTTGACCGCGTTTCCGAGTTTTTTCATGAATCCAATCTATTGGATGCTTTCAACGTTGGCCATCTTCCAACAGTTTTGTTTATTTCGCGTTGAGCTGGTCTCGGCAGTTTAATATTTACAGTGTTTGGGCTTCTGAGATAATACAGACTTTACGGTAAGTGTTATGAGGTAATAGGAAAGTAGTATACGATTAGATTAGGTATATTTATAGCAGGCCTACTATTATTAGCGAGCTAGCAAAGTTTTTGCCGAGATTCCGATCGAAGTTCAATACCCCTAGCCAAGTTGCTAATCTGCAATAGTTAACGCTAGTAGAAAGCTTCAAATGGAGGGGAAAGACGTCCTCTCAACGCTCAGTCACGTGGTCAGAACAATAGAATTGGCGGCAAAGTCAACTCAAAGCGTTCGATGCAAGCGAAACGGTTGTAACTTGGCTAGTGAGGCAGTATCTGTATTCGAAATCTGTATTAATTTATTCGAAAATTGATTCACCACTGCTCTCAAAAACAATGAAGGAAAACATCGTGAGGAAACCGGCATGACCTAGAACAAAAAATTCGAAGACATGTTTTTTGTTTTTTTTTTTTTTCTCGACGGGGAAAATCATCTTTGACGAAACCCGCTCTTGGGTGGAGCGGGAGACAGTGTCAGACTCTTACTGACTAAAAACCCCGCGCCGTTCCTTCTAGCCTTCATACCGGGGCACGAGCTCCCTTTCGGACAACCCTGTCCCCAGTAGGCTTCGACCCAGCTGGGCCCCTCCTGCTGCTGACAACTCCTTGAGGCGCGCGGGAACAGTGCGCGCCGTCGACGTCTTGGACTCGGTCCATTACCGGACGATCGGACAGCGAGCTACCCATGGCTCGCCGTCCGCGAGCCCGCGTCTACGGTGGCCGGAAATCGGGATCGGAATCCCGGCGACGGCGGCGAGGGCGCCGTTGCCTGATACGGTCGGCCTCCTCCTTTGCAAGCATTACTGCTTCGCAGAAGGAGGCGACCGCCTGCCATTCCTCCTCACTCCGGACCATGGCCTCGACCAGGGCCCGGCGCGAGAGGTCTCCGCCGCCGATCGCCCCCACGAGGGCACGGCGATGCTCCGCCCAGGCAGGGCACACCTCGACGGTGTGCTCCACCGTGTCCTCCGGGCGTTGCGCACAGTGGCGACACCCGGGCGTCTCTTCCGCTTGAATCCGATGCAGGTACCTCCCGAACTTGCCATGTCCGGTGAGGACCTGCGTCATGCGGAAGGTAAGGACGCCGTGAGGTCTTTCCAGCCACGCCTCAAAGAGGGGACTTACCGCCATAATCGTGGCGTGCCCAGCACTGGGTTGCGATAGCCGTTGACGCCATTTCACCATGAGATCCCGCCGGAGCTCTGTCCGCCATGCCTTGACATGTTGCGGCAGTGGACTTTCACCCCGGCGTTGCATCTCCACGCGCATGTCGTGCATGTGTGCAAGGACTGTTGCCTCCAGATCCCACGGTGGTAGGCCAGCCAGAAGGCTCGCCGCTTCGCGGGAGATCGTGCGGTAACCCCGCACCATCCGTATTGCCATGACCCTCTGGCAGGCGTTCAGTATGGACGCCGGTCGCTTTGCCAGCGACGGCGCCCACACCGGCGCCCCGTAGAGGGCCATGGACAAATTCGAAGACATGTGACATTCACCAACCCGCACTGGACCCGCGTGGTAGATTACGGCCCATTACCTCTCCTAGAGAGGAGGCCTGAATTCCAACAGTGGGAATATCATAAGGCCGACTATGCTATGCTAAATTGATTCCTAGTGGATATTGTGATGTAAAACTAGTGTAGTTTTGTCATGTGTCTGCGTATCTGGTATGTGGGTGGAATCATCGAAATAGTCGCGATCTCGAAGCCAAAAATCTTAACAAAAAAATTTGCGAGCGTTCCACTTTCGCACGAGTGGTAGAAATCTTTGAAATTCTCGGCTCTTCTCTTTTTATAATATAAAGAACATATCGGTATTGAGTTCAGACATGCCTCCAACTGATATAGTATTGACTTTTCAAACGTAAATTTTTGGCCCTGCTACTCTCTTCAGATGATATTTTATGCTTTTAACGGCAGTCTCCCATAGTCCTTCTGCTGATGGCCATGAAGTTCCACTATTTTAGAACACCCTTAGCCGTTGATGCTGGCTGTATGACTCGTTGCTCGAAAGCTTGAGGAAGTGATGATCACGTCGGTGTCACCAGTTTGGAGGTATGCGGCGGAACAGAGAGTAAAGTCCCGCAAACCTCCGATGGAAAGGGATCCTCCGGCCAGACGGGTGTTATGGACTGGTAAGCGACTGCCCGATAGATCATATCGGGCTGTCGTATAGGTATATTCAAATCGCGAGGATGCAGAATTTCGTATTTTCTTCGTAGTTCTTATGTGGCGTCATCGCTACACTATCTTACCTGATGGTAAGCAATGGTGTGGATCGACTACTCAACTTATTCTATTTAGTTTATTTGAACCGTTTTTTAACAGTTTTATATTTACTGTTCGTTAAACAAATGTTACGTTTAGTGGCGAAATGTTTTCAAAGTCAAAAGTCAATATATTTTATTTCACATAGGCCTACATGGGCACTTATAAAACTTCAGAAGCTAGGGCACGGTTCCAAATTGTTTTTTTTTATTGTTGATAGGTTTGCGCTAGACCGCCATTCCACCTGATGGAAAGCGACGATGCGGTCGACGATGGAACGCGCTTACCTAGAAGAAACCTATTCACTCTCGACTTAAAGATTCCCGGGTTGTAGCTATCAGGAAACACAGACTGGTCGTTTCCTATGGAGAAGAACCGGCAAGAAACTCCATTTCATTTTGGCACAGCACTCATACAGAAGCCATCACATGGCCATGACCGCAATGCATATGTACTATAGTTTTTATCACCATGTGTAAATTACTTGTGCGGCATTATATAATTAATTAATTAAAAGGCGTGTCAATTGGTCCGCCTCGGGTGTTTAAATATAGCACGGTCATCAGCAAATAACTTCTTCCGCTGTGGGTAGAGCGGGAGGGCGTGTCAGACTAATCCACATGTGTTCCTTCAGTTGCCCTTTGCGGCGTTGGTAATGTAAAAAGCACCTAAAACAATTTTTGTTGATAAGTGTATTGAAAATTGTTACTTAGGCGGTCAGTGTGTCAGCAAAAGGAGGGGCCCAGCTGGGTCGAAGCCTACTGGGGCCAGGGTTATACAACAGGAAACTCGAGCCCCGGTATGAAGGCTAGAAGGAACGGAGTGGGTTTTTAGTCAGTAAGAGTCTGACACTATCTCCCGCTCCACCCAAGAGCGCGTTGTCATAAGATGATTTTTGCCCACAGTAAAAAAAAAGAAAGGCGGTCAGTGTACTCAATTAACTACATTTTTTTTTCTACTTTGTGTTTTTTTTTACTTATTCATGAAAATAAAGATAATTTTAAAAATATTTTGGTACTTTTTATTTGACCTCTAATGGGTTAAACATAATTATTTGGGAGAAAACTTACAAACAGAAAAAGTTATACCCTTAGTTTTAAAATACCCAGGTTCTGTAACTTGTAAGTTGGAGCCGTTACTACCCAGTCAACTCTCATTGGTTTACAATAAACCCAAGATGCCCTGTCTCCAGTGGCGTAGCTACTAAGGGGTTAGGTGGGGTAGCGCCCCGGGGCCCTCAAGGTCGGAGGGGCCCAAAACCTGATTAACAAACAGCTTATTGAATAACCGAAAAATATTTGTGTTAATAGTGATAGTGAATCAAATAATGTGACCACTGCAGTATTGGTTGTAAATCCTACTCATAAAGATTCGGGAATTAAGCTGTGAACGGTATCGTTGGCGACGACCATGTGTCCATATCATTGACTGAGCATGTTAATGATAGATCTTATAACTTGGCATTTATATAAAAGATAAAGCAGCGTACATATTGATCAAACCTAAGCCACTTAGGGGCCCCCGTTTGTTTTTGCCCGAGGGCCCTTGGTCATCTAGCTACGCCACTGTCTGTCTCGAAGAAAAGAAACACTCGAAACTGTCACCAAACTCTCAAAAATTTATAATCATAACATAAACAAATTTTTTTGCAAGTTCAACTTTACTCGGATTGTTTAAAGTTGTTTTTACAAAACAGAATATAAAAGGCAATAACATTTTAGGGATTTTTGGTATATAGATAGGTATACAACTGTGCTCTGTAATAAATTTATGACTAGTGTCCTCGCACACGAGCCTCAAAAAAACGCCGCCACAAAAAAAAAGCTAGAAGCGGCCGCAAAAAACATCTGGAGCGCGCGACCTCTTGTGTCCGGTGAAGCTTGAAGCCGCTTCAAGCGTTTTATTTGCGCTGCACAAGAGCCACAAAAAAGGCGGCCTCAAAATGAAACTTGAAGCGGCGTTTTTTTGAAGCCCGTGTGCACAGTAAGAACTTGTGTAGTTTATCTTCTTGATAATCCCTATACAGTGCTTAAAGCGAAAGGGGCGTGTTGTTGTCGGGTACCACTCGAGTAAATGTTGATTTATTTTCTATTCAAGTGGGACATGGAGCCGCGCTGGCCGGACCGCGCGGCGGGCCACTAGTGCGAACAGTGGCGTAACTATATAAGGCGCCAGATATACTTTTTTTTTCCTCTATAATACAGTTTTGGTTTCTTTATGTACCACTAGCTGCTCCTAGCGGCTTCGCCCGTGTGATAGCAGAAAATTATCCCAAGGGAACATACTTCCGGGATAAAAAGTATCCTATGTCCTATTCCAGGACATGGTCTATCCGTGTACCACGTTTCATCAAAATCGGTTTTGCCATTGCAGCGTGAAGACGTAACAAACAAACTCACTTTCGCTTTTATAATATTAGTAAGGATTAAACCAGAGTTGGTTTGTATTGTACATAAACTTAAAATAAAGTACATTGACCTTTTCTTAATATCTCCATTAAATCGAAGATACTCGAAAAACCATCAATGAACTGTTTTTCAGGAAAGGTAAAGGATCACGATAGTTGTCGATTCAAGACAGCTTTATGTCTTTATTTTCGTTTTTGAAATTAATAATGTCAATAAATGTAGGAGGGTCAATGACCGTTATTCCGCGTCTATTTGGCGCCTACCTTAGATTTTCATTCTAAAACTGCGCCCCTAGAAAAAAGTGCAATACAAATTGTTTGGGGCATAAGGATGTCCATACCCTCACGCGTGCGGCCGTCTCCTTAACCTTACTGCTTCGCGGAAGAAGGCGCCCTCCTGCCATTCCTCCTTGCTCTTGACCATGGCTTGTACCAGGGCCCGGCGCGAGAGGTCTCCGCCGCCAATCGCCCGCACGAGGATACGACGGTGCTCTGCCCAAGCGGGGCACACCGCCCCGCTTGGGCAGAGCAGCGTATGCTCCACCGTGACCTCCGCGCATTCAACATAATGTTGAATCAGGTGCAGGAAACTCCCGAGCTGACTATGTCCGAAGTGGACCTGCATCATGCGATAGGTGAGGGGACATCGAACTGCGCAGCTTTTGTTACTTAAGCCACCCCTCTCTTTTAGAAAGATACATCGATAACACTATACATCCGAACGAACGTCTCCATTGTAGCCTAAACAATCTACCAAACGATTTTCTTCCAGTGGATTTTGGCATGTTGCCAGACCGTTTATCTAGTCTTGAGAGGCAGGGTGCGGCCGGCAGATTGTCACTAGTCTAGTGCAACTTTGTCGAGTTGAAGACAGCCTTGCGTGGAGGGGGTAATGCATTGGAGTGGCTTGAGGCAAAGAGATTACAGATTAAACTATACTGGCTTGTACAAGTGGCTATGCCAGAGTTAAAGATGTCCAGTATTTTTATGCAGAGAATCTATGTTCAAAATTTCATAACATCATGAAAAATAACAAAGTTAGGAGCTTGTTAAGTTACCCGGTTGTTCGCACAAGAGTATCTTCACCGGGTCATCCGAATGACTGAAGGGTGGTTTTGCTCAGGCACCCGGCTGTGCGCTGGCATCTTATGCCCACTATGACCTGCCGTGACCTGTGTTGTACTTGGTGTCGGAGATGTCCAACTTGAAACCTTTACCTATTTAGTATTTTTGGGAAAAAATCTAACATGGCGTAAAAAAATTTGGAATCCATTCAGTTACTGATTCTGAACAAACTACGAGAATATTCAGGTTTCGCGTAATTATACTAAAAATATTTAAGATTTAAATGACGAAAAAATATAAACCGGAAACTACATAAAATTATTATTTGTCTTCAAGATTAATTAATTAAACGAGTCGGTATTGTTACTAATTGAGATGTAGTCTTTTAATTGGATGTTTTTTTATCGCTATGCGGCGTCAAAAGTAATGAGAGTTCAGCGTGGTTCAGCTCTAGGCTATCTCTGTATTTGAAATACATAGAAAAATATACGAGAACCATTATTGTTTATCGCATTAAAGAAGCTTTAAATGTTGTTTTTTTTTCATAGCAAGCTTTTATAGCACGGTATAATACTATCTAATTAATACTCGTCAAGACGAATCATACGAGCCCAAACTCGATGGGGTTCCATCATCAGATCAGCTCCATGCAAAGAGAATAAAACCACTTGAGAGCTGATAGACCGATTTTGTCTAGGCGCACGATTCACCATTGCGGGTCGGGGGACGGGGGAAAATATAGCGGCTGTGATTGGCTGATGCAACAAAGTCACTAAACATAGTGATGGACAAGTAAATTTTGCAACAATAATATCGATATCGATAAAATCGACGTCGATTAAATCTGCTTAACTGATCACTGCAAATCAAACACTGATGTTCTAGACGATTTTCCACACCATTTTATCGAACAGGTACCTACTAATTTTTAGGGTTCAGTAGTCAACTAAGAACCCTTATAGTTTCGCCACGGCTGTCTGTCTGTCTGTCCGTCCGTCCGCAGATAATCTCAGTGACTGCTAGCACTAGAAAGTTGAAATTTGGTAGATACCAATATGTATATCAATCACGCCGACCAAGTGGTAAAATAAAAAGTGAACAAAAAGAAATGTTTTATTAGGGTACACATAAAGTGGGGAGTGATTTTTTTTTTCTGTCAACCCTAACGTGTGATATTGAATTTTTAAATACCTATCCAACAATGGATAGGTATTTAAAAATTCATAGAGGTTTACTAAAATTATGTTTTGATAAAGTCAATATTTTCGGAAATAAACGCTCCAAAAGTAAAAAAAAAAAAATGTGTCCCTCTAATTTTTGAACCATAAGTTTAGTAAATATAAAAAAAAAATCTCAAAAGTAGAATTTTATACTTTCTTGGAAAATCATTTTGAACTTGATGGGTTGAACAGTTTTTGAAAAGTTGTTCGAAATCATTTCTAACTTGTAATTTAACCGTCCGTATATGCAAGCATTTGTTTAACTTAGTTTACATATTTTACTATCCTAAACGTGTCTTCTTTCAAATAAAAAAAGATTTATTATATTAGG
This sequence comes from Mythimna lalbum, assembly GCA_949319445.1. Lineage (NCBI taxonomy): Eukaryota > Metazoa > Arthropoda > Insecta > Lepidoptera > Noctuidae > Mythimna > Mythimna lalbum. The sequence continues at coordinate 14,684,380 of OX439370.1, read as the reverse complement.
TTCACGCAATCCAAAATTACCATCGAAAACCCAACATACATAACCCGTCTAGTTTGTATAAATTAGTAACCCAATTTCCCAAGAGATAGCTCTATACTTTGGACTACTTCGCCCTGTTAAGATTTTTCCTGAGTTGATGGGGTCGGGACGTGTATGAGCTATTATATTGTCGAATTTTTCGATTGGTCTCTGGTGGTTTGTTTATGTATTTATTCTTGCTCGTTGTTTGTCGTTCATTGTTTTAACTCTTAAGTGGGGACACTTATTGTGACGGACGGGAAACTACGAAACCCTCCACTGAGCGTAGCCCGACACGCTCTTGGCCAATTTTCACATAAGTGTCGTGAGCATGAGTCTAGCAGTCAAGTGATTGTATAGTCATTGGTTTAGTCAGTAAAACTCTGGCTTGCATGGCATGGCTCCATCCAGAGCGCGAGAAGGTATTCTACGATTACCCACAAAAAAAAAAAAAAACTGAGGCTTTTCAAACTCAATCTCTCGCCTCATCAATATTAATGTTCCTCTACAAGTAACAACAAGAAATCTAAAATGTTAACATTAAAAGGTAACATTTTTTTATTCACCATTGAGAATCATCGATAAAATAATTATTTTACAACTATGTTTTGAAGTTGTCACATCACTACATCACTCAGTAGAAAGTACTTATGGATAGAAAGGGATAGACTTATCTAATATTCTAGTGAAAGTAAAGGACTTTTTCAAAAGACATCAACGCGGTATCACTTTTTTCGTAACCAACCAGTTTAGCTTGACCTCTCTAATTACCAATTAATGTAAATAAATATAAACATATTTTACCTACCGATGAAAACTTATGCCATCTTTTTTATAACTAGATGTTCTAGATGATTTCCCGCAACATTTAATTGCACAAGAACTCATTTTTGCTTCGGTTTTAGGCAATAAATGTTTTTTAAGGTACCAAAATTACGAAATGTGCACAGATCCAACAACTGGTCAGTACTAAGAAATGCACTGATATCGGCATCAAATATAAGTGCAAAATCATTTATGTGTCGTGAGCTGGAGTCACCCGTATGAGCGGTCAAGTGGTTGTATAGTCATTGGCTCCATGTCATAATAATTTTGCATTGTCATCTGATTTTCAAATGCATGCAAAATTTCAGCTCAATCGGTAACCGGGAAGTGGGTCAAATTTAATTTACAAGATTTCATGACAGACCAACATCGGGACAGGTGAAAAAAATAAAAGCTTGTAAAAAGTAATTTTGCTTACTTAAGTTTATTTACGTTTCTGCAGTGCATCAGTACCTACAGTTAGTCATCTTTTATCCCAAGTACAATTTGTTTTTAAGTACCCACCTATGGTAAAACCATAAGTTGCCCGTTGGCAGGCGTCTAGCCATCTCCATGACTTATAACGCGGGTTCATGAGAAACTAGTTACTAAATATGGTGGAGGCTAGTCATGGTTTATATATAGCAAACGATTTCAGCCTGATATGGCGAGTTAATCCAATCTGTCTGCATTGCTAGGCTTGGTATAAAACCAGATAAGTAATGCTGAGGGAAAAAAATGAAACAAGTTTACAAAAAATAGTTGACCACGAAAAAAAAAATTAATACCTACTAGCCTATACCACCTATACAGTGGAGAGCAGTGGTGGCAGAGTGGTAATGGCCACTTACGAGTTGTAGGTGAGTTCGAACCCAGTCAGGCGCAATACTTTGTGTAATTTATTTTATCACCACTGCTCTCAAAACGGTGAAGGAAAATATTGTGAGGAATGTCCTAGAACCGAAAATTCGAAGACGCGGGCCCAGTGCGGGTTGGTGAATGTCACCAACCCGCCCGCGTAGTGGATTAGGGCCCATTCTATCTCCAAGAGAGGAAGCCTGAGTCCCAACAGTGAGAACATTAAAAAGGCTAAGGATGGATACAGTCCCACAGCTGGGCAAAGGTCTCCCTTCCATTGTTCCTGATTCTAAGCCACTTGTTGCTAATTTCTAAGGAGGACAAAGTCGTCTCGCCATCTCCTTAGTCTACCACGACTTCGTGCGACTTCAGTGCAATATTTTTTTTTTAATGGTAGTTGACCATTAAAAAAAAAAGTTCAATCGGCATGCAGCAGACATGTTCAGCCCAGATTTTTTAAAATGCAAGGAACGTAACAGGTACTGTTTATGTTTAATATATAGATATATAGAAGGTGTAAGGGACAGCCCTCCGCAAACTTTAACCCTTCAGATACCGTCAATTAGAGACACAATAGTAAGACAATAGATGCGCGGCCACCGGTGGTCGCTTGGGGATTCATGAATTAAGGGCTTGCTCGGTAGACGAAACTGAATAACCTTCCACAAGATTTTTTTTTTCAGAAAAAAAATTCATTGGACAGTTTGTATGGAGAGGCCGATCTTTTTTTCGTTTTCAGAATTAAAAAAATGTGGAAGGTTGTTCAGTTTCTTCTACTGAGCAAGCCCTTAAAGTTTGCGGAAGGCTGTCCCTTACACCTTGTATAAATATTTGAGCCCTATTTTTCTTAATAATCTTTTATTTTTATTTATTTTTTATGCACCTACCACGTTTTTTTTTACCCTACGTAGACTGGTATAGAATGCCTAAGGCATTAAGTCCGCCTTTGTACTTTTATGTTGCAAGAAGTTTGAAATGTTTCGTAGTTTCTGTCTACCCCCATAAGAAAAAGGCGTAAGTATCTGTGTGTATGTTAAATATTTTACTTCTTGTTGAGTTGACGACAAGTTATTTCGGCGTGGTACGCTCATCAATCACTGTCAAAGTACAGTCTTGTGCATTACGATAATGGCCATCCACAAACAATCATTATCAAGTAATTACTATCGATAATACTAAGTATTGACCTCAGGGTCAGTAATAGTAACATGTGTATTGATCTTTTGATGGTAGCCCAGGTAGCATGGTTTGAGAACATGACTCACGCTGATATTGAGTCGGGCATAGCGACTCTTTGCAATTGTACATTTTCGTGCTCATTGGCGGAATTCCAAACTGTGACACTCAGTGTAATATCATCATTAAATACTATTTTTTTATATGCTCTACTACTATTTCACCATTTATTTTTTTTTGGTGGGCAAAAATTATACTTGGGTGGAGCGGGAGATAGTGTCAGACTCTTGCTGCCTAAAAACCCACCCCGTTCCTTCTAGCCTTCATACCAAAAAGCGAGCTACCTTTCGGATAACCCATATCTATAAAAAAACCCATATTATGCAAATAAAATGATTGATTGATTGATTGAACCCTGGCCCCAGTGGGCTACTACTATTTCACCTGATGGTAATGGAAAGCGATCATGGGTTCAAACCCAGCCAGGCATGACTCTCTGTAATTTATTTATCATCACTCTCTCAAAACGGTGAAAGAAAATATCGTGAGGAAACCGGCATGTCCTAGAACAAAAATTCGAAGACATGTGACATTCACCAAACTGCACTGGGCCCGAGTGATGGATTACGGCCCACTCCTTCTCCTAGAGAGAAGGCCTGATTCCCAACAGTGGGAACATTGTAAGGCTGATTGATTATGCTATATACAGGGTTATTTTTAAAACACTAACAACCTTGCAGGGCTTTTTAATTTTGTGAAAATCTGATGAAATGTTTATGTATTATTTTATTCATATTACTTGTAAATTTTAAATTGTGCACTGGATCCTACCCTCTACTGTGATCTCTCTCTATCACTCAATAGTTTGCTGGAAGAAAACTCAATTTTGAGTTAAGCTCGCCTATGTATATGAACTCTGATATACACATATTTTGTATATTATCATGGTGTACAATAAAGAATTAAAATATCATAAGTTAAAGTCATAGATTAAAAGTTGTTGTTTATGACGTTAGTAATACAGTCCTGCAAGTTAGCGTTTTACAAAATAACCCTGTATAACACGCTTGCTATAATACCAACAAAAGAAAATTCGAAAAGTGCATCAACCTAAACCAAACTACTTATCTACATCTGCGATAGCGTGATGATAAGCCAAGCCAGCTAAGTTTATCTGCAAGTAATCATTTAACGAACAATACTAATTGAATCAATCATAATGCATTAGGCACGACGACGTAATCTTATGATAATATTGTCAAGTGGCACAATATGAAGTGGACATGGATTCTTATGTTGCTTTCACAAATATTTATCAAGAAACATCATGTTTTCTTATCTTTTTTTAAAACCAGTTTTAAATGAAAATCATTTTTACAAGCTTTTATTTAGTTTCACCTGTCCCGATGTTTGTCTATCATCAAATCTTGCAAATTGCACTTCCTGGTTACCGAATTTTCATAGCAATATTTTATAGTGCGGTATATATCTATATAACATTATTTTTAGTATTATATGCGAAATCTGAAGCCTACTCATCCTACTAATATTATAAATGCGAAAGTTTGTATGTATGGATGGGTGTATGGATGTTTGTTACTCTTTCACGCAAAAACTACTAAACGGATCTCGATGAAACTTGGTACACGAGTAGACCATATCCCAGAATAACACATAGGATACTTTTTATCCTGGGATTATGTACGCGGGTAAAGCCGCGGGCAAAAGCTAGTATGTAATAGAATAGAATAGAATAAACTTAAAGGAAAAGCTAGGCAGATGATGAATCCTTGTCAGCGAACTAAAGAGATATACTTAATTAACTTGGTAACATTTTTAATGCCCCGCAGAGACTACCTTAATTTCCTTTTTAGGGTTCCGTATCTCAAAAGGAAAAAACGGAACCCTTATAGGGTCATTTTGTTTATTTATTTATTTATTTAATCTTCATGCAACAGTACATAGGCAGACTTAATGCCTTAGGCATTCTCTGTCAGTCAACCTAGGGTGGCGCGGAGACAATATGGTAGGCGTATAAAAAGAAAATTGTTGTTCGTCCGTCTGTCTGTCTATCTGTCAAGACCCTTTATCTCGGGAACTAAAACCATATACTCAGGTCTGTAGTCCCTTAAAGCTGTGAAAAAATCGTACTTATAAGTTAACGAATAAAAAAGATACGGCCGTTTATTTCGCAAAAAAACGTTTATTTCAATAAATCAAAATTCACAAAGTACTTCCCGATGATCCAGTATAATGAAATTTTACATAAGGCATGGTCTTAGAGCACAGGTATAGGAATAAATCTGAAAACAATACATTGTTGTTACCTTCGTAAAATACTTTTTGCCATTCGTAAGTCTTCGAGACTACATTCGGGAATTGTACTTTATACGGAACCCTCAGTGCGCGAGTCCGACTCGCACTTGCCGAGTTTTTTTAATTTAGCTTTTGGTTACCCTCAAAAAAAAAAGAAAGCAAAAAATCCAAGGCAATTAACGACCTTATTCCTAATCCTTTATGGTCTATATTACCATGTCAACAGCATCATTTTTAATTACATTCTCATTATTTTTTTAGCTGTGACCTTTTTATTGCGTTCAAGGTACCATCGAGGTTGAATCATGAGTTCACGGTAATATTTTCTTTTTTAGGTGTTTCTTTTTTTTTGAGCTAGTATATTTTATTGTGACGAGTTCACTCGTTCGTGACTGTACGTGCGTCCTCCGAACATAGATAAAAAGAAACACGATGTTTATCAGGTAAGTATGACTTAAGGCAGTAAGATAGATGTGCTGCCTTCTGCGAAGCAGTAATTGCTAGTGAAGGAGACGACCGCACGTGTGAGGGATCGGACATCCTCACGTTCCAGCCACCGTGACCCTGAGCCGGACTACCAGCCACTGCCAGCCTCGTCGATGGCGCGTATTGTTCCACGCGGGTCTCAAAGAGAAATCCCAGCAGGGCCGATGCCCGCTACGGCCATGGAGTATTTCTGAAAAGGAAGCCCATGGTCTTAGAACGCACAGCGCAACTAAAGGTCACAGGCGTGGTTTCAGTCAGTGAAACTGTCTGACACGATAGAGTAAGCGAAGTCATTGGTTTACTTTCCACCTCAAAAAAGGGCAGTTAGATAAAGCAGTGACCTCCTGAGGAAGGAGTAGTGCGAGCGAAGGTGGCGGAAAATGTGAAGGAGAGAATATTCTCACGGCTCCAGCTGCCACAGGAGATTCCCCGGGAATAAGAAGTCGCAGGGAGATTCTTGGCCACCGTAAGCGCGGACTAGTGGACGGCGAGCGCAGACATGGCTTTGATTCTTGTAGTAAATGTTTTACAGACCAAAACATGGTAGAGATTCTTACATCATCATCATTTCACCAGAAAGACGTCCAAGAGGCATAGGCCTCTCCCAACTTTCACCACAATGGACAGTCCATCATCCTGCATCCATCGGATTACCGCAGCCCTTACCAGGTCATCAGTCCACCTTGTGAGAGGCCTTTCAACGCTGCTAGCTTCTTACATAGTTAAACACAATAATTATAACGTCTCTCCGTCAGTAGCTCACCAGCCGGAAATTCTGACAATTAACTGCGAAACGGCGGCGTTCGTGTTACAGTAGCATTACAGGCATGGCACAAATAGATAGACTTTTATACACCATAAAAAAATACAGTAGGAGCTTAAATTTAATGAGGTGTAACAATAGACGGTCTTATGCTAAAAGCGACTATTTTACAGACAACCTTTGGAAGGATTTTACAGTACAGAAAAAATACGCAGTTCTGCAGAAATCCCAGGCGTCGTGAGCTGCAGGTCACGCCTGCGATTCCTGGACACAGTAGGTGCGGACTTGCGGTATGACATGTGGGTACGTTACCGGTTGCAAAGGACCAATCCAGACCTAACTACAGAAGAAAATGGGTGAACCAGGTTTGAAGAAGTTAGGAAGACGTAATAGTATCTGCGTCACCTTCAATGAAGAATGCAGCGTCGATTTTACTTATCGATTCTGATTCTAATAAGCATATAGAAGTATACGGAACTGAGTGTTAAGTACAGGACTTAAACAACGAGGGGAAACCCTTAATCCGGACTGTAGAGGTATCAAAAATGACAGGGTGGGTACTCGCTGTAAGTACGTCGGGTTATTCGATGCTAGAAAGCCGATGGCAGGATCAAGTCATGTAATTCCCGCGCGCACCTTCCAAAATGCATCCTCCAGAATACCGAATGTATGGCTGGCTACCCGAGACTTGTGCTCCAGGCTTTGTAGAGTGTTGTTAACCAAATCTGGATCACCAACCAGCCTTTTCTCACGTCTCTCAACTAAACCCAAACCGCAATTTTAGTTCCTACATGGTTGCATGCTCGTAGATGACGCTACATGGATTTACCCACAAAGGCGATCCTTCGTCCGTTGTTTGACTGTTGGAGTAACACTTGGCATAATTATGAAAGGATTTGTTTTTATTGTTGATGGGCTTGCGTTTGACCACCATCCCACTTGATGGTAAGCGATGATGTGGTCGACGATGGATTGCGACTTATTTTCTTGTGATTATGAACTTTACGCAGGTTTTGCGTCCGCGATCGTCATAGCTATAGTAGCAGCAAACTCCGTGCTAGGGTAAACGCTTTCTCGTGGTCCAAGTAGGTACAGGCCTGACGTATGTATATTGTATATTATGTATAGGTACTGCAATTTTCCTGTGTTATTGCTCCACATTGCCGAGCAACGAGTACTCACGTTGATAACAGCGACAATGCACTTGTGGGTGTTGGTATCAATAGATATCGAAGAGTACGTACTTTCAGCACTTTGAAATATGCTGAGGACATTACAGTTCACTGAGGTCGTTCTCTGACCTTCCTTTCAACAGTTAAGCACGATTCAAACGTATCAGTTAGGTTACATGAAGTGACAGGACAGGAAAGTGACAGGAAATATAATACTGTCAAATGGTACCTTTTAGATTTAATAGACCAATCTAAGTGTTACCTACCATTTGACAGCTCTGATAGATTGAAGAGGCCACGACGAGGCCAAAAAAATCGATTACCACAATATTCGATTCTTAAGAGATTTGAATGCGTGTTGACAGTGATAACATATGGCTCCGAAATATGGTCGCTCACAATGGGCCTCACCCGAAGGCTTAAAGGCACCCAAAGGGCAATGGAAATGGCTATGCTCGGGGTTTCCTTGCGTGATCGAATAAAAAATGAAGACATCCGCAAGAGAACTAAAGTTGCCGACATAGCACAAAGAATTGCCAAACTAAAGTGGCAATGGGCAGGGCACATTGCTCGCAGAACAGATGGCCGTTGGGGCCGAAAGGTTCTGGAGTGGCGACGGCGTACCGGATGACGCAGCGTTGGAAGGCCTCCCACAAGGTGGACTAATGACCTGGTTGCGGGAAACCGATGGATGCGAGACGCACAGGAACGTTCGTTGTGGCGACGATTGGGGGGAGGGGGGGCTATGTCCAACAGTGGACGTGTATCGGCTGAAATGATGAAGAGATTTATATCTATTGTACATCTTCTTATTCCTTGTCGGTATCACTCTCGACAGAGTGGTCGTGGTCATCACTATTGTACTTGCGTATTTAGTAATCGATTGTAGTTTTACAACATAAAATATAATTTTCTGTATAAACTCAGTAGGTATATCTTAGACTTTACTAGTAAATCTTAGGATGTACAAATACTAGCGTGTGTCGGTAAGTATCAGAAGTTTGGATGAGAGATATATTTTCGGGTTTTTTCACCTAATAGACACATTATTAATTTTAAGTTATCTGCTATTAACTTATGGATGACCCTTTTTTTTTTCTCCACGGGGAATATCATCTTTGACGAAACCCGCTCTTGGGTGGAGCGGGAGACAGTGTCAGACTCTTACTGACTAAAAACCCACCCCGTTCCTTCTAGCCTTCATACCGGGTTTCGAGTTCCTTTCGGATAACCCTGGCCCCAGTAGGCTTCGACCCAGCCGGGCCCCTCCTGTTGTTGACAACTCCTTGAGGCGCGCGGGAACAGTGCGCGCCGTCGACGTCTTAGACTCGGTCCATTACCAGACCATCGGACAGCGAGCTACCCATAGCTCGCCGTCGGCGAGCCTGCGTCTACGGTGGCCGGAAATCGGGATCGGATGGATGACCCTTGACCATGGCATTGGGATAAGTTAGTAGAACCATTCCGCGCATTTAACAGACATAATCTACACTAATATTATAAAGATGGAAAATTTGTATTTTTGTGTGTATGTTTGTAATGAATAAACTCAAAAACTACTGTGCCGATTGGAAAGCTACATTCGCCCTGAGTAACATAGGCTATATTTATTGTCCGTGTGAAGCCAGAACAGGCCGCTAGTGTAATATAATATTGGTAGGTAGCCACCTGAATCTGATGGTGGTTAGATGCAGATCGCTCTGCAGGCTTTGCTGGATTTAATATGAGTGGGAAGAGGGGTGTATTTTCAGTACCAAACAGTTGAATCAAGAAGCTAGGTTTATTGAACTTTGACTCACTGAAGAGTAAAAATTTTTTTTTTTTGGCCTACATGACCACTATAAAACGTCAGAAGCTAGTGCACAGTTCCAACTGGTTACTGGGTTTGTTTTAGGTAAGTAAATGAAACAAAAGTTGTTGTTTATGATGTTAGTAAGACAGTCTTGCAAGGTTGTTAGTGTTTTACAAATTACCCTGTACAAATACTTTGACTATTTTTTTTTTGCGTTCTAGACCAGGATCCCCGAATGCGCGGGGCCTGTAGCATTTGCTACTCTTGCTACATAGAAAGAAAGAAAGAAAGAAAAACATTCTATTTACGCGAAATAAGACGCATACTTAAAGCTAGATAACAAACATAATGTAACAACAGTCGATAGGAAAGATATGCGTCACATACGCGCAAAACGGCCCACATGGTTAATCCGCCACTGGCTAGGTACAGACAGCTGTATCGATTGGGCATCCCTCGCACATATAAATGCCTTAGAAAAGTGAGTAACCAGTAGATGACACTGTCGTCCGTACTTGCAATCTCCTTCGTTGAGCTCCTTAGTAGTCATAAGTTGGGCTATTCGAATACTGACAAATGCTTGCACTGACTGGACAGGTCCACTCGAATCTGTGTGGTTCTTTCTTGAAAAGACCATGTGAGACACTAATCTGCATAGTTCTCATATGATTTGACTAGGGAATGCAATCTCGTTCTCGCGAGTTCTCGGCCTTTTTTAGCGAGATTGATATCGGGCGAAAAAAGGGCGAGATCTCGCGAGATAGAGATACTCGAGCATAAAAACGTCTTATTCGAAGCGCAGACTGACACGGACATTGAAAAATATATAATAATAGATATTGTTATTCATAAACTCACGAGATCTCGCTTGAGCCCCAACCTCGCGAGATTTGCATTCCCTAGATTTGACCATTACATGTTTGCTGTAGGGACTTTAAAAAAGGCTTTGACCCCTGAGTTTGTTTCGGTGTTTCTTGCTCATCTAGTTTAAATTGACGAAAAAAATGAAGAGTAAAAGAGTTTTTTAAAAACCTGATAGCAGAATAAATATCTTTTATTATTTATCCTTATCATTCTACAGAGCATGTGTCAAGTATCCGGTTATGTCATGATTGTGAAAATCCCCTTGTACGCATACAGTACTTAGTTTCCGGTAGCCTCGGGAATACCATATATCCTGTTAACCCTTCAGATACCGTCAATTAGAAACATAATAGTAAGACAATAGATGCGCGGCCACCGGTGGTCGCTTGGGGATTCACGAATTAATAGATAAAAAGCCCCGAAGATTTAAGGGTTTAAAAAAACCGCTATATCCTGGAGTAAGTTTTTTGAAATATGTGAGTAAATCTCGGAATTACCGAATACTAACACAGTTTTCAGGCGTTACCTCTCTTTTTTTGCGTTGCCTTTTCGTTGGATTGCGTTAGATGAGGTAAAAAGCTTTTAATCCATTATCGATGTTGACGATAGGCCAGTGGAAAAGGACCCTCTTAATTATATAAATCAGTGCTTGAGTGCGATCCCACCTGTTGGTAAGCAGTGATGGTGAATCGTACTAGTTTATTAATACCATATTCAGTCTTGAAAACACCTAAAATATTATTGGACGGGAAAACCGCAGCAGGTAAATTGTTCCAATCCTTCGGTGTACTAGGTACTAACGACAAGATAAAACGCCTATTCCGGACCGTAAAGGTGTTAACAACGTTAGGCTGGTCTCGGCATACGTCGGGTTGTTTGATTGTAGAAAAGTGACTGAATAATGATAATGTAATTCCTGCACTTACTCTTCAAAATGCATATTGTATAATGGCGAAAGGCCGCTGACTCTACCCTATGCCTCTGCTCCAGGCTATATAGATTCGATGTTAACCAAATATGGATCACCAATAATCCTGAATCCAATGATTGAATTCCCTCTAGTTATAAATACCGTAAAACGGGGTGAATAGAAACAAAATTTTGGTTTGGTTTTTCACTTTGATACCTTAGTTTTTAGATACATTAGTTTTCTAACAAAGCATCGACTTTTTAAAATAACAATTCATTAATAAATGATATAGTTAAATGCTGCAAAAAATAAATCAAATATCGTGGAAATACCCTTTGAAGTTGTTTTGTTTCTATTCACCCCATTTGACTTTACTAAAAATCTTCAGCTACCAAACAGTGTGGCATAATCTGTGACTCCGTGACCAGTCCACCCACAATCGGTCAGAGCAGATAATAGTTATATAAAAAAGGTTTATCTGCTGTGTGCCACGCTGCAGCGCAATCATTTATAGCTGATAGTGAATTCGCGCAATATTTTTTAAAAATTAATGAAATTTTTATACACGCACTTAGGAAAATTATTATATTGCAATTGTATCAAAACTGTGACATTCAATAGAATTTGGCGTGTAAACGCTAAGGTAGGCGCCAGATAGAAATAGAATAACGGTCATTGACTCTCCTACATTTACCTAATTACTTTATTCCATGGTTATCTGGCGCCTTCTATAGATTCTATTAATGTCACATTTTTGTTGTGAATCGGACTTTTATAGAATCTGGCGTTCACAAAATCTGGCGTTTTAAGTTCGTCTGACATTTCTATGATTTGACATTAGTCGACTAAACCTTTGCTAGGTTTTGAATAGTTCTCAGTCCAAGGTATTATTTTAGGCTACCTATGTTTTTAGACAATGACTGAAAACATATCTTCGATCTTTTTCTTATTTTCAGGCGAGATCGAGGTCTCGCTTGATGTAATAAATGTGACCTATGATGAAAAAAATGACCCCAAAAGTCGTCTGTCCAATCTTGCGTTAAAGGCTGATGCAGGTTTATACAAATGGTAATGAACATAGCCACTGGCAGAGAGTTCCATACTTTGACTTCGTACATAATAAAGTTATAAATGAATTTCAAATTTTTCAAATTCAAAATGTCTTTATTTTACAAAGGCCTTTATGGGCACTTATAAAACGTCAGAAACTAGTCGTTTCCTATGGAGGAGAACTGGCAAGAAACTATACAAGATATAAGATCGGCCTTTCCATACAAACTGTCCAATCAAGTTTATAATTTTTGCTGATTTTTTTTTTTTGTTTCCTGAAATAAAATCTAGTGGAAACTTGTTCAGTTTCGTCTACCGAACAAGCCTATAAAGTTTGCGGAGGGCTGTCCCTTACACCTTGTATGGTTACTGTTAAATATTATTAAAATCTAGTTGTCAGTTAAGAGAACTTCGAGTGAATTTATATGTCTAAGGTCTTTGACAAAGAATTAGACACGATTATTCTGGCCCGAGTCATTATAAAGAAGGGAGTTAGGATTATCAGCTTTAGTCAGTGACTACCCATTTCAAGGCCACATATGCGATGCAATTCACGTAATTTTAAACTGACTCATGAAATAATGTAAAAGGAGTTTCTAGAGAAGGAAAATAGGATCAATATATGGGCATTTTGTGCTTCTTCTTCTCATTCGTACACTCCTGGCGTAGTGCTCATGGTTATGGATCGTCTCGTTGCGGCTTTTGCGAGACTTCTCCATCTCTCATTTTGTACTTACTATGGGAAAATAAAGAAAAAATCTAAATGGTCTTAACACGCTGTATTTATTCTCAGTTTATCGTAGAGAAAGTACAATAACCACTTAAACCAAACAATGTTTTCAGGCACATTTCAGTTGTCCCGTAAAATATCTCACACTCAACAATATAAATAAACATCTATGCAACATGTTCGGCCTTAATAATAATAAAAGAAATCTCTAAATGTAAGTATACTACCCGCATTTTTAACAAATAATCACAGATATTACAAATTAATTACAATATGACTGACATTTAAGATATGATGGCATTTTATAAATACTTAAACTTAAATTTAGCAACAAACTTTTAAGAGAAATTGTTTTATGTCACAAAGCACAAATAAATTCTTAAAACCTTACTTAAATTACTGTAAGCCACAAGAACTAATTTCAATTTTATAACAAAGCTCAAAATAATATTTTTCAACAGTTTTAAAATATTCAAAACCCTTGTTTCTTCAATGTCTGTAAATAAATCTCTCAAGTGCTAAACTCATGCCACAAGCTTGCATTAACAATAGCCACTTAAAACCTCGTCGATTTTAAAACTTAAACCAAGAAAAATTGGCTCCAAAACTTTAAAATAAAAGAGAAAAAGTGGCTTAAATATAAAACAATGGCGACTGGTGACGTAATCCAAACGAAATTCTCATTTCAAAAGCTTTGACAGCGCCATTTTTCTGAGAACCTGTGTATAAATCACACGTTTTCAAATGAAATTGGATTCGAAATCTATTTCCAATAACATATTATTGTGTCGTTTTGAATACCTCCATTCCAGATTTTATTGATTCAAAAGAAATATTGAATATACTCAAAAGTTTGTTGCTAATCGACACAATAACTTCAAAAAAGCAAACGACACACTGCTGCGGGAATCAGCGCGTCATCTACATAACTCTTAGTCTATCCTTACAAAAATACGTTAACATATAACATACAAAATGTACTTTATAACATATTTACAATATCGCAACCAACAACTCCTTACACAGAAATCAGTCGAAAATCTAGCGTTTACATGTTGTCTATCTGCCAGGACTATTGGCACAGTGAATCCCTATCACAAGGCAGCTTTAATCACTTCACAATATTACATCTATGGTGATACAAACGTCTGTGTTCTTATGAATTAAGGCTTTGTGGTCTTTGTTCGATAGATAGGATCTATTGTGTACCGATGTCAATCTTTAAAGAAGAGAGATGGTGGAACCGGGTCAACAATTTGTAATCAAGATACCAACGCCTGGTCTGGAGAAATCAAAAGGTTTCTTGACAAAATAACATTCTCAAATATAAGTCCAAAATGTCTAGGATATATCAAGTGATATTCCTGTAGTGCAGTTGAACTCAGGAATTTCATGTATAAGCCAATCTCATATATTGTGACTCTTAGGACATCTTCATCGCTGACAGAAAGCTATTTTGCCCAAAACCAGTAGTAATTCTTTTTTAAAAATTGACATAACTTTTTTTAACTGTTCTCCAAATCCAAAGATCTTGAAAACCAATAAATGATGTTATCATATACATACGTACATGTATATCGGTTACCACAATTGTATACAAGCTTATTTTAAGTTAGATTCTACTTAACTATTGAATATAGCAAGCTCTGCTTAGCTTGGGACTAGACGGCGTTGTGTTGTGGAATATTATTATTATTATTATTAACTGATCAACATTTTTGTTCAATATACTCTTTTTATTCCAGTTTATAAAAACGTTATACTTTCATTCTCAATCTATTTGATACGACGCTCTTTGAAACCCTTTCCAAGTTTGTTTGCAATGAGCTGATTGCTATGTCCGTGTCATTTGTATGTATCGTTATACCACTGTCATCTATCTACCATATCATTATCCTTATTTCTATAATACTTTAACACGCAATGTGGCAAGGCGACATTATAAATAAAACCTCCGACTGTAGAATCAAGGGACAATATGTCATTTTCAAATTACAGGCTGTTGTGTTGCAAATAACAGGCACGTTTCAGTCAATATAGACATATCACACATATATGTTAAATTCAACGTAATTTTTCGAGTAAAGTTTCAAAAGCGTTACTTTTGAGTTCAGCTGTTAATGAATTTTCAAGTAGACAAGAAATTAAAAGATTTAGGAAAGACAAAGAAGACGAATATAAAGACTTATTTCTACAAAAAATTACAGTTATAGAAAGACTTATATCATTAGAAAAAAACAGTTGTTCTCGAAGGGAACGCGGTGGTGTATTTCAGTTGTTTTTTGTCTAAAGCAAGTAATAGACCTCATATTACTTGTGCCTTAAGTCAATAATAATATTGTTACAATGAAATCAACAGTCTGGGCTGATACTGACAGAAATATGATTGACATAACAATAAGACTGCCCGACTAGAGAATAATGCTCAGTAATAGAACCAGAAATAGTTTCGTTCAACACGTGTCCCTAATTCCCTCAATCTAAGTTTAAACCTATTTACTGTATTGGACTTGACACGTGTTGGTAGCACGCCAGTACCTAGCTTACATAGTAAATGTTTCGTTACGTCACGAAATGCAGTTCTGGGCGATCAGGAGCATTTGTTACTGTTATGTAGGGCAATGTTTCAAGATCATGTTTCTGGTCTGGTAGAGATTTGGGGTTCTCAATTACTAGTCTTTTGGCAATGCAGCTTTTTGTTTCATAAGGTTTTGAAAGATTTTTACTCAGCAGTGGGAGAATATAGGCTTAGTACACTAAGCTTTGGGACAGACTTCAGAAGTTATGTAACATACATTTTTAAAGAAGGTCCTAATTTTGCTTTCGACAAATAAAATAAAACCATATTTTGGAAAAAATCTATAGTTCGAAAGGACCAAAAACTTAGTTGCATGTTCCAAAGGCACTAGTTTGATTTCGGTTATTCTCACAAAAAAATGAGTCACAATAAAGAACAGCAATTTATGGTTAACACTTGTACAATATATACACATGTTACAACGATGTTTTAGCGGCACTCGCCGTTGTGAGAACCAAACATATGCCACAGTTTATTATTAGCGTTTCCTTATGGGTTTTAGAACAAAAGCATTTTTTTTTGTGACACTGTCATGCACTTGTGTAAAACTATTTTTGTACAAAATCAATAAAACCCCAGAGAAGTTTGTTTTATTGTGAATAGGTCAAGAAACATTGCCACGGTATTATAACTATTTAAACGTTGCTTCAATGTATGTGATTCAATTCTCCTAAATATTTAGCGTGTGGTAAAGGTTAAGGGAGTTTTTTACTATTTAAAGGAATCTTAACTTGAAATTACGTTTGGTTATACTGTGACTTAATGGAGGCATAGCCATGGTTGCTCTACTAATCGTGGTTATGGTAAGCTTGCGCAACCAATCGGACCCCTCTCGAGATTCCCACTGTAAAACTGTACCATAAATTTTGCTAATAACTAGACTCAGACCACAGACGGCCTTAGTGACAGTGACATTTTTGCCAATGAAATATCACGTAGTTAAGTAATCCCAATAGTTTTAAGACTTTTGTAGGTCATACGTCTAGAGTTCCAGGGAGTTCCAGGGGGGAATTATAAAGAAAAACGCGTGGTAACAAAAAGCTCTTCCAAATTGGCCTCAAACCGGTGCCCTTGATCTACAGTTTCCGGCCAGACACGAGCCACAAGCGCAGTTATCAGAGCATATTTTAAATTCTGTGTAATGTTCAATATAATGATAAAGTTTTATGTACATGTGGAATTGGAACCAATGTAAATGTTAAATAGTGGGTAGTTGGAAGTTTCGAATTCGATTTTGGCGAACGATCACTTTATAGCAAAATTTTTCTTTTTATTCCAAAGTTTTATAGTCAAATATTTGGACGATATCGTCACGATCGATTATTATTGTTGTACGTATTTCCGTTTATGCCGAAAAGCACTTTTATTTGGTAGTATTTTCCTCGTCGGTAATCGATGAAGCAGTAATGTAAAAGATTATACATAATGACAATTGTATTCGCTTTTTTAACCAAAAGTCGGCTATTGTACTTATTGTTGTATTTGAACAAAGGTCATTTATCACAAGCACCTATTCGATCATTATGAAGTCTGGAAACGCACAAAAGGCTGCTGGCACCGCTTGACTCCACAAATAAAAAATAGGTTTTAAGCCCACCGCGTTGCATAGACCATGGTCATTATTAATACAAACTTGTTTGTAAGTCAACTCCTACAAGTTCTGTTGAATGATGATGAGTACTTAATGATTATGTCAGCAACCTTAAACATGGCGATTGGTATAGACTTGGACTGGATGCAGAAGTAAATTGGGTGCTGTGGCCAAACTAACAAAGAAATTATGGGAATATATTATTCAAGTCCCATACAGGACTCAGGGTCTTGACTTGTTGGATTATCTTAGTACAAATTTGTGATGTAGACTGTTTGTCATATTGTGACGAGTGTGACGGATTCTGGTCGATCAGATGAGGCAAGAACAATATGCAGTTTTTATTTTGTGTACATTTATCTTGTTCTTCGACACGAAAAAAAAAATCCCTATGCTATCAGGTGGTAAAAGCAGTATCATAACCCAACAATGAACATTTTATTGATTCCAATATTTGGCATTAAGTGCCTTTTGCCAAGAACCACTCGTGCCTCTATTATATTCACTTGATTGTACTGTAACACACGGTCGTTTTGAAGAGCAATACTTTAAGGTGGTGCATCATGACTCACATTTTCACTGTTTTTCATACAACCGCTCATAACTGATTATGACGTTATTACACATTTTTCATTAGATATTTTGGAAACATAGTATCTTGTGGATATAATCTAGGTTTCTAAAGAAACCAATTTCTAAATTTGTGTAAAACTAATCCAGTAAAAACCTCTGAAAATGTCCTATTTTGTATGAACTTTGACACTTCATAATTTGCCTAAAAATTAAAAAAGTAATCCTCTGGAGACCTTGCAAATTTTAACAAAAACTTTTAAGGGTTTAAAAAAAAACAGCTATTTCCTGGAGCAAGTTTTGTGAAATTTTCGAGTAAATCTCGGAATTACCGAATACTAACAGAGTTTCCAGGCGTTACCTCTCTTTTTTTTGCGTTGCCTTTTTGTCAAACATTGCATTGGATTGCATTAAATGAATTAACAAGCTTTTAAAACATTTTCGATGTTTACGATAAGCGAGTGGAGAAGGACCCTCTTAAGAACCTTATCTACAAATACTATGAAACATGCAGCACGTCAGGATGCGTTTCTGCGAAAAATGCTGACAAATACCGTAGTCAGAGAAAACTTGGAACACAAGTAAAAATAAACTCACTAGCTAAGACGGTAGTGTATGAATTTGCATGGAAATTATCTTCGGTATAGTCTAGCAATAATTCAGATTTATGACATCACTGACTGAGGCTGGCAGTCGAGTTTTATTTGACAGAAACGTTATTTATGTTGAATTCTGATTTGTTTATTTTTCTTACGACTGCTTTTTGCCTTTCAAGATCTTTCTTGTAGGTACTTTTTCAGTCAAAACAATAAACATGATGAAGAAATAGATGTCGCGAACTTTCAAGTAGGTAAGTTAGAATTTTGTCAATGACGTGACTGTCTTAGATGATGGCTTGACATTTTAAGAAGCGGACGATAGCTCAATAAGCAATAATACCACAGTCACATACTAGGTTGAAAATATTTAAAAGATGATCATCGACCAGAAGACATCAAAAAGAAGAAAAAGAAGTTCACAGCCACAAGAAACAAACTAACTTAAACCTCTGCATATCATGAAGGATTATTTGGCCCGATATTGTCATTTTCACGTCATAGATGCAAAAATTCTAATTCTTTTTTTCGCATAGGCCTACAAGGTACTTATAAAACGTCAGAAACTACTGCACGGTTCCAATTGGTCATTTCCTATGGAGAAAAACCGGCAAGAAATCCCACAGAACTCTTTAAACCCAAATATTCTTCTAATACTCAATACTGACTACGCCAAGAGATAGTAACATACAACCACTCAAAGCTAATTTCATAAGTACAAACAAAAAAAGCATTACTCATCTCATATGGTATTCGCGAGATTATCGGAGTTTCTTATGAGGGTATTCCCTCATGAGCCTTCAAGGATCGAAAGGAATTTCGTAGCAAGGATGTGTTTTATTATTTACGCTGTTTCTGTGTAGATATACTAAAGTTGTTAGGGTGTTTGTTGTTTGAGCGGAGGAGAGCAATTCCTTTCCGGAGTCTACTGGTAATTACAAACTTGGGGTTTTTAGTCCAGAGTGAATAGGTGACTTCTAGGCAAGCGTGCTCTGTCAGCGGCTTTGCACGTGTGATTCTACAAAATTATTCTAAGAGAACATAGTCCCGGGACAAAACGGATCCTATGTGCTATTTCAGGACATCATTTTCATCGAAATCTGTTGAGCCATTTAAGCATGATATGTGTGACACACTATCACAATCACGAACCTTAACCTTTATAATATTACTGGCTTCTGTCAGCGGTTTCACCCGCGTGTGAACGCTATTGGGGATGAATTTTGGAATATCATCTCTTAGTACTCGCAAACGTCATAACAAAATTTCACGTTCCTAGTCTCAGTATTTTCAGTCAATTTCTTTTTTAATATATCTAGATAGATAAAAGCTTGTATAAAGCTTACCACCAACACCTGAAGTGATGACTACGACCACTCTGCCAAGAGTGATTCCGAAAGAGTAGAGATAGTTAAAAACTACCTACACTAATCATCAAGATATACCAATAATAGATATCATTATAGGAGCTTTTAAAACTTGTCTAGTTGTCTACCTAACACAAACTGAAAGGTTCTTCGGAATAATAGTGCTCCAAACAAGTCACAGACAGACGCGTGACATTTCGAAGGTTACAAGTCCAACATATTTGAAACGACCTCATTAGTGCAACAAACCCGGTTTAGACGGGCGCTTAAATATTAAATCTAGATCATTAGAAGTTCAAAGATAGTTTGAAATTCGAATTGGCTTTGTTAAAAATGGCGGTGGGTTTAAAGACAAGTATTACAAGGCCAGAGACGAATAAATGACATTTGTATTTTTTTAATATTATTGTTTGACCTCTTTCTCAACAAATTGTAAGCGATGATGTGGCCGGCGAAGAAGCCAGCTTACCAGTAAGTACCCTATTCAATCCCGACTTAAATATCTATTAAGTATAGTTTACCAATATCTCGCGGTGGAACTGTTGGGACAACTATATTTAGAGTCTTCATTATTTTTTTAAATTGTTTTTTTGTACTTTTAGAAATGTTGAAAACTGTCGAAGTGATTTTTAAGGACTCTCCACTTAAGACTCGCATGAGAGGCAAGTGCTTAAACCGCTCGGCTATCACGGCGTCTAATCACCATTAACTTAAAAAATCATCAACGTATACAAACCCTATCCGAGTCACTGGCTTCGTTTCAACCCGACCGACCATATAATTTGCCACGCTCGCACATACCGTGTAAATTACTGGATCAATTCTTATAATGAGGCCCATATCGATTGGTGTCAGTCTCGTGTTAGTTCTTGTAGCACTTCAAGTAAAACACGATAATATTGATGCTTCGTAGCAAGGCACTATATAAGGTTATTTTTTAAAACACTAACAACCTTGCAGGACTGTATTGCTGATATTATAAACAACAACTTTTGTTCTAATGACTTTTTACAAAACATTTACCAAAAACAAACCTACACTTTCGTTCAACCCATTTTTCACGGGCAGAATGCTATTTTATCACTGAGTGACATAGTGCATATATTTAAAGAAGCTAGTATTATGTAATTAGTATATTGGTATTATATACTACATTATTATAGTACTCCCAATGACAATGGAAGTACGGGTCGTATGCTATATTGATTTTTCATAGTTTACAAGCGTTAGTTAACCAATGTTTAACAAACAAACGTTCATTGATAAAAGAACAAACTAAGTTCCGACGACAAAACTTTTAGAGAGTTTTAAGTGCTTGTGAATGGATTTGGATAAATGCTTTGACTTGGAGAAGTTTTAACCACTTTTCTTTTGAATAGCAGTGTTAGCTATAAGTGGTTCGGTGAAATGTATAGCATCGGATACAGAAAGCAGTTATAAGTATACTTGATGCTATACTTAAGCATTAAGTATGCTAAAGTTGGGGCCCAGCCAGGTCGAAGGCTACTGGGGCCAGGGTTATCTGAAAGGGAGCTCGAGCCCAGGTATAAGGGACGAAAGAACGGGGTGGGTTTTTAGTCAGGAAGAGTCGACTGTATCTCACGCTTCGCCCAAGAGCGGGGGTTGTCATTGGAGATTTTTCTCCACCATAAAAAGCCCCTAAAGTTAAAGATGCTGTTGGAGTATAGCAAAAACTATCTAATTAACTTCAACGCTATCTTTCCAGAGAAAAGCGATATTTATAACAGATTTAACCCATACATTGCTTTTAATGAAGGGAACCATTTGTCACCACTTGACTGGGTTACAGTTACTATATTCCTTTAGGCTTGATTGGTATCATGTTTTACGTAATATTGGTGAAACACACCTTCCAATATTTGTGGTTTTTTAATGGTAAATCAACAGTTATTATTTAAATCCTTAACGCTTTATCTGTTAAAAGATACGGCAAACGGAAAAAAAACATGTCTAAAAGGGAACCCCGGGGTCCTGGGACGCAAGGCACTTCCACTTCTATGTTTATGTGGCGTGTCAGACTTTTACTAAGACGTGGGTCTAAGTCAATAAAAGCCTGACACACGCGCTCCCGCTCCGCTCTAGAGCGAGAAAAATGGCAATTTACCTGCTGCGGTCTTCCCGTCCGTTTATAATATAGGTGTCTTCAAGACTAGAGTGAATAGGCTCTTAATAAACTAGTGCACCTCACCATCAACGATTGCATCACTGCTTACCATAAGGTGGGACCGCAGTCAAGCACTAGTTTATATCAATTAATTCATGAATCCCCAAGCGACACCCGGTGGCCGCGCATCTATTGTCTTACTATTGTGTCTCTAATTGACGGTATCTGAAGGGTTAACAAAAAGTCTCGCATTTAAGCGAATCCACTGGCAGAAGCATGTTATATCGGCTTTACGAAGGTCTGCAGTGTACGTCGATAGGGTTGCGTGCGTGCATTGCGTGTAAGGTGAAACGTCAATACTGTTCAACGCTTGTATGAAAAGGTAATGGAATCCAATAACAGTAGCGTAACGTAGGCATCACCCAAGGTTGACTGAAAGAAAATGCCTAAGGTAAGTCCGCCTCTGTACTTTTGTGTGCTTGAAGTAATAAATAAATAAATAAATAGGAGATGTATTTATTTATCGCTCAAGACACAAAATAGATAGGTACAGAAAACAATCTACATTTACAAAGCGCGCTCGAGCAACGCACACATAGACACCGCTCACGGATACAATATACCTCGGCTCAATCGCCCCGGTGCCAACGGGCTGACGTAGGTATAGAAAGTGAAGTACATACATAAGATTGATTTCTGTACCTATCTATTTCGTGCCTACGGCCTTGCGCAAGCCTTTGGTTCTTCCCTCGAGCGCCGTTTGTACTTACGTCGTTCTGACGTTTTATAAGTGCCCTTGTAGGCCTATATGATATAAAATATTTTGACTTTGACTTTGACGTCTGTACAATTTGAATGACCTTGAAAAACACTTAATTGACGTATTATACAAATGTTTATACGAAATTTTATTGGCAGAAAATTTAGGTTTTCTATATTTCCTACAAAAATATATAAAAAGTTTTTTTTATTTATTATTTTTGATTTTTAACGTGAAAACGCGTAATTACGTAATAATAATACCCCGGGGCGCCTGAGGGGCCGAGCGTTTTTTTTAAATAATGATAGGCTCTCTTTTGGGCAATTTTGCGGAATTTGGGAATTTCAAACGTTGGGATGTAACAATGGCTGTTTCATTTTCGAATACATGAAAGAAATAGGTCTCGTTGATGCGCCTTCGCCCACGTCTAAATTAGTCCACGCTACGCCTCTGTCCAATATTACATGACGTGACGTTAGAATTCCCAGAAGGGATAAGTAGGGGTGTAAGTACCTACATAGCACACCCACATTGCTAATTAAATGTTAATGCCCTAAGGGGACGAGCCTATTTCCACTATTAAGGAAAACATCCAGATGTGACCATTACTTAGAAATTTTTTTATGAAAAATATACCTTAGCTACCGTTACTTTATTTTACCTTAACAGGTCCCTTTTTAACACGCTTTTATTAACTTCACCTGTATGTTTGCTTGTAACCACCGTCTTTGAGCTTGATTTTGCTCAAGTTTGTGCTCGATGTACCAAAATTATGGCACAAAGCGCCCCACGTTTTTATCACAATAGTGTTAATATATTTCGTTTATTATTATTATTTTCTACCTATATTGAAAATTATTTTACACTTTTTAGTTTTACGCTATGCTATGAAAGCGTGTTTTTTTTAAACTATACTTTTTAAGGTGAAAGCACGCTTATCCAAGCCGAACGCGTAAAAGCAATCGATAGAAAAAACAGTTTTAAAATGTTTAACTGACTTCTAAAATGAGGAGGTTCACAATTCGGATGTAATTTTTTTTTAATGTTTGTTCGCGCATAACTTCGTCGCTTGTCAACCGATTTAATTATTTTTTTTGTTGGAGGAGTATACTTCCCAAATGGTCCCGTGGTCACCAAGTTGGGATCTAATGATGAAATCTTAGCGAAATCGAGGGAACTCTTCAAATTAAATTCAATTATTTAGTGAAGTTGGTTATATTTTTTTATGAAAAGGGTTTTTCATTCTGGAATCCTTCCAAAATCAAAAGCATTTATTTCAAATATGCCATTTGCAGGCACTTTTGAATATTCAAAAGTCGGTCAATCAAAAAAAAGCGAAGCTAAATTGCACGATCAAAAGCGTAGATCCCTATGCAGAAGAACGTGCAAGAAACTCCATGGACGGTCAGATTCAGCCGATTCGACGCGGTAAGTAGGTCTCATAGAATTTCTTATAATCATCGTTTCTTATAAGTCGTTCGACGCGTTCGGATCGGATAAGTATGCGTTCACCTTTAACCTCGCACAGATTTTTTAATCAGTTTAATTTTTTGCATTTTTTTTTAATAATTTTTAATTTATTTTTTAAGAACAAGACCATTTATTGTGGCGACACTTGGGGTAGGCTTATGGCCAACAGTGGACGTCTTTCGGCTGAAATTGTGAAAAAAATGATGAAACAAAAGCATATTGGTTTAAATTACACAGTAAAAAAACTGATTAAGCAAGAAAACTATACTTCTCAAAATTAAAATCTCAAGAGCGCATAGATACAATTTTTTATCGACCAAGGTCAAGAAGTTATTTAAATAACGAAACGAGTTATTGATCTGAATCAGACTGTATTTGTGCAGATGTGTGACGTCATGGCGATAATACTCGTAACGCTTATGAAAAGCAAAATATTGAACAGCTGTGGTTCCAGGAGACCTAAAGCGATCCATTTTACGAACTAAACTGAAATGGTAAAGGGATGGAGTTGTTTAAGGTGTATCCTTACTAATATTATAAAAGCGAAAGTGAGTTTGTTTGTTCGTTTCGTCTTTACGCCTAAATGGCAAAACCGATTTTGATGAAACTTGGTATACGGATAGACAATGTCCTGCAATAGGACATAGGATACTTTTTATCCCGGAAGTATGGTCCCTTGGGATAATTTTCTGCTATCACGCGGGCGAAGCCGCTAGTAAACTATATCCCTCTTTCTCGCCCACTTGACTAACACGTAATTAAAAGTTGAAGTCGAAGGCCTGAAGGTGAATTTTGCTTGTGTTCTTGTGAGGCAATACGCCGTCTCCTAACTCCTGTACTTACCCCGTTTTTTTTGTGAGGTTGGATATCACCCAGTGGCTTCGAACCTACGATTTGGTGACATCTCCTTCGCTCTATCGACAACACAGGCTGAAAACACCTGAAAACTCTGTTAGTATTCGGTAATTCCGAGATTTACTCGAATATTTCACAAAACTTGCTCCAGGAAATAGCTGTTTTTTTTTTAAACCCTTATAAGTTTTTGAAAAAAGTTGTCGTCATTTAGAATCTTAATAAAATTTGCAAGGCTTGTATAGTTTTAATTTTTAGGCAAATTATGAAGTATCATTGATTAGATTTTCACAAATTTTAAAATTGATTTCTTATAAGCCTAGATAATATCCACTAGACACTTTGTTTCCAAAATATCTAATGAAAAATGTATGATAACGTCATAATCAGTTATGAGCGGTTTGTATGAAAAACAGCGAAAATGTGTGTCGAGATGCATCACCTTAAGTTTGGCGATTCTTCATGCTATATTATATCATACGACTGTTATTACATCGCTTATCTTTTTATAACTCGAGTAGGCATTCTAAATTTAGGCAGCCACCACAAATTCTAGAGGTCTAAAAAATTGCTCCTTCCATTAAATCGATGACATATGTCGCTAAAATGGCCTGGGGTCACAATCCAGACAATTATACCAATTATAAGCTAAGGATGACTAACACGGAATTGATCAATAATCTCCGAACAAGATCTTTGAGATAGACACAGTGAAAGAAGAAAACGTTTTGCATCGACCCAAAATTATATTTATATATTTTTTAGGTGGGAAAATCTTCCAATGACATCCCCCGCTCTTGGGCATGGCGGGAGATAGTGTCAGACTCTTACTGACTAAAAACCCACCCCGTTCCTTTTAGCCTCTTCATACCGGGGCTCGAGTTTCGTTTCGGATAACCCTGGCCCCAGTAGGCTTCGACCCAGCTGGACCCCTCCTGTTGCTGAGAACTCCTTGAGGCGCGCGGGAACAGTGCGCGCCATCGACGTCTTGGGCTCGGTCCAGACAGTTACCGGACGATCGGACAGCGAGCTACCCATGGCTCGCCGTCCGCGAGCCCGCGTCTACGGTGGCCGGAAATCGGGATCGGAATCCCGGCAGCGCCGGCGCGGAAGCCGTTGCCTGATACAGTCTGCCTCCTACTTTGCTAGCATTGCCGCCATGGTGTCTCGGTGAAATATAGCCCTAATATCACAGTACTTATAACCATAAAATGAAAGTCAATCTCCCGAAAACGATTCCAAAATTCAGGGATGACGTAACAGATCAAGTCTTAAAATTATGAAACATTGGTCAACTCAGGGACGTTAAGACGATAAAAGTAACAAATCCTGGCATCATTCCAACAAATTTTGGCAGGAGAGAATCCGAAGCTTTTGGAAACCAGGCTCGAATAACAAAACTGTAGGTTTTATTTTGTTACGTACAAATTGAGGAGCCAATTCGAATTACACAGAATTTAACCCAGTTGGAATTGAATGTTATTTTGTAGCCGTTTTTATTTTATGAACGAGGGAACTTGGCCTTGAGAATTTAAAGACAATGGCTTGAGAAAAAAATTGAGAACCGCTGAATAAATTGGTACTGGACTGGTAGAAAATGCCTAAGGCATTAAGTCCGCCTTTGTACTGTTTTAGTGCATAAAGTTTTAATAAATAAAAATAAATAAATTGGTGGTTTGGTGACTTTAAAAGTTTTTATGATAGCCGTTGGGGCCGAAAGGTTCTGGAGTGGCGACCGCGTACTGGAAGACTCAGCATCGGAAGGCCTCCTACAAGGTCGACCGATGACCTGATGTGGGAATCCGATGTAAGCAGGACGCACAGGATCGATCATGGTGGCGACACTTGGGGGAAGCCTATGTCCCACAGTGGACGTCCGTCGGCTGAAATGATGATGATGTAGTTTATTTGTGTTCGAGATACTATTGCTAATTTAATAACTAGTTAGACTGAAGAAGAAACTACGTGAAAGTAGAAAATTGTCTCAAAGGGTGCTCCAGAGATCAAAAGTATCCTGTGTGCTATTTCAGGACATGGCCTAGCCGTGTACCAAATTCATCGAATTCCTTCCTACCGTTCGTCGAGATTTTGATGCGGGGTTGGATTCCCTAGTCCGGTTGTTTCCGTGCTAATAACGATCAAAAAATGTTAGGTCTCTTTTTGCGGAGCGCCTAAGACTGCCTGGGCCTCAACTAATTTCTGAACTATTTATGACGTCATTTAAATTCACCATCAACTCGAAAAACAAAAGACGGTTGCATCTGGTGGCTTTTTGGATGTAGTCATAAACGCTTCTAAAAACATGAGTAATATATAAACTGACCTTATTTAAAACCAGAAATCACCGCGTCCAGTCAGGGGATTTTTGTTGAATATCTTAGGGAAACATTACTTTGCCAGAAGTGGCGTCAATGCTCGATAATACGTGGAATTGTGAACGCATCGTAAGAGGAAAGTACTAAAATAAACTCAATTTGTTGGACAATCGGTTAGCTAGCGTCACTGTTGTGTTGTGAAAGACCAAGGTAGCCCGAAAATGTCATCGTTTTTTTGTCTCCCGCTTCACGGTCGGTTTCTTTCTTCGAGATAAAACTAGAGAACAGATATCCGGTAACTATCTAGTATCCGGTCTATCCTGCCGGATATCGGATAGTATTTCAGTATCCGGCCGACTTCCGGATACTAACATTCCAAAAATAAACAAACAAACTGACACAAGTGATAACACTCGACCGCCCCCGAATTTCCGCTCTCGTACGATAATACCCGAGTACGCCCGAATATTTCAGTAATAGTCTGACACTATCTCCCGCTCCGCCCAAGAGTGGGGAGTGTCATAAGATGATTTTCCCACCGAAAAAAAAAGAAAACAAAACCACCCATTTATGTGTAAAAATGTTTCTAAAGGTCCGAGCCATTTCGAAGGAGTAAGGAAAAGTTGCGAAATTGCTAATTATTTTTTTAGACAAAAGTTATAATCGCACGAAAAACTCAAATGATGATAATGTTGTTCATGAATCTATAATAAACATTTTTTTTTAAAACCTATTGACCTGGCCGTTACCGAGGAGTAGACTTCAGAAAGTCACTGTTTTATGGCACTGCTCGGGCGCAAACGCGTATACTAATGGGGTTAGTACTCTCATTTCATTGTTATGAAAAGGATTACTAGAGATTGTCCGATAAGAAAAACTGCCTGAACATTACTAGTTTGAACCTGTTTGAGCATAAACCTATACTTCAATTGAATAATAAAACAGAAATTCTCGTAAAAATGGCTTTACGACTCTAGATGACGTCTTTCTTTCGTTTTACAATCCAATACAGAGAATATACCCGCCACTTACATAGAAGAGAATTGTAAGGTTAATCCTAGGAGCTAATCTTGAAACCTTACCACCTTTATATTAGGAGAAGCCTTACAAACTATCAGACAGCGAGACGCGATGTGATGAGATGTTTTCCGATAGTGTCTCTATGCGACAATAATATCAAACGTTCGAGTCTGGAGTTCAAAGGTTTATTATGTAAGAAATTCGGATGAATTCTGGACGATAGAATTGTATTTTCCTTGTGATTTCAGACAATCTTACTTTGCAATTCATTTGCTCTCGCATCGGCACGGTAATGCCTTGAAAAATGAGATTAATTTCAAGAATGTTTTAAAGAATCAATTAGTATAGCGTTGTTTTTGAACAAGTATTCAATAGAAAGTATATATTATATTCTTTATTGTACACCACATAAACAAAAATCAAGACAAACATTATTTAACATAAGTGTACAATGGGCAATCTTATCGCACAGGGCAATTTCTTACTAACAACCTTTGGATGGACTGAAAGAAAATTATTAACCCATAAGCGATTAGACAAGCATGATTTTATTATCCAGAACGGGCAAAATTTCTCACTATCAGCTATAAAAAACTACTTACAAAGCTTGATAACTTGAAAACAACCGGCCCGATTGGACCCTAAGACATTCTGAGAGTGCAAAAACCAAATTTCTCTAGTGCTATCGCTTTAAAGAAATGCATCGCATTACCAAATACCCTAAAGAGTATAACTTATTGGGTGGCCAAATGTGCTAAAGTCAAGGAAACGTCCAAAACCAATTCCTACAGTAAAAATCAAGGTCCAAGGTCTTCAAGGGGACCACGCGATCATTCCACGTTGATCGATATCTCGTTCTCATTACTTCGTTACAAGAGCAAGGCTAACGTCCCACGCTAGTTTTTATTATAAATCTCAATGAAGCCATCATTAAATTGGAGTAAGTTCAAGACCTTAGCTTAGAGTCAAGGAGACTTCTGATTTGATTTGTGAATGTCATAGTTTGGGCGGTGATTCAGGTGGGTTACCACATCCACAATTTAATAAGTAGCCGAGAAGAAGTTTTTTTTTTACAGTGGGCAAAAATCATCTAATGACAACCCCCGCTCTTGGGTGGAGCGGGAGATAGTGTCAGACTCTTACTGACTAAAAACCCACCCCGTTCCTTCTAGCCTCTTCATACCGGGGCTCGAGCTTTCTTTCGGATAACCCTGGCCCCAGTAGGCTTCCACCCAGCTGGGCCCCTCCTGCTGCTGACAACTCCTTGAGGAGCCGAGAAGAAGTCAATCGTCAAATATGAATCGACTGGGCAGCGTTCGGGAAGCTGCGCTGTATCTTTTCATCCAACTTACTACAGTGCCTCAAGACGAAAGTCTATGACCAGTGCTTATTGCTAGTGATGACATATGGCACTGAGACATGGCCTCAGCAGACGGCCTAAAATCACCCAAAAGGCAACGAAAAGACTTTTAGTTTCCTTGCGTGATAGCATCAGGAATGAAGATATCCACAGGAGAACCAAAGTTACAGACATAGCCCGCAGAATCGCCCAACTTGAGTGGCAGTGGGCAAGGCACATTGCTCGCAAAATGGTTCGTCTTTTGGCTAAAATGATGATGAGCCGAGAATTGAGCTCGAAAATAGGGTACGAGAACGACTTTTTGTAATTTTTAAAATCTGTCTCTGATGACTGAGGATAGTATAGAGGAACTTGTTGCCAAATAATCATCTACTACAGGGTTCGATCTCCTAGCAATATGGTCTGTAGAACACATGTCTAAACATACCACGAGTATACTATTAGATTTAAGTAATATTAAATTCAAATATTAATTAATTTTTGTGTCGTGTTACATCTTGTATATTTTTTAAATTAAAATGCAATTCGTTAATTTCAGTTAATTTTATTTTATAACTAGCTTCTGCCAGCGACTTCGTACGCGGATCCTGTTGCTTATGCCAGCGACAACGGAGTCGTCAAAATCAAAGATCTGAAACGTCTGGTGTCGAATTCTAAGAGCCTGGAAAACAACGTGATGCGCGAGACGATTCGAGACGTTCCAGATCTCTCCCTTCCACTTACGCGCGTGACAGTGTGCACACACCTTGGTGCCATAGACAAAAATAAACAGAAAGCTCCGAACTGCTAAGCTATCGGGAGTTACATGTGTTATTGTGAGTCAACCATTAAAGATAGACATATGATGTCTTGGGATATTTTTTATATAATTTTAAGGAGAACATTTCCGTTGTACATTATTTCTGTGTAGCTTTAACCATTAAGGCTGCAAACGCGACGGAAGCTTAAAAAATGGAGTAATTTTTCTCGTTTCCCCAACATTTCCCTTCACTGCTCTGCTCCCATTGATCGTAGCGTGATGAAAAGTATACTATAACCTGCCCAGGAGTATGAAGAATGATTGTACCAAGTTTCGTTAAAATCCATCGCGTAGTTTTTGTTTCTATAAAGAACATACAGACAGACAGACAGACAGACAGACAAAAATTTTACTGTTCGCATTTTTGGCATCAGTATCGATCACTAATCACCCCCTGATAGTTATTTTGGAACTATA
Organism: Mythimna lalbum; assembly: GCA_949319445.1. NCBI lineage: Eukaryota > Metazoa > Arthropoda > Insecta > Lepidoptera > Noctuidae > Mythimna > Mythimna lalbum. The sequence goes on along the minus strand of OX439370.1, from coordinate 14,653,621 downwards.
TTTCATGTACAGAATTGACCTCTCTACAGATTTATTATAAGTATAGATATAGATGATTAATTTTATGTCATTTTATGATCATATGTTGACTGAAATATGTATATTTTTTTTAATGTCAAGAGTGAATAGGTTACTTCTAGACAAGCGTGCTCCATCATCATCATAACTTTCTATCAGGTGATGTAGAGGGCAAGCGCGAGCTTATCAATAACAAAAAAAAACACTTTTATCGCCAAGTCAACGACCCTCACAATCCGCACAACCATTACATAATGGTAAATATATCGACTAGTGTTGCTAGGTCTCCCGATTTGTGCGGGAAGTCTCGTTTTACAAGGGTCTGGTAATATGTCCTGATTAACCCTTGATCGACACGTTAAAGGTGTCGATTTTTTACTCACTTCCTTAGTGTGTTACGTCGTTAATTTCGATTGGTAAAACGTTGCCATATAAGTACGCTATAAATATATTGTGCTTTTATATTTCACCGCTTTTGTCTCATCATCATCATCATTTCAGCCGACAGAAGTGCACAATGATCGATCCTGTGCGTCCCGCATCCATCGGATTCCCGAAACCTTCACCAAGTCATCGGTCCACCTTGTAGGAGGCCTTTTGACGCTGCGTCTTCCAGTACGCGGTCGCCACTCCAGAACCTCGCGGCTTCAACGGCCATCTGTTCTGCGAGCAATGTGCCCTACACATTGACACTTAAAGTTGGCGATTCTTCGTGCTATGTCGGCAACCTTGGTTCTCCTGCGGATATCTTCATTTCTGATTCCTTTATTTCCGCTTTTGTCTATCACACTTTTATGCTTCTAGGTCTCCTACTTTTTTAATGAATTTTGAAAAGAAAACTTAGACTATTAGAGATGGAGAGCTAAAACTTTTAAATTTGGAAAATTGTGTGTGGAGTTTCTGACACGTTCTTCTCCTTAGAGATCTACGCTTTGGAACGTGCAATTCAGCTTCACTTTTTTTGACTGACCGACATTTTGACAATTCAAAAAATGCCTGTAATTGGTCTATTTGACATAAACGTTTGTGATTCTGATGAGGAAGCGGCGCCATTTAGTTTTGCTGCGCCCGTTACTCAGCAGGTTTCTTTTTTTGTGGCAATAGCCGCTATCCCGATTTCCATCTTTTATCCCGAATTTTCACTAACTGAACTTGGTAACACTGCTATGAACGAACGTAACCAAAAGTACAAATATAGAACTACCGTCATAAACAAGCATTTTCATTGATATTCCTGCTGTAAACTCGTTACATTTTGGTATCCTGAGCGTGACCGATCAGGCTTATTGAATTGCAGATGAAAGTGGCCCAGGTAACCGGAGACCAATGTTTATAAGTTCAATACTGGTTGGGATCGGAATGTAAATGTTTGTGTTTTTAGGCTTTTGAAGCACGCAAACGATAACCACGGTTACTGGAAGAAAATTGACTGATGTTCTTTGTGCATAATGTTCTGCTGTTTTTTCTTTTTACTGTTTTCAACCAAGGTATACCGATTTTTACCAAAACGAGTTTTTGAAAACCGAAAGGTTTATGTATTTTACACATTCTTGCTTTAGTTTAGGCGAAATGACAGTTTTTTTACGAGAATAGGACAACCCTGTTTTTTTACAGATATTGCTGTATCTTTAAACCAGAGTGGATCATCTTTTCTTTGCCACTCGTGCGTCCGTTGCAATAATTCCTTCCTCTCTAGATGGAGCGAGAAATGTCAGAAGAGAGTGTAGAAGGGCTATTAAAGGTTTACAAAAAAACTTACCTGTATAATCTTTAATTGCCCTTTGCGTTCTAGGGCCACGGTGACTTTTACGCATAAAACCCGGTTTCGAGCGACTACATCTGTTTTTTTTTTGTGGGTAAAAATCATCCAAATGACATCCCCCCACCCTTGGGCGGGGGGTGAAATAGTGTCATACTTTTACTGACTAAAAAACCCACCCCGTTTCTTCGTGCCTTTCATACCGGGGCTGAGCTACTTTCGGAGGTAACCTTGGCCCCAGTAGGCTTCGACCCAGCTGGGCCTCTGCTGTTGCTGACAACTCCTTGAGACGCGCGGGAACAGTGCGCGCCGTGGATTACTTGGGCTCGATCCGGACAGTTACCGGACGGCCGGACCGCGAGCTACCCATTGCTCAGCGACTACTTACATCTTAAATTATTGCTTTCATAAACATCGGCTCTTTTTTTTGTTGTTTCCCTTACGAGTATTCACGTATTCTCTCAACGAGTATAACACACTTCAAATTCAAACAACGTAGCCTCTCACAGAACCACAACAGCATCACCTTATCAACGCAAACTTGTTGAGAGTAATCTAAAGTACCTATGTATATTAACTCAGGGTCGGAGTAACTAATTACCCTTTTACGGGAATTAAAGGACAGACAGCTTGACGTGCTACTATGTACAGGACCCAATGGCCGTTAAGTTAGAACTATAGCGCGTTTCACATTTTTTTTATGGTGGGCAAAAATCAACCAATGACAAAACCATTTTGCAGCGACGGCGCCCACACCGGCGCCCCGTAAAGGGCCATGGACCGAACGATCCCCGCGTAGAGCCTCCGGCAGGTGGCGTCTGGACCCCTGACATGCACCAACCGGCACTGGGCTCGCGTGGTAGATTACGGCACATTTCCTCACCTAGAGAAGAGGCCTGAGTCCCAACAGTAGTAATATTAAAAGGCCGACTATGCTATGATATGTATTGATATTATTATCGGTAGATTCAGATGGCATTCACCTAAGTCTATTATGTTAATTAGGTCATTCGTAAGCCCATGTCGTAATGTTTTGTTTCAAGTTGCTACTAAAATTGTCAGTAGTTCGCATCAATAAGCTATTGTTGCAGCCAAAAAGATTTTGGTAGATACTCGTATTATTATTACTATTTAGTCTTAAATACTTTCAAAGCCAAGGACTTAGCTGTCAGGTCTTGAACATGAACACAAGTTACCATGAGGTGGGATCGTAGTCAAGCACTGGTTTATATCATTAAAAAAAAGTCAGTCTGACTCACTCAACGATTTATCAACGCCTAACCCAAACTCTTAGAACTGAAACGCTCTCTCTAGGAGAGGGAATAAACCGTAATCCACCACGCGGGCCCATTGCGGGTTGGTGGATGTCACATGTCTTCGAATTTTTGGTTCTAGGACATGCCGGTTTCCTCACGATGTTTTCCTTCACCGTTTTGAAAGCAGTGGTGATGAGATACATTACACAAAGTAATGCGCCGGGCTGGGTTTGAACCCGCGACCTACAACTCGTAAGTCGGGGCTGATACCACTCGGCCACCACTGCTCTCATCAATACAGCTCTTTTTATTATGACATGACATAAGCTTGCAGAGAAAACTAAAGTTATTTTAAGGACCTAGCTTCCGTGCGATGCCATAAAACAGGGACTTTTTGAATTAATGTTTAAAGATTAACTAAGAGTAAAATGCAAGTATTCGGAAAGATCAGAGAAAAAAGCCGGGTTTAAGATAAGATAGCACTTAGATCTTTACTTATCTAACAAAGTTTATGGATATAACTTTACTGTTTATCGGGGATTAATTCCGTATCGATAATCATATGATAACCATACTCTTATTGACCCATGCATGTTTTTCATAAACAAAACCGTTTTACTTTTTTTTAGAGGTTAGAAACCAAGGAACAGATGAAAGACCAAGGTTAGACTGGCCTTGTGGGCCCATTGTGGGCGCATTACACCCAGACACAAAACAAATGATTGTACTCATCACACAAACATTTGTCCTGGGTGGGAATCGAACCAACAACCGGAATAGCATTGAGGACCAATAACCACTAGACCAACAGGCCAGTCTATGGGGGAATCAGAATAAATGGGGAATTAAAGAAACCGTATTTGTATCTACATTAGGTCCAGTTATTTTCTAAATAACATACATTCAATGCGATCAAAGCTGACAACAGCAATGGACATATACCAGCTAATACAATTTTAATTGACCAATCGATACAGATAGAACATGCCGATTAGAACCATCAATTCTGTGAACATCGACAAAAGAAAACTGCCGATGTAATTATATTCAAATTAAAGTAGACACGTTTATGAGGTAGGTAATTAAACAAGTATCTTTTAATGATGGTCTAATGGAATGAGCTTGATAAGGTATTTTTGGAGGTAAACCTGTTTGCGCTGACGTTTAAGAGTGTCTTGGAATGTATCAGAGCCTTCTCTGGTGAGAAACCCAAGACACCAGATTTTTTCGGCCTCGGTAGGCGCGGGATTGCAGACGGCGAGCAATGGGTAGCTCGCTGTCCGACCGTCCGGTAATTGTCCGGACCGAGCCCAAGTCGTCGACGGCGGGCACTGTTCCGGCGCGTCTCAAGGAGTTTTCAGCAAAAGTAGGGACCTAGCTAGATTGAAGCCTACTAGGGCCAGGGTTAGCTCCGAAAGGCAGCCCAGCCGCGGTATGAAGGCACAAAGTAACGGGGTGAGTTTTTAGTCAGTAAAGATCTGACGCTATCTCCCGCTCCGCCCAAGAGCAGGGGATGTCATTAGATGATTTTCCCACAGGAAAAAAGTACACTAGGGGCGAGTTTTTGAATATTATATGTTCAGAACGTCTTAAACCCTACTTTAATGCCCAATTTTGACAGGTTTTCAGTGTTGTTCCCGCGCGCCTCAAGGAGTTGTCAGCAACAGGAGGGGCCCAGCTGGGTCGAAGCCTACTGGGGCCAGGGTTGTCCGAAAGGGAGCTCGTGCCCCGGTATGAAGGCTGGAAGGAAAGGGATGGGGTTTTTAGACAGTAAAAGTCTGACACTATCTCCCGCTCCACCCAAGAGCGGGTTTTGTCATAAGATGATTTTCCCCATCGAAAAAAAAAGGCTGTAGTAGTTTGAGAAATACTCAACTTCAAATGCTTAACCTTTCAAATAGTGTAATTAGAGATCTGATAGAAAGACAATGAGAGAGCGAACGCCGGTGTTCGCCCTATCTTAGGGCTTCTTCACACTTACCACAACACAACCACACCACGTGGTCGGGCGTATATTTCATATTGAAAATAATTAGGACTATTCAGACGTACCACATTTTGCAGTCCTTATCGACCGTGTGTTTGCATCCGACCACATCGCAACCACAACACAACCACCAGCGATATTGCGAACTAGTCCATCATCAGCCTTTTTAATGTTCCCACTGCTAGGACTCAGGCCTCCTCTCTCTAGGGGTGGGCCGTAATCCACCACGCAGGCCCAGTGCGTGTTGGTGGATGTCACATGTCTTCGAATTTTTGGTTCTAGGACATGCCGGTTTCCTCACGATGTTTTCCTTCACCGTTTTGAGAGCAGTGGTGATGAAATAAATTACACAAAGTAATGCGCCTGGCTGAGTTCGAACCTGCAACCTACAACTCGTAAGTCGGGGCCATTACCACTCGGCCACCACTGCTCTCTGCTAACTAGTGGCCGACCAGAATAGTCGGTACCACAACGCAACTACAAAAAGCTGCAGCGACACTATTCACACGTAACCACTGCTTGATAGCATTTTGTCGTTGCAACGTGGTGGTTATGGTACGTGTGCTGAAGCCCTTATACATATAATAAACAATTCTTAATTCATGAATCCCCAAGCGACACCCGGTGGCCGCGCATCTATTGTCTTACTATTGTGTCTCTAATTGACGGTATCTGAAGGGTTAAGATGCTCATCTTGTTTCTTATGGAAGGTAGTTAGATACTAAGCATTCTTTTGACTGGTAGGCAGATCATTAAGGGCACGCACCATTGATTCGCTGTAAGAGTAAAGTTCACGCTCTAAAAAACTTAATAGCCCTATTGTAGTCTTCAGACCTGTACGAAAGATGTTACACAAAATAGATAGGTACAGAAGTCAATCTACATACAAAGCGCGCTCGAGCAACGCACACATAGACACCACAAACGGATACGTTATCTCGGCTCAATTCAGCTCATTGTGAGCGCGTGTGCATCCGCTTGGAACATGCGTCTGTGAACTTTTTTGTAAAATATTTTTTTTTATTTTTATTATTGATAAGTTTGCGCTTGACCGCTATCTCAACTGATGGAAAGCGACGATGCGGTTGACGATGGACCGCGCTTACCCGGAAGAAACTTATTCACTCTCGACTTAAAGATACCCAGGTTGTAGCTAACAGGAAAGACAGACTCCATATTGTAACGAAAAAAGTTGATAACTGTTTAGTGGACGGTTTTTTTTTAATTCGGCGCCGACCCTAGCGCGATTTCTGAGCGTAGCTAGGTATGATAAGTAAAATACATACATGAGATTGACTTCTGTACCTATCTATTTTGTAGACGTTACCAGATAGACAGATTATTTTAATAGATGGAAGTTTTTTAATCTTATTTAAAGGTTTAGAGGTACATTAGTCATATTGATTGTAAAAAAGAATTATCGCGGTCCTGGAAAACAAAGCAACTGAAGGGACACGAGTGGGTTTTAGTCAGTAAAAGTCTGAGACTTCCTCTCACTCCACTCCGAGCGAGAGAAGTTATTTGACGACATCTCACATAAAAAAAAACATGTGCATCATATCATCTCTGATTCACATAAATGCGCAGGAGAATCTTTAGTAGGTATGCATGCATGCACATGGTGGACTTTGACGTCATGTATTAGTGTGGGTGGTTTAAACATGACGTAATTGTCAGTATGGTTTTTTAATATTATTATGATTTTCATTTGTTTATTTATCTCAGGACCCTGAGGTCCTGGACCTTTGGTTAGTACAAGGGGCCGAAGCCAACTCGCAGAGGCCCTTTAGGTTGTTATAATGAGACGTGATACCAACCGACGATTATCCCTGTACGCGCTATACTAGTGCACCCAAGGACAACCCCCGGTTTGAAAAACTATTGCGATACAATATGGAAAACAAAATAATAGGGCTATGGTTTTATTATGATTATTTTGTATTGTGCTTTTGAGTACAATATAGACCGATCTACACTGTTCTAACATAATATCTGTTAATACTGTAATATGGAAATATTGTAATAACAACCACGTTTTTTAAGAAGAGTAACCATGTAGTTTCTTGCCGCTTCTTCTCCGTTGGAAACGACCAATTTGGAACCGTGCACTAGCTTCTGACGTTTTATAAGTGCCCGTGTAGGCCTATGTAAAATAAAAAAAAATCATTTTTTTTTTAATTTGGTTTATTACATACGCAAAATGAGGGCTACAGAACAAGAGATTTTGGATTCGACACCTAAGCTGTACCGTAATTAGAGAGACAATAGAAAAACAATGAGAGAGCGAACGTTCGCTTGGGGTTTAATGAATTAATAAAATGTTATTGGCAGAATTGTCAGATTTTTTGTAATAGTAGGTAATACTCGTAGATGAGTTACAGGCGTCCGCCAGAATGGTCGGAGAAGGTAAAACAATTAGGAAAAATGGAAGACCATGAGGAGATCTTTTTCTGTGGGACAATACCGTTAAACCCAAAATGAAGGAAATATAAATAGAGAAGTATGAACGAAGATACCTTACATACCGATGCCAAATAAATCGGGATTAGAAATGACGATTTGCGATATCCTCACTTCTCATACCATAAAACGTGTCGTCAAATTTTCAAAAATGGCACAAAGCCTGCTCCATACTTTTGAAAATACAGTCCGTAAAGTTTCTTGGAATAATAAACACTTGCCTGATTGAGCCTTTGAGGAATAGAGACGTGATTTAGGTAAATTAGGAATTATAAAATACGAATTTTAGGTAAGCCTCAAGGTAGACCGATGACCTGGTGAGGGGGATGCGTGACGCACAGGACCGATCGTTGTCGCGACGCTTGTGGGAGACCTATGTCCAACAATGGACGTCCTTCGGCTGAAATGATGCGAATTTTAACCATCAAATTTTTGGTGTGGATCATGATTTATGGCTAGAATAAAGGTCCGGTCTGGGCGCGTCGGTTACCCTACATTTGATATGGAAACTAGACTTTATATATACTTGTAGAGCTACACTTTTTTTTTCTCGATGGGGAAAATCATCTTATGACAAACCCCGCTCTTGGGTGGAGCGGGAGATAGTGTCAGACTCTTACTGACTCAAAACCCCACCACGTTCCTTCTAGCCTTCATACCTGGGCTCGAGTTTCCTTTCGGATAACCCCGGCCCCAGTAGGCTTCGACCCAGCAGGGCCCCTACTATTGCTGACAACTCCTTGAGGCGCGCGGGTGTAGAGCTACACTTGATACACGCCCCGCGTTGTCGTTCTACGTACAAATACCTACGTTTGACCATATTGTTTTGTATTTTATTTTTCTATAAATTGTAATGTATCAGTTTGTTTTCCCATAATAAATAATTCAGGCGTGTTACACGTTTGCGTCGGTCTAATGCAATTCTAGCTCAATAACAGCCACTCGGGTCGACCTCCAAGATACCTATAAACACCATTGCCAAGCCAGACCTCGAAAAGCACGCAAAAGTCGTTATGGATATTCAGAAGCCAGAAAATTTAAAGGCGAGTCGAAATCTGGCGAATGCGCCGCTCGTGAGTTATTGCGAACTGCGCGCATGCATTTCATGTTCGTACGAAGCGCGCGAATGCGCCGTTCGCAAGTGGCTCGCGAGCGGTTTGTAATTGGGTAACACCATAACACCAGTCTTGCCAAGGATTATCGTGTTACCCAATTATTGGGTTGTGGAATTCTGATAGGCAGTCGTTCTATGTAAGATACTGATATCCAGCTACATACGGTTCCAGGGAGACAGGAAACGGCGTGCAGTGTTCCGCAGGGATCGGTACTGGAACCAGCCTTGCGGAACATCGGGTACGACTAAGGGGTTAAGTGCTGCGCGGCGACTTCCCTGACGGGGTCAGCGTGGTCAGCTACGTATCTACGGTTTTATTGGAAGTCGATACCAACATAGGCTATTGGGAAAAGGCTAAGTGTCTTTATTTATGTACTAGCTTCAGCCAGCTACTTTGCTCGCGTGAATGTAGGTTTATCCATACAAACTATGGACCCCCGTTTCATCCCTTTAGGAGGTGAATTTCGAAAAATCCGTTCTTAACGGATGTCTACACCCTATAAGGAACTTATCTGTCCTCCTGCCTAAGAAATATATCTAAATTTTAAGTTTGTAGGTGTTATAGTGTCTGATATTTCGTGATTAATCAATGAGTAGTATTTCGCTTTCATATTTACAGAAGATAGATTTATTACAGCAATCTAAAGATTTAATGAACCAACGCGACGTTATGTTTAAACTAGGTAGGTATGCTTATTTTATTGGTTTCGTTTAGTTGGATATTCTAGTCTAGATAATCATTTTCATTGATTAAATAAATTTTCTTCAATCCAAATCGAAATTTAGTGGCTATTATTATTTTCTACCAAGTTTATTTGCGTCAATTTGGCGGGAGATTTTTCAAGATGGCTGGGTAGATACCTAGGGTAAATACGCCAAATGTCGGCCTCCCCCCAATAGTCGGCCGTCTGCACATTTTCAGCTTGCATTCATTCAAAAGGTAATTAAGTGACAATTTTACCTCTCGAATTGCAACTTTAGTTCATACTCTATATGTACAAACCGTTAATATCCGATTAAGTCACTTGCTTTTCGCACACTGAGCATCAGCAGGGGTTGCGTCGTTGAAGCGTCAAGTTTACATTAAAAGTAGCTTACTTGTTGTGAATACTCACACTTCGGGGATTGATATTACAACGATAAGACATTTCTTTATTTTTGTTTTAAGCTTTATTATCACTAAAGGGTTATTTTTACTATATTTTGAGATAGTTTTTTCAGCGTTTTGCGTATATTTTTCAGGGCAAAATAGGAGGCCGCCTTTAGGATAACAGTTTTGACTTAAAACCGGATTCTCGGCCGTGGCCGACTTAAAATAAATGCAGTCTGTTTTATAAATTCCAATTGTACCAATTCCATTGGCTAAACAAGAGAATTTGCAAAGCTTCTAGATAAATAAATCTATTTTACGTTTAATCGCCAAATAACGGCCGGGGTGATATTAATCGAATCTCGAGAAATAAGGTACAAGAAATAGGGGCCGACATTAGAAATATTAAAGATCGTAATGTCGACCAGCCTCGAATTCGAGCGCCACTATACAGGCTGATGAAAAAATAGTTTTGTATTTTTTCATTGATTGGGTAGTGATTTTTTATTTGTTTATCAAACTTATTTAAAGAAGTTAAGTTTAAATGTAGGAGTTGACAGCATTGAAGATATATTATTTATTTCATTTTGATGTTTTAATTTGTTATAATTTTAGTACTTATCTAATATTGATGAGGGGAAATAAAAAAATATTTAACTATTAAAATCACATTAATAATATTGGTCACTGTCTTAATTTAAAACACCCTATACCCGGCCGACATTTGGAAAAAACGCGACCGACCATGGGCCGTGAATGGCCGACTTTAGGGTTTTTCTGTTCTCGGCGCATCTAAACCTTATTACTTTTTTCTTTTAGTAGAAATGTCGATCTTATGTCTATAAACATAAAATAGATTAGTCAAACTATCCAAAACCGCATCAGAAGCTCTCTTTCGTTGGAAACTGAAAGTGTTAGAGCGATCCGCAGGCAGAAAATCGCTAAGGGGGCCGACATTTGGCGTATTTACATAAGCGAACGATTTATCAGAAAAAAATATTTAGGTACGATTTGGTTACAGTGTTTTGGTATAACAGTTCCAATCAGTTATTTTATGTTTTTTTTTTATCTTATAAGTAATTATATTATTTAAGTAAATGAAGAGTTTATTAGGTATGTTGTATACATGTCAATCATAGATAGCTTGTAGGTACAATAAAGATTGTGTCAATACCATGATTATAAAAACTTAATTTTTATCACAATTACCAATTCTTTTGTTTTTTCGATTTACAAAATGATTAAAAAATCAAAAGTTCCGCCATTTTATAAAAAGAAAAGAATTTATCGTTCGTTTTAATTTAAATCTGTTTTAATGTTCCATTTTATCGTTTCGAAACTTCCAACCCACTTCGACGATTCTATAAAAACACCATAGACAGATTAGTATAAACAATGCAACCGCCATGCTATAAAACGAGGGATAACGCAACGGTTTAGAACCAAAACAATCTAAATTTGAATTTTAAAATTACGCAATTCCGGAACAATAGACTGTATGGTTTACAAAGTAAAGATCAAATTCCATTGTAGCCCTATCTTGTTCATGTTTTTTTTTTGGTGTTGTCACTTAAAAACACAATTTATGTCGATACTTTAGTGGCGATGGATAAACTTATTTCGAATAATTATGAACCTACCTATTTTGATCTCTATTCTAATTTTACCTCCAAAATACATCGGAATTCGGATCAGAACATTTTCATACGCGGTTCAAATTACTTCCTTGAACCATTTTTAATCTCGTAAACGGAGACTAACCTAATAAAATTTGGAAGAAACAACTATTTTTAGATTATTTTTTAATATTCAAAGATATAACAGAGCACCCTTGTTACTTTAAAGAATCAAGGAAATAATCATCGCCCATCGACGCCATTCAGAACAAAATCTCTCATGTTATCAATAAGGTATTCTGAAGTGCCCACAGCTACAACTAAACCTAAATAACCAACGTAATGTACAGTTTTTAAGAACCACCACGTTTTATCGCAAAAGACTGCCAAAGACAAGACATGAAGGTAGCTATGAGGGTTCATTATTCTCCAAATGGCAGACGCAAAGAAGAACTTACCAGATTTAAACATAATCTCTCGCCGAATAATATCGTATTGTACACAATAGTAATTCTCTAACAGATCTTGATAGATGTCTATGTACCTGTTCCAAGCTAATGACGATAACAACATCTGTCCCGAAAACAAACCAAGCACTTGCACTATCTTCTGGAAAGTCACTTTAGTTTTGTACGAAATTCCATTGTCGGCGTTATGTTCCTTTTCTATGTCTTCTGTTGAATTGATTTCTTTGAGCTGATGGTAAGGAAGCGTGCTCACTGGCGTGTTCCTATACCCTCGTCTCGGAGGGTTGTTTCTCAGGTACAAAGTTATCCCAACCATCAAAGCAATAACACCAAGCAAATCGCAGATCCCGTCGACCCAGTAACCCAAAGTTCCAACATCGGACCTCTCTCCTTTTATATGCTTTCTCTCTCTCGCTACATGGCCATCCAAATCATCCAGGAACATTCGAATTTGGAACAGAATTATGGCGACTCTCCTCGCCGCTAAGTTCGGGCACGTCAACAATTTCGCGCCAATAAGTGCAATGAAAACATGGAAGACGGATATCATGTTCGGTGTTATTAGTAGCATGTTCTCTGAAATTCCTAAGCCTATATCCACTAACGCGCACAAAGGCCCATAAATGTAGTGATTGACATGGTCTACCATTAGTGCTTTTACGGTAGGATGACACAACGGGTTTATGGTACAAGAAACCCATGTCACGTCTTCATAATTCGGCAGTTTCGTCCGTTCTTTCAATGTAGAACTTTCTTGCGTAACATTATTTTCTACGTCGAAAAAGTCTATTTTATAGTTCTGTATTCTCAGAAATAAAAACGTATCCATACAAATACAGTACAAAACAATGACTAGAAGTAATACGGTCAGTATTTTACTAGCTTGCGATGACGGCCACATCATTTTTGCAGTTTTTAGAAGAGGGATGCACGGTTCACGAAATGAGTCAAAACGCAGTATTTAGAAACAGCGTGGGTAACGCGAACCCACGCACGTATTATCAAAAAATAATCACAGTAACTTTAAGATAATATCTCAACAATCCCGCAATGAAATCGGCAGAACTTTGTACTAAAACCACTGTTTACACTTGTCATAGTAATCAAACCCTTTAGAAGCACACTTTTCAAAACACTTCAATCCCAAAGTATTGTTTTTCTCGGTAAAATCGATGCACACACAATAGTTCTCGTTTCTGTTATCAAAACAGTCCCGTTTTAAGAAGAAATTTGTTACCATAACAGTATTTGAGCACACTTGCTTTGCTAACAGTTCGTTTCATCAATGCATTTCGTGTTAATTTTTATCGTTGATCGGCAATACTGTCCGCGTTCCTTCGGAAAATGGCGCGACATGCGCACACAACCAGACGTTACGTTAGACTGAATGGCGGAGCGAAGCGAATGCGGGACCGGCGACCGGGCCGTGGGGTGGCCAGGCTCGGTTTACAAATTCCTTTGTAGGTATTGTTTTTTTTGGGTATCCATTAAGCAGATGAAAGCGACCGCTACGGTCGTTGATGCAATTTGCTATTTTATTTATGCAAATAACAATTGTTTGTCGGTTTAGGTTAGATTAGGTATGTGATGTAAGTAGATTTTAACAGTATGCTTTGGCACTAATAAACAGTAGATAGGTACTTAGGTAGTTAAAAAATCGTTTACATACTGGAATAATATCATTATCAAACCATGATTAAATGAATAATGTTTTTTTTTTTTATGACAAAACAATTCTTTTCGACGGTAAACAGATTCTTAATTATACTCACAGAAAAACTTCATATAAATAAATCAAGTTTGCTTAGATCAATTAGCATATTTGAATTTAAAAAATGATTATTGTTATTAATTTATACACAAAGAATAGAATAAACTTTATTGTACACGTTACTCTTTGGTGTACAATAACGTTTCAGTTTTAGTTTAGTTGTTACCTGTACACCAAAACAATAACAACACACATACCTAATTATAATAAAAGATACAAAACATAAAACAAATGGCCAAATAACGACGCAATTTTCCCACGATTACAGGAAAATCGTACAACCTAGCAACACTAAATTAATGCGGGAGAAGCACGGTCAATGTTTCCAAAGGACCGTAGCGCCGTTTCCCGCCAAAAGTTATGTCAAATGACAAAAGTGACGTTATTTATCGAGTTCATTCAAATATTTTTTTTACATTCGGCAATGACCTTTTTATTTAGTGACAGAAATATTTTTACTCATCGGAATTTCGGAAAATACGCAAGGGGATGTCTTCATGGGATGTAAATTATTCTGTTCTGATCTAGAACATGGTCTAACCGTGTGTCAAGTTTCACTTGACAAGATCGCTTGGGGTTTAATGAATTAAGGTGGGAATTCATCCAATGATTTCTCCCGCTCTGGGTGGAGCGAGAGGGCGTATCAGGCTTTTACTAACTAAAACCACACCAGTGTCCTTTCGGGTTTCCTTTTCAGAAAGTCCCCGTGGGCCTAACGGTTATCGGCTCTAGTGGGCCCCTACGATTTGCCGACCTCTCTTTGAGGAGCGCGTGATACTACCCGCTGTCGTCGGCATAGCCAGACGGCGAGCTACCCATTGCTCGCTGTCCGCAAGCCCGCGTCTACCGCTGGTGGCTGACTGAAGCACCAAAATAACTATTACCTCACACATAGGAATTAATCAATTGTAAAAGAGGTCGCACATGTGTGTAAATAAATAGCAGGAGACAGATTAACTAATTGCCACACCATGCTTTAAGATACCATTCGGTGTTTATGTAATAAAATATTTTTAACTAGCGGCTTCGCCCGCGTGATAGCAGAAAATTATCCTAAGGGAACATACTTCCGGGATAAAAAAGTATCCTATGTCCTATTCCAGGACATGGTCTATCCGTGTACCCAGTTTCATCAAAATTGGTTTTGCCATTTAGGCGTGAAGACGTAACAAACAAACTCACTTTCGCTTTTTAACCGACTTCGAAAAGGAGGAGGTAATATGTTCGGCTGAATGTATGTTTTTTTTTGTATGTATGTTCACCGATATTTCGGTCAATTGTGGACCGATTTTGAAATTTATTTTTTTTATTGAAAGGTTATGCTTCCAAGTTGGTCCCATAGAAATATTGTTATGATCTGATCATGAACTTCGAAGATATGGAACAGAACTCCTTATAGAATCATAGCAGAATTGTCGTAACAAGTAAAATTGCTTTGTTTATAAGTGTAGTCGATGACTGACTGAAAGAAAAGGGGGAGGGGGTAAATTCATGTAATGTATTGTACAATAATCAAGTAAAAGAACACACATTTGTACACATATTTTTTATCTGCAAGCTAAACAAAAACAACATAAACACGGCTCAAGTGTCAACCCGCACACCGAACAAAACAACAAAAAAACGTTCCGATAAAAAATGTTGTTGAATGTTTAGCATGTGATGTTTTATTTCTTTCTCATTCTTTCACCTACAGTCTGTGTAAGTTAGAGTAAGACAGGTATACTCTAGACAGGCAATATTTTGCATTAAATCCGACCCGATCCACGATATCTCCAGGAGTCTTCTACCAGACACGCGTTTTTTGACAGATATCTCCTGGAGATATAGTAACAGACGGGAGGTTATAGAAACACCGACTTCCGAAATTAAAGTTATTTTGTACTTTTTGAAGTTGGTTTAATTTTTTTTATAAAAAGTTTTTTTATAATATTAGTAAGGATTAAGGTTAGCGCTCTGTGGGGTCTGCTAGAATAGCACATTTTGACACAAGTGCAGAAAAATTGTCATTGCGACCGAGGCGGAATTCGCACGAGCCGTAGGCGAGGGTGTTATGGAACCGAGGGCTGCAGTGACAAAGCACGTGTGTCCAATGATTTTTACAAGCTTTTATTTAGTTTCACCTGTCCCGATGTTTGTCTGTCATCAAATCTTGCAAATTAAATTTGACTCAATTCCTGGTTACCGATTGAGCTGAAATTGTGCATGCATGTGTAAATCAAATGACAATGCAAAATTATTATGACATAGAGTTGCTCTGATGATGGAACCGGAAGGTGGCTATAGGAACTTGGTAGTTAAACGACACAACCCCATCGAGTTTGGGCTCGTATGATAGATACGTCTTGACGAGTATTTATTATATACTTAGAAATACCGAGCTATAAAAGCTTGCTATGAAGAAAATATTTTCATTAAAAGCTTATTTCAATACACTTACGAAAAAATTAATAAACGGGGGTTGACTGGCGACTCATGGGGGTCGAGCCCAGCCTGATACAATAAATGTAATAAAACTGTAGCCGGAGAGAGCACGCGCACTTTTCTGCACTATTGCGGAAAACAGTCTATTGCATGCCTAAAAGTGGTGGGATAAGAGCGGGATTTCGAGGTTTATAGTATTTGTTAGGGAAAATAAAAACAGTTAGGTACATGCTCAATAACACTCCTTTTTTGGGCAGTGGTGTAAAAATACACATAATGAAATTACCTGCCGGAGTCTGTGTCCTGATAGCTACAACCACGGAATAAAGAAAACTAGAGGAAGTGCCTCTTAGATATCGCCCGTGTGTCAACAGTAGACTAAATTCGCCTATTACATATTATATACTAGTGCAGGTGAATATGGCATCTATTTCAAAGGCACTAGCGTTCTGAATAGAATAAATTGGTTACAGCGCCATCTAGCGTTGAGTAGGCGAACTCGTTGTAAATTGGTTAAAACTTCTTTATTGTTCGTGTCATGTCAAATAATAACAACTTTCTTACGTTGTAATAAGACCTAATTTATGAAAGCAATAAGAATATGAATTGTAAAAGTTAAGTTTGTAATTCGTAGCTTCGTAGCCAATCATATTACTGTTTTTTATGTGTGTAATGTACAATTTGATACGCAAATGTGTGAGTTTGGCGACACTGGTTCCCGTGCTTAGCCACGTTAGGGGCATTTCTACCTATATTTTCTGTTCTGTGGCTACAACCTAATGCCTGCCATACACCATCCTACCTATCGTCCAATCGGTTTGACACTATATGTTTGATCCAATTTGTACCTCTACCATGAGTTTAAAGCAATACTATTCGTCGTTACTCGATATCGACGCCGTAACATTTTTGTATGGCTTGACCTATTCATAAATAGACAGGGCGATATTTTTAATGAAGGTAATTTTTAAATATAACCTACCTATATTAAAAAGTGGTGTAATTGATTCTGCTCGTTATTCTGATCAAACTATTTTCAGCCCCCCTAGCCAAGTTACAACCGTTTCGATTGCATCGAACGCTTCGAGTTGACCTTGCCGCCAATTCTTTTGTTCTGACCACGTGACTGAGCGTTGAGACGACGTCATTCCCGTACATTTGAGGCTTTCTACAAGCGTTAAATATTACAAGATTAGCAACTTGGCTGGGGGTACAGGTTTTGCGCATTTAACGTTACACGTTGTAGTTAAGTTACTCGGTTAATATAAAAAATACGACTCATTTATTGTAGGTACGTTTCAATTAGTCACCTGCTTGTCTTACTTTCTAATCAATTTTTAGATATTACATATAAAAATTACTGGGTTTATCGCCAGATGTTCCTGTTGATCCATATCATTAATCATGTTAAAAGGTTTATTAGTAAGTATAACTATTTATTTATTTATCAAACTTACACCATCTTTACAGGGAAACCCTAATGCGACAGTACAACCAAAAAACCCTAAAAAATACACATTTTTTTCCTAAACCTTAATTAATTATTAAAGCATATAACTGCTAGTGCTATTCTGTTAAATTCACTCAAAGTACAAACGAATAGGTCTGTCTTGACGTGTATGGGATTGAGAGTGCGAAGTGCGCGCGTCAGAGGCTACTCTTTGAGCAGGTTTGTTCTCGCCCTCGGCACCACCAGCAGTGGTGATTATACAGAGTACACTAATATTATAAAGCGGTAAAGTTTTATTTTTTTGTTTGTAGAAGGAATCCATAGAAATATAAACAAGCTTTTAATGATATTTTTTTCATAGTGCCAAGCTTTTATAGCTCTGTATACCTTTATAATTAACATACATCAAGACGAATCATACAAGCCCAAACTTGATGGGGTTGTGTCGTTTAACTACAAAGTTCCTATAGCCACCTTCCGGTTCCATCATGAGATCAGCTCCATGTCATAATAATTTTGCATTGTCATCTGATTTACACATGCATACGAAATATCAGCTCAATCGGTAACCGGAAGGAAGTGGGTCAAAAATTTACAAGATTTTATTATAGACAAACATCGGGACAGGTGAAACTAAATAAAAGCGTGTTAAAAACAGTAACGAAAAATTTGCATATCGGAACGTTTTTTTACTGTCGGGTATATAATTTCCCTATGAAAAGTTGGTTTTAAGGGGGGGGGGGCACACGCGCAACGGGCACGGGCTCCTGTAATCTGTAATATGGATCGAATGCGGTCGGCTCGCGAGCGGTGGGTAATTGGGTCACACCATAACACCACTACCTCTAGCCAAGTTGTTAATCTGAGAAAGCTTCAAATGTACGGGAATGACGCTCAGTCACGTGGTCAGAACAAAAGAATTGGCGGCAAGGTCAACTCAAAGCGTTCGACGCAAGCGAAACGGTTGTAACTTGGCTAGGGGAGTTGGATTGTGGCCGAAAAACTTATGAAAATGGAGATTATTTTGAATATTTTATTTGAAAACGTGCCTAAATTGACTTTTCTGTTTAAGGTACCGTGTAGTTAGGTTGCCAACTATACTGTTAAAAACAGTTTTATACTGTTTTTCACTACATTATACTTATTACTGTTGAACAAAAATACAATACAAAATACTGTTTTCAGAAAAAAAAAAATGAAACACTGGAGTTTTAGAACGAATCGAATGAGGTCCTCGTTTATTTTAATTTTAGTTATTCGAGTAATTGTTTTTTTGTGGTGAGGCATAATGAAGTTTTTAAAAAAGTCTGTAAATTAATAGGTGGTGCTCTGAATGCTCTGAAACTCTAAAAACTATGCATTTATAACATTTAACAAATAAAATACAGTAAATTTTTGGAAAATACTGTTTTTAATATTTTTCTCAGATAAAAAAAAAATACTTTCTTTCGCGCCGCCGCCGATCGCAGAGCGGGTTTCGTCAATGATGATTTTCCCCGTCGAGAAAAAAAGAAAAAAAAAACCCACGAGGACACGACGGTGCATCACTTACTGGACCTGGCAATACTATGTACCACATTTAGTTAACATAGCCGATAATGCTTAATTGCTTATGTAATAAAACAACACTGGAGAGATCTGAGCTCACTCTTATGAGTCAAGTGATAAAGTAGGTATTGTATTACGCATTACTAGTGAATTGCAATGAGTTGCATACGTGATAACCAATTTACCTAACGTCCACGAGGCAGAATGACTATATTTATTATTGTCTTCTTTATTGTACAACGCATAAACTAAATAAACTAGTGCGCCTCACCATCAACGATTGCATCACTGCTTACCATTAGGTAGGATTAGAGATGTGCCGTTGCCGGCAATCTGGGAATATTGCCACCAATATTCATACATCGGGCCATATTCCCGGGAATATTACCACTTCACGGCAATATTGCCGGCAACGGCACATCTCTAGGTGGGATCGCAGTCAAGCACTATTTTGTATTAATAAATTAAAAAAATACAGGAACATTATTAAAAAATAAGTGTACAATGGGCGGTCTTATTGCACAGGGCAGCCTTTGGATGGACTGAAAGAAAGGAGATAGATTTAGGGTTGTCAGTGTACTAACATCAGAAAAAATACAAAAAAAAAACTGTTATTACCCCAGAAAAGAATGAGAAAAAGAGGTTAGAATGGCATAGGCCACAAAGTAGGGCTATATCATACTTCAACTACCAATAGCAAACTTTCGACCTTTTTTTTACGGTGGGCAAAAATCATCTTATGACAACCGGAGCGGGAGATAGTGTCAGACTCTTACTGACTAAAAGCCCACCCCGTTCCTACTAGCCTCTTCATACCAGGGTTCGAGCTTCCTTTCGGATAACCCTGGCCCCAGTAGGCTTCGACCCATCTGGGTCCCTCCTGTGGCTGACAACTCCTTGAGGCGCGCAGGAACAGTGAAGTGTGCGTGGTCTGTTAGTTGGGTATGGGTTTATTGCCTGTAGTGGATTTAAAGGGTGTGAGACAAGCGGCGACCATCGTAGTACAAAGGTTTTTTGGGGTTCCGTACCAAAGAGTTAAACGGGACCCTATTACTAAGACTCCGCTATCCGTCCGTCTGTCACCTGGCCGTACCTCATGATTCGTGATACTCGTAGCTAGACAGTTAAAATTTTCTCAGATGATGAATTTCAATTGCTGCTTTAACAAACAATAATAAAAACAATAAAGAAAGAAAGAAAAGAAAGAAAGAAAAGAAAGAAAGAAAAGAAAGAAAGAAAAGAAAGAAAGAAAAGAAAGAAAAACCGTTTTTTCGAACCTCACACATATTAAAAATATAAATTAAAAAATAGGTACAATAAACACAGAAGAATTTGTGCAAGGTCAAAAAGGCACCTAACTCAGCATATGCTGCGATATCTATAAAAATAAATAACGCAGCGCTGGTATAAATCTTTTAATGGGGCTCCCACACAAACACAACAAACATGTTTATTTTGCCGTTTTTTGCTTTATATATATATTTTTTTTAGTTTATTCAGTAAATAAAATTTCTAATTATTTCCTCTTTCATT
This sequence comes from Mythimna lalbum, assembly GCA_949319445.1. Classification (NCBI taxonomy): domain Eukaryota; kingdom Metazoa; phylum Arthropoda; class Insecta; order Lepidoptera; family Noctuidae; genus Mythimna; species Mythimna lalbum. The sequence goes on along the minus strand of OX439370.1, from coordinate 14,633,128 downwards.
CAGTATACAAATTGAGACCGTTGGCATATAATAACGAGTAATTACCTACAGTTTGATATAGTAAAAAAAAAACACGATGTTGGGGAAACCAGTAAATCTCAATCATCGTGATACCATCATAACCTTTATTTACCAAGAATTAATTACTTTTTTCCTTAACCTTTTGAACGCCAATCACTTGTAAACAAGTTCGAGATTTTCGTGCCCTCAGCGCCGCTACTTGATTGGAAGTAATAATAGTATAAAATCAATTGACGACTTTTACAAGACGTTTTATTTTGTTTTTATGGAAAATTGGCCTGTTATAAGCCATGTTGTTTTATATTCAATAGAAACAAAAACGCCAGAAAATATTTGTGTATAAAATATTCGTGGAGCTGGAGGACACATCGCGTATTACATAGATGGGCGTCGAAAAGATTAAGGGTGCACTAGCCGTTGGCCCGAACTCGTGAAATGTATACTATCTCATCCAACGTCGCGACAGTCAGAAATGTTTTGATGAGCAATAGCTAACCTTGGTTCTCCTGCGGAGGAGCACCAAGAACCATAGACACCGCTCACGGATTCGTATTCGAACGAACGATTTGAAACGATGTTTTTCAATACACTTTCGGAGAGATTAATAATATAAGGGGTTGACCGGCGACTCCTAGGGGTTCTGAGCGGCAACCAGCCTGATACGACAAATACAAGAATTCGTGGTGGGGGTCAGCTTGCACACTTTTCTGCACTAGTGCGGAAAACACTAAATTGCGTATCTAGAAACGGTAGGGATAGGAGTCGGTTCTCGACTAAGCGTTTAGAAAAATAGGCAGGTAGTCCTCTGGCGTAGTCAATGAAAAAGATTAACTTTTATCAAAGTGACGTCAATGCCTTAAGGCGCGGTAAGCAGCAAATCTTTAGGTATTTCCGGAGGTGAAGCAGGGACGCGGCGCGCGGCGCGTAGCTCCGCCCACTACGACCCAGCTGACGGACGCTAGTATCGGCAAGAGTGTGGCTTTATTTCGGCGCGGCGCCGCGGCATCCGTATTCTGAATTCCGGGATTTTCAAAATAAATTTTGCTTTTTGATTAAAAAACCTGCGATACCGGGATCGATAAATTTAATGCTCTGTTAAATAAAATCATAATTTTACCTACAATTATATTAATCTACTTAGGTATGTATTACAAAAATCAATGCAACTTTTCGTTGTAATTTTGTAACTCCAGAACGGGCTTACCTATCCAAACCAAATGTTTAGGCTTTGTTTGGACTATTTAGCAGATGGTTTGTGTGAAGTTTGGTAGGGTAGAATAGGGTAGAGTAGGGTATAGTAAGGCGGATTAGGGAAGAGCGGAAGCGAAGCCGCGCGGGCAAAAGCTAGTATATTATTAAAATTTTTCCTACCTAGTTTTAGAGTACGATCAAAAAATGTTGTTTTCCTTATTATGAGGAGAAGGTTCTTACCAAAAAAAAAGATGTAAAGTAGGGTTGTGTAGGGTAGAGTAAGGTAGAGAAGGGCAGACTCAGAGTAGGGTAGAATAGAATAGAGTAAGATATAGTAGGGTGGAGTAGGGTAGATCGGGAGCGAAGCCGCGGGCAAAAGCTAGTCTATAATACAAAAATTAATCGCTAAATGTGTTGCTAAGCGCAAATTTCAAAAACAGCTCCACCGATTTCGCTAATTCTTATTTTGTTGCAGGGTAGTGTAGGTTCGAGTAGGGTAGAATAGGATATAGTAATAAAATCAAGAAAACAATTTATAATGATTTTACTATAACTTCACATAGGTAAACGTTACAAGAGGGAAATAGTGTACAGCGGCAGTTTCGAACAGTAATACCCTAATAATTATAATTTTCTATTTTACAATAACTTTGCCGGTCTCACGTATTTGTTACATTTCATCATAACTTAGCTGTTTGCTACAACACGGCATGTTTTCTTTATTAGGATGAGAATCAATTGCAGTAGAAAGGATTGTCGACGACCCTTCAAAAGTTAGGCGTCTCTTACGACACAGATAATTTTCTTTACTATCGTCACTTGAAGAAGAAAGAACTGTTGGTGATCCCTCAAAAGTCAGTCTTCTCTTACGACATGGATTATTTTCTTGAGGATCGAGCTTGGGCGATTCTTTTTCTCTAAGTGGCATTCCTCGAGCATGACGAGAATCTACTATTTCAGGCAAGAGCCAGTCCATGTAAAATGACAATAATTTTGATTTCATTTTCGTCTCCCAGAATACATCATCTTTTTCTATAATTTCTGTTTTGATCTTATGGGTTTCACCACTCCACACAGCAAACAAGCATTTCTTTTTACGTGTCACATGAAGCTGCCCCTGAACTTGATAAAACCAATTACTGTTTTTATTCAGTTTGATCACATCACTTCTTTTGTTGTATCTCCAAATCTGTATCTTGTTTTCCTTTATAGCATTTTCCAGACCGTTTTTGAAAGCCAATAGAGGACATTTGATTTCCACTATTGTATCTTGGCCTATCAAACCGTCTGGGGTGGCGCCAATAAACGGGTATTCATGGTCCACAAACAACCCACATGGATTAATTGTAACATTCTCTTGAATAGCGAGTTGCTGCAAAGCAAGTTGTTCATTATCCACGCCATGTGCAATTGCCATTACATTGCTGAGGTTGGATTTATATAAAATATTTTGCACTAATTTGGCTTTACTACTGCTTTCTCTTCTTTTCACCACCACTCCAAAATTAGACGCAGTTAGCATATTCTTTCTAAGATCTAACCAGTCACTGCTTTCTCTCTGATCTATAGTGGATTGTTGTATATTATCTTTGTCCAAAGTTATTTTTTTTAAATTTTCAAGAAATAGTTCTTTGGCTCTAACTAATTCATCTGATACCATGTCAGGAGTAGTACTTTGAGTACCATAATCATGTTGAACGACCATATTTTCTTTATTTCGTGTTCTATTCTTCCTATGAGGTTTTGCTTTGTTTGTTCTTCTTTTCTTCAATCGTCTTTCTTCGAACTTTTTCAACATACTTCTGGGGCTTTGCCCTAAAATTTTCTTATGAAGTGTATGTCTTGGATGAGGGTTATTGAATGACAAAATTGCAGCAGAACATCGTGCATGATAACCTCTTCGAAGTGAGAAATTTATCCTTTTGCCCCCCACCATCTTTGCCACTACACTATTAAAGCACTCTACTGCATTCGTATCTACATCCTCAAGCATACTTCTTGATTTAGATAAAACTGATTGAATAATCATCTTTATTCTAAACCAAAACATAGTGTTCTCTATTTCGATGTTGCTCTGTAAAGTTTTGTCTTTCGAACAGTAATAGTCTTTACATTTTTCATGATTACCGAAAGCATGGTAAATGGAATTTTGTACTTCGTTCCTAAAACTAGTTATTATTTCTGGTTTCTCCTTTTCCGATTTGTATTTTAGTATTGAGGCAATCACAACTTTACGAATAGTCATAATCTTGACTTCTGATAATAATTTTCTATATGCTAATGGATATTTAGCTTCTTTGGTGACAGCTCTCAATTTGTTGCACATATTACGTAGCAAGTGGTTTCTGCATTCTATCTTTTGAACGGTATGGTTTGGGTAAGGATTACGCGCTAGAATTTTCGCGTAGGTAGCAGAATCTCCGTCTGCAATTAACCTGCCATAAATAATGTTATACATCGCTATAGATGTCTCAAATCCTTGGCAAATAATTTCCGCTTCCATACCACTAGAAGATCCTGTATAATTTTTAAAACACTTATGTTCTGGAGTTGAAAGGTGCTTTTTCTCTGCTCGAGCACATACGAGACAGTATTTGTTTCTAATGCCTATAAATAGGACTTCACCAAATCTGCGACCCACAATTGCTGCGGCACCTGACAATGCCTTAGGAACGCGACGACCAAACACCATCGGCATATACGTCAACTATAGGAATACCATCGTTGCTCAATTTCCCTTCAGCTATAGCTGCATCACGCTCACGCATGGCGGCTATTTCCATAGATTCGTTTGCTGTTTCCTCCCATTTTTCATAAACGAAGTCTTGAATTTTTAAATAAGTAAATTCTGTAAAAATAGGTAAATCCATACACGCTGTGATTTCTTGAAACTGCGAATAGCCGACACCCGCAGAAATGATTCCAGTAACCGCAGCCAAATTAGCGTTGTATTGGTAGGTATGATTTTTCTTGAGAATCTGTTTCAACAAGGTATGGCTCATCTTCGGTGGTTTCTCTAAAAAAAAATGATAAATGAATTATCTTAGTAAAAGGCTGAACTGATGGTACGAAGGTAAACCATGTCATTATATGATACATACCCATAATTTCGTTCTTGTGTAGTTCCGGTATCTGTTGAGGTTGGATTAACTGCAGTAAGAGGTGTTAGTAATGTTGCAGAGTCCCTGGGTTCTCTGTAATATAACAAAAAGAATGTTACTATCGGATCAAACAGAATTTTCTAGTTGATATTTATTTCATTATTTTTTATATTATATACAAGGTACGATGTACCTTTTCCCGAAAGAACCGGGATATGAACATCCCGCTTCCCAAAACGAGTTACGAGATTTTACTGGACTATTCACTAGTTTCGATAGATATAACAAGAAACACATATTTTCTCAACTCGTACATAATTCAAAAGTATTCGTTGACCTCAAAAAACATAATAAAATATATATTTTTTAGACATCGATACATCATCATCATTACATCTGCAGAGTTCCGCTATCTAAATTGATTTATCGATGTATATTATATTATTTACCCACATTCTATTATATTATCACTAGCTTTTGCCCGCGCGGCTTCGCTCCCGCTCTTTCCTACTCCACCCTACTATACCCAACTCTACCCTACACCACCCTAATTTTTTTTCCATAAGAACTTTTTCCTCACAATAACAATTACAACAAAAAAAGAATTAGCGAAATCGGTTCAGGCGTTGTTGAGTTATGCGCTTACCAACACATTTTGCGATTCATTTTTTTATATTATAGATAGAAGTCAATCTACATACGAAGCACGCTCGAGCAACGCACACACAGACAACGCACACACAGACACCGCTCACAGACACCGCTCACAGACACCGCTCACAGACACGATGTCTCAGCTCATGCCGCAACGCGCGGTCGTGTGCGCGATCGCCGAGCGTAGGTATAAAAAGTGAAGTACTTACAATAAATGAGATTGACTTCTGTACCTATCTATTTCGTGCCAGTACTCTTTAGGTAGGTAAAAAATTGAATTTGCATACTATTCTAGGCAAATAATTTGATTCTATTCAAAAATCGACAACTTTTGTAAGTATCGAAAAATCCAGTGATTCTGTTGCAACAGAATCACTGGATTTTTCGACACTTACACACTTACTTTTGTACAACAGTGTACATTATGATCACAATATGCAAGTGCTTATCCGATCTCTGATAAAACCCAGACAATTATTTAGGAAGTTAGTAGGTACCTACCTACCTAACTTTATAAATCTGTTTTGGAATTTATTACTTTAGTTTTGGTCTATTTCTCTGTACCTACCTACTGTAGCGCAGCCGTAGCGGCAAGCGAACATAGTGATATCAATCATAATATTATTGTGTTTACCTATGTCCCTACTTATTACGTTCAATCTAGAGATAAACTATATGTTTCAGATTTTGAGAAAATATAACCACTTAGCACCATGATAATAATTTGTAGGTAATTCATAGAATACGGTAAATGGTGATGAATTTATATGTACTTACACACGTCAACACATTCCAGTATAAGCTAATCTCGCGTTGTATAGGCTTGTCGTACAATCAGAGGTCAGCTTATACTGGAAATGTCTAGTTTGAAAGTGCCGCTTTGAGTACATAACTAAATACATAATTATAGTAATTCAATTTTTTTATACTTACTCAGAAGCAGTATTTTTTTTCCGTTGATTTCTCCGTTTTCTTGTACAAATACGTCGTAGCACTTTATTTCTCTTATTTCCCATTATTTTGTTCTTTATTGTTATTATCACACACAACACAGAATCTAAACAAAACAAAGTATCCAACACAAAAACCTTATAAAAGTAATAACCTAAAAAGTGTAAATTTCACGAAATAATTTATTTTCATAAACGAATTTACGTAATACTGGAGCGTCGCATGTGTAACGTGACCTATCTCCACAAGAGTTAGCTGCAGACTGGGCGTGTCGCTACGAAGCGCGCGACAGTAGTGCATCGCAGTAAACAAATAAGGTTGAAAATGGCTATGCGTTTGATTTTAGTTGAATCTCGTGTCCGCTAATATGAAGGATATTTGGCAGTTTTTTAATATTTAAATTAAAATTACAACGATATGTTTAAATATTTTTACATATGTCTTTAGTTACTTAAATTTCCATTTTGATAGTTACAAAAAAAGTAATAGTCATCACTCAAAATATTGAGCATTTCGAGACGAAAAATTATTTTCGTGTACTTTTATGCGATTTTTTTTTCAGAATTGTGGATGATTTTTTAGCAAATGTTTTTGCATAAGTCTTTTACTTATACATTAGACTATATACTGTATTTTTTTTAAGCTTGTACTATGTACCGATACGGCTAACTTTGCAACGAAAAAGATGACGTTTTTACGATGGCCCTGTATGGGTAGCGCCTTAACTGAGACATTGCTTCAAACGGTCATTAGTTTAACTACCGACTTACTTTGAATAATTATTCAGGGAAACGTTTCTGCTTACGAATATGTATAAATAACTTAATTTTTAACCGACTTCTAAAAAAGGAGGAGGTTCTCAATTCGGATGTTTGTTTTTTTTTTTATGTTTGCTCGCGCATAACTTCGTCGGCCAACCGATTAGAAAAAATATTTTTTTGTTGGAAAGGGTACTTTCCAACTGGTCCAATATGTTCCAATATGTACTTCCCAAATGGTCCCATAGTCACCAAGTTGGGATCTGATGATGGAATCTTGGCGAAATCGAGGGAACTCCTTAAATTCAATTAATTTTTTTGTAAAGTCGGTTTCTTTTTATATACAAAGATTTTTATAATACAAACTTGTGCTTGACTACGATCCAACCTGATGGTAAGCAGTGATGCAATCGGTGATGGTGAGGCGCACTAGTCTATTAAGAGTTTAAGAGCCTATTCTATTTAGCCTTGAAGACACCTAAATTCATCATCATCTTCCTGCCCTTGTCCCGTTTTATTTGGGGTCGGCGCTACACGTTTTTTACTTCCATTCTGTCCTGTCACTCGTCATGCTATCACTAACTCCCTTTTCTTTTATATCACTTCTCACACAATCCATCCATCTTTTCTTTGGCCTTCCTCTCCCCCTCCATCCATCCACATGTAAACTCATAACTTTTTTAGCAACATGCGTTTCGTCCCTCCTTTTCACATGACCATACCAAGACAAACGATTTCCTTTCTGCTTTTCAGTCACTGGCGCCACTTTCAAACTTCCCCTAATATGCTCATTTCAACACCTAAATTAATTTTCCTAAAAAATATAGGCTCCATGACGTGACGATTTAAAACCGTTTTTGGAGGTAGGGGGAACGGAGTGTAGTCGCACAAACCTCAGTTTAAAAGGGAGGATCCTCCGACCAGAGGTGTGTTATGTCTGGTGGGCAACTGTCCAGCAGATGATTTCGGGCTGTGCCCAAGAAATTAAAGAATAATTATACCAAGTTTCATCGTAGTTCCAACCGCTAGTTTTTGCGTGATGCCTGAACAAACAGGCAGACGGACAAAAATTTTTTTAATCACATTTCTGGGTTAGGTGTCGATCTAGTAATACCCCCTGCCATTTATTGTTTTTGATATTTTCAATGTACAGAATTTTCACTTCTACAGATTTACTATAAGTATATAGATAAATTACACCCAGACACTGAACAAATGATTATGCTCATCCACGGAATAAAGAAAAGTAGAGGAAGTGCCTCTTAGATATCGCGCGTTTGTCAACATCAAACGAGATTCGCCTATTACATGTGCAGGTGAATATGGCATCTATTTCAAAGGAACTAGCGTTCTGAATAGAATAAATTGGTTACAGCGCCATCTAGCGTTGAGAAGCCGAACTCGTTGTAAATTGGTTAAAACTTCTTTATTGTTTGTGTCATGTCAAATAATAACAACTGTCTTACGTCGTAATAAGACCTAATTTATGAAAGCAATAAGAATATGATTTGTAAGTTAAGTTTCTAATTCGTAGCTTCGAAGCCAATCATATTACTGTTTTTTATGTGTGTAATGTACAATTTGATACGCAAATGTGTGAGTTTGGCGACACTGGTTCCCGTGCTTAGCCACGTTAGGGGCACTTCTACCTATATTTTCTGTTCTGTGTGCTCATCACACAAACATTAGTCCTGGGGACCCAGGACAAATGTTTCAAATGTAGACGCCTAGACGGCATAGCAGTCAGTGCCACTAACCACTAGACCAACAGGCCAGTCAATCAAGTTGAGTATTATAACAATAAAGTAATTAACATCGGGCACGTGTTTCCCAATTCGTTTGTGATTAATTTTAAATTGAAATTAATACTTTTCTTATCGCATGGCACCGTGCAACGGCGACGAGGAAAAGGAGGCGCCTAAAATACTATACTAGCAAGATTTTGAGCAGCTGTGTAACATTGCTCATGGTAATTTAGTAGGAGATTTATTAACCCTTCAGATACCGTCAATTAGAGACAATAGTAAGACAATAGATGCGCGGCCACCGGTGGTCGCTTGGGGATTCATGAATTAAAGTAAAAATACGACAGAAAGAACAACTCGAGAAACCTAGGTTTGACTAAGGCCAGATAAACCTCCTATATTTGTTGACATTCTTAATTCATTAAACCCCAAAGGAACGCCGGCGTTCGCGCACCCATTGTCTTTCTATATTGTCTCTAATTATCACGATTGAAGAGCAAAAAATGCAAATAAAGACCAAGCCGTCTTGAATCGTCTTGAAAGGCGGGTTATAGATCGCGAGTTCAAACTCAGCCAGGCGCATTACTTTGTGTAATTTATTTCATCACCACTGCTCTCAAAACGGTGAAGGAAAACATCGTGAGGAAACCGGCATGTCCTAGAACCAAAAATTCGAAGACATGTGACCTGCACAAACTCGCACTGGGCCCGCGTGGTGGATGACGGCCCATTCCCTCTTCTAGAGTCCTAACAGTAGGAACATTATAAGGCGGACTATGCTATGCGTCTTGAATCGACATGTATCGTGATCCTTTACGTAATCTAGTAATGAAAGGCAATTTATTGTTTGTTTTTCGGGTAGGTACCGACGCAGAGATATTAGGAAAAGGTCAATGTACTTTCTTCCACGGTTACCTGGCGCCTTGCATAGTGGCTGTGTACTGGATTGTCCTATATTTCGATATTTAAGCCAACTACATTCTCCTGTAAATATTGTCTACTAACATAGTTGTTCAGTTTTTGTATTACTAACATCTATGTCTTTTTTTTTTGGATTTGTTTACTTACATAGTTTTGTAAGTTATTATGATACTAACAAATTTATTATGAAAGTTTATCACTACATAGTATAAAACAAAGTCGCTTTTTCTGTCCCTATATCCCTATGTGCGCTTTTTGATGCGGTTTTTTTTTTTAATAGATAGAGTGATTCAAGAGGAAAGTTTATATGTAAGTATAATATTACACCCGAGCGATGCCGGGGCGGGTCGCTAGTAAATAAATAAAGCGCGTAATTTGCGTAAATACTCACCGTACGTAGAAGTGTTTCTAGTAAAATTTACACAAGAAAAAGAAGAACAGATTGAACATCTACACTATAATAAAATAAAACCTTTTTATAAAAAAAAATAACCAACTTCACTAAAACTATTGAATTGAATTTGAGGAGTTCCCTCGATTTCGCCACAATTCCATCAACAGATCCCAACTTGGTGACTATAGGACCATTTGGGAAACATCCCTTTCTACTCGTAATAAAACAAGAATTTTTCAAATCGGTTAGCAAGCGACGAAGTTATGATTGGATGTAAAAATTGAAACATCCGAATTGAGAACCTTTTTTAGAAGTAAATTTGAAGTTAATTAGAAGTCGGTTAAAAATTATAAAGAAGTAGTTTATTTTCTTTTCATTTTATTTGTAGGAGCGGGTAGTAAAAGTGAAGTACTGGTCCGATTGCTAAAATGTTTTCACCAATAGAAAGCTGCTTTATGCCTGATTGACATAGGTTATATTTCATGTACGTGAGCCAAGGCTATAAGTAATATTAAAAATATTAGAACACTCACCTGAGGAACTTGCGTAGACTTCCCGCAGCCCGTCTCCCCAATCAGCACCAACGTTTGATACCGTTCCAACAGGTACAGGATATGATTACGGTATTGAAACACTGGTAGCCTCTGGCGCTGAGCGTCCAACGGTAGGTGATGGTAACGGTTATAAACGAACAATGTCCGGGAATCACTGTCTGCGGTCAATGCGGAGTCTACGTTAGGGTTTACCAGTGTTTCAATAATGCCATCTTTGTTTCTTGTTGGGTAGAGAGATTCTTCTTCTCCTGTAAAGAATAATTTATTTATTTATGTACTCACAAACACTTAAAATGGAAAAGAACAAATAAGGTCAAAAGAGGACCTGCTTATTTTAACAAAATTTCTTCCAGCAGAACACCATTTGCGCTGTCATTGTCTTTCTATTAATATACTTTATTTCGGATATAGAATGGTATCATAATTGGTACACTTTCTAAACACACATGAAGGCATTTTTTTATTTAATTCCATAGCAGCGTGCAGCGTTTGACTAGATCTGATGCGTGACGCCTAAAGGCAAGGATTCCAATTAGGATCCTTTTGATTCTTCACGAGTACTCATAGCAATCTGTTTATTTAAATATCAATGGTCCCCAATTAATTCATTAAACTCCAAGTGAATGCCGTTGCGCACCTATTGTCTTTCTATTGTGTCTCTAATTAACATGGTTATTTCATGAATCCCCAAGCGACACCCGGTGGCCACGCATCTATTGTCTTACTATTGTGTCTCTAATTGACGGTATCTGAAGGGTTAATAAATATTTAACCATAATTCATATATTATAATTCATAAATTTATATATTTTTCTATTGTGTCTCTAATTTACGATATTGTAAAGGTCAGCCTAAAGGTTAAATTAACAAAGAAATTAAGTATTTCATAAATAAGACACTGTCAGTTTATGTTTGGCACTGAATGTTTTATTTACACACAGAAGAAAATGGTTGAAACTGAGGCTGCGCAAGTGAGCGTACGTGACCCACCGCCGCGCCATTCCTGTGATGACTACCACTCCACGATTCTGAATTAAGTGTGCTCCATTGGTGTAATTGATGCAAGGTGGTCCGATGCGAGAATAAACAAATAAAAAATAAATAAAAAAATAACCTAATAATACATTGGTAAAGCCATTTGTGCGAATAAAAAAAAATTGCATTAGTCTTTGAATAGGGTGTAACATTGCGCAAATCAAAATACCGGTAGTAAAAAGGTTTTTGAGTACTTATCATTTGATTTAAGCAACTTGGAATCCAATCTAGACCAAAAAAAACAAAAAGAATGGAGGATATAAACCACGCCTAAAGCATTTCAGTAGCTATTCAGACATTGCGGTAAGAAATATAACATAAAATATATGGTGTAGTATAGTAACCCTAAAGAAAATTTGAAATACCTGGTTTGATGAACCTCGGTCTTTGGCCCAACATGTTTAAATTTGATACACAACACTATTCACACAATTTCATCAGTATTAGTTACGTATTTACACAGTTCTTTTATTTATTTACATCAACGAAACTCATGGGGTGCGCACTGTAGTAATAATTCATCGATTTACTGTGTTCCAGGTACTGACTCTAAATTGTTTTGAATCATTAAAAAATCGTTTATCTCTGTCTGACTTTGGTAAAATAGCAGGGTAGCTGAAACGGCATGCATGCATCTGCATCAAAAGTTTGCCTGAGCGGAACGCGCCACGAACAGAAAATCAATAAATGACAGTGACAAAAAAAGTTTTGTTCAGAAATCATTTGAGTTCAAATCTATACTAATATTATAAATGGGAAAGTGTGTGTCTGTTGGTCCGTCTTTCACGGCAAAATGGAGTGGCGAATTGACGTGTTTTTTAAGTGGAGATAGTTGAAGAGATGGAGAGTGACATAGGCTACTTTTTGTCTCTTTCTAACCCCCCACTTCCCAGAGAACCGTGTTACCCCGAATTTAACCCTTCAGATACCGTCAATTAGAGACACAATAGTAAGACAATAGATGCGCGGCCACCGGTGGTCGCTTGGGGATTCATGAAATAACGCGAGCGAAGCCTCGGTCAAAAGCTAGTATTTCATAAATAAAATACTGTTAGTTTATGTTTGGCACTGAATGGCTTACTTATACAAACAAAATAAAATGGTTGAAACTGAGGCTGTATGCTAATCTATCTATCAATACAATAAAGTCATTTGTGATGAATAAAAAAATATTATAGTCTTTGTATAGGGTGTAACATTGCGCAAAGCAAAATACCGGTAGTAATAATGTTTTTGTTGAGTAGCTATCATTTGATGTAAGCAACTTGGAATCCAATCTAGACTAAAGAAACTAAAAGAATGGGGGACACAAACCACGCCTAAAGCATTTCAGTAGCTATTCAGACATTGCGGTAAGAAATATAAACATAAAATATAAGGTGTAGTATAGTAACCTTATAGAAAATTTGAAATACCTAGTTTGATGAACCTCGGTCTTTGGCCCAACATGTTTGAATTTGATACACAACACTATTCACACAATTTTATCAGCATTAGTTACGTATTTACAGTTCTTTTATTTATTTACATCATCGAAACTCATGGAGTGCGCACCGTAAGTAATAATTCATCTGAGTTTATCGATTTACTGCGTTTCAGGTACTGACTATAAATGGTTTTGAAACATTAAAAATATGTCTGTCTCTGTCTGACTTATGTATAAAAGCAGGATAGATGAAACGGCATACATCAAAAGTTTGTCGGAACGGAACGCGCCACGAACAGAAAATCAATAAATGACAGTGACAAAGAAAGTTGCGTTCAGAAATCATTTGAGTTCAAATATTTCATAAATAAAACACTGTCTGTCAGTTTATGTCTGGCACTGAATGGCTTATGTATATGTCGCAGCTATTTGGTTAAATTAGCCATTCAATTGGAAGCTTAGCGCGTTCGTTAAACGCCGGCATCCAATGAAATGGCTAAAGAACAACTAGCCATGTCGTTGACCGCAACGTTTAACAAAATGGCTGAACGTTGTGTAGTCATTTAGTTTAGTGGGGTGACCATGAGTTTATAAATGATATAAAACTACTTTTTAGTAATAGTGTCCACCAAGTAATAGTGGGATATTATTTAATCAATAAATAGCGGAACTCAATTAGAATCATTTGCCTGAGTCTTGATCAGTAATTTCAAAAGGGCTAACTTTCAATACGCCAAGCTGTTAAACGTTGAGTGATTTTAGTTCAAACTACTATCGGCCTAGGCATCCAATTGATGGCTAATTTAACCAGATGGCTGCGATATACAAACAACAAAATAAAATGGTTGAAACTGAGGCTGTATGCTAATCTATCAATCAAAACAATACAATTGTGATGAATAAAAAAATGCTATATTGTTTGGATAGTGTGTAAAGCAAAATACCGGTAGTAAAAAGGTTTTTGTAGAGTACCTATTATTTGATATAAGCAGCTTGGAATCCTATCTAGACCAGAGAAACTAAAAGAATGGAGGATACAAACCACGCCTAAAGCATTTCAGTAGCTATTCAGACATTGCGTTAAGAAATATAAACATAAAATACATGGTGTAGTATAGTAACCTTATAGAAAATTCGAAATACCTGGTTTGATGAACCTCGGTCTTTGGCCCAACATGTTTGAATTTGATACACAACACTATTCACGCAACTGTTTCAGTATTTGTAACGTATTTACACAGTTCTTTTATTTATTTACATCATCGGAATTCATGGAGTGCGCACCGAAGTAATAACTCATCTGAGTTCATCGATTTACTGTGTTTCAGCTACTGACTATAAATTGTTTTGAAACATTAAAAATGCGTCTTTCTCTGTCTGACTTATGTATAGAAGCAGGGTAGCTGAAACGGCATGCATCAAAAGTTTGTCGGAACGGAACGCGCCACGAACAGAAAATCAATAAATGACAGTGACAAAAAAAGTTTCGTTCAGAAATCATTTGCGTTCAAATCTATACTAATATTATAAATGGAAAAGTGTGTGTCTGTTGATCCGTCTTTCACAGCAAAATGGAGTGGCGAATTGACGTGATTTTTTAGAGATAATTGAAGAGATGGAGAGTGGCATAGGCTACTTTTTGTCTCTTTCTAACCCCCCACTTCCCAGAGAACCGTGTTACCCCGAACGTAACGCGAGCGAAGCCGCGGGCAAAAGCTAGTATTTCATAAATAAAATACTGTCAGTTTATGTTTGGCACTGAATGGCTTATTTATATAAACAACAAAATAAAATAGTTGAAACTGAGGCTGTATGCTAATCTATCAATACAACACATTTGCAAAGCCATTTATGGTGAATAAAAAAAATACTATAGTCTTTGTATAGGGTGTAACTCCGTGTAACATTGCGCAAATCAAAATACCGGTAGTTAAAATGGTTTCTGTTGAGTACTATCATTTGATGTAAGCAACTTCGAATCCAATCTAGACCAAAAAAACTAAAACAATGGCGGATATAAACCACGCCTAAAGCATTTCAATAGTTATTCAGACATCATTGCGGTAAGAAATATAAACAATATTATACAGGGTTATTTGTAAAACACTAATCGTTCGTCTTGAACTCATGAACATACCATGTGAAAAGGAAGGACGAAACGCATGTTGCTAAAAAAGTTACGAGTTTACATGTGGATGGATGCAGGGGTAGACGGAGGCCAAAGAAAAGATGGATGGATTGTGTGAGAAGTGATACGAATGAAAAGGGAGTTAGTGATAGCGTGACGAGTGACAGGACAGAATGGAAGAAAAAAACGTGTTGCGCCGACCCCAAATAAAACCGGACAAGGGCAGGAAGAAGATGATGATGATGATGATTTGTAAGCACTAACAACCTTGCAGGACTGTATTACTAACATCATGATTGAACATCACCTTTGGTCTATGACTTTTATCAAAACATAATACATTTACCAAACATAAAACTTCAAGATATCCTTGTTCTATTTAATACATTTCAACTCTGTATTTCGCTATACCTACCTACGTCTGTATGATGGCATCAAGCACCTCTGCCGTCCGATCCCCGATGCCCTCCAGCTATTGTACTATCGCTTGCTTCGAATTAAATTTTTTATTTTTATATGAAAATCTGATGAACTAAATATGATAAATTTTTAAAAGTCTTAGAACAAAAGTTGATGTTTATGATGTTAGTAACATAGTCCTAAGAGGTTGCCGGTGTTTCACAAATAACCCTGTATATGGTGTAGTATAGATAGAAAATTTGAAATACCTGGTTTGCTGAACCTCGGTCTTTGGCCCAACATGTTTGAATTTGATACACAACACTATTGACACAACAGTTTCAATATTTGTAACGTATTTACACAGTTCTTTTATTTATTTACATCATCGGAACTCATGGAGTGCGCACCGCAAGTAATAATTCATCTGAGTTCATCGATTGACTGTGTTTCAGCTACTGACTATAAATTGTTTTGAAACATTAAAAATACGTCTGTCTCTGTCTGACTTATGTAAAATAGCAGGGTAGCTGAAATAGCATGCATCAAAAGTTTGTTTGAACCTTTGGTTTGAAACTTGGTTTGAAACTTGGTTTGATGAACGGATTAGCCACGAACAGAAAATCAATAGAGTGGCACATAAAGTTGCGTTCAGAATCATTTGAGTTCAATAATATTTTCATCTGAAAACCATAACTTGTTTTTTTTTTTTATTTAGAAATAATTAACCATTACAGATTTAAAAAAAAACTTAAGGTGAATGCTCCAACCAGCCCGCGAAATTCAAATTTTCTTACGTTTTTTGCAATTTGCAGGCCAGTGACATGTTGTAACTTTACCAAAAATGATTCGCGGCAATAACAAGTATAATTTTTAACCGACTTCGAAAAGGAGGAGGTTCTATGTTCGGCTGAATGTATGTTTTTTTTTTTGTATGTATGTTCACCGATATCTCGGTCGTGTGGCGTCGAAAAACTCCGCATCGCTGTCTACTGGTAATGTATCTAAAAGACTGGCGGCACTGCCACAATATCAATGCTTATCCCAAGGATCTTATAGTCTTACGGATGAGCTTCCTTTGTCCAAGGCCAGCCTTTAGGTCACGAAAAATTTCAACAAGGAGTTCTAAAAATACTACTCGGAACCCACGATCCGAGAGTTTCAACTCCAAACGGCTCGAAAATATACCTACCTACCAACAAGGTTATTAACCCTTCAGATACCGTCAATTAGAGACACAATAGTAAGACAATAGATGCGCGGCCACCGGTGGTCGCTTGGGGATTCATGAATTAAGTGTATTTCCGCTGCTTTTGAGGTTCTTTGCAGCCGCTGCGCCAGCACCAGCACAGCACAACGAGCTAGAAAGAAGAGATGGCGCAAGAGTATCGACACAAGTAGCGTACCACACTAAAAGCCTACCTACCTTACATGGAATTGAAGACATGCCGTCCGATTTCTTGCCATCGTAGCGTGCTAGGTCACAAGGTTCCAATAGGGCCCGAACGCCGACAGTGACAAGGGCGCGTCGGATGATGTCGTCGATATTTGCTTGCCGCGCTATGCGACCCGCACTTCGACTGCATGACAGACCGTGGTGTCCGTGGCTGTTGACCACTTTGCCGCAGTGGCAGCGATGAGGAGAGCAAAAGGGAGCGCTTAAACGTAGCGAAGCAGCGAGACGAAAGGTAGTATCGTTGAACAAGGTGCCTATGTTCGACGACGGTAGTGCATGAAGCCAGAGACCTGACTTCCACTACCCTATAGCTAGGCGCACACGCTCCGCAGCAGTCACAGATGTTGATAACAGGTGGCTTGAACTACTTTGTAGAGCGGCTCATGCCACCGTCTTTGGGAAGAAAGATTGTCGGCTTGTTTGGATTTCGGGCAAGCGTCTATAGCCTTGAAAGCACGGCACTTAGAAATCAATCAGTGAGGAAGATAGAATAGGATAATCTTGATTAATTTTTCAGTGCCATGAACCGAGGATATAAAAGCCGGTAAACTAATACTGGTAATTTAACAGACGCCGAGTTCCTGAGCCTAAATTCGGTTGACCATGGCCATATTTAAAATTGATGTTTGGTCCATTTTTTCCCGAAGGTGAGCATGTTTTCTCAAATGAAAAGCGATTATGAAACTTGACGGGTACGGGAAAAAGCATCCGTGAAGTTTTATATTCTATAATTATAACTCCCTTTTTTAAGTCATCCAATGATTTCTCCCGCTCTGGGGGGCTTAGATTTTTATCCACGCCTGTGTCAGTTGCTCTTTGCATTCTATACCACGGGTTTCCTTTTCAGAAAATGGCTGCGGCCCTAGTGGGCACCGGCCTTGCTAGACCCCTAGATACGGTTTGCTGACATCTCTTTGAGGAGCGCGTGGAACACTACGCGTTATCGACGGACAGCCGGACGGTGAGCTACCAGTTGTTCGCCGTCCGCAAGCCCGCACCTAACGTGGCTTGTTGTAAGACCAACCCTACTTCGTGAAATAAAATGTTGGTACTATATTTGTTTAACACCAGCCCTCTTAGGCAAGTTACAACCTTTTCGCTTGCGTCGAACGCTTCAAGTTGACCTTGCCGCCAATTCTTTTGTTCTGACCACGTGACTGAGCGTTGAGATGACGTTATTCCCGTACATTTGAAGCTTTCTACTAGCGTTAACTATTGCAGAGTAGCAACTTTGCTATGGGTACAGTACTGTGTGTGGGGCCATTGAAGTATGACGATATTCTGTCGACGGGGAAAATCATCATTGACGAAACCCGCTCTTGGGTGGAGCGGGAGACAGTGTCAGAGTCTTACTGACTAAAAACCCCGCGCCGTTCCTTCTAGCCTTCATACCGGGGCTCTAGTTTCCTTTCGGATATCCCCGACCCCGGTAGGCTTCGACCCAGATGGGCCCCTCCTGTTGCTGACAACTCCTTGAGGCGCGCGGGAACAGTGCGCGCCGTCGACGCCTTGGCTCGGTCCGGACAGTTACCGGACGATCGGACAGCGAGCTACCCATGGCTCGCCGTCCGCGAGCCCGCGTCTACGGTGGCCGGAAATCGGGATCGGAATCCCGGCGGCGACTACAGGAGGGTGGGGAGGGGGGCGGGTCTTTGCTTTGCTTATTTTTGATGACATGGGGGATGGACGGGTCTAGATGACAATTACGTCAGCAGTGCATTTAGTTTTTTAATAAAACGATGTCGTGTTTCAAAATCACAAGAAAGTTAGCAGACACACATCACTAAGCAACATATATCTCATGTCATTGAAGATAAGGTAGCCATTATGTATACCTGACAGGTTTGGCGTTTATGATGGGCGATAGAGTCATGGATTCGTGTGTCATGGACTAAGAACTGTTAATTTGAATGAATAATTTCAATGTTTTTAATGACGTTGTTTTTTTCCTTTATTCCAAATACAGTGCGTTTCCAAAAGAAAAGAAAAACAAAATTATAAGGCAAGTGTTAAAATAAATACGAAATATTAGGTAATCTCCCTACTATTAAGTAATTTGCTATTGCTTATATTAATTAATTGCTGAAAATGCAAAAACTGTTTTTCCGTATTGTCAACATTACGGTGAAGGGACATCCTAAGTGAAACGCTCTATATTTCTTTTTTCTAGACTTGTATGTTCTAAAACGCTCATAAATTAATAACTAAACTAACACATTGACAAATGCACGTAGAGTCTGTCTAAAAAGTCAAACGACTTGGGTAATTATTAGGGCAAAATAAAATCTAATGTAGTCAAAACTGGTTCAAAAATAAAGGTTGATTATGAGATCTTAATTCATGAATCCCCAAGCGACCACCGGTGGCCGCGCATCTATTGTCTTACTATTGTGTCTCTAATTGACGGTATCTGAAGGGTTAATCCACGGATGTCTTAATCATTGTTTACTAATAGAAAAACCCTATAAAAAGTATCGAATATAAGTATTTTTTAAATGATTCAATAAGAGGGTGAGACTGAAAGTTCTTAGAAAATCAAAAACTGAGCAAACTAGCAAGTTATTATTTTTATTATATCTTTTCAAAATAGTTTCCATTCACATCAATACATCGCTGCATTCGACAGAACCACCGAGAAAAGCACTTTGCGCGCTCGTCCTTAGGAGTATCTTCGACGGCCTTCTGGAACGCAGCCACTGTTTCATTGGCGTCCATAAAATGTTTTACTCGAAGTTTTTCTTTTATTTTCGGGAATAAATAAAAATCGCAAGGTGCGAGGTCGGGGCTATATGGCAGGTGACCCAGCAATTCCACGTCTGACGACGCCAAATAGGCGATCGTTCGCTCGGCGGTGTGCGAGGAGGCGTTGTCGTGGTGAAGGAGGATCCTACTGCGAGGTCGTTTCTCTCGAACTTTTCTAAGACAAGTGGTAAATATTTGTAAGCATACCACTCTGCAGTAACTTACTTTTGATCTTCTAAAACAATTGTCGCATAATGACCGGTCCTTCCGAAGAATGAGGCCACCATCTTTTTTCCTAGACTTCGACCTCTCTTCAATTTAATTGGCAACTCCTCGGAAAGAAACACTCACTGAGTAGATTGTCTTTTGGTTTCCGGATCATAGCAATAATCCGGCATTTGTCACCCTTAAGTATGTCAAACACGGCTTTTGAGTCATCTCCGTTAAATCCTTGTATCATTTCAATTTTTGGGCCTCGGTCAAACAATGATGTATCCACCGGGCGCAAGGCTTCCTAACGGCTAAATGGTTGTGGAGGATTTTGTGCACTTGACTCATACCGATGCTTAAGCTTGTCCGAATCTGCTGATAAGTTACCCCTGGATCAGTCTCTATCATACACCGCATAACACTGATGTTATCTTCAGTCGTCGCCGTAGAAGGCTGTTCCTCGCGCAGAGCATCGTTAAGATTGGTGCGACCACGTTTAAACTCATTAAATCAGTTATAAACAGTGGCCTGAGAAGGGGCTTCATCGTGAAAGGCCAATCGAAGTCTTTCATAACATTCTTGTTGACGAAAATGACACCGAAAGTCATAAAAAATCATAGTACGAAAATTTTCTCGCGTTAAATTCATACTGGCGTGACACAGACGAATTTTAATTTGCCGCCAAATCGTAAAACAATCGAATGAAATTAGTACTCAATAATATTAGCAAAGAGTTCTATTTTCAAAATTGAAACATTTTTTTATTATATTCCTTAAAAGTGGCCAGTTAAGGCCGGACATTCGGTTCCCGTATTAGGTTTCTCGATCAGGAATTTAGATTCGGAAACCTAAATGCTCTTCTTTCATACAAAATGTTCATAAAAGCGCACACGTTCTTACTTTTCCGATTGTCTTGTTCCATTGTCTTAAGTTTCCGAATCTAAATTCCTGATCGGGAAAACTGATACGGAAACCGAATGTGTGCGTCCGGCCTAAAAACTATCAGTGTCGCCTTCGTATTCCTCGCCCTTTAAACGACGTGGGTATTTTGTATAATATACAAAATTCCCACGTCGTTTGACTTTTTAGGCAGACTATATATATAGAGAGGAGGATGATAGACGGGTGTTAATATTTGCAAAATATCTGCTTACGGAATACTTGAATGGCCTCTATAGCCCTGTGGGTACAGCAGTCTCAGTACATGTGTATGTACACTGAAGCTAGAACTTGCAGCTTCTTACAACCCTAAAAATAAAACTACGCACTTTGTCCTAAAGTTTATTTTTTAATAAAAACATAGTAGGTATGAGTTATGACTTCTTCTAATTCTGAGGCATGAATTGAGCATTGTTGTGAAGGGCATTTTGGTCTTGAACCTCTCGTGAAATAAATGTCTTGTGTATCGTTTTCTTTTTATACGAATTTCCTACGAGTGTTGGGTTCATTTCGACGTGCCTATAATGTATCGCTGGGACATCAATAAACTTATCAACTTCTTTAATAGTTAGTTGATCAGGATGCACTCCTTTTATTTCCTTCAAATCCGGGAAGTATTTCGCTTCGTTCATTTTATTCAATTGCAATATTTCTTCCGGCGAAATATCTGAATTCAATCCATGGACATACGAAATCTGATCATTTAAACTCAAATTTTGCTCGTCCAGAATCTTTGCTTGCACTAAATCTCCATCATTAAAAGTCAATTTTAATATTTCTTCTTTAGGATAACCTTGCAGGTTTGGTGACACTTCTGTTACGTTAGAAACCACTATTAGTTCTTGTAAGAGTTTCATAGGGTCTGCATTCAAATTCGGGTTCTCCAGTAACAAATTCTTCATGTTCGATATAAAGCTCAGTATGGGAAGCCTATATTTTACGTAATATACTGGTTGATAAATCAGTGGCTTCTCATGTTTGAGCATGTAAGTCAATTCAACGACACCTAATTCACGCTCTCCAACTTCCAAAATTTTCATTATTTTATGTACGAGATCGGTATTAGATCCCTGATCTGGAGTTATTAGGCCTTGGCTCTCTAACCATTTGAAAATCGACATGAAGTCGTGGTCAGGCATTTGCTGTCCAATAGTCAGTGTTTGATATCCTCCGTTGGGTGTTCGATATTCATTGGTTTTTTCTTGCCTTACTTCTTTACTTATAACTTTTAATTTAGGTGGGTTGGAGTCACGATTTGGTACTCCTAACTGACTGTTAGTGGATTCAAACCATTCAACTATATTATTATACATACCTCCTAGATTTAGGAGATTCAACACGTCTACCACAAATTTTGGATTGGACTGCTCGACAGGTGCTAATTGGAAGAACAAGGTTTTCACTTGGTTTTCATCCAGTTGTCCATTGATTTCATTTTTCAAGAGATCAACAATTGTTTCTAGAATTTCATGAGTCAAAAACTTATGGCTATCCAGGAAAAGCAATATTTCCAAAAATCTCGAATTCAAGACACCCGGTGCATTTTCTTGCAGCAAAGTAAGTAGAATATGTGTTAGTTTGGGATACTTCACCATGTTCTTCAATAAGAAGTGTATAATATCAATACGTCGAGTGTCTAAGACTCCATTTTCAGGGAACAAGAAAGACAATATGAAATCTAAATTATTAGGACTCAAATGCTTATTCTTAGTCAATAAGTAATATATTATATCAATAGTCCTATGATCTGGATGCCCATATGCATAAGGTTTCAGAAGCCCAAATAGTTTGTCAACTTGGTTTGGACTTAATCCTATTTCATTCCACCTGGATAAGAGATCGGTAACGTCAACTTCAATGGGATGACCATTTCCATTTTTCAAAAGTTTCAGCAAAGTTTCGACATGATCCGGAAGTAGCAAGTTATGTTGATGTAAATGTATCAACTTGAGTATTAGATCACCTATCCTAGTTTTCAAGTTGCCTTCTTTAAATGGTCTCAAAAGAGAAAGTATATATTCGATGTGCTTTTCATTTTTCACAGGTTTATTGTACAGATCTAGTATAATTTCGACGATTCTGGAATCCAGTTTCCCGGTATGATCTGGGGTTAGATAAGACAGCATGTTCTCCGAGAGTCTATCATTTATCGGCCAGTCTTGATTTTTTTCAAAATCGAGTATGATTAAGAGTATATCTTTAAACCTGTGAATGTTATTTTGCTTCTGGCCATTCAAAAGAGCAAACAGGAGTTTTAAAATTCTGGGGTGGAAATTATTTTGATTTTCTAGCACAATATTCATGAGACGATCTAACAAGTTTCCACTGCTTGGGTGATCACTGTTTTGCAAGAGATTTATTAGAATATTGATTGTTTCTTCTGGTTGCAATGGTATAATTTCTTCTACAGTTTCATGTATCGTTTCATGAATTTCTGGCATCTCAATGGATTGGACTGGTGGAATGATAAGGTCGTGAATTTGTGGAATATTAAATTCATGACTATGTGTTACACTATATTCGTGAACTTTGGGAACATTATATTCTTGACTTTTTGTTATAGTGAAATCATGTATTTGAGGTATATTGAACTCATGATTCTCTTGAGTTATAGTATATTCATGAACTTTGGGAACATTGTGCTCATGACTTTGAGTTATAGTAAATTCTTGAACTTTGGGTACATTATACTCATGATTTTCAGTTATACTAAAATCATGAACTTTGGGAACGTTGTATTCATGATTCTCTTGAGTTATAGTATATTCTTGAACTTTGGGAACGTTATATTCATGATTTTGAGTAATAGTATACTCTTGCATTTTGGGAACATTGTATTCATGACTTTCAGTTATAGTATATTCTTGAACTTTGGGTAGATTATACTCTTGTTTTTCAATTAAACTAAAATCATGAACCTTGGGAACGATAAAATCATGATTTTCAGTATGAATTTTGGGCAGGTTTAATGCAGGCTTGATCAGTTCATGAGCATCAGGAACATGGTATTCATTTACATTATAATCATTGACTGGCGGCACATTATACTCCGAAACATCAGGCACACTATATTCGACAATTTGAGGCTTTTTAGGAATATTATATTCATGAATTTGTGGAATATTATGTAAGAGGGGTTTTGGAAGTCCATGATCTGGGATTTCCATGTCACCGTAACGATTGTTTTCCATAGCAACATCTAGGATTGGTTTACGTTTGTCGACTTGATGTAATATTGAAGCTATCAAAGACTTCATGTCAAGTGGTGGTCGGTCTAGATGGCCTGTAGGCCGATCTTCAGGTTGATGGTCAGCAAAATTATACAAATACTCCCGACATTGCGGATGCGCTTCTAATTCCATATACGCAGTATATGCTAACTCAATCAGTTTTTCTAGTGCTTCCCTACAACGAGGCTCCTTATGGCTTGGGAGTTCATATTTCAATATTAAATTAGTTCTCGACTCAGATTTTGGTTTGTCTAACATTTGGAATATTGTTTTAGAATCTAATGGATACAGCGGTTTTTTAATAGCGTTTTCTTCTATATATCCCTGCTCTGACACTCTGTCTTCTTGATCTAGTTTCGATATAATATTATTTAAGTCTGAAGGCATATGGCTTACGTACTCAAGTGCTGCCTTTATCATTTTGTGCACCATTGAGGGTGTGAAACATATAGTTTTTTCTCCATATTCTGTTTCTTCCTCATATTGAACTTGTCGTGGTACCTAAAAATAGAAAGGTGAATTATTTTCTTTTCTGAATAATGTTATTATTTTTAACAAACATTTGTGCTTTACGGCAATCAGTCTCATATGTTAAATTGCTATTTAGAGATTTTCATTGTTATGATGTTTCTTCTTTTTAACTTCTTAACGGAAATGAAAGGAAATTGTGAACCAAGAGGAATTAGGTCTTCTTTAAGTTGGATTTTTCCTATGATACTACCAATAAAACAAACATTTATAAAGGCAAACGTTGTAACTACAAGGAGGCATCAACGAGCAGGCAGTAAAGCAAGGTGGCAAGGAGTAGGCAGGGGGAGGGGGCAGGGAGGCATAAGTCTGCCTTTTTACTTTTGTGTTGCATGAAGTTTTAATAAAGAAATTATATATACAGTGTTAACAAACGTACCTGATGACTGTCAGGGACATATTCTCGTTCGATGCTTTCTATACGAGACTCAGTTATTGTCGATTGTACGGGTTTTGCGTTTATCAAGCCTTGTGTTGGATATCCATAATGACCCTGAAGTAACAAAATATTTACCTTGATTTCGATCTGCTGTTTACTGTTAAATTTATTCCTATTTTGTTATACACCCCTATTTTTTAATAGTACAAAAAAATAGGACTCTGGCTGTACTCGTTACTGATCATATTTTGGTAGTCAAAAGTAAAAAAAAAACGAAATCATAAAATTGGCCACGATCACAAATGGCAAATTCACAATAAAATCAATAATTCATAACAATAATTATAATAGATAATATTACACACAGTCATTTTTCATTTTGATCGATATTTATTCATTCATAATCAATCAACCCTGTTGAACGATGTTGAAAACGTGTTGCGCCGACCCCAAATAAAACAGGACAAGGGCAGGAAGATGATGATGATGATGATGAATCAATCAACCCTGTACAATACGAGTATTTCCATAAATTGAGTGATATTTTGGGATATAAGTAAACGCTAATAACATTGCTGTTTATGAATATTATTTATTGAGAATTTATTTAAATAATAACAAGAC
Source organism: Mythimna lalbum (assembly GCA_949319445.1). Taxonomy (NCBI): domain Eukaryota; kingdom Metazoa; phylum Arthropoda; class Insecta; order Lepidoptera; family Noctuidae; genus Mythimna; species Mythimna lalbum. The sequence continues at coordinate 14,607,742 of OX439370.1, read as the reverse complement.
CTTTTCTAATAAGCCCTTAAAGTATTTGTCATCATCATCATCTTCCTGCCCTTATCTTAAGTATTTGTACTAATTAAAAATTAAGGGTGTATGTAGAATTTACAATTAACGGTTTTTGAAAGTGTTAGTAATTAGAAAACAGTTAATTAAAATTGCTAGTGCTAAGGCCTAAAGCTTTAGCATAACCCTTGAAAATAATCGTGCTAGATAATTATTAACAGAGAAGTTTGACCACCAACATCATATTGTCAATGGTGTTCTGACATGTCCGATCTGTGCTCGGAGTTTTTCGGCCAAGGTTGGATATGCAAGTCATATGAGGGCACATAACAGAGCCGCATACCTGAGCGGTGGTGTCCAACTTGTGACCTTTTTAAATATTTTCGGGAAAAAATACCTATAATATGCTGTAAAAGTTATTGGAATCCATTCAGTTACTGATTCTGAACAAACTAGATATTCAGGTGTCGCATATAAACTAAAAATAATGTTAGATATGTTTCTCTTGTACAGAAATGTTTCCTCAGCCACGCCACAAATATCGGCCACGGCTATAACGGAAATAAGTCTTGAAACTAGTTTATCAAAAGTTATTGAACAATGGATTTCAATCCAAAGTCTTCGTGGCTATTACCACCATTAAAGATTAAGTACAACATAATCTACGCATTGTAAAAGTCTATCTCATTAAAATAAAGGATCACGATTTTATCAGACCAATAGAAATTATCAAAATATATGTATTGCCAAAGTGAAATGTTCACGGTTCATTCGAAACGGTGGTTTGTTGATTTTAATGCACTTTTTTGTGAAATAACCGCAGGAATTTCTGAGTAAATTAAATCAATGTTTATGCTGTTTCAACACTGAAGATTTTCCAATTTCAAGTCTATATTACTCGATGTTAAGGGTAACAAACCATTACTGTTTGTAAACAAAGATCACATGCGCAGAAATTAACCAAACGAAATATACAACGTGTTTTTTTATGTTCCATAGCTCTAGGCTATGAATAAGACTATATCAAAGAAACAACTATATCGCATGTATATTTTTCAATTATCTTTTTTTTCTGTTTTCATTTTCCATACAAAATAATTTGATAAGTTCATGATTTTTTATGTAAAACAACCATAAGTGTCATTTATTAAATTGCAAATTACTTTAGATTTCATCCATGACTGTAAAAAATGATGAAAGTAAAACATGACATGCGGGTGTAAATTTTTGACCTAAATTGGTTATGATTGATGATATCTTCAAAACCATGTATTTTTGGACTACATATTCTAGGACTCTTAGTACCTATTATTTTTTCTTATAAAATATAAATCTTGAGTTATTGGATATCAAAAACCAACACATTGTATATCGTCATCACCCACACACAGTCTGATCTCTCCTACAGTCCTACGGTTTGGCATATTATAAGCCTCTCCTTTCTTCTGTTTTTGTGCATAGACTCATCCGAGTTGTATTCGCAATGGCTACAATATATCTGCCCATCTCGATGCCAGGCGACCAACATTAATTCTCCCTGATACTATAGTAAAAGATAATGGACACATTTGTATGACTCCATAACCAGCGTTGCATAAAGTTGTAAGTGACATATATTATGCCAATTGAAAGGTGGTGCCAGTGACTGAAAAGTTGAAAGGGAATCGTTTATCTTGTTATGGTCATATGAAGAGGAGAGATGAAACGCATGTTACTAAAAGAGTTATGAGTATACATGTGGACGGATGGCGAGGGAGAATCAGGCCAAAGAAAAGATAAACGGATTGCGTGATATGAAAGAAAAGCATGACAGGACAGAATGGAAGAAAAAAACGTGTTGCATCGACCCCAAAATAACACTGGTCAAGGGAAAGAAGGTGATGATGATATGCCATTTGAAAAGCTAAAATTAAAGCTTTATTCATTTAATTTTATGATACCAATACAACAGTCACACAAATGCAAGATTAGAATTATTAGGCACTAACAATTTTTCTTTCAACAGGACATCATTTATATTTATGAACATAGACGATGTTTTAATTTTTTTCTTAAAATTTTGACGCGGTAACATTTAACTAACTTAAGCTTTAATATCCGTCATCTATATAATCATCCTGTAATCCGTGTATCTAATTTTTTGCAGTTGATAATTTAAGAAATCTAAAGTTTCGCGTTACTATTTTATTGTTAAGGCGTATTCTTGAGAACACAGTCGGTGTCCTTGAATAAAAATTGTATCAAACCAAATTTGATTGTAACCCGAGAATATTCATATACCAATAGATTTCATCAAGGAATTCATATATTCATCATCTTCTATACTAACTCCGTGTTCATCATACTTCACTTTCACACTAGATACCTACATTCGTATTATTTTGTCTCAGCTCTACGACGAAGAAACACATTACACACAAGTACATTCGCATACAGGAGTCTAAGAAGCCTAGAATAGCTATGAAGATCTCATCACCAACAAGAATTTTGAACCACACTTTTCATACTCTAAATATGTGATGCTCGAGGGTAAACTTACCGGTTTATTTGTGAATGTGGCAATGCAATGTGCTCAATATCGCATGAACATACGATTTCCTTAAAGGGTCACCACATGGTTGACATCAACACCCTAACTAAGGTGACCTTGCTAGTTGCAATTTGTGTAAACAGCAGTTGTAATCCATGACCTTCAACGCCCTTGGTTGGGAGGCGTGTTTTCCCAACCACCGATCGTGGCGTTGGCGTGTGGATTACATCCATGTAGCCGCAACACAAACCAAGGTCACCTTGGTTGGGACGCTAGTTTGCAACCGTGTGGCCAACCCATTAATTATATTACCTAAAGAACCAGTGGTGTTAGAAATTGTGCAGTTGGTGAAACCCAAATAAATAGAGTGCAAAACCATAAATAGTACCAAGGTGACAGAAAAATACTAAGCAGCTTTATGTAAGATAGTACCGTCCCGTTTTCCAATGACATTTATTTTCAATGTTAGAAGAAAAGCAGTGAGATAGATGAAACAAGAGCACTAACTAATGAAACGTCTTACCTCTGCCACTTGAAGTGGGGTTTCGGTAATTTGGGGCACTACTTGACGATGGGGAGCCTGTATTGGCGATGCGTGAGGTAAGCCTGTGTTTGATTCCGGCTGATCTTGGCACACACAAATTTTGTTCTGGCAATCACCCGTCCTGGTCGTCTTCGTCAAATCTTCCAACTTCAAATAACAATGAGTTTAGGTCTCTGTTCTGCCTAACATTTGCTTTAGTATCAATTTTGTTTACAGAGTAATTTATTTCAGGTCTACAAACAAGGAAATTCTTAAAAGTGAAATATTCTTTCTGTAGGGTCTTTCTGTTCTTTCATCAAATGGGTGTTACGAATGTCACTGTTTTAAAGATAATTATATAATTAAGGATAACCAGCCTTTGCCCTCGTGATTGTAGAACATATATAGTCTATATCACTCTGTGATAAAATATCATTCAGCTGGTGAAAGAATTTTTGTAATCGGTAATAGATAAAATAATTAAATACGGACATTTTTCTGGATTTTGAATCACAATCACAATATCGAATTCATTCAAAACTTTAGCATCGACAGTCAGTTTGATAGTGCTCAGTCGTGCATGATTTTAAAAGCTTCAAAATGAGGGCTGAGCAAGTAAGCTAAGCTACTACGTCTTATGGAGATTGTGTCTATTCTTGAAATGGTAGTATTTACATTATGTCAAACTCTCAAGAGTCAAAATCAATCAATAAGTGAAAAAAATGCTCACTGTAAGCTTGCTGTAACTTATTTAAAAAGCCACATCGCGAATTTGGCCATCAAATAGGTATTCAAATTATAAACAGCTATGTCGAATTATGGATTATTATAATTATATTTACTAGCTGCACTGTCAGCGGTTTCAACCATGTGAAAGTTTGTCTCTCCATATACTTAACTTTGAATCCCCGTTTGATACCCATAGGGGGTGAATTAAGAAAAACCTGTTCTTATTCTTTGTGTGCAGGACAAAAGGAATATTTTTACACAGTGTTCTAGGTCCAAAAATAAAAAAAAAATCTTTTATACATACAAGAAGATACTTTTACGAAATTCGAATCGTAGCTTTCATAATATTCCACCACAGAAAGTTGAGGCAATTAACAAATGCGATGACGTCTTCTGAGCCATAACTAATTCACGTCATGGAATTAATGTGTTATGTGTGAGATTATTTATAATAAATAATCTTTAGAACAATGTGTATCTTTCACCTTCTTGGTACCCCCCAGGGTACGGATGTTTATAAGGCAGATAAAACTTGCAGAAGCACGACACTCCAAATTAGGAACTTTACTGTATGCACTTTGCTGATGCACCCGAGGTCAACCACGGACTCGTGTGCGACAACAAAAGATACTAGGATATATGGGTTTGGGTGGTTACATGACACTAACTACCAAGAACTATGGAAGGTCTAGTATAGTCCCTGTTATACTACTTTCAAAATATACGGCTGTACAAGCATCAGTCAGAGGGCGTCTCTCCAACTGCTGTGAATCCAATCCAACACTTTGATTCACCACTGGTGATTATGCCTCCATATCGGAGGCGTTCCTACTCCAACTTAGTGGCTACACTTGATGAGACGAGTTGAATTTCAACTGGTTTCCTTATACCGAAATCGGTATGACTATTGAGTATTCTTATTACCTACCCAGAAATTTGTAGAACTGTGGCTAGCCGCATAGAAAGACCGAAACAACAGAGCGAGCCTCGTCGTCTAGAGCACGATAATACCACCTCTTAAACGTCCCGATAATTTTATTGGGCCGTCGGATTCCCATGGCCACCCTGGAAAACTTTATGCAGACTGCGCTCTCAGGTCGGGCGCAGTAAAAGCAATCACCATAGGCAGGGGTTCTCGGACGGTTCAGTGTTTGTGTAGCGTCTCTGCCGACTATGTCCTATCTTTCATATTGCATCACGTGTCCTGCTAATTGGAGCGAGCAAACCAACCATGATCTCAACGATCAGACACAAAATTCTGTAGCTTAGATCCTATTGGCAATTGAGTCCCGGATCAATATTGTGGATTTTATCATATTCTTATTAATGCTTTGTGGTCAAATATTATGAAAGTCATAACACGCAATTTTATTTTTGTTCCTATCCCTTTTTTGCCTGCCATGAATTCGCGATGTGTTTGCAACGCGTTATCTTGTGAGCAATTTTTTCGTTTAATATTGTGATTTCGATCTTTGAGCGTAATAAATCTATTTTTGCTCTGAGTCTGTAATTGCAAAAAAGCCACTACTGCTTATAAATTTAATGGAATATTATTGAGCGAATGAGCAGCTTGATCCTCGCGCGAGTGGTGATGGTTACCACAAAAGGGAAGAAAACAAAGGGTCACGTATTCGTAATACCCAGAACGATATGGCTCCTGTAGACAGTGCTAAGTTTCTAATTTTAAACAACGTTCTTTAACATAAAAAACTATGACACAATTGATGGCATTCGTGAAATCTGGTCCAAAAAAATTAGGTCAAGGTAGTCTTTCAAGAATCATATCGCTTAACGGTATTTTATAGTCATACTTCTTATTAATTATAAAAAATCCAAAAATAACTTACTCGCTGATTTCCCGTTACTAAGCTAAAGAAAAAAAAACTATACACTAGGCGCAAAATCATTATGGCGTATCGGAACTTCAAGTAGCGTCTGCAAAATATATTGAAATATACACAGTATATAATTGATTGACATGTCACATTAAATACCATGAAATCGAAAACAATAATTGACTGATTAAACGCAATTCTATTATGTATAATATCGACGACCTGTTTTGCATATAGTACACGATTGAATGCTATATTAGAATATATTTTGTTGTGTTTTCAATGATTTGCCGAATTAACAGGAGTAGTGTTTTACATGTTTCGATTTCTAAATACGGTTTTCTAAGTCAATAAACTGCAAGGAAGTTATTTAAGAATGGTTGTATTTTTTATATGGCGGTATTAAGGGTGCATATAATCAACTAGTTGGAACTGCGTATATTTCCAATTAACGTCTTGACATTGCTACGCACTGCCTCATACTGTATTAAGACTTGGTCAATCATAATCTAAGTTATATGATTTTCAATTTTCCAAGCGATGTTGTTTTAATTAACACATACTTACTTACTGCCTACTTTATGTGAGGTATTGGGGAAAAGGGAACTGTTTCAATCATCAATCCAACTTTACATGTTAAAAGGCAGTGTATACCCATAAAAAAGCTAACTGATCAGTTTACAAGTGAAAATAATAATCAAACAGCAGCAATACCAGTCCTAGTAATTTTCGTTGAACACTGCATGTTGTAGATCAATTTTTTGACGATAATAAGGAAAAAAATACTCTTCTATGAATTCGAGAAAAAATCTGTTTTGTCTGTTCTCTACTATAAGTCCAAAACTAATTTAGCATACAAGAATTAAATTAGATGTATGTTTAGGAATAAAAAAGGAAGAGAGGCCATAGAAAAAACGAATGGATTATATGAGGACTGATATAATAGAAAAGGGAGTTAGTGATAGAGTGATTGTTGACTGGACAGAATGGAAGAAAAGAAAATAACAGCAAGTTGCGCCGACCTTGAAAAATTTGTTAGGTATAATGTATAACAACCAAAAGAGATGGATTAAAGTCAAAGTCAAATATGTTTATTTGTGACACATAGGTATAATGTATGTAGGTACAGTACATGGTGTTTATTATAAAATATCGACTCACTATGCGTTGCCTTGCTGGGCATACAAATATTGTTTACTAAATTATTTTTAAAAGTTTGAATAAACATGGGCATATAAAGCTACCCTGTGAGACACCTTCAGTGATGCATTTTAATGACTTAGATTTAATTAAAAAAGTGGTGGAATATACAAGCGTAAAACAAGAAAAGAAAAAAAGGAACTAATATATTCTTTTGAAATGAATAGATATTGAGAAAGAAAAGATTATAATTATATTAATATTAATGATTTACTTCAAAACTTACAAAAACTTTACTTAAATTCTAATCTATAATGTTTAATACGTCGTTGAGTATTTTATAACACTGGTTTATTTTTCGAATTGCTGGTTTTATCTAGCCAACTATTATTATTGTTAGTTTTAAAAAGTGTACTCAAATGCTCTCATATTTAATTTACAATTTCAGTGGTTCATTGTGACGTTTGCTGTTAATCAATAATCAATTATTTTTTTTTAATTAATTGAAAAAAATATCTAAATCAATTTATTATTATTTAATTTTTGCTCAATGGAATGATAAATTAAAAAAAAACAATTGTAATTTAATGTTATCGATTGATTATTTTATTTATTTTATTAATTAATTGTAGCAAAATTTTACACAACTAATAATACTTCATTTTATTTAAAAAATATTGTGACTTGTAAATGCAATGTTTACCAATAAATTTATTTATCTGTTTATCTGTTATCTGTTTATATATTGTAGCTAGCAAATGTAGTTATTACTCGTATATTATTATTGCATGACCGACCAGTAATAATTTGTGATATTGTAATAAATTTTAAACACCAATCTAGTAATATTTTCTAGTATGTATTTTAATAAATTTACCGGTAATGAAATCAATTACATTTTGACATTGTACAATATTGGAAATGGCAAATGATTACAGTCTACAGTGCTGGTTTTATTTAAGTAAAATAAATAATAACCCGCTGAAAGGTTTGTTTGCAGTTGCAAGTCCTTAATCGTCAGTTTAGGGTGATTCGACCCAATGTTACCATTGATGGAATGATAGGTTCAATAGTGGATTGAGTGATTATGGAAAGGCATGAATGATAACGTGGACAAGGGTGAGAAGAAGATGATAATGATGACGTCAGGTTTGTATTTTGGTAAAACTCATTGATATTCTAGTTAATACATATGCAAGAAGGAATTTGAAATGGTAAAAAGCAAATAAGTGACTAAAGATATCGAATTAAATATACTTACCGAATGAGTTTCACTGAATTGCCTTTCTGTACGGCGGTAATTTCTTCTATGTGGTTTGCATTCAATTCGTTCTAGTTCGACTGGGTGCTGTTGACGATCTACCGGATATTTTACTCAAAAAAAGAAGTAAAATAGATATTCTTGATGTAATAACCACGGTTAGTAGTTCTCAACAAACAGGAAATAAAAAATCTTTTACCAGATAAAAATATCCATTTCCAAAACATTCCTCAAGCTAAATGAAACACGTTATACGTTAATATTTACAGTAAAATTTATTTAAAAAATTAAATTATACGAGTATGCACATTTTTCAAGAAATAAACGAGCATTCTTAGCTCCCATAAAATTATAATGTAATCAAATATACATAATCATTATAATGAGTTATAATGATTGTGTACGTATGATTATATTGCCGACACATGAAAACAAAATAATATAATTAAAATAATGATATACATGGTTATTTGTAAAACACTAACAACCTTGCAGGACTGTATTACTAACATCATAAATAACAACTTTTGTTCTATGAGTTTTTACAAAACATAATTAATTTACCAAAAACATTCAAGATTTCGTTGTTATATCTAACACGTTTTAACTCTGTATATTGCTATACCTACCTACGTCTGTATGACGCGACGCAAATGCATCTAGCCCCTCTGCCGCCAGATCCCTTCTCCCCTCCGCTATTGTACTATCGCTTGCTTCGCATAGACTTCGTAATATTTAGAAAGTTATTTATTTGTGTATTATTATTTTATTCACATATTTTGTAATTTTAAAATTGTACACTGGATCCTACCCTCTATTGTCATCTCTCTCTATTGCTCAATGGTTTGCTGGAAGAAAACTCAACTTTTATGTACATAAACTTTGGTATCCACATATTTTATAAGTTCTTATAGTGAACATTAAAGAATTAAAGAACGTTCAATTTACATAAATATTAGGAAAATCTGATGAACTAAAATATGATAAATTTTTAAAAGTCACAGAACAAATGTTGTTGTTTATGATGTTAGTAACATAGTCCTGAGAGGTTGCCAGTGTTTTCCAAGTAACTCTGTATATGTTCACAGCATCATAAGGTATTGATATAATGATAAGATTTTACATTAATTATAGTAGTATAAATACGAATGTTAAGAATGTAACTAAGAAATTTCTTACATTGTTCGCAAAGAACCTGCAAGTTTCAAATATAATAGATCAGCTTTATTAAAACAAAGAGATGCTTAAAACAAGATATTAATATCAATAATGTATGTTTAAATGTAGATTATTTCTGAAAAATATATATGTCTAAAGTCAAGAACATTTGTAAATAAAAAAATAACTTTACCGACCTGATCTTCTCAAAACAGGTAACACGACTTTATACATTTTATTCGCAAAATTAGGATGATATGGGTGACATTCTTTTCCTTCACTAAAATCAACTGTTGAATCCAGTTTATAAACTAATTCTTCTATAGTTTTAGGATCATATCCTTTCTGTGTCAAAAATAGTATTATTTGTTTTAGCATTTCAACCTTATTGTCACGGATGACAACATGGTGTTGAAAATTCTTGAAATGCAAGTAATTTTGAAGTATATTTACAATTGCATTTGCATCTGGTTCTACTTCAACACCGGCAATACTTACTACAATGCCATCATTCGGTGCTTTATAATTTTGAATAACTTTATTAGTTACATAATTCTCTACGTCTTCTGGCACGTCCTCTAACAAATCATCATATGTTTGAGTAGAAAATTCATCTGGTAAACTATGTTGTGAATATTGCGTTAAATCAGAATCATTAACATCTTCTGGTTCCAAAAAACTTTGAACATAATTTGGGAATTGCCAAGATCTCAAAAAAGAAAACATTCCAGGATTTTGAAGAATACGAATATCAAAGTTATTTTTCCAGAGTACTAACATAAGGTCATGCAACCATCTTTGCCGGATTAAATTGTAAACGTATAGCTGCAATGGGTGGCGATTTTTCTCAGCATTATAAAATATCTTCATATACCATTCATTGCTATCGTCTGGTTTACTTAATTTGTCCGCCAATATGAGTATAGTATTGATAATTTTCCTTAAATTATTCATTGCTCTATAGTCAGTGTTACTTACTCTTATTGTTTTAGTAACTGCATCATGCAGTTTTAATAAGTTATCTAAAGTAAGCAGCTTATAGGTCGGAGCCATTTTCAGTTTCATGTATTTAAGATAATTAAATTTTGTTGGTCGTTTACCATGAAGGTACGCAACATAACTTGGTATTGTCGTGTGTACTGTATGTTTATAGTGTTGGTTAGTCAGCGGGTTATTATTATTTTCTATTGGTCCGTCATGAACAAGCATTGGTTGTGCGATATCATCATTTAGTATGTCTGTACTTTCAGGACGCGTATCAATATAGTTTTCGTCATAATTGCTGTAATGGTTTGGCAAATTAGTATATTTAAAATGAGGTGATCCCTTCCAACCAGGACGCTGCACTGTTTCTTCACTGTAGACTGGAATCAGTTTATTATATGTATTCTGTACATTTACATATTCTGGAGTATTGAACACATGATGAACTAAAACGGGATGTGTGATAATGTCTTGTTCGTAAGGTGATTTTTTATATTCAGAATGAGATGAGACCTCCCAACCAGGGTGTAGTACTGTATCATCTTCGTAAACAGGGATCGGTTCATCATGGTCATCCTGTACATTTATATATTCTGGACTATCGGGCACATTTTGGATCACGCCAGGATGTGTATATATGGTGTGTTCATGACCAGTCATTGGATTATTATAATCGTTTGTAGTGGAAAATTCCGAATGAGACTTAGCAACGTAACCAGGATGCTGCCGTGTTTGATCATAATATACACTTACTGGTTTATTATCATGATCATGTACATTTACATATTCTGGATGATAAGGAACTAAGTCATCGATAACAGGGTTCAGCTCTTTATAATTATCTTCCGTATTTGTATATTTGTGATGATAGGGAACCAGAGGAATAAAGCCGGGGTGTTGGTCTATTCCTTCACTACTGGCAGCTGTTGGATTATTATAATCATTTGGTATGGTAAATTCTGAATGAGTTGAAGTCTTCGTAGTATAACCAGGATGATGTGATGGGATTTTGCCATGTATCGGGGTTGGTTCATCGTAGTCATCAACTATATTTGTATATTCTGGATGATTGGGAATCATAGGGACGAAATCGGGGCGCTGGTCTATATCTTCATTATTATCAGTTGTTGGGATACTATAATCAATTGGTGTATTTGTGATTTCTGAATGAGCTGTAGTTTTAGTAGTATAACCGGAATTCTGCGGCATATTTTGGCTATATACATTGCTCGGTTTATTATAGACATCAACTACTTTTGCAAATCCATGTTGATAGGGAACCACAGGAATAAAACCGGGGTTTTGATCTATTTCTTCACTACTGTCAGCTGGCGGATTATTATAATCATTTGGTATGTTTGTGAATTCTGAATGAGCAGTAGTCTTCGTAGTATAACCGGAATCCTGCGGCGTATTTTGGCTATATACATTGCTCGGTTTATCATAGACATCAACTTCTTTTGTAATTCCAGGTTGATAGGGAACCATATGAATAAAACCGGGGTGTCGATCTATTTCTTCACTACTGGCAGATGTTGGATTATTATAATCATTTGGTATGGTAAATTCTGAATGAGTTGAAGTCTTCGTAGTATAACCAGGATGATGTGATGGGATTTTGCCATGTATCGGGGTTGGTTCATCATAGTCATCATCGATATTGGTATATTCTGAATGATTGGGAATCACAGGAACCAAATCGGGACGTTGGTCTACATGTCCATTATTATCAGTTGTATGGCTACTATAATCATTAGGTATGTTTGTGATTTCTGAATGAGTTATAGTCTTCGTAGTATAACCGGAATTCTGCGGCGTATTTTGACTATACATATTGCTCGGTTTATCATAGACATCAACTACTTTTGTGAATCCAGGTTGATAGGGAACCATAGGAATAAAACCGGGGTGTTGATCTATTTCTTCACTACTGGCAGCTATTGGATTATTATAATAATTTGGTATGTTTGTGAGTTCTGAATGAGCAGTAGTCTTCGTAGTATAACTAGAATGCTTTGATGGGTTTTTGACATGTATCGGGGTTGGTTTATCATAGTCATCATCGATATTGGTATATTCTGAATGATTGGGAATCACAGGAACCAAATCGGGGCGTTGGTCTATATGTCCATTATTATCAGTTGTATGGATACTATAAACATTTGGTATGTTTGTGATTTCTGAATGAGTATAACCGGAATTCTGCGGCGTATTTTGGCCATATACATTGCTCGGTTTATCATTAACATCAACAACACTTGTATATCCAGGTTGATAGGGAACCATGGGAATAAAACCGGGGTGTTGATCTATTTCTTCACTACTGGCAGCTATTGGATTATTATAATCATTTGGTATGTCTGTGAATTCTGAATGAGCTGTAGTCTTTGTAGTATACCCAGAATGCTGTGACGGTTCATGAATCGGAGTTGGTTTATCATAGTCATCATCGATATTGGTATATTCTGAATGATTGGGAATCACAGGAACCAAATCGGGGCGTTGGTTTATATGTCCATTATTATCAGTTGTATGGATACTATAATCATTTGGTATGTTTGTGATTTCTGTATGAGTAATAGTCTTCGTAGTATAACCGGAATCCTGCGGCGTATTTTGGCTATATACATTGCTCGGTTTATCATAGACATCAACTTCTTTTGTAATTCCAGGTTGATAGGGAACCAGAGGAATAAAGCCGGGGTGTTGGTCTATTCCTTCACTACTGGCAGCTGTTGGATTATTATAATCATTTGGTATGGTAAATTCTGAATGAGTTGAAGTCTTCGTAGTATAACCAGGATGATGTGATGGGATTATGCCATGTATCGGGGTTGTTTCATCATAGTCATCATCGATATTGGTATATTCTGAATGATTGGGAATCAAAGGAACCAAATCGGGGCGTTGGTCTATATGTCCATTATTATCAGTTGTATGGCTACTATAATCATTTGGTATGTTTGTGATTTCTGAATGAGTAATAGTCTTCGTAGTATAACCGGAATTCTGCGGCGTATTTTGGCTATATACATTGCTCGGTTTATCATTAACATCAACAACACTTGTATATCCAGGTTGATAGGGAACCATAGGAATAAAACCGGGGTGTTGATCTATTTCTTCACTACTGGCAGCTATTGGATTATTATGATTATTTGGTATGTTTGTGAATTCTGAATGAGCTGAAGTCTTCGTAGTATACCCAGAATGCTGTGACGGTTTTATGTCATGTATCGGAGTTGGTTTATCTTTGTCGTCATCTACATTTATATATTCTGGATGATTGGGAATCACAGGAACCAAATCGGGACGTTGGTCTATATGTCCATTATTATCAGTTGTATGGCTACTATAATCATTTGCTATGTTTGTGATTTCTGAATGAGTACTAGTTTTTGTAGTATAACCGGAATTCTGCGGCGTATTTTGACTATGTACATTGCTCGGTTTACCATTGTCATCAACTACTATTGGAATAAAACCAGGGCGTTGGTTTATATCTTCACTATTATAAGTTGCTGGATTATTATCCTCATTGGATATGGTAAATTCTGAATGAGCTGAAGCTTTTGTAATAAAATCGGGCTGATGTGCGCCAGAAACGAGTTCGTTATTGTCTTTTGGCAAAGTATAATTGGAATGGGATAAAACCGTAGAATCCAAACTGGATAACACATTTGTATGTTGGGTAAGATTTACTTTAATATCAGTATTATTAAAATTAGGTTCTGTATTCACAGGATCAGGATTTTTGCCGCTGATACTTGATGTTAGCAGTGGTTCATGTTGATCAAGAAATAGAGATTGGAGCGGGTTTGAAATTACATTTGGATATAGAACTGCAGAATGTGAACTTACTTCTTTGGACATTGTTCGTTCTTCAATATCTTCATTTAAATTAGGTTCAGGTTCTGAAGGCTGCAGATCCTCTGATTCAGATTGACTACTTATATCGATGGCTGGTTTTGATAAGGTTTGCGATTCATAATAGCTTGGTGAGGACATCAGATTGTGACCACCATGCAAAGTAGACAGGCTGTTTAACTTTTTTAAGAGATTGGAATTTGGTTGTGTAGACGCCTGGACATTTTTACCTAAGTTAGGTATTTTATATAAACGTGAATCTGGCTTTATGATATACGTGAATATATGATATGGTTTTTTGATTCTTTTTTTAAACCGATGTACTCTAAGAGGTCGGTTAGAGCCTATTCGGATTTTATCATTATGAGTTGTGACACTGGGACCACCAGATTGATACAGAGATATCGGTGAATGGCCAACGTTGTTATTTACATCGTTCCAGGGTACTTTTACAATTGATCTATCTTCAATGGTCCAGGGCTGATGTTTAATTATTTTGTCTTCAATATGCCAGGGAAGGTGTTTGGTATTTTTATTTTCGATATGCCACGGTAGGTTATCTTTAGTTCTATCTTCGATATGCCACGGTAGGTTATCTTTAGTTCTATCCTCGATATGCCACGGTAGGCTGTCTGTAGTTCTATCCTCGATATGCCACGGTATATCAGCAGCCCTTAGAGTTGGAAAAGTTGAAGGAAGACTTCCAATCGATTTATATTCATTTATCCACGACTTGGTTTCTCCAGAATCAGGCGATTTGTCTTCAACTACCGATTCGATTACAGTGATTTCTGGTGATGAATTTTCAATGACCCACGGATTTATTACTCTGGTTTTAGTGATAATCGGCTGATTATCAGCCACTTCTGATTCAGTGGCTGTCGGCAGATCATTTAGATCTTTATCGATCTCAGATGAAACAGGAAATTGTTGGTTTGATCCAGGATCTTCTTTAATATCATTTGTTACTTCAAGTAAACTTTGACTTTTATTGGAGCTGATCAAATCATATCCGCTGTTCGAATTTTCTGTTGGTTCCCTTCGTAAGTTTAGGTTTTCTTGTACTAAATCGTTGCTAGGTATCCGGCCCTCGAGTCCTGTAAGATAAGTACCATTTGAATCCACCTGAGGTTTAAAGTGTTTATGTTGACATTTTCTCAAACAATCTTCGTCACAATCTCCAGAAACATATGTTTTAGATTTCTTTTCATTAGTGTTTCTTTTTATGAGGAAAGGTATTTGAAGAATATCAATAATACTATCAATCATCGATTCAAAAGGTTTATGCGATTTCGCAGCGTCATACAAAATCGTAAAAATATTTAATAATTGAGCCAGTCTTTCTATTTTTACCATCAATTCACTATCATCAGATGTTCTATCCATATTAAATTTCACTAATTTCCAAAAGTCCTCGATATTTTGGACAGATGCGTCATGTACTGCAATGCCAAACTTTGTAAGTATCATAATATCTAGTTCATCGTCAAAACTAATTTCATTGGAAATATTTCCAAAAGCTAAAAATCGTCTACTATTATTTTGAAATAGGTTGTTAATATTACCGGTGACATTACCGCTTATGTTGGTGGACTTAGTAAGAGGTTCAACTAGAAGATGTAAACCTATGTTATCCGACTCTAAATTGGATTCCGTGTTCACTGATTTCTGAAAAGAAACATAATTATCAATATACTGAACTATTTGAATATATTAAATACAGATGTTTTATTAAAACATATATTATTTAATAGAAGAACTAGACGACTACTGCTCATAAATTAAAGACTGACAAGAAGAAGAAGAAGATTGAGAAGATTGTTTGATTGCTGTACTGAGTTTCATTTCTATATTGACTGAAGGGCCACACAAAGATGAATTGATTAGTTTGGAAACTAATATTATTTTATTTTTTGTAATTTGAAAACATAGTTAAAGCTTGTGATTATTAATTACTTTTCTTATATTTGGAAACAATAGCTTTGTATAATGTAGATGCACTTTTTTCAAATTTGTGAATGTGAGCATGGAGCACCATGGAGCATTTTTAATAGTTATAACTTTTTGTTTTGATATTAAGAACATGAAAGTTGAGGATTTGTCATGCTCACTCAAATGTCTCGCTGTTGGTGGCACGTGTCATTGGGTTCTCTTAGCTCCCTTCAAAACGGTTGAGCCGTCATGCTTGTGAACGTATGCCGTCAGATGAGACTGGTCATCTCTTAGCTGCCAGTGGCTTTATTCAATTTCTATCTTTTAATTATATTTTTTTATTAATAACATTGTGCTCACATAATAGTAGAAACAAGAAACATGTAACCAAGATTATAAGTAACTCATAATAATTTAAAAGAGTGTCCATGGAGTTTCTTGCACGTTCTTCTCCATAGAGATCTACGCTTTGGAACGTGCAATTTCGCTTTCCTTTTTTTGATCTGATCGACATTTGATTATTCAAAAGTGCCTGCAAATGGTCTATTTCAATAAATGCTTTTGATATTGATTTTGAAAAAACTGGAGTCAGTTCTACTATATTGATGATTTTTTAAATAAATTTTTTTGGTTCCCTAAAATATGTTATTAATGTCAGATTAATAGGCATGATCTTACTCTGTCAGAAAGTCAGACAAAAAGACATTACTTAAAAATCATCAACGTCGATAGAAAGAAGAAAGAAAGAAAAAGAGTTTATTCACGTCAAACATGGCGCATATCTTAAAAAAAAAAACAAATGAAACCAAAAACAATAACAACTACGATATAATTTTTTTCGCCGGAGATTTCAGTTTAGCAGTTAAGTATAAAATAAAATGGTTATGGCCCTTGATTTAAACAGGTTTTAAAGTGAAAAGAAAGAAGAGGAATTTATTTGGTACAGCACAAGGCACAAACACAATATTTAGGTAACACGAAAAAAATAATAAAAAAGAAGCAAAAAAAGGAGAATGCTCTTACTCCATAGAAAAAAACCCAGCTCCAACAGAAACGAGATGTATCTCCTATTATCAATAATGATAAGTAATAACACAATAACCAGCTATTATCATGATCCTTACTTGCAAACAAAAAAATGCCAGTTTTATTAATCAGGCGTCGACTTTAAAAATCGCTTAATTACATAGGTACTAATATTCATTATTTTTAACTGAATGCAAAAAAAAAGAGGAGGTTATCAATTTGGTTGTATTTTTTATACTCATTTGTTTGTTTATACATATATTTTTTTGTGTGTTCCCTCGGAACTCCGTCGTTTATAGACCGATTTGCAATTTTGTGTTTTCTCCTAAAAGGATATGTTTCCAGATTGGTCTTATTTTTTTTAAATCCAGTTCTGATGATGGAATTCGTGAGCAATCGAGAGAACTCCTCAAATATTATAGGCAACCATTTGGTGATTTTGATATTTTTATCGAGAACTTGAGCATTTACAGTAAAAAAATAACATTTCATGAAGTGAAACTGATGAAGAAGACCAAGTATGGCCAACGGACCTAGATATCGCAATTAAGGTAGTTAAACAACTAGACAATACTATAAATAAATGGTTCTGAATAGTATTGTTGAAAATAGTATCATTGAAGTTATCTTATGATGATGAGGCATCGGAATTCTGTAATTACCTAATGTATTCTATCCGTATTTGGACTTATTAAAAACAGGCAATTTTTTTTTGTTTGCAAGTAAGTATCACAATAATAGCTGGTTATTGTTTTATTACTTACTATTATTGATCGTTTGAGAGACATCTCGTTTCTGCCGGAGCTGGTTTTTTTTAGCATTCACTTTTAGTTGTATGCCTCCCAACAAATGCATGAGTAAAGACAGTGACCATTCATTTTTGAGTAGTTCTCTTTCAATTAAATCTATCTTATATTCAGTTTTCTCGGGGAACAATGATACAAGAATAAATTGATTTACGTTATTCTAAAGAGCACCTATAGAAGAATAAATTACTGTGGAATTAACTTAAAACCTGTCCACATTTCTTCTACCGTTAAATCTAAACTCACCGTTGATTTAGAAGTATAATACTTCTTTCTTCTTCTCTCACCGGTTTGATCTTGAACATCATTCTGACCGTGTTCAACGTTATTATTTTCAACTTTGTTGTTTGCTGCTTTAACTGTAGCTACACTTTTTGAGTAATGTTTACGATTCATACGAAGAGTTTTTTTTTTAGATACTTCAGCGGTATTGTTATTAGTAACATTTTCGGGATCGAAATCGTTTGGTACTATATAATATTTGGATATGGTGTGAGTGGTACCATTTTGTTTCACTACATTGCGGTCACCTGCAATCAGCTTTACAGCATATGCATCCTGTGGAATAGGAAAAGATTTCAAAAGAGAATCTATAGCTGGCATATACAACGTGTAACATTGAATGCGCAAAACCTCAGACATCCCAGATGATTTTTAATTCAATTGACCTAATTAAATGAGAAAAAAAAAACATTAAAAAAAATTTAAGGTTTTATGTGCAGTTTTACTTTGTTTAAAATTCGTATCTGCATCGAAATAAGAACTTTTATCATCCTGCATATCAGAAAATTTGATAAGACTAAAACTATTTGGGTTTGTTTACTTATTTGTGCAGGTTTGCGCACGTGATGGCTTGACCTATTAAATAAATAGAAAGGGCAAAATTTTTAATGAATTTTTTTTTTGAAAAATGTAACCTATATTAAAAAGTGGTTTAATTGATCCTGCTCGTTATTCCGATCAAACTATTTTCAGGTTTTGCGCATTTAACGTTACACGTTGTATATGTATTTTTTTATTCTGCAAACAATGTCTTGCTCACTGTTACATTTTGCGGACATCTTTATTCCTAATGTGATCACGCAAGGAAGCTCTGAGGACCATGTGTTGTGGTGACACTTGTAATTTCGAATTCAAATATTTTTATTTCACATAGGGCACTTATAAAACGTCAGAAGCTAGTGCACGGTTTCAAATTGGTCGTTTCCTATGGAGAAGAACCGGCAAGAAACTCCAAGGCTACTCTTTTAAAAAAAGTGGTTGTTGTTTCAATATTTCCATATTACTGTAATAATAGATATCTATTATGTAAGAACAGTGAAGACCGGTCAATATAATGCACAAAAAAAAACATAATATAAAAAGTGAGTAGCACTTGTAATAAGAAGTAATCTAAGAATTCATGGAGTCTACAGTGTTCTCACATTCACATTATAAAAAAAGAGACTAATTTAAAAAAAAGGCCAGAAAAATATAATTACAAGTACCAATAAAATGTTAACAAAATAAATTACCAACGAATTTCAAATAGTGGAAGTCTAATAATTTAAAAAATATTGCAAAAGCAATGTGATAGAACACAAAACGAAAAAAAAAATGTATACAACGTTTAACGTTAAATGCGCAAAACCTGAAGATAGTTTGATCAGAATAATTAGCAGAATCAATCAAACCACTTTTTGATATAGGTTACATTTTAAAAAAAAATCTTCATTTAAAATGTCGCCTGTCTATTTATAAATAGGTCAAGCCATCACGTGCGCAAACCCGCTGAAATAAGTAAACAAACACAAATGGTTGTAGTCCAATCAAATCTTTTCATACGGGATAATAAAAGTTCTTATTTCAATGCAGATGTTGATTTTAAACCAAATAAAACTGCTCATAAAACCTTTAATTTTTTTTTAAATAATTTTTTTCTCACTGTTTTAGGTCAATTAAATTCAAATCATTTGGGGTGTCTGAGGTTTTGCGCATTTAACGTTACACGTTGTATATTAAAACAAAATGGAGCAGTTAATAGAACAATATTAATGAGTTACCAGGGGGGCATTGTGGGAGTCCCATGTCTAAGTAGACATCTTTCAGCTCAAATCATGATGATGATGATGATGTATTTTTTTTGCGGTTGTATTATTCTTACCGATATTATGAAAACCAGCAAGCAACTTAATACAGTCTTCATATTGCACTAAACTTTCGTGGGTACATAACTGAGATCAAGTTTTTGTAACAAGACCCAACTACGCTGAAGTGTGGCCTATTTATTAGAATAGTGCAGGCAAATCATTTAGAGCGTGGACTGAAAAAGACTAGTTATTGTAGAGAGGACAGTTTTTTTTTCTCACCTGAAGGCCTGTGTGGCCGACGATGGAGCACGCTTGCCTAGAAACAACCTATTCACTCTTGACTTAAAGATCTCTAAGTTGTACTCCGGCAGGGAGTTCCAGTCCTGAGCTGCTCGCAAAAAGAATGTGTTCCCAAAACGCTTTGTAGGTATGGGATGTCTACCATATACCGGTGGTGCAACGCCGTACGTCTTGTGGTCCGAATTCCGATGGTGGAACGGACTTGGCGGTATTAAATTGTACGATTCCAATGCACTCTCCCCGAAATGTAAACGATAGAAAACCGACAAGCTAGTAACTCGACATCGATGCTTTTTTTTTTTTTTTTCTGTCGACGCGGAAAATCATCATTGACGAAACCCGCTCTTGGATGGAGCGGGAGACAGTGTCAGAGTCTTACTGAGTAAAAACCCCGCGCCGTTCCTTCTAGCCTTCATACCGGGGCTCTAGTTTCCTTTCGGATAACCCCGACCCCGGTAGGCTTCGACCCAGATGGGCCCCACCTGTTGCTGACAACTCCTTGAGGCGCGCGGGAACAGTGCGCGCCGTCGACGCCTTGGCTCGGTCCGGACAGTTACCGGACGATCGGACAGCGAGCTACCCATGGCTCGCCGTCCGCGAGCCCGCGTCTACGGTGGACGGAAATCGGGATCGGAATCCCGGCGGCGGCGGTGGGGGCGCCGTTGCCTTTGCTAGCATTACTGCTTCGCAGAAGGAGGCGACCGCCTGCCACTCCTCCTCGCTCCGGACCATGGCCTGAACCAAGGCCCGGCGCGAGAGGTCTCCGCCGCCGATCGCCCCCATGAGGGCACGGCGTTGCTCCGCCCAAGCAGGGCACACCTCAACTGTGTGCTCCACCGTGTCCTCCAGGCGTTCCGCACAGTGGCAGCACCCGGGCGTCTCTTCCGCTCGAATCCGATGCAGGAACCTCCCGAACTTGCCATGTCCGGTGAGGACCTGCGTCATGCGGAAGGTAAGGACGCCGTGAGGTCTTTCCAGCCACGCCTCAAAGAGGGGACTTACCGCCATAATTGTGGCGTGTCCAGCACTGGGTTGCGATAGTCGCTGACGCCATTTCAGCGTGAGATCCCGCCGGAGCTCTGTCCGCCATACCTCGACCTGTCGCGGTAGTGGACTTTCACCCCAGCGTTGCATCTCCACGCGCTTATCGTGCATGTGTGCAAGGACTGTTGCCTCCAGATCCCACGGTGGTAGGCCAGCCAGAAGGCTCGCCGCTTCGCGGGAGATCGTGCGGTAACCCCGCACCATCCGTATTGCCATGACCCTCTGGCAGGCGTTCAGTATGGACGCCGGTCGCTTTGCCAGCGACGGCGCCCACACCGGCGCCCCGTAGATGGCCATGGACCGAACGATCCCCGCGTAGAGCCTCCGGCAGGAGGCGTCTGGACCCCCAAGGTTGGGCAGGAGCCGCTTGAGAGCAGCCCCGGCCCGGTTGAGTTTGGGAGCCGAACGTCGGAAGTGTTCTCCGAAATTCCATCGGCTGTCGAGAACGAGTCCCAGGTACTTCATCGTCGACCCGACGCCGATGCAAACTCCTCCTACCGTAAGTTGGGAGTCTGATGGTGGCGCATTCCGAGGGCCGTGGAAAAACATGGCCTCGGATTTGTGCAGCGCCACCTCGAGTCCCAACTCCTGGATCCTACCAACGACTATCGCAACCCCGCGTGTCGCTAGAGCGACTGCCGCCTGGTGCGACTCTCCCTGCGCTAGAACCAGCGTGTCGTCTGCGTAGCAGACCACGCTGACCCCGTCAGGGAGGTCGCCGCGCAGCACGTAGTCGTAGCCGATGTTCCACAAGGGTGGGCCTAGAACCGACCCCTGCGGAACACCGCACGACATCTCTCGACGTTTCCAGTCGACATCGATGCTCAAGACTTTGGAGTTTTGACTTGACAAGTGCATCATTGCTGATGATCTTCCTAGCTCGCTTGTCCTTCCTAATCGACTGTAGTTATTTTTTTGTTACTATAAATGTGATAGGTAATACAATGTGGACCAACAGCTGTCTTTAAAATAATTGGTAAATGATGGATAAATTATTATTATTAAGTACATAAACTAGTGCTTGACTGCGATCCCACCTGATGGTAAGCAATGATATAATCGTTAGAAGAGACTCATTTTTGTTACAGTGTCGATAGAAGGCTCATTTTTAACCGACTTCGAAAAGGAGGTTCTATGTTCGGCTGAATGTGTTTTTTTTTTGTATGTATGTTCACCGATATTTCGGTCAATTATGGACCGATTTTGAAATATTTTTTTGTTGGTCCTATAGAAATATTGTTATGATCTGATCATGAACTTCGAAGATATGGAACAGAACTCCTCATAGCAGAATTGTCGTAACAAGTAAAATTGCTTTGTTTATACGTGTAGTCGATGAGTGACTGAAAGAAAAGGGGGAGGGGATGTGCGAACTGATCTGGTGATAAAGCCGGAAGGTAAATTCATGTAATATGAATTAAAATTTATTATGATACCTAATTTTGTCTCTTCCTTAATTAACACCGACTTCCGAAATTAAAATTATTATTTAAAAGTCGGTTTAATTTTTTTTTGTAAAAGTTTTTTTTGTATCCCTATCTCGATTTTGGCATATATGTTAATTGAACTACTTCTGTAGTTCAATTAAGTGTTGGTTGTTTGCAACAACAAACAAAAGAAAAGAAATAAAGAATATCTGTGTATTATTTAACTTAATCTTTGACCACCACCACATCTTTAATGACCTGAGAAAAACTGGCAAATGCGACAAATTGCCGTAAACGATGACATCGTCTTCAACATATCTGGTAGCTAATTTGTAAATCAATTGGTTGGATCAAGCCATATTGATGCAGTCGAAGTAATTTTGTATAAATTAACCATTTTAAACCCTGTTTCTCTAATGTATTTTAGAAACTTAATAAAAATATCGGTTTCGGTCGTTTAATTGACCGCGTTAAGGGGACGTAACTCGACATATATTTTCACTGTTTTTCGTAGAACCGCTCTTGCGTGATTATGACGTTATTCCACATTTTTCATTAGATATTTTGGAAACACAGTATCTTGTGGTTTTTATCTGGGCTTCTATTGAAATTAATTTATAAATTTGAACCTTTAAAAATCTGCTATTTTGCATGAAGTTTGTTATTTAATTTAAAAAATTTAAAAAGTCTAAATGGTATAACAATAGAACAAAATGCAAATTTTATCAAGATTCTAAATGACGACAATTATTTCGATATTTTTTAAGAGTTAAAAAAAAAAAAACATATATTCCTGGAACAAGTTTTGTAAAGTATTCGAGTAAAAAACGGAATTAGCGAATGCTAATAGAGTTTTCAGGCGCTATCTTTCTTTTCGCGTTGCCTTTTCGTCAATCATCGCGTTGGATTACATTAGATGAAGTAACAAGCTTTTGACCATGTTGACGATGTTGACGAAAGGCGAGTGAAAAAACCGCCTCTTAAGAGCTCGTATTAGGGCCTCTGCCCCCCTAGCCAAGTTACAACCAATTCGCTTGCGTCGAACGCTTCGAGTTGACCTTGCCGCCAATTCTTTTGTTCTGACCACGTGACTGAGCGTTGAGAGCGCGTCATTCCCGTACATTTGAAGCTTTCTACTAGCGTTAACTATTGCAGATTAGCATCTTGGCTAGGGGTACTGTTCCTTAACTATCATATTTCGATGGTACGGCAATCCGAAAAAACCGGGGAGAGAGATCAGCCTCCCTAGCCAAGTTACAACCGTTTCGCTTGCGTCGAACGCTTAGAAAGTATTTATATACTAAACGCGCAAAACGAGTCTGACACTTCCTCTCGCTTCACCCAAAGCGGAAAAGGACATTTTAACGATTTCCTACTAAAAAAAAGGGGAAAAGACGTGAGTTTATGTATGTGTTACCTATATACATGCTCTGTCGATCGTTTATTAGTTACACATTACCATATTAGCGCACGTGGCCAAGTTAGTCCTGTTTTTATAATGGCCTATTAAATATAGAAAGTAGTTCAATTTATCTTGTTACAATAATGCATTATTTCTGCTATACTTGATCTGTGCCAATTTTGTATGTAAGTATCTTCATTAGGAACTTGTATAACGGATACAAGATTACTTTTCACAAATTGACTTTTTGACTGGCCTGTTGGTCTAGTGGTTAGTGGCCCTGACTGCTGTGCCGGAGGTCGTGGTTTCGATTCCCACCCAGGACGAATGTTTATGTGATGAGCATGATCATTTGTTCTGTGTCTGGGTGTAATTTATATATAACTAGCTTTGCCCGCGCGGCTTCGCTCCCGCTCTTCCCTACTCCACCCTACTATACCCTACTCTACCTTACTCTACCCTACTCTACCCTACTCTACCGTACTCTACCTTACTCTACCGTACTCTACCCTACTCTACCCTACCCTACCCTACACTACCCTAATTTTTTTTTCCATAAGAACCTTCTCCTCACAATAACAATCACAACAAAAAAAAAATCAGCCAAATTGGTCAAGCCGTTTTCATGCCAAGTCGTGACAACGGAAAACGGGGGTCATTTTTATATATATAGATATGTATGTATTGAGAAATATATAAGTATGTTTATCAGTTGTCTAGTACTCAACACAAGCTCTGCTTAGCTTGGGACTAGACGGCGTTGTGATATATTTGATGAAGTTAGATAGTTGTGGAATATATTATTATTAAATATTCATAAAACAGAAAACATTTATTAGTTCTGTTTATTGTTGACATCCCTGACAACATTGCATAACTGATTTTTGTAATTTGAGTCCAGTCGGCTGTAATAAAATGTCAAAGTTGGTGGTCTAATTATCGGGCAGAAAACTGGTGTTTTTAACCACTGTTGGTTTGTAATAAATAAACAAGAAAGATCAGATATCCAACGCAATCTCTCTCAAATTATAAAACAAGTTTTTAATGAAAATCATTTTTTCATGGCAAGCTTTTATAGCTCGGTATACCTATATAATTATTTATTTATTATATTCTTTATTGTACACCACATAAACAAATATATAGGACAAACATCTAAAGAAAAAAGTGTACAATGGGCGGTCTTATCGCACATGGCGATCTCTTACAGACAACCTTTAGATGGACTGAAATAAGGGAAATAGATTTAGGGTTGTTGGTGATCTGACTGAAAATGATGGTGTCAAACTCAGATTGCTACAATTTTTTCACCCATAGAAAGCTGCTTTATTTCTGAGTGACATAGGCTATACTTTAAGTACGCGGGTGAAGCCACGAGCAACAGCTAGTAAAATAATAAAACACCAATTTGTAAATAACACTATTATAATATATTCAATTGATAATTGCACATAAGAACCAATACACAAGAATAACAAATAAATACAAAATTATCCTTATAATTATTAAATCACAATTGCTCACAGTTGCCCAACAGTGGGCAACTTTTATTGTTACCAATTAAAAAAGTATTTTTACACAACATTTTTTTTACTTCATAAAATAGTACTTAATCCTATATCCGTGTAAGTCGGTTATATCCGACAAACACTCTCGCGTATAATCTACCAGGGTCGTACATCCACGACCAAACACTCCATCTCGTCAGCTCTTCTGTCACCTATGGGGATTGAAGAGCTAAACGAGATGGAGTACCCAGTCGCTAACACACGACCCTGGCGAATAGAGCACGACAATACTCGTCGTATTAATCCAACGCGGTGATTTTAAGTATTTATAACAGAATTCAACATTTTATGGCATATTTAAACAAATTTGATTAGAAAAATCAACCATTTTGACAATCGCGGTCACAAAATAACCAGAGTCTTATACTCTGTTCAAAGTTAGATTAGAAATTTATGAAAACCTTTTATTACTGTCCGTTCAACCGATTATTAATTTTATTACGTTGGTAGCATGACAAATGGCGGCTGCACTTCATAGTTGGTATTGTAACCACTTTTTTGCTCTTAATGCCATCCTTATGCCTCATCGTCTCCCTGCCCTTGTCCCGTTTTATTTGGGGTCGGCGCAACACGTTTTTTTCTTCCATTCTGTCCTGTCACTCGTCACGCTATCACTAACTCCCTTTTCTTTCATATCACTTCTCACACAATCCATCCATCTTTTCTTTGGCCTCCCCCTCCCCTTCTATCCATCCACATGTAAACTCATAACTTTTTTAGCAACATGAGTTTCGTTCCAGCTTTTCACATGACCATACGATTCCCTTTCAATTCAAATGCCATCCTTAATGCCTACGAAATAGAAGTTAAAATCGGTTGAAGAGACAGTAAGAAAGGTTTCTTTAAATTTCTAATCTTAATACGAGGGGTATAGGGTATTTTTTTAATATAGTGCGGATTTCATCACGCAGGCGGGTTTGCCCCGCATGCAGAAAATTTCAAAAACATAAAAACGCGTCCCGCGTGCGTATTTCACGTATTACGATAAATACTTGTTTGAAATGGACATCATATTTATATATTTTATTTTAATAAGTACAGTGACAGACTACATACTAAGACAATCAATACAGTTGACACAAAATACAGTACATAAATCTGAAGTCCAATTACTACTGTATATATACCGGTAGGGATCTTGAGCACTCGGCGTCAGAGTGGGGATCGCTTTGCGCATTCCATACATTGGCGAGCTAATCGTCGTCGTTGTTAGGTACATGCAGCAAGCGCAGGAACGAATCACGAGTGATGTCTACGACGCGATGGCGTGGCGAGCCAATCACTGACGCTCCCCGCCCCTGCGTCTCACTTCGTACCACTAAAGAGACCGAATATTTGACTTTTGCGCAACTTGAAGCAGATACTTAAGATCCGTGCCGGTATTAATACACAGCATTCAATGCTTAATATGCCTTAATAATGACAGTAAAGGTGAAGTAATATGGATTATATTTGAGAGGTTACGCGTCCGGAGCAATTCCTCACGCGTGATGAAATCTGCACGATATTAAAAACATCCATAACAATTGCTATAGGACGGTACAGGTGACAGCTTTCAGATTAATAACACGGCAATGCCAAGCTACCTGTCCTTTTCTTTCATCTTAAAGATGTATATTGTCATCCTGCTGTCATCCTGACCATGCTATGTAAAAAAAGACCTTATATGGCGTCAGATAACCGTGGGATAAAGTACATTGATCTTTTCTTTTAGAAGAGACTTTGACCCCTTTTTTATGGTGGGGAAAATCTTCCAATGACAACCCCCGCTCTTGGGCGGAGTGAGAGATAGTGTCAGACTCTTACTGACTAAAAACCCACCCCGTTCCTTCTAGCTTTCATACCAGGGCTCGAGCTCCCTTCCGGATACCCCTGACCCTAGTAGGTTTCGACCCGGGTGGGCCCCTCAGTTTGTTTCGATGTTTCTTCTCAGGGTAGTTAACTAAGAAACCCCGGCCTCATCTAGTTTAAACTGACTGAAAACAAAATTGGCGTGTTAAAAGTGTTTTTTTTAAACCTATTTGCAAAATAATATCATTTATAATTTTTATCTCTGCGTAGGTACCCGAAAAACAAACAATGAATTGCTTTTCATTACTACATCATGTAAAGGATCCCAAGTTGCTCCCAGCGGCTTCGCCCACGTGATAGCAGAAAATTATCCCAAGGGAACATACTTCCGGGATTCAAAGTATCCTATGTCCTATTCCAGGACATGGTCTATCCGCGTACCAAGTTTCATCAAAATCGGTTATGCCATTTAGGCGTGAAGACGTAACAAACTTGTTGGCTCCCCTGTCCGTCTACGCCAAAAAGAAGGGAAAAAAGGAAAGAGTTGCCTACTCTACCAAAATCGTTCTCCGAAATGCGAAATGAAATCGATTTTAACGGTAGTTGCAACACTTTTTGGAGGATTATGAGGGGAATGGGATTTTATTTTAAAAAAGCAGGTCTTAAACGAAATTGTTATAGAGAGGTAGGTACGATATTATGTCGTGGCGTTTTCGGTATTTGAAAGAATTGCAGGACAAGCGGAATAGAGTCCTATACTTCATTCAAACATAGTTAAAAAAAAACATAAAAAAGGCAATTGTTAAAAGTAACGAAATATCAGTTAATCTTCCTAATATTAAGTAATTTGATTGCTAAAAATATTGCAACACTGTTTTTCCGTATTGCCAACATTACGGCAAAGGAACTTCTTAGGTGAAACGTACTGTAGTAGGGTCAATGACCGTTATTCCACGTTTATCTGGCGCCTACCTTAAGCTTTGGTTTCCTAGGAAAGCGGTGCCGTCATATAGCGTCCGTTTTAAACGTCACAAACGTCATACGAAAAATATCCAAGATAGAAAATGGACGACCTTGATTTAGCTTTAGTAATTTACTTGGAGGATGAACTATCATCAGAAGAGGAAAATAGTCGCTGTTCCGGAAAACGGCCGCTATATGACGGCACCGCAATCCTAGGAAACCAAAGCTTTTGTAGTTTTCCATACAAAATATTCACTTTCCTAGTCGCACTTTCTATGTATGTTTGATTAACCAACAGTTGACTTTGATATTTAAAATCGTATGCCCAACAATAGATCATTATCAATTCTTGTATTACATTGTAAAAGGATATTTATCACAATAGTATCTACGTAATATTACATATTGCAAGTGTTTGCCCAACAGTGGGCTTATGATAAACAATTCCATACATGGGTGTTATTCAATTTATTCATTGTTTATTTTGGTACAGTGTAGAGTCAAAACAATTTTTTTTTTTTAATTTAGCCTGTACATTTTTAGGGTTCTGTATTCTCGGAACTTTGTTCGTCCATCTCTCTGTCAAGGGTATCTCATAAACAGTAAGAGGTAGAAAGCCGAAATTTTAACAGGATCTGTATTTCAATATATTGCTTCTACAACAACAAATAATAAAATTGGACAGTTGTTTTTTTTTATCTGATATAAACTTGTACTTGACTGCGATCCCACCTGATGGTAAGCAGTGATGCAATCGTTGATAGTGAGGCGCACTAGTTTATTTAGAGCCTATTCACTCTAGCCTTGAAGACGCTTAAATTGTAATCGGACGGGAAGACCGCAGCAGGCAAATTGTTCCAGTCCTTCGGTGTACGCGGTATAAATGACGAAGCGAAACGCTTAGTCCAGACCGTAGAGGTTTCACAACAACGTAAGAGTCAGGGTTGATTCCCAGTTCCCATACAATTAACGTTATTTTGTTGCTCAATTTTAATATTGTAGTACGGAACCCTTCGCGTGCGAGCCCGACTCGCACTTGGCAAGTTTTAATATATCTTGCATCAGCAAAAAACATTTTTAAGGCAACCATTTAAATAGTCATCGATTTGCTAGTCCCTCTCCTAGGGAGGAGGCCTGAGTCCCAATAGTTGGATCGGAACATTATAAGGCCGACTATGCAATGCTATGCCATTTGCTAGTTAAAAAAAAACAAAAAAACAAAAAAAAAAATTCCCTCATATTTTTGGGGCTATTTATGCCGCCAATGGCCTAATGACCAAAACCCGACGCCGAAGTTGGATCAAGAGCTTGATATAGAAGGCAGTCCTCGATTCAGCTCTTATTTTGAGGAGGTTCCTGTCTCTGGAGCCCTAACTACTGTTAGCTGAGACCCTGAATATTCAAAAATGTATAAAATATGTACATAAAATGAATAGAAAACATAATGATAACTTTGAATTAGGTTTTAGGGCTACACTAAAAGTATAAGCCTAAGTTGAATCAAGGACCTAATATAAAAGGCAGTAGTCCTCGATTTTGCTCGTATTTTGAGGAGATTCTTATCTTTGGAGTTCTAATCAACGGTGGTTAGGGCTCCAGAGAGAGAGAGCTTAGACCTTGCTGGCAACATCGGCAGAAGATATTTGTTTTAAACATTAAAAAATGCATAGATGACATAATAATAATTTTGAACTAGGTTTAAGTCTAGTAATAGCAGAAGTACAAGCCTCATAGCATAAGTTTGTACTGATCCTATACCTTTACCTCTTCAGGCACACTTTTAAGGGTTTACCTGACTTCTGTTTTGACCCTCCACTGTACCAAAACTCCTAAAGTACAGTGTTAAACAACATTGCTGGTGAAGATCTCTATCCAGTAGCCGTCAGGGTCCTGAATGAAGGCCAGTCCCTTCATCTTGCCGTCGTTGGGGCGCTTGATGAACTTCACGCCTTGCTGCTCGAACCTGGAATGTTAGGGTTGAGGGTTAGAAGGTTTTATTATTAGTTGGTGCCCGCGACTTCACCCTTGTTAGACTCGTAAAATAGCTTGATGCCATTTAGTCATAGCTTTTGCCCTCGGCTTCGCTCGTGCTAAATTCGGTGTAACACGTTCGGGTTCTCCTGGGAAGTGGGGGGGGGGGGGTTAGAAAGAGACAAAAAGTAGCCTATGTCACTCTCCATCTTTTCAGCTATCTCGACTTAAAAAATCACGTCAATTCGTCACTCCGTTTTCCCGTGAAAGACGGACAAACGGACACACACTTTCCCATTTATAATATTAGTATGGACTTCAAGATTTTTTTTTCAGATTATTGTTCCATAATAATAAAAAATATCTAGTTGTGAAAGTACCATCAAGGTTCAGCCGTTTCGAAGATTAGCCAGAACAAACAAAATTTCAAAAATTAAAAAAAAAGTATTTTTCTTGACATGTAACATTTGGACTCATGGAATACAGCCCCTTTCCCAGAGAGGAAACCTGAGTCCCAAAAGTGGGAACATTAAAAGGCTGACTATGCTATTATTTTTCTTATAGTTTGAAAGACGTAGCGTTGGAAGGCATCCAACAAGGTGGACCAATGACCTGGTTAGGGATGCGGGAATCTGATGGATGCGAGACGCACAGGACCGTTCATTGTGGCGTCACTTGGCCTTTCTCCAGCAGTGGATGTGTTTCGGCTGAAGTGATGATGACGATTTTTTTTTCTGCTGGCAAAAATCATCTAATGACAACCCCCGCTCTTGGGTGGAGCGGGAGATAGTGTCAGACTCTTACTGACTTAAAACCCACCCCGTTCCTTCTAGCCTTCATACCGGAGCTCGAGGTCCCTTTCGGATAACCCTGGCCTTAGTAGGCTTTGACCCAGCTGGGTTCCTGTTGCTGACAACTCCTTGAGGCGTATGATGATGATGATAGTGATGCATACCTGGCACAAGCTTCGTCCACGTTCCTCACTAGTATACCAATGTGTCCGAAGCCCCGCGGGTCTGAGTTGCCGTTGTGGTAGCTTGAGTCGTCGCTCTCTGTACCCCAGTTGCTGGAACATTTAGTTTAAATTGTTAATTGAGTTGTAGCAGAGCTTTTTTACAAGCTTTTATTTAGTTTCACCTGTCCCGATGTCTGTTATCAAATCTTGTAAATAAAATTTGACCCACTATGACAAGGAGCTGATCTGATGATGGAACCGGAAGGTGGCTATAGGAACTTGGTAGTTAAAGGGCACAACTCCAACGAGTTTGGGCTCGTATGATTCGTCTTGACGAGTATTAGTTATATACGTATACCAAGCTATAAAAGCTTGCTATGAAAAAATGATTTTCATTAAAAGCTTGTTTGAAGTCAAAGAACTTCTCTCGGAGAAGGGTTGTCAAGACTTTTAGTGACTAAAACATACATGAAATTTTCTTTTCTACTCTTACTGACTAAAAAACCCACCCCATTCCTTCTTGCCTTTCATATCGGTGCCGAGCCTCCCTTGCGAAAACAGACCCTAGCCTCAGTAGACTTTGACCCAGCTGGGTACCTATGGTAGCTGACAAATCCTTGAGGCGCGTGTGAACAGTGTGCACCGTTGACGACTTGGGCTCGGTCCGGACAGTTACTGGACGGTCAGACAGCGAGCTACCCATTGCTCGCCGTCCGCAAGTCCGCGGCTCCAGGTGGCCGGAATTCCGGCGGCCGCTGGGGCGTCAGCGCCGTTGCCTGATGCAGTCGACCTCCTCCTTTGCTAGCATTACTGCTTCGCAAATGGAGGCAACCACCTGCCACTCCTTGCATCGGACCATGGCCTGTACCAAGGCCTGATAATGTCCCTTTATTTTTTTTAAGGTTGGAAATACATTGTTGGATCTATACCTAAAATATACTCACTATGTCAACTCCAGCGTAGCTTTTCTGGTCATAGCCCAAGCCGTTCTCGTGGCCTCATCCGAGGGTATCTCCCCAGCATTCTCGTAACCCATGAAGAACAAGGAGAACTTCATTTCTGGGAAGTGCAGCTGCTTCAGTAATGTCATGCCGAGGACACCGGTGTAGAATGGGATGGATTTGCGGGGGTCCTTTATGCGGTACATCGTTTGTTGGAACATGAAGTCCTGGAAATGTATGAAAGGGAGGTTTTAGTTATGATTTTTTTTTTAAATTACTAGCTTTTACCCGTGTTTATTAATATACTTTACTCATTCTCCCCCTAATCTCACTTTAAAAAAAAATAACCTATGTCCGTCTCCAGGGTCTCAACTATCTCTGTACCAAAATTCATCAAAATCAGTTTTGCCATTTAGGCGTGAAGATGTAACAAACAAACTCACTTTCACTTTTATAATATTAGTAAGGATTAATGAGTGTTTATATGTTATACTTTCAAGCATCAATTGGTGTGATTGTGTTTAGTGTATCTATACTCTGTTCAAAATAACATTAGAAATGTATGAAAACCTTTTATTACTGTCCGTTCAACCGATTTTGACTTTTATTACGTTGGTAGCATCACAAACGGCGGTTGTAGTAAATAGTTTGTATTGTAACCACTATTTGCTCTTAATGCCATCTTCAAGCCTACGAAATCAAAGTTAAAATAGGTTGAACAGACAGTAAAAAAAGTTTCTTTAAATGTCTAATCTTTATGTGAATGGGGTATAATTAGTAGAATATAGGGGATACCTTGCGTGATCGAATCAAAAATGAAGACATCCGCAGGAGAACTAAGGTTGCCGACATAGCGCAAAGAATTGCCAAACTTAAGTGGCAATGGGCAGGGCACATTGCTCGCAGAACAGATGGCCGTTGGGGCCGAAAGGTTCTGGAGTGGCGACCGCGTACCGGAAGACGCAACGTTGGAAGGCCTCCAACAAGGTGGTCTGATGACCTAGTGAGGATTGCGGGAAGCCGATGGATGCGAGACGCGCAGGAGCGTTCGTTGTGGCGACGCTTGGGGGAGGCCTATGTCCAGCAGTGGACGTGTATCGGCTGAAATGATGATGATGATGAGGGGATACCTAGCTATATTATTTGTAAAGTTTAGCATACAATTGTAACAAGTTGATTTCGCCTTGTTACATATATCCGATTTTGAAGTCGATTTTGGCTTGAAGCACTTGAAGGACTATAAATAATTAAAAGGACAGCTGTCAGAATAGATATGACACACTACTTTTTTGACCCAACTTTCGTTAGCTAGCGGCAATTTGTTTTGCTATTGGTAAAATTTCTAAATCCGCGTTAAGAGAAGTTTAAATTAGCGATAATTTAAACTATACAGTATGGACTGATTTTCAAATTTCTTCATGACGTGATGGTGTATTGTTTATTACACAATAAAGAATCACAGCATAAATTATACTTACACATATAATAAAGTAGTGATAAAAGTTTCATAAATTTTATATCGAATTTTTAAGTCACAGGTCACTGATATGTTCATATCAGAGAGTGAAGTAATTATTACATGATAACGTATGCAGATTCTTATTAACACAGAAGTGTTTACCCTTGGGGCAATTTTTTACTTTCACGTAGGCAAAGCCACTAGCAACAGCCAGTCCTTACTAATATTATAAAAGCAAAAATGTGTTTGTTTGTAATGTCTTCACACCTAAATGACAAAACCGATTTTGATGAATTTTGGTACAGAGATAGTTGGGACCCTGGAGAACGGACATAAGCAAATTTTTTTTTTTAATGAGAAAAGGGGAGAAAAGGGGAAGTCAAGTTCAAATATTATTATTAGTATAATTATATTAATATACGTGATGAAGCTGCAGATAAAAGCTAGTTTTATTATAAAAGAATTGACTATAACTTTAACCCTTCAGATACCGTCAATTAGAGACACAATAGTAAGACAATAGATGCGCGGCCACCGGTGGTCACTTGAGGATTCATTAATTAATAGGCGTTTTCTAACTTTGACCTTGAAGGCAACTGCTAGTTTACAATACTTGCTTACTATTATAGTTTGAAGGCTACAATAATGAATATTTAAAATTTCTATTGATTTAGTATACATCAGAGAGCTTTTTCATGTTGTTGACGAATATTTTACAAAATAATAAATCATGATAGCATATTAATCAGAATGATCTGTCCATCAAGTGTTTATTATCAGTAACAACTCGACATGACATTTTGATAACAAAACATAGAAAATCGAAAAAGGTTTACTTACTCTTGTCGATGGATCCGGAGTCTGACATAGGGCTTCGATCTCCTGCGGTGAAATTCCTTCGTGTGCCATGGTTCTAATAAGAAAAAAACATATTTACGAAGGATACGAGATAAAATATAACCTAGAAACACCGACCTTTGATTTCTGTATGAATATTTATGATTTTTATCAAATGAAGCATTAAATTACGTATGGGCAACAATACTTACGTTTTTAATACTTAAATCTCGTAATAAACTTCGAAAATTATAAGAATAAATTCAGTAACACTAACTGCTGATTGAAGTCCGGTTGACGTCTGCCAAAAATGTAATCAGCCCTACGCAATATTTGCATTTGGAAATAAAACTATAAGCGATAAGCAGCTTACTCCGGTTGTAAATAAGGACTAAGTTTAAATAACGAAAAGCAATCAATAAAGACTATGATTGTAGATCTCATTGGTGGACTTCACTCACTTTATGAACGTTTCTTTACACGCACTAGCCAGTTATGTACCTTCTAAACTAAAATAATCATTTTTTTTTTGCATTAAAAGGGAAAATGAGAGAAGAAAAAAAATCACGGTTTATTTAAAACTCTTTATTAATCTAAACATCATTATTTTTGAGATAAAATTTTTCATATAAATATCTAAGTTCTTCCATCCACACAATATCTCGTTCTACCGATGTTTTTAAGCATTCGTATGCTGAGACCATTCTTACATTTTTATCATCTAAAAATATATCGCCAATAACACTCAAATAATCTCCTTCTGTAAGATTCAATGGATTTTTTGCAATACGGTCCAACAGACTAGACATAATGTTCACGTTGTCATTGCCTGATTTCGTCGCTTCAGAAAAACCATAATATAAATCTTTCAAAATGGCCGGTGATGTATTTATATTACTTTTTGTGCTATCATAATAAATTTGAACTGATCCCGTGGCGTCGGAAAGCTCCATATTCGTTGTGCTGCCTGTTGTATTGTAAATAGATGTAATTACGCCATGTATCATGATGTTCTTGAATGTTAGGCCGAAAAATTCATAGATGTATTTGTTTTCTGTATTTTTGGCGCGAAATAAATCTTGAATATAAAGTTTCATAGGACTTTGTTGAAAGTTATCCATTATTGCTTTTTAGTAACACTGATCACATTACTTATACTAGTTTTAGGGATATTTTCACTGTTTTGTTGTAAATAATCGTACCACATGGTTCGTTTTGTTTACAATATTTGACACTTATCAGATGCCAATGAAATGTCATTAAAATTATTTGAAGTTTTCAGATTCGTTCAAAAATGTAGGCTGCTAAGTTAAAAACAGATTCATGTAAGAAATTATAAAAAATATTTTATTAACGTTCATTTTGTAGATTTCAACTAACGCATTTACTGCCGCACTCAGAGACGTCATTTAACTTTAATGTCAATTAAAGCAAAACCTAAGGTACTTAACGTCATAAAGATATAGACTATTATTCAATGACAAAATTAGTAAATCAGAGATTAGCGTTAATGGGCGTCTCTGAGTGCGGCAGTTTGAGCGTGTTGATGATTAGACAAAGTACACATTATTTTAGTGAACTGTTTGAACTATTGGACCTTTTTTATGGTGGGGAAAATCATTCAATGACAACCCCCGTTCTTGGGCGGAGCGGGAGGTAGTGTCAGACTATTACTGACTAAAAACCCACCCCGTTCCTTCTAGCCTTCATACCGGGGCTCGCTTTCGGATAACCCTGGCCCTAGTATGTTTCAACCCAGCAATTAGCAACACCAGGGGCCCAACCCCTGGTGTTGCTAATTACTCCTTGAGGGGCGCGTCAACAGTGCGCGCCGTCGACGTCTTAGGCTCGGTCAGTACAATTACCGGACGGTCAAACAGCGAGCTACCCATAGCTCGCCGTCTGCGAGCCCGCGGAACTATTGGCCTGGCTAATGTTGATAGACGGCGGCTTATTTTGATTGATTTAAATAATTGAAATGTCTTGATTAATTTCCATTATTTCGCAATGTTACAGATGGAATTGAATGGTATTGTGTGGATAATTGTATTAATTTAATCGTAATGATTATGAACTGAATGTTTATAGGTACTAGTTGATAATGTGGTTTTTCCTACACTCGCAATCTCGCATTGGGTTATGGCTATGATAACTATAGGAATGTATGTCTAATAATTTCATAAACATAAACCTTATGCATAAACCGTAAACCATTATTATAGGTAAGTTTGTACGGAACCCTCAGGGCGCGAGTCCGACTCGCACTTGCCCGGTTTTTTTTTAAATTATTAACCCTTCAGATACCGTCAATTAGAGACACAATAGTAAGACAATAGATGCGCGGCCACCGGTGGTCGCTTGGGGATTCATGAATTACAAAGTGTTGAAATTTTTTGACAGTCGTCACACAGGATTTTTTTTTAAACCATTGCCCTGCACTAGACGTCATTGTTCTGTGTTGTGGCCAAAGATTTTATATATCCTACTAGAGTAGACTAGATTGACTACGAAGAAATATTACACTGTCTAAAGTGTTCTTTATTCTCTTTAGCATTAAGTTCATGTGTGTTATTGACACGCAAAAGGGAAAAATGGCCTGGAGTAAGACACTGAGATAAATCCTCTCTGTCCCTTTCGCACATACTACCAGAAAAAAATAAGAAACAGATGGTAGTTTTTAGATTGTTCCAGTTATCGTTAAATAGTCCGTGTTCATGCATTTTGATAGGTTTATGCAACATAAAATGAATTGCAACTAAATATTTTATTTTAAATATTGCTTCTTGAAATTTTATACGCATTCTTCTTGTATTTAATGATGATTTCATTAAGATTTAGTAGCTATTCGTAGTAATTTTCAAATTATGAAAGGCAACATTTAGGAGGTTTCAATTTGACAGAATTTGACATCAATAAACAATATGGCTGATGCTTCATAGGACTAAAGTTGTATTTTTAATTGTTACAAGTTTTTATCTCAATGTTTAGTAAAGTATTAAGTGTGCAAGATGTTCAAAACGATGCTGTGTAAAGTTTCGCAATAGCGATGGGTATCCTGGTTGTGGAATTTCATTTTTTTTGGTAAGTTTTCTGTTT
Organism: Mythimna lalbum; assembly: GCA_949319445.1. NCBI lineage: Eukaryota > Metazoa > Arthropoda > Insecta > Lepidoptera > Noctuidae > Mythimna > Mythimna lalbum. The sequence goes on along the minus strand of OX439370.1, from coordinate 14,570,128 downwards.
TGTTTACAAAATATTTATGTAGGGTGACAACAAACATCGTTTTGAATTTTTTTTGACTGGGTGCAAAATTTTATAAAATTCGATTGTCTACTGTTCAAGTTTTATATTATTATAAGCAAATTTCTAAATATCTGAGAAGGCTAATTTTTTTTTTTTTTAATAAATCAAGCGCGCACCAATTTTACTAATTTTATCTTTTCTGTTGATCGGGCGCCTTTGGCCGCTCGGCGATCTTCGGCTGCTCTCATGGCACAACGGAAAGCGGTGAGCAGCGGCGGCCAGAGGTGCGGCATGCGGGACGTGTCTTCGGACCTATTCAGTATTAGTTATCTGTGACCACTTCTTAAAACGACGCGCGTGCGCTCCAAAATCTTCTCCACATCGATATAGTACATTCGAGAATTATATTCATTTTAAATCATAGTCTACTGTCTTTAACTTTAGTCCTTAGGTAGGTCCCTAATAAATGCCGCACGCAATGCTGCATGTATGTGGCTTAACCGTTAACTACTAGTAATATATTATTTTTTATGTTTTGTTATAGATTTCCAAGAAACGAGAACCATAAGGACCAGTGGCTTTGAAGTTGTGACATTTAAAAATTTTTTTTTCAGCAACAGTTTTATTTGTGGTTCCACATTAAGTCTGAAGATGTAAAGTTAAATCAACACTAAAACGTAATTCTATTCCATCTATATACCCTTTTGTAAGTTCATCCGTTTTTAAAAATCCATTCAGTAGTTTTTGAGTTGATTGCAAACAGATATAGACAAACGAACATAGTAGGAGACTTTTTTTGATGTGGTAAAATCTCCAATAACTTATCCTGCTCTAAGGTAGAGCGCCTTACGCTCCATCCTAGAGCGGGACAAGTTATTTGAGGTTTATACTGAATAAATCTACCCGTGTCCTTCAGTTGCCCTTTGTGTTCCAGGACCATGGTTTCCCTTTCGGAAATTCCCTGTGGCGCGTTAATGTATTATTTATTGTTTATTTTTTAGTTAATACGTGCAATTTGACGTAATAAAAAATGTACAATTTTATGTCACGCATCAGTCTATTTTTAATAAAGTAAAGTAAAAATAAAAGAATAATATTAGTTTTATTATAAACTAACTAGTTTTTTCTTTCAGACAAACCTTATTCTGATAGGTGTAGCTGTTCAGAAGTGATCTTCTTACATAGGTACACACACATTAGGCATTTTTTTATCAGCGTAGGTATTTCATACTCGCATAAGAGGATATTGCTATTATAACATATACGGACATCAGCTATTTCCTAGTCATTACAGAGAAAACTCACAGTTCCCTTTTGGTAAGTGCATGTCTATTTTGATGTATCAAAAATATCTTTAACTAACTTTAGAGCTAAATTGTCCCGTAGTATGTAGCTAGTGTATGGACACACTAGTAGAACGAGATGACAGGACTCTTTCTGACTTTCCTTTTCAGGTACGCTTTTGAGGTTGTCGTAGTCAATCTAGTACTAGGATATATAAAATCTTTGGTTGTGGCAGCGTTCATAAACAAGCAAACTTACATACATACATTACAGTGCGTTTCACTTAAGAAGTTCCTTCGCCGTAATGTTGGCAATACGGAAAAACAAACTGGGTTGCTATATTTTTAGCAATGTAGTTACTTAGTATTAGGGAGATTACCTGATATTTCTTTACTTTTAACAATTGCCTTATAATTTTCTGTTTCTTTTGAAAACTATAAAAACTATTTTTGAATAAAGTATACAACGTTGGGCTCCATTTTGATTGTCCTGCAATTCTTTAAAATACCGATAACACCACGCCACAATATCAAACTTCTCTATTAACAACTTTCTTTTTATACCTCCTTTTTTTTAATAAAATCCCATTCCCCTCTTTATTCCCCATAAAGTGGTGACTACCGTTAAAATCGATTTCATTTCACAATTTTTTTTTCTTTTTCTTTGGCTTCGCACGGTTTGTGCATTCAGCCAATGTCACGTCAGGTTGTATTTCGTTATTATATGTACTTATTATAAATCAAAGTTAGGGAAACCAAAATATAAAAATAAAAATATTAAATTGAGCGGAATTTAGAAAAAGATATATATGATCAGTTTTAACGGTGATGTTTTAACATGTAGATAATGAGCAAATTACAATGACAAAAATTACAGTTTAATGTTATTTAGGATGATGAATGAGACTATACATTTATATACTGGAAAGCTATTTGTACAAAGTAAAGAAAGTATTGAGGTAGGAAAAGGGATTTCATTTCACAATTCGTGCAAAAATTTTGGTGGAGTAGGCAACTCTTTTCGTTTTTATTTTCTTTTTTCTGTAGACAGACAGGGGAGTCTACATTACGTCAAAGGATCTTCTTAAGTGAAACGCACTGTAGACACCCAGACCCGGAACAGCATGTAGGCCATCTTTTTTTTTTATTGATATAAACTAGTGCTTGACTGCGATCCCACCTAATGGTAAGCAGTGATGCAATGTCTGATGGTGAGGCGCACTAGTTTATAAGCCTATTCACTCTTGCCTTGAAGACACTCAAATTATAATCGGACGGGGCACAGCAAGCAGATTGTTCCAGTCCTTCGACGTTCGCGGTATAAACGACGAGGCGAAACGCTTAGTCCGAACCGTAGAGGTTTCAACAACGTATGGGTAGACGTGGATACTTGTTGTACGTCGGGTTGTCCGATGGTAGAATTGAGATGGCGGAATCAAGTCATGCAATTCCTGCGCACACTCTCCAAATGCATTCTGTGTACTTGACGCATTATTCATTGACTTGTTTTACAATTTAATGTAAACAACTCTACTAGTGTATTAAAATTAATAGTAGCTCCGAAAACAAAAGAGTTTAAAGTCACCCCCCTGTAAAGGAGGGTTGTCACCTTGTAGTGTTTTAATGACAAATAGGTAAAATTTTATTTATTTTACCTAGAAGTAGGTAATAAGGTCCAAAGAATCGTCAAACTTAAGTCGGAGTGAGCAGGGCATATTGCTCGCAGAACAGATGGTCGATGGGACTGAAAGGTTCTGGAGTAGTGACCGCAAACTGAAAGTCGCAGCGTTTAATCTTCGAACGCCTGGAAGCCCTCACACATGTTTTTTTTTCGGTTGGTAAAAATCATCCAGATGACATCCCTCGCCCTTGGAAGGAGCGGGAGATAGTGTCAGACTCTTACTGACTAAAAAACCCACCCTGTTTCTTCGTTGCCTTTCATACCGGGGCCGTGCCCCCTTTCGGAAACTGACCCTTGGCCCCAGTAGGCTTCGACCCAGCTGAGCCCCGTGCTGTTGCTGATAACTCCTCGAGGCGAACGGGAACAATGCGCGTCGTCGACGGTCCAGACAGTTACCGGACGGCCGGACTGCGAGCTACCCATTGCTCGCTGTCCGCAAGCCCGCGCCTACGGTGGCCGGAATCCGGGATTGGAATCCTGGCGGCGGCTGGGGCAGCCTCACACTTGGTGGGCCGAGGACCTGGTGATTGTTGAGGGTTGCGGGAATCTGATGGATGCGAGATGCACAGGACTGTTCGTCGTAGTATCGCTTGGAAAAGGCCTATATCCAGCAGTGGACTTCTTTTGACTGAAATGATGATGATGTCACTGTTATAAGCAGTTCATATAAATCTAAATTTATTTATTTACTAGCTGACCCGGCGAACTTCGTGCTGCCGAATAGTCCTTTTAGCTAAGCTCTCAAAGGATAACGCTATCTAGGCATTACCAGAACCAGCATAATATTCATTTCAATTGGTGATGGCGTTGTGTTCTGATTTTTTCCAGATTTTCTCACCGTTTAAACGTTCCCTGGACTTCCACGAATATTTCAAGACTAAAATTAGCCAGATCGGTTCAGCCGTTCTCAAGCTTTAGCGAGACTAACAGAATTGCAATTCATTTTTGTATAAATAGATTTAAACTTCATGTACAGTAGTGGTACATAGTCGGACATATGTTTCTTATGGAAATTGTGTAATTAGGATGATGACTACCAATTCTAAGCAGAATTTGATACTTAAAAGGGCAAAGCAACATCAAAGAAAAGATGAAATCTCACAGTACGCCGAAAGAATATGGATAAAACAAAATCCTATATTCCTTAGCATCATTTTCAAAGATTGGCAACAAGATTCTCGTTTCTAAAGATTGTCATCATTCTCAGATACCAGACTTTTAATAACGTCACGTCAAAATTTTCCGACTACCCACATATTACATTTAGTTAGGTATCAACCCTAACTAGAGGTGGCACCCGACGCGGCAATTATGCAAACTGCTCCCGTCTGTGCTCGCTTATTTGTAGTGTTTTCCCGGCGGATAGAGGTGGGACGTATCGATGGATAATTGAGACATAATTGATTTTGGATTGGTTAACATGGTTATGTTCATCGTGTGGCGGGATGTGGTGGCGACATTTTTCTAGGAGCCATTTTGAATTTTTCATGTTTATGAAAACCTTTGAACTGATAATGTTATAAAATGAACTACCGCCGTTTTGCGTCGGATTATAAATGTTTTTGTGGACTATTTTTAAAAAGCTACTTCTTATTTATTTATTCATTTATGTACATACAAACACTTCGTCGACCAACATTTCTTTCACTGCACCAATCCTTCACTCAATCGTAGTCATCGCTCCTTGCCTTGTGCCAAGCGTAGCCAGTGCCGGCGCTAGGGGGGGGGGGGGGGGGCACGGTGGGGCGACGGGCCAGGGCGATAAATTCAGCGGGGGGCCAAGGTCTGGAGTTAGAGTATCCTGCCTCCCTTAGTGCAAACCCTCAAAACTGTGCTCTACGCTCTGTGCTTATGCATATTTTTTATTGAGATTTTTTTTAAATCGATTTTTTGAGGGTTTGTGGTTGAGGAGCGACTCTAACGATATCATTAGATTGCAGTGCGCTTACGCTTACGATTGGTGCGATACTTCCACCTGGGCGCCACAATATTTTCGCCCGGGGTGTCAGTGGCTCTTAAGCCGGCACTGAGCGTAGCATAGCATATTCGACCTTATAATATTCCCACTGTTGGGACTCAGGCCTCCTCTTTTGGAGAAGCGCCTCCCTGGGTCCTAACCCACGGCCTACGAATCGAAAATCCATTAAACCAACACTGGTCTTATATTTTTACAAAAGAGTAAATTTTAACACAAGTATTTACGTAACAGAGGCTTTCGAATTGTAAGTCACAACTATATTGTGTAATTTATTTCATCGCCACTGCTTTCAAAACGGTGAAAGAAAACATCGCGAGGAAACCGGCATGTCCTAGAACCAAAAATTCGAAAACAAATGTCATTTACCAACCCGCACTGGACCCGCGTGGTGGATTACGGCCCATTCTCCCCTAGAGAGGAGGCCTGAGTCCCAGCTGTGGGAAGATTATGCGTAGATAAGCTCAGCTTATGCTATGTTTTAAAAAGATTTCCTGTCTAATCTGCCGCTGAAGGAGGCATAAAAATCTAGACACATAGATATATCTTTTATCTCTTTCTTTTTTCTCTCTCTCCAAATGGTCTAAATCAAATGGTTTGGGAGAGTGTAGGATTAGAGGCGACACTACATTGTAATATTTCGACTCAGACATTTGATACATAACTCGGTAGCGTCACCAGTCGCTCCGATACTCGCTAGCCGGCCACACGCCGATGTTCTTTTGGTCTAAATTACCGTGTAACAGTGTATGTGAGTAAAATAAACTGTGTTGAACATTTCTTCAAGACAGTAGTGACTTAGGTGTACCATTTGTGGTACACACCTCAAACCAACATCCTACAAGAGTTTATTCAGTTAATTCTGCAAAAGTATCGATACTGTCCCTGTCCCACCCCTAGCCACTCTCATCATCGATGCGTCTATAGCGAGAGCGTCGCATCGTAATCGTCTGCTTTTGCCCTTCACTATCGGGGTTATCGACAGCCTTATTAAAGAACACTGTTTTTGTTTTACACGGAACAGCTTATTAAATACTTAAAAGTTTCATCGGGAAATGAGATTGTTTGTTTTTACTCTTTGGTCGGTGTTTTTCGTTATTTTGTGTGAGTTTTTTTCAAAAGTGCGGCGGCTGTTTGAATTATTCGTAAATTGATTCCTAAGGTCTTTTTAGGGTTCCGTACCTCAAAAGGATAAAACGGAACCCTTATAGGATCACTTTGTTGTCCGTCCGTCCGTCTGTTTGTCTGTCAAGACACTTTATCTCGAGATCGCGTAGAGATATCGAGTTGAAATTTAAACCATATAGGTAGGTACTCAGGTCTGCGGTCTCTTCAAGGTGTGAAAAAATTAAATTTCTAAGTTAACGAATAAAAAAGATGCGGCTGTTTATGTCGCAAAAAACGTATATTTTGATACTCTCAAAGATCGAAATTCATAGGGTCTCGTTCGTTCTTTTCGTTGACTTAGAATCCAGAAGTTTGGCACAAAGCAAGGTCTTATAGCACGGGTATAAGTAACAAAAAAAATCAATTCAGAAAAATCTTCGAGACTAGATTCGGGAATTGTAGTTTGCACGGAACCCTCAGTGCGCGGGTCCGACTCGAACTTGCAGAGTTTTTTTACATAGACCCATGCTATGTAAAAAAAACTGGGCAAGTGCGAGGATGACAGCAGGACGAAAATATGAATCTTTAAGATGAGCAGCGAAGGCCGAGTGGTTACAGCCCTGACTTTCGAGTTATAGGGTTCAAACCCAGCCAGGCGCATTACTTTGTGTAATTTATTTAATCACCACTGCTCTCAAAACAGTGAAGGAAAACATCGTGAGGAAACCGGCATGTCCGAGAACCAAAAATTTGAAGCCATCCACCAACTCGCACTGGGCCCGCGTGGTGGTTTACAGCTCATTCCCTCTCTTAGAGAGGAGGCCTGAGTCCCAGCAGTGGGAACATTAAAAGGCTGATTATGCTATGCTACATACAATATAATCACAGAATTTAATCTATAGGTACGTTTTTAAAGTTATTCAGTGCTATTTCATAGAGACACTAGCTGCTTCCAGCGGCTTCGCCCGCGTGATAGCAGAAAATAATCCCAAGGGAAAATACTTTCGGGATAAAAAGTATCCTATGTCCTATTCCAGGACATGGTTTATCCGTGTACCAAGTTTCATCAAAATCGGTTTTGCCATTTAGGCGTGAAGACGTAACTTACAAAAAACATAAACAAACTTACTTTCGCTTTTATAATATTAGTAAGGATAAGACAAAAGGCACCCTACAGTTAAATTTCCCTGTATCGTTAACGCTCCGCTGAAACTTCAGTTCCTATGATCGGCTCGATAATATACCGGGAAAGTTAGTAATTACGTGCATCCCGGAATTGTGGTGATTGGAGGGTTGGAGGGCGAAGTATCATGTAAATATGAGTCAATAGAAGTTATTGGTATGAATATGTAGCAAGCCTTCTGGCACAAAATATATAGGTACAGAAGTCAATCTACATACTAAGGGCGCTCTCACAACGCACACATAGACACCGCTCACGGACACGATATCTCGGAGCGGCCCGCACGACGAACAGTTCCGGCTCAAACGCTCATTAGTGTGCGCCCACCGAGCGTAGATATAAAAAGTGAAGTACATACATGCATGAGATTGTCTTCTGTACCTATCTATTTAGTGCCTACGGGTTTAACATTCCTTAGGCTGCGTTGTCACTATGTCTTTATTAATGTTTCGTTTCATTTATGTTCTAGGTTCTAAAATGAACCCCCAGGGGAACACCCCTTTTTCACTTAACCCATTTTTTTTACGGTGGCCAAAAATCATCTTATGCCAACCCCCGCTCTTAGGTAAAGCGGGAGATAGTGTCAGACTCGTACTGACTAAAAACCCACCCCGTTTCTTCTAGCCTCTTCATACCTGGGATCGAGTTTCCTTTCGGATAACCCTGGCCCCAGTAGGCTTCGACCTATGTGGGCCCCTCTTGTTGCGGACAACTCCTTGAGGCGCGCGGGAACAGTGCGCGCCGTCGACGTCTTGTGCTCGGTCCGGACAGTTACCGGACGGTCCCAAGGCTCGCTGTCCGCGAACCCGCGTCTATGGTAGCAGGAAATCGGGATCGGAATCCCGGCGGCGCCGGCGAGGTCACTTAACCCACGGTCCCAGTAGGCTTCAACCCTGCTGGGCTGCTGAAGGCCCACAATTTGTATGGAGAAACTTACTTTAACGCGGGTATAACTGCTGGCTGAAGCTAATGTTTTTAATAAAAGCTCAAAACAAAAAGAAAAAGGTCCTAGTTCTTTATCACCGAATGAAAACTCGTTGAAAGTAAAGTAATACTGGATAGCATCCATAAAACGGATCCCTTGAATACCTAACTCTGTTTTAGTACTTTTAAATCCGCTGGCAATAATTTTCCGCGCTCTGATCTGAATGGAAATGTACGACGTAACCAGGGTACCTAGAATGTGATGGTGGCTTCAGGGATTATGGACCTGATGTGTTTTTTTTCGGTGGGTAAAAATCACCCAGATTACATCCCCCGCTCTTAGGCGTAACGGGAGCTCATCATCATCATCATATCAGCCGAAAGATGTCCACTGCTGGACATAGGCCTCCCTCAAGCGTCGCCACAACGACCGGTCCTGTGCGTCACGTATCCATCGGACTCCCGCGACCCTGACCAGGTCGTCGGTCCACCTTGTTGGAACGGGAGCTAGTGTCAGACTTTTATTGACTAAAAACCTACCTCGTTTCTTCGTTGCCTTTCATACCAGGGTCGGGCCTTCCTTTCAGAAGCAGACTCTTGGCCTCAGTAGGCTTCGACCCTGCAGGGCCCCTACGAGGGAACTGATATGAATGCATTGAGTTCTCGTACAGAAACTCGTGCTTGACCCTGGTTATTCCTGCTGGTACTATAAGTTCTGGGCTGAGAGATTGTTTTGAAGAGTTACTGTGGCCTAGGAATGCGCTAGAGATAGCTCGCTGTCCACAAGCCCGCGCCTACTGTGGCCGGAAATCGGGATCTGGCGCCTGAGGCGTGAGCGCCGCCAACTGCCTCACGCGTGCGGCCTCCTCCTATGCTAGCATTACTAATTCGCAGGCAGAGGCGAATACCCGCCACTCCCCCTCGCTTCGAACCACGGCCTGTACAAAGGCCCGGCGCGAGAGATCGTTGCCGTCAATTGCCCCCACGAGGACACGGCGGTGTTCTGCCCAAGCGGGGCACACCTCTACCGTATGCTCCACCGTGTCCTCCAGGCGGTCAACACAGCGGTGCCACCCGGGCGTTTCTTGCCTACGAATCCGGTGCAGAAACATCCCGAAATGACTATGTCTGATGAGAAACTGCGTCATGCGGAAGGTGAGGACGCCGTGAGGTCTTTCCAGTCACGTCTCAAAGAGGGGACTTACCGCCATAATTAAAGCAAGCCACGAAGTACATAGATTCTTTACATAAATATACTAGACATGTGTTTCGGTTTTCGCATGTACTAAAAATAAGGTTGTATAGAAATATATTTAGACTGTCCTGTTGGTCTAGTGGTTAGTGGCCCTGACTGCTATGCCGGAGGTCGTGGGTTCGATTCCCACCCAGGACAAATGTTTATGTGATGAGCATGATCATTTGTTCTGTGTCTGGGTGTAATTTATCTATAATATGTATCTATTTAGAAATAAATAAGTATGTTTATCAGTTGTCTAGTACCCATAACACAAGTTCTGCTTAGCTTGAGACTAGACGGCGTTGTGTGATAGTTGTGGAATCCTATTAATATTATAAATGCGAAAGTTTGTATGTATGGATGGATGTATGGATGTTTGTTACTCTTTCACGCAAAAACTACAGAACGGATCTCGATTAAACTTGGTACACGAGTAGACCATATCCCAGAATAACACATAGGATACTTTTTATCCTGGGATTATGTACGCGGGTGAAGCCGCGGGCAAAAGCTAGTATAATTATATTATTATATTAATGTTATTTCGAAATATATCTAACGTACCTACATTTACCATTGGCTCTCTTAGTAGAAGTGATCTTATTCAGCGACCATTACATACCAAACCTCTCGTTTAATTTCTAAGTTAAATTCCGCATTTCTTTTACTCCAATTAGGGCAGAAACAGAAGATCCTTAATCACCATAACATTTCGGGACCGGCTACAGTATGCAAACGTTTGCCAGCCACAATAATTAGCTTTAATATAATAAAACAAAAGTACTAATTCCAGTAATGCATGCCACAGTGTAGAGAAATGTGAAGAAGTCAAATTCTGAACAAATTCTTACTCGCTGATCCGTAGGCTTCGACACATCCCTAGTCGTCGACGGCGTGCACCGTTTCCGCACGCCTCAAGGAGTTGTGGAAGGGTCGGTACCTACTGGGGCCAGGGTTATCCGAAAGGAGCTCGAACCTCGGTATGAAGGATAGAAGGAACGGGGTGGGTTTTTAGTCACTAAGAGTCTGACACTATCTCCCGCTCCATCCAAGAGCGGCCGTTGTCATTAGATGATTTTCGCCCACCGAAAAAAAAGTATAGTACATTTTGAAAGAAAGAAAGAAAGGTTTTAGAAAATCAAAACCCAGTTGAAAATAATATCATCATCAGCCTTTTTAATTTTCCCACTGCTGAGACTTGGGCCTTCTCTCCAAGAAAGAGAATGAGACGTAATCCACCACGCGGGCCCAGTGCGGGTTGGTGACTGTCACATGTCTTCGAATTTTTGGTTCTAGGACATGCCGGTTTCCTCACGATGTTTTCCTTCACCGTTTTGAGAGCAGTGGTGATGAAATAAATTACAGAAAGTATGGCTGGGTTTGAACCCGCGAGCTACAATTTGTAAGTCGGGGCCGTTACCACTCGGCCACCACTGTTCTCAGCCAATGGTTGCTTATGGTTGAGTGGTTCTTCTGTATATACTTGCACAGTATTCAAGTAACAGTTATCGTGCTCCAACATTTAAGAAATGAACTGAATCGCAGGCGTTTCGTTTCATTGTTAAAATAAGTGTTTTTTGTATACAAATTCAACAATCAACCCGGGTTTTGAATCTTGTAACTGCATTGTATTCGGTTGTTCAAGATCAAAGACTCTACACTCGAAGTTGTGGACGACCACGTTTACCTGAGACGGTCCAGTTGGGTAGGTCTAACTTTGAAAAAGAGGTCAATCGTTGAATCCGACTCGGATGGGCAGCGTTTGGAAAGCTGCGCGGTTTCTTCTCGTCCAATATACCACAGTGTCTCAAGACGAAAGTCTGTACCAGTGCGTGTTGCTGGTGATGACATATGGCTCCAAAATCTTGTAATGGACTTCATCAGAAGCCTGAAGGTCATTAAAAGGGCAGTAGAAATGGCTATGCTTGAAGTTTCCTTGCGTCATCACATCAGTAATGAAGATATCCGCAGGAGAGCCAAGGTTATACATAGCCCGACGAATCGCCAAACTTAAGTGGCAGTTGGCAGGGCACATTGCACGCAGAACAGTTGGTTGATGGGGACAGTAGATTCTGGAGTGGCGACTGCGTACGTAAGTAGGCCTTTGGACTTTTTTGCCCAACCCGGAAATCGGAGTCAGGAACCCACGCTCAACATTTACACTTGCGACCACGAGTCCATCGAGACAATTAAGCTTTACTAACAATATTAAAATGTCAGGATAAAAAGAACTGGGCACGCCACGATTATGGCGGTAAGTCCCCTCTTTGAGGCGTGGCTGGAAAGACCTCACGGCGTCCATACCTACCGCATGACGCAGGTCCTCACCGGACATGGCACGTTCGGGAGGTACCTACCTATTTCAGATCAAGTCGGAAGAGACGCCCGGGTGTCGCGACTGTGACACAGCAACTGAGCACACAGTCGAGGTGTGCCCTGCCTGGGCGGAGCATCGCCGTGCCCTCGTGGGGGCGATCGGCGGCGGAGACCTCTCGCGCCGGGCCCTGGTCGAGGCCATGGTCTAGCAGTAATGCTAGTAAAGGAGGAGGCCGACCGCATCAGGCTACGGCGCCCTCGCCGCCGCCGCCGGGATTCCGATCCCGATTTCCGGCCACCGTAGACGCGGGCTCGCGGACGGCGAGCCATGGGTAGCTCGCTGTCCGATCGTCCGGTAATGGACCGAGCCTAAGACGTCGACGGCGCGCACTATTTCCGCGCCTCTCAAGGAGTTGTCAGCAGCAGGAGTGACCCAGCTGGGTCGAAGCCTACTGGGCACAGGGTTGTCCGAAAGGGAGCTCGTGCCCCGGTATGAAGGCTAGAAGGAACGGGATGGGGTTTTTAGTCAGTAAGAGTCTGACACTATCTCCCGCTCCGCCCAAGAGCGGGTTTTGTCAAAGATGATTTTCCCCGTCGACAAAAAAAAAGGTCAAATATTAAACAGGTTTTGGGAATAAGGATAAGTTATATTAGATCATTTCTAAATTCTTTGTACACAAAAACTGAATAAAAAAAAGGATGAAAAGCACATAGATTAATTGATTAGATGCAAACTCCACACATAAGGTTTGTTGTGTACCTCGTGTATAATAATATTATTTATACCATAATTGTGAAATGAGGCTGGTAAATTCTGTAAAGAGTAGAAACTTAATTCCATTAAAGGTAATTACGTAATGGCTCATTCATGAGCGCAGGGGCTGAAAGCCTGTTGACCGCCGCGTGATGTTTTAATAAATATTTTATGTTTATTTTTTAAATACATTTTATTAAACTCATGACCCAGCCAAACCCAGCCAGGCGCATTACTGTGTAACTTATTTCATCACGGTGAAAACGGTGAACGAAAACATCATGAGGAAACCGGCATGTCTTAGAACCAAAAATTCGAAGCCAACCCACACTGTGCCCATCCATCTTCCTGCCCTTGTCCCGTTTTATTTGGGGTCGGCGCAACACGTTTTTTTCTTCCATTCTGTCCTGTCACTCGTCACTCTATCACTAACTCCCTTTTCTTTCATATCACTTCTCACGCAACTGTGCCCGCGTGGTGGAATACGGTCGATTCCCTCACCTAGAGAGGAGGCTTGAGTCCCAACAGTGGGAACATTATAAGGCCGACGATGATGATGAAACTCATGACCGAACTTTCAAGAAAATTATTACTAGGCCGTTGCAATCACATCCTGATAAAATGGGGGATTATGGACCCAAACACTGATGATTTCATTCTTTGTGATTTCACAAAATTCACAAGGGGATGAAACAGGAGTCCACGGAGTGTTTGCCTTATAATTTTAGTACCAACACAACAATATCTTGCCTGTGCAATGGAAAAGGCTATGCTCTGAGTTTCCTTGCGTGGTCGCATGGGATGAAGATATCCGCAGGAGAAGCAAGGGTACCGACATAACCCGAAGAGTCGCCAAACATGACGCAAAGGACCGGCCACATTGCACGCACCATATGTTCACTTTATGCTCTACCCAAGTTCATCAAGATGATTATGTTTTCACTTATTATACAGGGTTATTTGTACAACACTGGCCACCTCTCAGGACTAACATCATCATCATCATCATCAGCCTTTTTAATGTTCCCACTGCTGGGATTCAGGCCTCCTCTCTAGGAGAAGGAGTGGGCCGTAATCCACCACGTGGACCCAGTGCGGGTTAGTGAATGCCACATGTCTTCGAATTTTTGGTTCTAGGATATGGTGATTTCCTCATGATGTTTTCCTTCACCGTTTTGAGAGCAGTGGTGATGAAATAAATTACACAAACTAATGCGCCTGGCTGGGTTCGAACACTTGACCTACAACTCGTAAGTCGGGGCCATTACCACTCGGCCACCACAAAGAGCAGTGACTCTACATCATAAATAACAACTTTTGTTCTATGACTTTTAATTTGTCATATTATAGTTCATCAGATTTTCATACAAAAATAAAAATGTTTAAAATGAACGTTTTAAATACTACGAAGTCTATGCGAAGCAAGCGATAGTACAATAGCGGAAAGGACTAGGAATGGGTGGCAGGGGTGCTTGATACGCTTTCGTCGCCTCCTACAGATGATACGTAAGTAGATATAGTAAAATACAGAGTTGAAATGTGTTGGATAGAATAACGAAAGTTTGAAGGTTTGTTTTTATGAAAAGTCATAGAACAAGAGTTGTTGTTTATGATGTTAGTAATACAGTCCTGCGAGGTTGTTAGTGTTACAAATAATCCTGTACAAACCGCCTCATTTTTATTAAAAAAATCCAGTGTTACCTCGAGAATTTTCACTATAAAAATATTTCTCCAATTGACTCACTCCTTTAGCCAATAAGGTCGGAAAGAACCCCCTCAAACTTTAAAGAAAGCGTTTCTGTTGGTACACTGTTTGAATTTAAAGCAGAGCCTGGCATTCTGCTGGCCTAGCAAGGAGCGAGCTTGAACATAAGAGTAGCAGTACGGGAGATAAGGCTGCGGTCTATACCTTGCCGATTATTGACAACGATTCTTGTAGGGATGTGCTTTTTGAGTCGTGGGGGAGTTAATTATGATGTCGATGTTTTAAGGGAGTATATTAGAGGGAATTTTTGCTCGTTGTCCGACCGTCCGGTAACCGTCCGGACCGAGCCCAAGTCGTCGACGGGGCGTAGTGTACCACGCGTGCCTCGAGGAGTTGTCAGCAACCGTAGGGGCCCAGCAGGGTCGAACCCTAGGCCTCATCTAGATTAAAATGACGAAAAAAAACTTGACGTGTAGAAGTGTTTTTTAAAACTATTTGCAAAAATAAATATCATTTATCAATGACAAAGAAGGAACAGGAGCCGGTTTTTAGTCAGTAAAAAGAAGAGAGTGTTTGAAAGTGGCGCCAGTGACTGAAAAGTTGAAAGGAAATCGTTTGGGTTGGAATGGTTATGTAAAGAGGAGGGATGAAACGCATGTTACTAAAAGATTGAGTACCATGTAGATGGATGGAGAAGAAGAGGGAGGCCAAAAAAGATGAATCGATTGTGAGAGGAGTGATATGAAAGAAAAGGGAATTAGTGATTGTGTGACGGGTGACAGGATAGCATGGAAGAAACAAAAAAACGTGTTGCGACGACCTCAAGTAATATGGGATAAGGACAGGAAGAAGAAGAAGATGATAAGATTTTTAGGGCTCAATCGCAACGCAACGTGCCACAACACGGCACCGTGATGTATAGTCACGTTAATTTTAAAGTTATTAATTAATATATGACTCATTTCTACTTACGCGCCGTCCTACGTGAATGCGATTGCGAAGCGATCTGATGCGGTTCACAGGAATTCATCGCGACGCTGCAGTTCCAAACATGTTACGTAAGATTTGGCAACGGTTTTATAGTCGGCCGCCAGCCTGACACCAACCCTCCTTGGGAACGCTATTGTTGGTGGTTAACGCCACCATGCGGTTATTAATTAATATAATATAACGTAAAATGTTATTCTAATTGTTATGTACACTAATAATATTATAAAGAGGCAAAGTTAGTTTTTTTGTTAGGACCAGTACTTCCAGAGATTACCTCCTACAAACAAAAGGACATAAACACAAAAAAAAACAAAATACCTCTTTACAATAATAGTGTAGAAAACATCGACAAACGGATTATGAAATCACCACACAACAAAGCTCCCATCCCTAAAATTAAAACCACACCTTCAACGATATCTTAACCTAAAATCAGAGTCACGTTCGTTATCGATGAAAATTATCGATAATTGGCGCATCACTAGGCCAGTGGTGCATGGCTCGTTCGGCTGAGTCGGAGCTGGCGCGGTGCCAGAGATGCGCTCTAAGACTACTCTCACGTGGTACCATTGGAAAAAAAAAAGGAAATAATTATTAGGAGTATGTTTTCTGGTGCGGGAAAATTTTTCATGTAGGATAAAAAAATGTTATAGTATTGACGGTCGATTACCTGCATGCGCAGAGTACTGGAGTTCTTTGTCCACATTGCCAGGAAAAATGGCAAAAACCTTGAACAGCTCACTGTAACTGGCTTGGTTGATGGCAAACGACAAAGCCATAGCCCAAAAGATAGGCAGATCAGGTCCGCTCCACACTGGACACCCAATTGTACGTCGCACTTCATGACGCTAAGAACCGTCACAGATGGCGAGATACCTTCAATAAGAAGCTAATCCAGCGAGAATTTCACGACCCTCAGTAATGAGGAATACGACTCGGGGAGGAGGAGTATTGACTGGCCTGATTGTCTAGTGGTTAGTGGCCCTGACTGCTATGCCAGAGGATTCAATTCGATTTGGGAATCGAACCCACCCAGAACAAATTTTTGTGTGAGTGTACGATCATTTGTTCTGTGTGTGGGATCTAGGTATAATATGTATGTATTTAGAAATATATAGTATGTTTTTCAGTTGTCTAGTACTCATAACACAAGCTCTGCTTAGCTTGAGACTAGATGGCGTTGTGTGATAGTTGAGGAATATTATTATAATTATATTAGTGTCTAGTAAACTACTAGACGAACTACAGAGTGGTCCTATAAGGTTTCCGTTTTTCCTTTTGAGGTACGGAACCCTAAAAACACAAACACAGAGCAGAAAACTACCAACCTTTTGTTCACTTTCTTAAAATGCAAGATGGATCTAAAACACGTAATTACGAAGCAGTAACTCTATCCTTCTGTAAACAAGCACACGGTAACTTTGTAACTTGAACATAGGAATATAAGTTAAAATTACCGTAACATCGTTAACTCTACAGTTATTTAACTTGAACCCAAAATGTAGCCTTGAGGTAATTTTACCTGGAGGGACTTACGGTTGCTGCGGATAGGTAACTTGACTTTTTAATTAGTAGCTTTTTCCCGCGGCTTCACTCGCGTACTTAAAATATATGTCACTCAGGAATCAAGAGAAAAAAAAATATATATAAAGTTTCTTATGTACATATACAAGGTGTAAGAGACAGCCCTCCACAAACTATAAGGGCTTGCTTAGTACACGAAACTGAACAAACTTCATCATCATCATCATCTTCCTGCCCTTATCCTGTTTTATTTGGGGTCGGCGCAACACGTTTTTTTCTTCCATTCTGTCCTGTCGCTCGTCACGCTATCACTAACTCCCTTTTCATTCATATCACTTCTCACACAATCCATCCATCTTTTCTTTGGCCTCCCTCTCCCTCTCCATCCATCCACATATAAATTCATAACTCTTTTAGCAATATGCGTTTCATCTGTCCATTTTACATGATCATACCAAGACAAACGATTCCCTTTCAACTTTTCAGTCACCGGCGCCACTTTCAAACTTCCCCTAATATACTCATTTCTCACTTTATCCATTCTCGTCACACCACACATCCATCTTAACATTCTCATCTCCGCTACATGCTATCTTTTTCCATCCGTCTTTTTCACAGCCCAACATTCTGATCCATACAATACAACAGGTCTTATCACGGACTTGTAGATTTTACCCTTCAACTTGAGGGGCATCCGTGGGTCACAAGTTGTTCCCGTGACCTGTCGCCATTTCATCCATCCTGCGTTGATCCGATGTGTTACGTCCCGGTCTACCTCACCATCCCCTTGGACAAGCGACCCGAGGTACCGAAAGTCGGAACAGATCGGTATGGGCGTTCCGGCGAGAGCTAAAGGCACTGGAGTGGAGAGACCGCCGAAATCGCAGAACAAGTACTCCGTTTTGGTTCTGCTCAATTTCAGGCCAACACTTTCCAGTCTGTGCCACCACACCTCCTGTCTATTCTGGACCTCTAGGCCACTCTCGGCAATCAGCACAATGGCACTGAACAAACTTCCACAAGATTGTTTTTCATGTAACGAAAAAAAAATTAGATTCACCATACAAAATTATAAACTTGATTGGACAGTTTGTATGGAGATGTCGACATATTTTTTCGTTTCCTGAAAAAAACCTTTTATGGAAGGTTATTCAGATTCGTCTACTGAGCAAGCCCATAAAGTTCGCGGAGGGCTGTCCCTTACACCTTGTATATGTACGGATACAAAAATAGTAAAACCGTTTTTAATTTTTTATGTAGAGTATTTGATTGTGATGTGTGAACCATGTGGGTTATTCTTCTTTTAGTAATTTTAATAAAATCTAAAAGCATAAAGTATTCAAGCTATCGTACGAGTACTATATACGGTCCTCCCCTCCCCTCCTCCCCTCCTTAATCCTTTCTTTAATGATTATTATGCGTCAAATCGTTAAGCTCCTTACTAAACTTGAGTTTGAGCTACGGTACACGAATACTGACAAATGCTTGCACTGACTGGACAGGTCTACTCAAACCTTTCCTCAAAAGACCATCTGAGACACTAATCTGCGTGGTTCTCATATGATTTGACCATTGTTTGACCTTTTTTTTTTTAAGAGTGTTCATCATGAAATGACTTCTCCCGCTCTGGGTGGAGCGAGAGGTCGTTTGAGACTTTTACTGGCTAAAACCACACCTGTGCCTTTTTTATGGTGGGGAAAATCGTCCAATGACAACCCCCGCTCTTGGGCGGAGCGAGAGACAGTGTCAGACTCTTACTGACTATAAACCTACCCCGTTCCTTCGTGCCTTCATATCGGGCCTCAAGCTCCCTTTCGGATCCTGTGCCCTTCAGTTGCCCTTTGTGTTCTAGTGCGACTATGGGTTTCCTTTTCAGAAATTCCTCGACACCAAGTTGATAGCCTATCTGTCTCTGTCTGTTTCTATTGTTTACATTTCGGGGAGTGTGCACTGGAGTTACACAATTTAATTCCGCCAAGTCCGTTCCATCATCGGACCACAAGACGTACGGCGTTGCACCACCGGTACATGGTGGACATGCCACCCATACGTACAAAGCGTTTTGGGAATACATTCATTACGCGTACAGCTAAGGAGTGGAATTCCCAGCCGGAGTCTGTGTTTCTTCAAGTCAAGAGTGAATGATAAATGATCTTTATTTTGTAAATAGGTTTTCAAAAAACACTTTTACACGTCAATTTTGTTTTCAGTCAGTTTTAACGAGATGAAGCCGGTGTTTCCTAGCTGACTACCCTGAGAAGAAACACCGAAACAAACTCAGGGGTCAAAGTCTCTTTTAAAGTCCATACAGTAAAGAACATGTAATGGTCAAATCATATGAGAACCATGCAGACCAGTGTCTTAGATGGTCTTTTGGGGAAAAAACCACACAGATTTGAGTAGATTGCTTCTAGGCAAGTGTGTTTCATCGTAGGCCACATCATCGCTTACCATCAGGTGAGATAGTGGTCAAACGCAAGCCTATCCATTATAAAAAAAATTGCTCGCCATCCTACCCGCCTGTATGCACCAGCCTCCAAAATATTTCCGTTATTAGGCATATTGTACTACAACTTGGGAGTTGTCTGACTGATGAACGAGCTCCCCTGTTTGCTAAGGTCCGTCTTAATGTCAGATATTACCAGAGTTAACGTTGTACAAGCCTTTAGTACATTTTAAGGAAGAATTTCGTGTTTGTATTTACGATGATCATTATACTATGAAGTGTAGTGAATTATTTAAGTTTTGAAGTCATTTGTGCTTAGATGGATGGGGAAAGGGCTATGCCCGGAGTTTCCTTGTGTGATCACATCAGAAATATTCATTGGTATTGTTCGTCAAGTCGTTGAGCTCCTTATTAGTCCTGAGTTGAGCTTTGCGAATACTGACAAATGCTTACACTGACTGGACGGGTCTACTCAAATCTGTATGGTTCTTTCTTCAAAAGGAACGTTCGTTGTGGGGACGCTTGGGGGAGGCCTATGTCCAGCAGTGGACGTGTATCGGCTGAAATGATGATGATGATTCATTTATCATCAAGAAATGAAGATATCCGCAGAAAAGCCAAATATAAGTGGCAGTGAGCAGGGTACATTTCTCGCAGAACAGATGGTGCTGAAAGATTTTGAATTGGCGACCGCGTAGCAGAAGACGTTGCGCTGGAAGGCCTCCTGCAAGATGAACTGAGGTCCTGGTGAAGGTCGTTAAAGCGACGCTTGACGAGGCCTATGTTCATCAGTGAACGTCTTTCGGCTGATATGTAATGGCCCTACCACATGCACAAGTTTGACCACAATTTTGTCTGCGTACGCCGGTTATACCCAGAACACCGTGCGTGTGCATGTGCACTAATCCCTGAGCTCGGCTTGCGCAATTTCCGTCTTACTTGAAACTTTGCCTGTGCAAGCGGCTTGCGCGTAATTGCCTGTATGTGTTGTTGGGCGTTCAGTACTTCAGTAGTCAAACCACAGTCTTTGGAAACCGACATCAACACATTTGGGAAATGGCCAGGTAGATTTATTTTTAATAGTCTTTTGGGTAATCAGAAGCTCAAGATTCTGATATTCTGCTGCATTCAGTGATACTGGATGTAGACTGATATGATAGTGAACACACGAGGCAGGTGAAGATACTATAATACCTTAAAAAAACCACCAATTATCTCCAACTTCTTTTTAATATACAAAAATAAATTATATACATCTTTATTAACTAAATCAAAACAATCGTACCAGCAAAAATATTGTTAGAACATTTCTTTTTCAGCTTAAAGTTGTATAATAATTTTACCAATGTTCCAATAAGAGATCGTATAACTATTTTAGACACCAATATGAGCTGCAAAAAATGTTGTCTACCCTAAAAGGCTAACAAGTCGAAACATTCACTTCAGTACCTTCTATTTTTATATTCAAACAGATCTATTACACAAAAAAATCCATTACTTATTTGCTTATTTTGGTTGGATTATTAAACGACAAATATTTATTAATTTTATTAATATAGTGATCAGATAGAACTGGTTTATTGGCTAGACTAATTTGGTGTTTCAAATTTGCTATAGTTGATAACAAATAACTTCTAGGAGTTGAAGGTGACGGCGTTGAGAACAAGAAAGACGTAGGAGTTGCAGATACAATATTCTTAATATTAGTATACAGATTATTTAAAGGCTTTCTTGGAGTAATAGCTACAATATTGTCTGTAGTCACAGCATATACAGGTCTTACAGTAGAAACTACTGGTATCGGAGCATCTCTACGACCATTCACATTCGTCACAAAAAGATCCTTCAACTCATCATAAGATGGTCTTACTTGTGACTGAGTTTGCGTATCCTGGTTGTCGGCAAAAGAAGAGAATTTGCTTTTATGAGGTTGATATGACTGGTCTAATTCTGAAGAATAATCTACGATTTCATCAGAGAACTTATAATCGTTTTTGCCTGTGCCTTCTTTATTTTCGTGTCTACGGTTATAATGATCTAAGTAATCATTATTGTTATTTGATAAACCATCTAATGTGTCATCATTGTTACTGGGTGCCGTAGTTACTGTATATGCACTTTTGGTTGGATAAACACTGTAATAATTGAAATTATCATTCTTGTTTCCAAAATCATTTATATTTTCAAATTGTGTCTGTTCATAATTGTTTGGAGTTTTATAAGTTGTTGGTATCGGTTTCAGAGGACGGTGTAAATATTCTTCGTTTTCAACAGAATCTTGATGGGCAGCATGATCATCGTATTTGTATGTTACTGGTATATGTCTCAATTCTTTATCCTTTTTATTGTCAATATCTATACTATTATCATGATTATGGTCTTCATCGTATCTTACGTCGGCTTTGTATCCGTTTTCATCAGCGGTGTAGGAAACTATTTGCATTCTTCCGTCGGGGAGCCGAACTCTGTACTCTCCATTGGTAGCTGATCCTGTACTCTTTTGGGAGTGAGAGAAGTCATCACCCGTTTTTTGGTCTTTCACTGTGTAGGAGAAGGCGTAGTTGTCAGCCTGTTCAAAGAAAATTGATAAAAGTTACTTTGGTTAGGATTTTGTTTGCTTAGTTATTAGGTTAAATGTGAGAGACATTGATGGTAGGTTTAAGATCATTTTAATACTTGATAATGACAGGCCTGACAATAAAAAAAAAAAATCTATCGACCGAATTTTGATCATGGTGTCTAATCTTACCCAAGTACCTACCCAGGAGATATAGGTACAGCAAGTGTAAGTGTGCGGAGCAGCGGTGGCCGAGTGGTAATGGCCTTAAGTTATGAGTTGTAGGTCGCGGGTTCGAACCCAGGCAGGTGCATTACTTTGTGTGATTTATTTCATCACCATTATTGATTTCAGCCCATTGCTTTCCTAGAGAGGAGGCTGATAATGATGATGTGTGCAGATGCACTCTCGGTTCCTTTACTCTCATCTTCCGATGAGAGGGCAATCCGCTATGACCGGAGAGAGATCGAGCGCAGGACCAACGGCTTTACGTGCTTTCTGAGCCACGGGGGTGCCACACCATCTAATTCTTAACTCCGGTAGCTATAGAGTAAATGGTAAAGTAATTCCTAATGGTAATTATAATAATAGAGATAAAAATAATAATAGAGTAATTCTTAATGGAAGACCCTACGCTCTGCAGTCGCGCTTGCGACCACGAGACCAATGAGGCAGGACATATAAACAATATAGAAAATATAGAATAAACAATATAAAATAAAGAATATAGACAATATAAGCATACTAACGGGATTGTTATCTTTGTTGTAGTCTCTTCCGTCCTCGTTGTGTTTGCTATGATAGAACTGTTCTGGAGAATCCTGTAAAAACGTACATAGATTTAATTTTCAAATTCAAATTCAAATTCAAAATCATTTATTTCAAATAGACCAAATGTAGGCACTTTTGAATAGTCAAATGTCGGTCAGTCCAAGAAAAGTGAAGCTAAATTGCACGTTCCAAAGCGTAGATCTCTAAGGAGAAGAACGTGCAAGAATTTCCATGGATACTCTTTTAAATCATATTATGTGTTACATATAATGTTTGTTTACATTATTTCATGTTGCTTCTATTATGTGAGCACAATGTAGATAATAAAATTAAAATAAAAAATATATTAAAAGATAAAAACTGAATTAAGCTACTGGCAGTTAAGAGATGACCAGTCTCAACTGACGGTCATCAAACGTAATTAATCAATAACAGTACCTCATATTAGGTGATGAATGTATAACTAGCTTTTGCCCGGTTGTGGCTTCGCCGCGTGAAAGCATAAAATTTTCCTAAAGATCATATTCCCGAGATAACAAGTAATTCTTCTCTTTTTTCATTGATATAAACTAGTGCTCGACTGCGATCCCACCTGATGGTAAATAGCGATGCAATCGTTGATGGCGAGGCGGACTAATTTATCAAGAGCCTATTCACTCTAGGCTTTGAAAATCTTGTAGTCTAATCCAGGAAATAGACTACACATTTGACATATTTTATCCAAATCCGTTCAGACATTTGAGCGAGACAAAGTTACAAATATACAAACATACGTACAAAGTTTCATCTTTACATTGATAAAGAGGTAAAGTTTTTTTTGTGACGTAGGTAACAATAAATTTACTGTTTTCAGATATATTCCTATACCTGTGCTATAAGACCTTGCTTTGTGCCCAATTTTAGGGTTCTAGGTCAACGGGAAGTACCCTATGAATTTCGATCTTTGAGAATATCAAAATATATGCTTTTTTGCGACATAAACGACCCTATCTTTTTTATTCGTTATCTTAGAAATTTGATTTTTTCTCAGCGTAAAAGGACCGCTATATGATTTTAATTTCAACTCGATATCTCCACGCGTTCTCGAGATAAGGGGTTTTGACAAACAGACTGACAGAGGGACGGACAACGAAGTGATCGTATAAGGGTTCTGTTTTTTCTTTTGAGTTACGGAACCATAAAAAAAAGAAACAAACCTTGTATTTATAAGCTGGAACATTTGGGACTGAATTCTGCTGTATTTGGACATTGTTAAACTTGTACAGTGGTTTCACAACGCGTAGCTGTAAGAAAATAATGTGAAATTAATTCAAACTTACTTATTATTACAAATTTTTAATGAAAATATTTTTTTCATAGCAAGCTTTTATAGCACGGTATAATACCTATATAAGTAATTAATACTCGTCAAGATGAATCATACGAGCCCAAACTCGATGGGGTTGTGTCGTTTACTACAAAGTTCCTATAGCCACCTTTTTTTTTTTTTTTTTCTTTTTTTTCTTTTCTCGACGGGGAAAATCATCTTTGACGAAACCCGCTCTTGGGTGGAGCGGGAGACAGTGTCAGACTCTTACTGACTAAAAACCCCGCGCCGTTCCTTCTAGCCTTCATACCGGGGCACGAGCTCCCTTTCGGACAACCCTGTCCCCAGTAGGCTTCGACCCAGCTGGGCCCCTCCTGCTGCTGACAACTCCTTGAGGCGCGCGGGAACAGTGCGCGCCGTCGACGTCTTAGACTCGGTCCATTACCGGACGATCGGACAGCGAGCTACCCATAGCTCGTCGGTCGGCCTCCTCCTTTGCAAGCATTACTGCTTCGCAGAAGGAGGCGACCGCCTGCCATTCCTCCTCGCTCCGGACCATGGCCTCGACCAGGGCCCGGCGCGAGAGGTCTCCGCCGCCGATCGCCCCCACGAGGGCACGGCGATGCTCTGCCCAGGCAGGGCACACCTCGACGGTGTGCTCCACCGTGTCCTCCGGGCGTTGCGCACAGTGGCGACACCCGGGCGTCTCTTCCGCCTGAATCCGATGCAGGAACCTCCCGAACTTGCCATGTCCGGTGAGGACCTGCGTCATGCGGAAGGTAAGGACGCCGTGAGGTCTTTCCAGCCACGCCTCAAAGAGGGGACTTACCGCCATAATCGTGGCGTGCCCATCCTATAGCCACCTTCCGGTCCCATCATCAGATCAGCTCCATGTCATAATAATATTTCACCAGCAGCAGTAGCGTCGGCATAGCCCACTGTACTTGGAACACGAGATGGCCGGAAGGGTCGACTCAGTTTGTGTCCCATGTCCGAAGCCTACCCACCATCGGGTGCAAACATAAAGATACAGGTATTTAAGTCCCGATATGTCAGTACAGATAGGGACCGGTAAAACCATATAAAGAAACAGGTAACTGTGTGTGTGAAACACTAAACTGGCCAATGCTTAAACCCGTATGACTCGGTCCAGGCAGTGGGGACCGACAATTATAAACCAGTTTCCTTATAAATGAGCACATAAGAACACTTGGGAGAGTTATACCTGTAGCGATCGGTACGAACCGTACAGACTTGCCTACACCGGTAACCTTTTTATAACGGTAACGTCATACCATCTAGCCTGGCCCGTCATCACGTAAAAACCGCTCAGAGAAGTATAATAAGTAGATTTTCCCAGAAAAGCAATTCATACAACCCCATAAAGATACAAGCCAAGAAGCATCATGACGCAATCAACCGAACATAAACAAAACTACTACAGATTAATCGCCGATATAACCAGCGTACCGGCTGCTAAACGTTTACAATGATCCCCGATGTGATCCCAGGATAAACAAACACACCTGTTCTTGTCCACGGCTACAATGGACGCCATAATCAATCACCGGCCTTATGCTAGTGAATAGAGAAAAAATAATATCACGGATTCATTTTGTTGGAGGCTATGGAATGAGCGAGTTATTGAAATTGGTAGAGAGCGTTTTGAGAGCAGTGGTGGCCGAGAGGTAATGGCCCCGACTTACAGCTAGGCGCATTACTTTGTGTAATTTATTTCATCACTGCTCTCAAAACGGTGAAGGAAAACATCGTAAGAAATCATCGCATGTTCTAGAACCAAAAATTAGAAGACATGCGACATTCACCAACCCGCACTGGGTCCATGTGGTGGATTACGGTCCATTACATTTTTTAGAGAGAAGACCTGAGTCTCAGCAGTGGGAACATTAAAAAAAGGCTGATGATGATGAGGACGTTTTGAGACATTATTTTGGAAGATTTTGAGGCCAACAAAGCAGTAATTTTACTAATATGGCTCAAACTAATCAGTTTTTAGGGTGCCATACCTCAAAAAGTAAAAACATGCGTTTGTCTCTCTGTTCCTTCGCATTACTTATTGACCCTTTATCTCAGGGAAGCCTTTATAGTCTAGTCAAAATCGACATCGAACATCACAAACGCGCATCTATCTACAATCTCCAAAAACTGCGAAAATTTGGAAAAAAATATCGTAGTTATATGCTGGTTTGCGATGTTTGTGCTTTTTTTGTGTCAATATTGACTGGACTATTAGGTATCGAGTTGAAAATGAAACCATATGGTTCCAAATCATCGCAGACTGACTGAGTATATACTCAGGTCTTTGGTCAATTGAAGCTGTGAAAAAATCTAATTTCTAAGTTAACGAAAAAAAGATACAGCTACTCGTATTTCGGTCATAAAAAATGCATATTTAATCACTCTAAAGGGAATCATAATTTATAGGATACTTCCCGTAGACCTAACATCCTGAAATTTGGCACAAAGCGAGGTCTTATAGGACAGGTATAAGAATGAATCTGAAAACAGTAAATTCGTTCCAATCGAAACGCACAAAAAAGTCTTTTTTCTACTCGATTCGAAAAAATCTTCGCGATTCCACTCGAGAATTAAACCCATTAACACAGATAAGTTTGTACGATACCCTTAGTGCGCGAATCCGACTCGCACTTGCCCAATTTTTCGTTAATTAAACCAGTGCTACTTAGATTCTCGATTTGATCTTATGAGAATTCCAATTGCGGTTTATGGAATTTCTAACCAGCTGCAGCAGGTTGAAATCTAGACTTTTGTCTAGACAAATCCTACAACTAAACTAAGACTTAAACTATGAGGATAATATCGTGAAGAAGCCAGGAAATTCTAGAACTAAAGATTTAAGAAAAAAAAATAGAAGATTTTTTTTTTTGATACTTTTAAATTTTGTTTCTTTTTTTTTTCTCTAATATTTATTTTACATCTACCAATCCGCACTAAGCCCGCGTGCAGGATAATAGCTCATATCCTTCTCTGATAGAGGAGACCTGTAACTAAGCAGTGTGAATATTGTACTTGGATTATGTTATGCTTCCATTTAGTTATACATAGGTTTTAAATAAAACTGGTGAAATGAAACATAAGCACATATGTTCTGGGACGATGCATCTTGGAGACAGTCGTTATATGTTAAAAGAAATAAGCATGATCAAATAAAAAAATGCTATTGGAAATGATGATGAACGAATTATTAAAGAAATATTATAGAAAGTAGTCGAAAGTATATGAAAATGTATAAGTAATGACTCAGGTGGTTGTCGAATATATTGCCATAAAAACCTGCGGTTTTTTTCTCCTCTCTGCGCTGAATAAAATATGTTTCTTCCCATCGTCCCCTTCTTCATTCTTCACAATTCTTCTCGGATATTGACCATCCTTACGTAATTTCACATTACGCATAATATTGCGAGGTGGTAAACCAATTATTTCTTTAATTTCTTCTGCACTATTTAAGGGTTCATCTTCCTCAAAATCACTGAGTCTATACCAAGCATCGCCATTAGAATCTTTCTGGAGACTCTCCAAGGGTCTCCGTTTGAAATCATTTTGGTTCATGAAAACACCGAACTGTCTTCTTTGAATTTGTTTACTGTCAGGATAGT
Organism: Mythimna lalbum; assembly: GCA_949319445.1. Taxonomy (NCBI): domain Eukaryota; kingdom Metazoa; phylum Arthropoda; class Insecta; order Lepidoptera; family Noctuidae; genus Mythimna; species Mythimna lalbum. Next base: position 14,542,731 of record OX439370.1, on the reverse strand, counting down.
AGTCCAAGTATTCTGAACTGTTTGGTTCAACATTTTTGGTTCTGATGTTGTTTGACGAAAAAAGAAAATGTTTGGGAATTAATTTGCGTCTTTATAAGATGGGTTTTAATACGTTTTTGTTTCGATATTTTGTTTTTGTTTTGTCAATCAATACATCAATTCTTCCATGTATGTCAGTGGTCAGAAGTGCAGTTGCATTCTAATATTTGCAGTAGTTTATTTGTTTGATTTTAGTTGCATTAGTCTAAAATTTTTTCAATAAGGTCAATGGTCTACAACTTGGTTATTGAACACTTCATTGACCTTCTTCTAGAAATAAATTTTAGACACTTTAGCATTGGTAGATGCAACTGCACTATTGTCCCCTGATGTAGTTATAGTTTGGACTTTGTTGTGTCCTCATCTACTCAGCTAATCAGGCTTAAGTATAGGCCTCATCCAAGATATGCCACGATACCCAGTCCTACGCTTTGGGCATCCAACCTATCCTTCCACATTTTTAAGATCGACTGTCTAGATAGACAGAAGATGGCACCTTGAATGGCAATGTTGATTCGTTGATCAAAGAACAACCCAGATTTCAGATTCCTTCACTTATTTCATTAATTTATAATAAACCTAGTTATTGGAAACCATTTTAACATTTAACTTATTGATTGACTATGCAAATTGAATGTATGGTTTGCTTTTTAACTGCCTGTACTAGACCTAGGCACGGTAATAATATCATACAGTATTCCAACTTCATACAAACGGACGAAACGCGAGCTATACCTACGCGCCTCGGTTGTAGCATGGTCTCGGCATGTAGACAGTCGCGGCCGTCGCAACTATGCCGCAGTGACGAACGGACACGACGGTTTTTTTTACAATTATCGCGCGATTATTGTTAGTTTGTATAATTCAAAGTAAAGACGTGGTATTTTATTATTAATAATAGTGGTTTATTGTACTATGTGTATGAATAATACAAAAAAAAGCATTTTATGTAAATCTACCAATCAAAAAATAACACGCATTTTAATTGAACACTTCCTATTCAATCCACAAAGTATTTTGTTTATATATAAAAGTAAGTATATTTACAATCACAAAAAAAAAACTGAAACAAACTAGACAAACGTAATTAGAATGCGGGCAGCCCTATCGCATGTTTACGTACCGCGCGGCTGTAGGCATTTATTTCAAAAAGACGGCCGAGTTACAATACTGTATGATACTATTACCGTGAGCTAGGCCTCGTAATTGATGTAATTAGAAGATATAATGTATTATATTTGAACTTGATTAGTTATTATGTATTTTTTGACGGAGGCCGAGGTCGGTAGTAAAGATAGTATCTTTGTTAGCTAGTTTTAAGATTGCGTCTTTTTCACGTAAATAAACTGTTTTTCTTTCTTTCTTTCTAAAGATTTTTCTTTCAACATTTAAAAATATCGAAACAAAAACGTATAGATCTAAGTTTAAGACATATTAAAATTCAGAAACTCACATACAATTTTGTGAAATCAAATTCAAAGTTGTTGTCTTCTTCATCAAACTCGTCTTCATAATAACTACTGTCATTGATCTTATAGTAGAAAGATTTTTTGCTGTATAAAGGTGTTTGTACACTGTTAGCATTATCTTCGTTGTCTTTTTTATCATTTTCTTCAATTGGTGATTTAAGCTAATGTAAAAAATTTATTTTGTTTTTTATTTGATACTAGTTTTTGCCCGCGACTTCGTTCGCGTACTTAAATTAATGCCTGTATCACTCAGGAATAAAGCAGCTTTCTAACGGTGAAAAAAATTTTGCAATCAGGCCAGAACTTCTAGAGATTACCTTATAGAAACCAAAAACCAACTTTACCTCTTTATTATATTAGTGTAGATTTAAATAAATTCGTCTATTATCGTTGAAAGAATGGAGACTAGCTATAATATGATTTATGTAAAATGACATCGACTACTGTCCTGAGGCCTACCATGAACTTTAGATGCGATTCATTTCAGACCTTAAATTAAACTGTTGAAAGGATGGAGCTATACAATATTATTTTAGTTTATGCAATATTTTTATGCGAAACCGTTATCTGTTTCCAACAATCCCATAGCAATTTAGCATTTAGCATCAGCCGGATTCCCACATCAAGAATTAGCTCCTACTCAACATAAGGGCTGTTCAGCTATTCAACCACGCATTTTCTTGATTGCAAGTAGGCCTCTACTTGGAGATGTATTTAGCCCATTTTGTGCCACTGCTGGGCAGAGGCTTTCCTCTCCCATTTCCACATATTCCAGTCCCTCCGTAGTAATCCAGCTCATCTCTCCATCTTTGCATCGGTCTGCCACGATGTCGCCTTGCGTTTAAAATGGGACCCACTTTACCTAATAAGTGGTTCTTATAGCCACAGAACAGAAAATATAGGTAGAAGTGCCCCTAACGTGGCTAAGCACGGGAACCAGTGTCACCAAACTCACACATTTGCGTATCAAATTGTACATTACACACATAAAAAACAGAAATATGATTGGCTACGAAGCTACGAATTACAAACTTAACTTTTACAAATCATATTCTTATTGATTTCATAAATTAGGTCTTATTACAACGTAAGACAGTTGTTATTATTTGACATGACACGAACATTAAAGAAGTTTTAACCAATTTACAACGAGTTCGGCTACTCAACGCTAGATGGCGCTGTAACCAATTTATTCTATTCAGAACGCTAGTGCCTTTGAAATAGATGCCATATTCACCTGCACATGTAATAGGCGAATCTCGTCTGCTGTTGACACACGCGCGATATCTAAGAGGCACTTCCTCTACTTTTCTTTATTCCGTACTTATAGCCCACAGCTCATCCAACATGCGGCAGACATGTTCAGCTCAATTCCACTTTAGAATAGCAGCATTTTGAATAACATCTTTTATGTTAGTTTGTTTATATGGTAAGAAATTAAAAAATAGAGCTAGTGACATTAATAACATTGTAAATAGAAATAAACCTGATGTCTTCGTTGAATTGATTGAAGTGATGCCAGATCAGCGTCTTTGGACTTATTTGGATGAATGAAGTTCATCAAATCTTTCTATCAAAAATAAGAAAAAATCTGTTTGAAATATTTGTAATTGATAAAATATAAACTAACGCAATGGCCGTTTTTTTTATGGAGAGGAAAATCATTCCATGACAACCCCCACTCTTGGGCGGAGGAGCGGGAGATAATGTCAGACTCTTACTGACTAAAAACCCATCGAGCTCCCTTTCGGATAACCCTGGCCCCATTAGGCTTCGACCCAGCTGGGCCCCTGCTGTTGCTGACAACTCCTTGAGGCGCGCGGGAACAGTGCGCTCCGTCGACGACTTGGGCTCGGTCCGGACAGTTACCGGAAGGACGGATAGCGAGCTACCTAATGCTCGCCGTCCGCAAACCCGTGCCTACGGTGGCCGGAAATGGTCTTACAATTATGGAGGTAAAGAGGCCTTTTGCCCTAGACAAGACTGATGTTAGATTTTCTTAGCTTCTAATTGTCCGTAAAGATTGACAAAGAAGTTAAAATGACAGCTGGGATCAAATAATTAACGTACCGAGTTTTTTCAGAGAAACTTGGTATGCAATGAATGGTCACCCATCCACGAAATGACCTAGACAAGCGTAGCTTAACCTCAAAGTTCAACCCCGTATAGCTGTTCAGATTTTGCTATAAGCTTCTCCCGTTCTGTTGCACGGTACTTAAATATAAGTTCCTTTGTCCAATTTCCATGACCCTCACCAGGCCATCGGTCCAATTTGTGGTAGGCCTTCCAACATCGGTATGCCACATCGACCATGTATTCTGCGAGCAATGTGCCCTGTCCTTGGGTACTTAAGTTCTTTGGGTTACATCAGTAAACTTGGTTCTCACATACATCGATCATATATCGATGTATGTGAGAACCAAGTTTACTACTACTGCTCGCATAGGTACCATATTCAGTTTTTGTGTACAAAGAATTTAGAAATGATTTAATATAACTTATCCTTATTCCCAAAACCTGTTTAATATTTGACCTTTTTTTTTGTCGACGGGGAAAATCATCTTTGACAAAACCCGCTCTTGGGTGGAGCGGGAAATAGTGTCAGACTCTTACTGACTAAAAACCCCATCCCGTTCCTTCTAGCCTTCATACCGGGGCACGAGCTCCCTTTCGGACAGTCTTGTCCCCAGTAGGCTTCGATCCAGCTGGGCTCCTGCTGCTGACAACTTCTTGAGGCACGCGGGAACGTCGACGTCTTGGACTCGGTCCATTACCGGACGATCGGACAGCGAGCTACCCATGGTTCACCATCCGCGAGCCCGCGTCTACAGTGGCCGGAAATCGGGATCGGAATCCCGGCGATGGCGGCGAGGGCGTCGTAGCCTGATGCGGTCGGTCTCCTCCTTTACAAGCATTACTGCTTCGCAGAAAGAGGCAACCGCCTACCATTCCTCCTCGCTGCGGACCATGGCCTCGACCAGGGCCCGGCGCGAGAGGTCTCCGCCGTTTAATATTTGACCTGAATCTTTAAACCACTGTTTTTCATAACCGTGTTTCTCGTGGCTCAACACGGGGGCTAGATCAACTAAGAAAAGTTGGCGAGTCACCGAAAGAAAAGAACAAGCAAATGTGAGGCGGCCCAAATGCTTACTGGGCTGTTCTTAGACATTATTGAATAGAAAATATCCGTGGACTTGAGTTCTGACTATAGCTGAAGTAAGGCTTTAAATATAGTTTTGTTATAATTAAATTAAAACAAGCTTTTAATGAAAATATTTTTTTCATAGCAAGCTTTTATAGCTCGGTATATCTATATAATTAATACTCGTCAAGACGAATCATACGAGCCCAAACTCGATGGGGTTGTGTCGTTTAACTAACAAGTTCCTATAGCCTTCCGGTTCCATCATCAGATCAGCTTCTTGTTACAATAATTTTGCATTGTCTTCTGGTTTACACATGTATGCAAAATTTCAGTTCAGTCGGTAACCGGGAAGTGGGTCAAATTTAATTTTCAAGATTTGATGACAGACAAACATCGGGACAGGTGAAAATAAATAAAAGCTTGTAACAGACTAAACTAACACAGTCCTAGTACAGCAATGGAGGCCTGGTGATAAAGGTCCCGAGCTGAACATCGTGTTTTCAAAACCTTCCAGGACTTTTGCTTTCTATAATTTACCAGCTTTTGCCTGCGGTTTTCCCACGAAAATATAACATATTCAGGAATAAAGCAGCTTTCTATCGGAGAAATAATTTCCGCAATCGGACCAGTACTTTCAGAGATTACCTCCTACAAACCAAAAAAAAACCTTAACCTAAAATATTAGTGTAGAACAGTGGTTCCCAAAGTTATTTTGTCTACTGCCCACTTTGAGAATAAATATTTTTTTGCGCCCCCATTTTTTCACCTATTTAAAAACCACTATAACTTCAAATTAAATTAATTAATTATTGTGACCTAGATATGTATATTATGTATATTAACGGGTCTTTCTGGGTCTCTTCCCGCCCCCCTTGAGACCTGCAGCGCCCACAAGGGGGCGTTATCGCCCACTTTAGGAAAGACTGGTGTAGAAGATAGTGCAGATTTCATCACCACTGCTCCCAAAACGGAGAAGGAAAATTTATGAAAAAAAAATCTAGGACCAAAAAACTCGTACACCCGCACTAGGCCCGCGAGATGTATTTACGGCACATATCTTCTACTAGAGATGAAGTCTGAGTCTCAGCAGTAGATGCCTTTCTGCTGAAATGATGATAATGATGATTCCCTCTCGCTCTCTCTTCCTCTTCCACCAAAAATGGCTTAGGAAGGGCTGGACCTCAAAGGAGATGGTGCCCTGTGTCGTCACAACGACAGGTGCGTCTCGCATTTATCTGATTTCCGCGACCCTCACCAGCCCATTGTTCCACCTTATAGTGGAGGGAGTGTAAGACTTTAAGATAATAAAACTGTCTTCAAGCAAACCTTACCTCGTAATCCTTATAAATATTCTCCTTCCTATCCTGAACAGTCCTTTCAGTATCAGAGTAATCAATCTTCGACTCATAATCATATACTGGTGCTACCGTCGCCAGGGTATAGCTGTATGGCTCGTAGTTCTTCCCTCTGGCCAGGTAGTTGGGTCTGTAGGTGACCTGGTGGTATTGCGACTGGGCAGCCAGGGTGTTGTTGGGATTCAGCTCGCTTCTGGCAATGGATTCGCTAAGCGGTCGAGAAGTCACGATGAGTGGAGTTGGTGGTGGGGGTGGGGCATCGTTTGGGAACAGTATCGGGCCTTTTCTGGAACAGAAATGATGAAGTGGTATTATTACATTATTGTTGGAAGATTGTAGATTGATTGTTGAGTGATTGTATTGTTGTTGTGTATTGCTGATTATAAATTCTTTTACAAGACAATTCTCTAAAACTAGATGGAACTGATCATTCCAAGCTGACTGATCATAAAGATCAATTTGATTGGCCTGCCGGAGGTCGTGGGTTCGATTCCCACCCAGGACAAATGTTTGTGTGAGAGCATGATCATTTGTTCTGTGTCTGGTTGTAATTTACCTATATATGTATGTATTTAGAAATATATAAGTATGTTTATCAGTTGTCTAGTACTAATAACACAAGCTCTGCTTAGCTTGGGGCTAGACGGCCTTGTGTGATAGTTGTGGAATATATTATAAAGCATAACAGCATATTTAGCCTTCCTACTGTTGAGACTCAGGCCTCTTCAGAACGAACAGAATGGGCCGTAATCCACCACGCGGGCTTAGGGCAGATGAGTAGATGTCTCATGTGTGAGGTACGAATATACGGTTTTTCTTTCTTTTATATTAGGGGGGGGGGGGGGGGGTTCCTGTTATTTTTTAAGATTGTCTCGTTAGCCTGAGCTAAGTCTATTTGAAAGTGGGGTAATATCAATTAGACTAGGTCTAAATTAGAGTAATAAAAATTACGGTCTCTTAGAAAGGAAGAAAGAAAACATGTTTATTTGGCACACCATATTGGATCAAGTCTTAATGTACGGGACTCAAAAAATGGATCAAGTGCGAGTCAGTTCCACGCACGAAGAGTTCCGTACCTTCAATAGCAAAAAACGGCAAAATAATATGTACAAAAAAGTAAAAAATACAATTAAATTAAAATAATTAATTTATTTATTTATTATTTAATTCGCAATACACACTATATATGATATTACTAAAACCAGCACTGTATTTAATATAAATAACAGATGCAACTCAAACTCCGCGCCAAAATGGAAAACAGTTGTGCCAATCTAACAACTACAAAAAAAACAAAAATTTGAATTTGGAACCATAAACAAATCATCCATTCCCGATACTTTTTTGACTGTAAAGTACATTTGTTGTATGGGATTTGGGGTATTGTAAATTTAATTGAGAGCAGTGGTGACCGAGTGGTAATGGCCCCGACTTACGAGTTGCAGGTCGCGGGTTCGAACCCAGCCAGGCGCATTACTTTGTGTAATTTATTTCATCACCACTGCTCTCAAAACGGTGAAGGAAAACATCGTGAGGAAACCGGCATGTCCTAGAACCAAAAATTCGAAGACATGTGACATTCACCAACCCGCACTGGGCCCGCGTGGTGGATTATGGCCCATTTCCTCTCCTAGAGAGGAGGCCTGAGTCCCAGCAGTGGGAACATTAAAAGGCTGATGATGATGATGATGTAAATTTAATTGACTTTGTATTTTAATTTAATTGTATTTTTATTTTGTTTCATTTGTATAATTTTTAAACATTGTAATGTTTTATTTGAATTTAATTGTTTTATGTAATGTATATGGACTATGTCTGAAATAAAGATATTGTTTTTTTTTTTTAATTTAAATATATATTTTATTCTGTGTTTTACTATTTGTTATTATAGCGGCAATAGAAATACATTATCTGTGAAACAACTGTCTAAATATAGATGCAGAGAGCCCTAAAATCTGTCGAAATTTTGGTATCTGATACTGTCAACTTTCCAGAGAATGAACGGGCATGAAAATATTTAAGAAACACCTACTATCTAGACCATTAATCGTCTCGACTTTTCTCCCTCAGCATTACACGCGATAACTACAGGAAAATAATAGCAAACTAATGTGAAATCAATAGTGCAGCTACCTATCTGTTGGAACCAGTGCCGTAAATAGCCTTTTCTGCGCCCTGTGCGAGCTTCTGTAACTGCGCCCTGTGCGAGCTTCTGTAACTGCGCCCTATTTAAGGCCCAAGCGCCCGAAAAGTGCCATAAAACGAGTGATTTTCTAAAGCTTAATCTTCGGTAACGACTACATATATAAATACGATAATATGTTTGAAAAAAAAAAATGTTTATTATATTATAGATTAATGAACAATATTATCAACTGTTGATTTTTTCGTGCAATTAATACTTTTGTCTAAAAATAATATTTAGCAATTTCGTAACTTTTCCCTACTCCTTCGAAACGGCTTGGATCTTTAGAATCATTTTTACACATAAAAATTGGTGGTTAAATATTTTTCAAAGTAAACATATCATATTGTAAATCAATCAATATTTCGCAAAGAAAATGGATTTAAAGATCAGCCACGAATTATCTGGGCGCAGCTAGCCACAATTCAATGCACAGATACGAGTACTGCCGCCTAGGCGGTTACGAGAGTTGTGTCCATTTAATTTCGGCCAGATGGTTCAAGGGACTACAAGCGCCCCCCACTCGCCGCCGCTTAGCTTACTCTCCGTCCGACCGACCGACCGTGCACCCGCCTTACCGCTTGACTCCGATAAACACTAAACAAAAATACGCTCGTGCGCTGCCAAAGGTCTAATTGTACAGACGTTTTTGATGATACTGGCGTGTACATATGTGTTGGAATCGAGCACTAGGGGCGCAGCGAAAATTTATCAGGAGCAAAACGAAAAAAACTGGGCAAGTGCGAGTCGGACTCGCGCACTGAGGGTTCCGTGCAAACTACAATTCCCGAATCTAGTCTCGAAGATTTTTCCAAATTGCATTTTTTTTTTTTTTGTGATGTATGAAACGACAAATTTTCTATTTCAGATTTATTCCTATACCTGTGTTATAAGACCTTGCTTTGTGCAAAATTTCTGGATTCTGGGTCAACGGGATCCTTGAGAACATCAAAATATACGTTTTTGTTGCGACATAAACGGCCGTATCTTTTTTATTTGTTAACTCAGAAGTTTAATTTTTTCACAGCTTAAGGAAAGACACTCAACTGATGATACGTTAGTGCGTCGAGCGTACAGCGTCTATTCCGTTTCCGTCAACGCATTGTCGGTTGAAGTAAGAGCGGCAACGTCGCGCGCGCCACGCGCTACTTGTATTTTGATTGATGTCTCTCTAGGCGTAACATCAGCAGAGATCGTTTGTGTACAGGCCGTATCACACAACGCAACCGCTCTATAGATGCTAAACGCAGAAACTGACATGTGGCATGACGCATTTTCCGTTTGGTATGAACAGACACATTCCACCGAATAGACGCGACTGATGATACGCTCGGCGTATTTTACGTCAGATATGAACCTTCTCTAAAAGGACCACAGATCTGAGTATATGGTTTTAATTTTAACTCAATATCTTTACGCGTTGTTTAGATAAAGGGTCTTGACAGACAGACAGACAGACGGACGGACAACAAAGTATTCCGTTTACATAAGGGTTCCATTATTTCCTTTTTCCCTGCCTAGTCTGGCCATTCTTGCGCCCCCCGGAGTCTACGCCCTGTGCCTGGGCACCGGTGGCACCGCCCTATTTACGGCACTGGTTGGAACCGATGGCTTTAACTGTTCAATTTAAACTTAGCAAGTTAGCACTAACGACTGCTTATGGTTGGTTCGTGTTATTTTGAAGTTCATTTGTGAAAATGTGTCGGAGATTAATAATGAAAAATTTCAAGATTTATGATGTAGAAAACTGGGATAGTTAATGTAGCGAGTGTTTCGTGTTTTTCAAAGTTTTGAGTAAATATTCCATTTCGTTACTTTTAATTTGACTTACTGATGATTCGGACACAGTGTCCGAATAGAACTCGGGTTTCTTACCAAAACCATTCGTATTGTAAATGAAGTTCATCAGCGACTGGATATTTTTTTTACTACTATGAATTATATTAAGGTGGTGCATCTCGACACACATTTTCACTGTTTTTCATATAACCGCTCATAACTGATTATGACGTTATCACACATTTTACATTAGATATTTTGGAAACACAGTATCTTGTGGATATTATTAGGCTTTTATAGAAATCAATTTCTAAATTTGTGTAAAATTAATCCAGTAAAATCTCATCCAGTAAAATCTCTGAAAATCTCCTATTTTGTATGAACTTTGACACTTTATAATTTGCCTAAAAAATAAATAGTCAAAAAATTTTAACTATAGAAGCCTTGAAAATTTTATTAAGATTCTAAATGACGACAATATTTTTCAAAAACTTTTAAGGGTTTAAAAAGACAGCTATTTCCTGGAGCAAGTTTTGTGAAATATTCGAGTAAATTTCGGAATTACCGAATACTAACAGAGTTTTCAGGCATTATACCCCTTTTTTTGTGTTGCCTTTTCGTCAAACATCGCGTTGGATTGCGTTCATTTTCGATGTTTACGATAGGCGAGTGGAAAAGGACCCTCTTAACTGACAACGAAGATTGAACAATGTGGAACTGACCGGTTGTTTTCATAAAACTAACACTTACATATTTTATTGCATTACTTTGTGTAATATTTTTTCATCATCACTCCCTCACAAAACGATAACATACCATACTGAGCCTTTTTCAATTTTCCCACTGCTGGGACGCAGGACTCCTCTCTAGGAGAGGGTAAGGGCCATAATTCACCAACTCGGCTCACGTAGTGGTGAGCCCATTTGGTGAATGTCACAAAAAAAAAACATGTCTTCAAATTTCTGATTCAGGGACATGTTGAGGACAGTTTCCTGACGATGTTTTCCTTCACTGTTTTGAGAGCAGTAATGATGAAATAAATTACTCAAAGTAATGTGCCTTTTTGTTTGCAGGAGGTAATCTCTGAAAGTACTGGTCCGATTGCAAAATTTTATTTCTTTATTTATTACTAGCCGCTCTCAGCGTTTTTCATTTTTTCACTGATAGAAAGCTGCTTTATTTCTGAGTGACATGGGCTATACTTTATGTTAGCGGGCGAAGCCTCCGGCAATAGCCAGTCTGTTATATGGGGCTGTAATTAGTATTTTTACTATCCATGAGGATTTTAATCCCAAAAAAATTATAGGTTAGTACTATAATGCATTATCGTCCTATAATGCATTATCCCCCTTTTTTTTGTTGATAGATTTGCGCTTGACCGCTATCTCACCTGATGGAAAGCCACGATGCGGTCGACGATGGAACGCGCTTACCTAGAAGAAACCTATTCACTCTCGACTTAAAGATTTCGACCATTTCAGCCAGAAGACGTCCTTTGCTGGACATAGACCCTCCCAAGTGGACTGGAGCAATTGACCTGCTGTGGTCTTCCCGTCCGATTATAATTTGGGTGTTTTCAAGGCAAGAGTGGATAGGCTCTTAATAAACTAGTGCGCCTCACCATCAACGATTGCATCACTGCTTACCATCAGGTGGGGTCACAGTCAAGTCAAGCACTGGTTTTCATAAAAAAAGTGTCGTCGCAACGAACGTTTCTGTGCGTCGGGTAACTAGCTGACTCCCGCGACCTTCGCCAGGTCATTGGTCTACCTTGTTCTCACAAGGTAGACCAATGACCTGGCCTACCAATCTTTCGTCCCCATCAACCAATCTGTTCTGCGAAAGTGCGAGCAATGTGCCTTGCCCGCTGTCACTTAAGTGTGGCGATTGATCGCGCTGTGTCGGTAATTTTAGTTCTTCTACTCGGTTTAGTTTTCGGCGGAAAAACTATTCTTTCATTTAATATAATTATCACAGTGTCTAATTTTTTATGGTGGGATAATTCATCCAATGACAACCCCTACTCTTGGGCGGGGGGAGATAGTGTCAGACTCTTACTGACTAAAAACCCCGCGCTGTTCCTCCTAGCCTTCATACCGGGGCTCTAGTTTCCTTTCGGATAACCCCGACCCCGGTAGGCTTCGACCCAGCTGGGCCCCTCCTGTTTCTGACAACTCCTTGAGGCGCACAGCGACGTCTTGGCTCGCTCCGGACAGTTACCGGACGATCGGACAGCGAGCTATCCATGGCTCGCTGTCTACGAGCCCGCGTCTACGGTGGCTGGAAATCGGGAACCCCGGCGGTGGCGGCGAGGGTGCCATTGCCTGAAGCTTTCGGCCTCCTCCTTTGCTAGCATTATTGCTTCGCAGAAGGAGGCGACTGCCTGCCACTCCTCCTCCCTCCGAACCATGGCCTGAACCAAGGTCTCCGCCGCAGATCGCCCCCACGAGGGCACAGCGGTGCTCCGCCCAACGTTAAATAGAAGTGTGAAGTGACGTCAACTCGCTATCAAGGTAATAATCCAGGCAGGCCCTTCGTTAAGAAGTGTTAGAACAATGTGGCCATAGTTTTTATTCATTGTGTGAGAAAATAGGCAGTTTCATTGTAGAATAGAAGGTACTATCTAAACATAATCTTATGTTGTGGGAACTGAGACGGGTTTTTTTTTAAATATTTTTTAAACATAGTTAAGAGTATTGTAAGCACTAGGTTTTATGTCTGGGTTGAATTAGAAAATGACCCTAAGGGACAATACTCCTGGAATAATAAGTATTATATTATAGGATATGGTATACCTACTGGTGTGCTAAATTTCATTTAAACCTTTTCAGTTTTTTGAGCGTGATGAAGTAACGGACATATACACGCATACATATGAATATGTATGTACATTTTCCGGCTTCTCATCACCATCATCATATCAGCCGAAAGACGTCCACTGCTGGACAAAGGCCTCCCCCAAGCGTCGCCACAACGACCGGTCCTGTGCGTCACGCGTCCATCGGATTGCCTACTTCTGCGAAGCAGTAATGCTAGCGAAAGAGGCGGCCGCACGCGCCCCAGCCGTCGGGACCACGACTCCGATTTCTAGCCACCGTAGGCGTGGGCTTGCGGACGACGAGCATTGGGTAGCTCACTGTCCGATAGTCCGGTAACCGTCCGGACCGACGGACGTATGGGTTTACTGCACAACTCTTTGGGAAAGACAGCTGTAAAGGTATGTTAAAAATCTTACTTGGCTTGCTTATGCTGCACAAACTGGACAGCATTGAACGGATACTGATGTGGCCTGGGAGAGTAGTTGGGGTCCTGGGTCCTCACTCCTGGCAGAAGGAGGAGCAGGAAGAAGAACATAGTGCTGGGTTATGTTGATATCTGGAAAGGGAGAAAACAATACTTTGAAATGAATTGGTTTATGCTGTGAACACACATATTGTCCCAATTTGTACCTGTAAGTAGGTATTTTTTTTTTGAGTTTATAGTATGTTTGGACCACAAGAAAAAAGCATTGAAGTACAATTACAAAAAATATATAATTGAATTTATTTTATTAAAGGGCCAAAAATACTAATAACAAAAAATGGGTCCGTGTGTGGTCCCGGTTCAAAGAGCCCTATGATCTAAAGGATATGAATTGAAACTAATTTTACTTTATACACACTTTAATACAATTATGTACATAAAAAAACTTAAATAATAAATAAACAATGTACTTATACTAAAAACTAACTATGTACATAAATATGAACTGAAGCTCTATTGCAATAAAAAGATGACAATACTCACACATAATTTTCAATATAAATTATATATTTATCTTTAATTAATATCTTTAAATCAGAGATATTTATCTACTTTTATTTATGTATTTTGGTTTTGGATTAGTTATTTTCATTTTTTTGTTTAAATTAATAAGCATAGAAAGTAAAATTTGTAATTTATATAGATAAAAACCTTGTAATTTATTTAGATAAGAAACGGAAGAGCGGAGTCTCCTAACACAGGCTTTATTTTGCTTAAAAGGAGACTCCATTCACTAGGTGATAAGTAATGCTTGATAAATAAATAAATTATTATTATTATTATTATTATATAAAACAAAAAGACAAAGCACGCTCAGGCGTCAAAGTACTCCTCCACATCGCTGTCATCGGGAAATGTGCCCAGAAGACTGGCAGCTCGGCCACGTCCAATTGCAATGCTAATTCTGTGGGCGAAGAACGAGCCAGCCTTCTGGTCACTTAATTTTACTTATTACGAGTATATTATTAGGTTAATTAAAACAAAATGATCGAGTCGAGTTTTCCTGTCTATCATCAATTACCCCAGAAACTGTACCTACTCTTTTATCAAAATCTTTGAAGATAGTTTTAGAAGTGCTGTTTTTAAAACGATCTAAAAAGGTTAAAATAAAATAAAAAATTTGGCAAAGTACTCGTACGTTTCATTGACGAAACCCGCTCTTGGGTGGAGCGGGAGACAGTGTCAGAGTCTTACTGACTAAAAACCCCGCGCCGTTCCTTCTAGCCTTCATACCGGGGCTCTAGTTTCCTTTCGGATAACCCCGACCCCGGTAGGCTTCGACCCAGATGGGCCCCTCCTGTTGCTGACAACTCCTTGAGGCGCGCGGGAACAGTGCGCGTCGTCGACACCTTGGCTCGGTCTGGACAGTTACCAGACGATCGGACAGCGAGCTACCCATGGCTCGCTGTCCGCGAGCCCGCGTCTACGGTGGCCGGAAATCGGGATCGGAATGCCGGCGACGGCGGCGGGGGCGCCGTTGCCTGATGCGGTCTGCCTCCTCCTTTGCTAGCATTACTGCATCGCAGAAGGAGGCGACCGCCTGCCACTCCTCCTCGCTCCGGACCATGGCCTGAACCAGGGCCCGGCGCGAGAGGTCTCCGCCGCCGATCACCCCCACGAGGGCACGGCGTTGCTCCGCCCAAGCAGGGCACACCTCAACTGTGTGCTCCACCGTGTCCTCCGGGCGTTCCGCACAGTGGCGGCACCCGGGCGTCTCTTCCGCTCGAAAAGTACTCGTACGTGCTCGGATTCCGTAAAAACGTACTATGCATTCATCTGTTTGACTCAAAGAAACAAACTCAGGGGTCAAAATCATCATATACAGATCAAATGATTTGATATGTAATGATCAAATCATATGAGAACCGTGCAGATTAGTGTTTCAGCTGGTCTTTTAAAAAACGAACCACACAGATTTGAGTGGACCTGTCCAGTCAGTGCAAGCACTTGCCAGTATTCGTGTAGCTCAAACTAATTAGGACTACTAAAGAGCTCAACGGAATTCACACGCCCTAATCGCAATTTGATTAGTTTATCACACATACATAATGTAATCCATTCAGTAAGTATATTATAAAAACCCACAAGCCGTTTGACAATGTCAATTAATTATGTGAAAATTGTAGCATTGTCTGTTGTGCAAGTCTGATATTATTGACGATCGAAGTAGCATTTACTACTTGACTTATTTTTTAAAATTGCTTGTATTAAAAAGTAAGTTTATTCAAAATCCCTAATATAAAGTTTTCAAATTCGTTCAAGTTAGAAACCTTTTTCAGCTGAAAACGTTAGTTACGTTATGGCGGCACTTGGAGTCCGCTCCAAGCACCGCGCCACCGTAATGAAATGACCAGTCGGATTTCCGCGACCCTCACTAGGTCCACCTTGTAGGAGGCCTGCCAACGCTGCGTTTTCCGGTACGTGGTATCCACTACTGTACCTTTCGTCCCCATCGACTATTTGTTCTACGCGCAATATGCTTACTGCCATTTAAGTTTGGCGATTCTTCGGGCTAAGTCGACAACCTTGGTTCTCCTGCGGATATCTTTATTCCTAATGCGACACACTTTTGGATTAATTTCAGATTTTTTTTATGAAGCCCATTGTGAGTGATTTGGTCATATAGACTCATCCTCAGACACTGTGGTAGGAATATTGGACGAGAAAATACCACGCAGCTTCCGGAACGCTGCCCATCCGCGTCGGATTCGACGATTGACCTCTTTCTTGGAGTAAGACTTATACATTTGGACTGTCTGTCCCAAATAAACGTGATCGTCCAATTTCGTGTGTATGCTACATGGTTGTTTACCATAACATTTGTTTTGGCTATGATGATTTCAAAATAGTGTAGAGTCTATGAAGAAAATCAGAGAAAGTAAGAGAAATCTTCAATCTCTTCATTTTCAAACACAGACTGCATTCATACAAGGTCCTAATCACTCTCCGATGAGTGTTCTGGTATCCACAATTGCATAAAACAACGAACTCTTGCTAATTGGTTAACTTCGTTAGCTCATAGCGTTGATGTAACAGTTACCTAGTTCTCACCGCTAGTACGATGCGATCATATCTCTTATGGCGTGTTTTCTTTTCATTCTTAGAACTGTATGAATTTATTAGCGTTTGTGGGATCTTCTGATTATTATAGGTAATGTCTTTCTATTAATGGCGTTTTTTTTTAGTCCATGTGTCAGATTGACTAAAACTAGACTAGCCGCTCCAGGAAAAGATAATTTTCGCAGCCCTTTACATACACATAACAATATAAGTAATGAGTCTTAAATATTTCCACTATCAAACCTGAGGTAGGTTGGAAGGTGGCACATAAAACCCTCAACCTGCCAACTTGGGTGTGAATGTCATACTCACTCAAATGCCTCGCTGTTGGTGGCACGTGTTATTGGGTCATTCAGTTCCTTTGATAATGGTTAAGCTGAGTGGGGCTGATGCACGCGTCATGCTCGTGAATGGGTGCTGTCAGTTGAGACTTGTCATCTCTTAGCTGCCAGTGGTTTAATTCAGTTTCTATCTTTTAATAATTTTTTCACATTGTGCTCACATAATAGAAGCAACAAGAAATAATGTAACCAAACATTATATGTAACACATAATATGATTTAAAAGAGTGTCCATGGAGTTTCTTGTACGTTCTTCTCCATAGAGATCTACGCTTTGGAACGTGCAATTTAGCTTCACTTTTCTTGGACTGACCGACATTTGACTATTCAAAAGTGCCAACATTTGGTCTATTTGAAATAAATGATTTTGAATTTGAATGGCTAATGGCTAGGTTGGAAGATAGGAATATGTAAATTTTGCCGCCCCTCATTTTTTTCCGCTCTGGGCAAATAATCGCCCGTCTTGCCCCACCTTAGATCAGGCCCGGCCCACCTGTTCATCAGTTGCTCTTTTGCGTTCTTGGACCTTAGCGGCCATCGGCTTTTCTGGGATGCACGGTTTAGTTGTCATCTCTTTGAGGAGCACGTGGAAAACCACGCATCTTACCGAACGGTCAGAGGGCTACCCATTGTTCTTCATTATTATATTTTTACTGTACTGAATAATAAATTTTCTCATGCTTCCTATAGGTGAGATGTGTAAAGTCGATACTACTATCTTTTAATTCATAAATCCCCAAGCGACCACCGGTGGCCGCGCATCTATTGTCTTACTATTGTGTCTCTAATTGACGGTATCTGAAGGGTTAATACCCATTGTACCATATCTCTGGCGAAATGATAATCTAACACTAATATAATAAAGAGGTAAAGTTTTTTCATTTTTTTATTTGTAGGAGGTAATCTCTGAAAGCACTGGTCCGATTGTTGACGAAAATTTTTTCACTGATAGAAAGCTGCTTTATTTCTAAGTACACACTAACACACTAAAAACTATGATTTTATGTATATGGGTGAAGCCGCGGGCAAAAGGTAGTCAACAATAAAAAAAAAAGAATCTAAAAGTAAATCATTGTTTGTCAGTGAAAGTCTGTCACTCTCCATCGCCAACTAAACTGGAAGAAGTTTTTTGATGAAAACTCAGTGGAAAAGCAAAAACTAAAGAAGTAGAACTTTCTATAGAACTTACATTCACCTTAGATTCCGTATTGCAGCAATTTTGTTTGAACTTTTACAGGCAATAAGCACCTAATAACTCTTGAAACCTCTCTCGCTATTAGAGGATTTATTTTAAAAACGATTTGTGAAGTCAGAGTAGGAGTTACGGAGGTAGCCTTGCTAACTAATGGCTGTAGTACTGTTGTTTGAAGCAGCAAGTTATTGTTTTTTAGTATAATTTATATCATATCTATAAAATAAAATAAAAAACTGGCTGATTGACATGTCAATGCACAGCCAAAACTTTTTTTTTATAATGGATAGGCTCACGTTTGACCACTGTCTCACCTGATGGTAAGCGATGATGTGGCCGATGATGGAACACGCTTGTCTAGAAGCAACCTATTCACTCTTGACCCCTAGGTTATAGCTATCAGGAAACAGACTTCGGCAGGGAATTCCACTCCTTAGCTGTACGCAATATTACTAGGCTAAGAGTCTAAGAGTGTAAAATATAGCACAAAGTTTTCTTTTATAACCTAGGTAGGCGAGCACTCGTACCGGAAGAGGCAGCATCGGAAGGACTCCCAAAAGGTGGACTGATGATCTAGTCAGGGTCGCGGGAATCCGGTGGATGCGAGACGTACAGGAGCAGACGTTGCGGCTGCGCGTGGGAGGAGGCCTATAATTATGATGATGATGATCAAAAGATAATAATTTGCATTCACTGAGGCGTGGTAATAAGAAAGAACGTTAATATTTACATTCTTGCGAAAAAACGAACTCAAGTACAATTTACTTATAACATAATCCTTCCTGCCGTAGGTAACAGCTTTACAGTTACCCCGCCACGCAAATAAACCTCTAATCTATCATCTTGCAAAAAAATCCTACCTACATTTCTTTCATTCATCAAAAATCTCCAACAATGGCGACGCATGCAAATGGCGCCCGTTCGCACGGAGCGCGGGAAACAATCGGTCGCCATGACAACGCCAATATGGCGGATATGTCACGCGGTCACACGCGGCGTTGAATCAAGATAACTACGCATTGTTTTGGATTGATTGGGCCAAAGTAATTATTGACGGGGATTATTTTTAGATTAAGCTGTGTATTTTGTTTATTGCTTAGATGAACATCGAGAAAATATGATTGTTTATTTGATATTTTCCTTAGAAGCGGGTAGCTTGTAGCGACGTAACTATTCTTCATGATGCTGGTAACGTTTTAGGAAGTAGTATCTTTATATTGCGTTACATCATAGGATTTAGGGCTCTCGCCCATGGTGGTTTTTTTGTAGCGATGCTATCGCGCGTTCGCATCGATACAGTCGCGCTGCTGTAGCGCGTTCGCATTGATACAGTCGCGATGCTGTAGCGCGTTCGTATCGATACAGTCGCGATGCTGTAGCGCGTTCGCATCGAGACAGTCGCGATGCTGTAGCGCGTTAGTAGCGCGTTGACATTTTTTCTATAGCGCTTGCAAATGCGACTGACGCGCATCGAAACACGCGACAAAAAGTCGTCGTGGGCGAGAGGCCTTGAAGACATCATAGAGACGCAATGCAAGGCCTCCCACAAGGTAGGCCGATGACCTGGTGAGTGTTACAGGAATGCAATGGATTCGAGACGCACACGACCGTTCGTTGTGACAACACTTGGTAGAGGCCTAGCAGGTTGCCTGCTTACGTAAGGACCTAATGACAGCATCAGCGGACGGCATTGCCGTGGCCGATTTTTGGGCTGGGATTTATACGCTAAGAAGAAGAAGGCCTAGCAGTGGACTTCTACGGCTGAAATGATGATGATAAACATCATATTAGGATGACTAAATAATGGTCCCAAGAGCCTAAAAAAATTTAGTTAGAAAATAATTCTTATGTTTTTCGGAGACGGCGATGACATTGAATAGGCATCGAATGTTTGGAAAAAAGCGGTCAAGTGCGAGTCGGACTCGCCCATGAAGGGTTCCGTAGCAGCAAGTAACAGAATATAAAAGGTCTTGTAGTTCGTTGTAACTTTGATCGATGTTCCAATAATAGTGTTCTTTATTTAAAATTAAGTTATTGATAAGTATACATAATAATTCATGAATTTCAACGACGTCTGCCCGCTCTGGTAAGTGCAGTTAGGAACCTTCCGCCCGCGCGCTCCGTCCCCACTACCGATCAATTATAATTATAATTTACTTGGCACCTATTACAGATTTATTATTAGAAAATAATGGTTCACGGTTCATGCGTAAGGTTTAAATGTTTATGAAATCAAATGTTTTTTTTTTCATATTTGAATTGATTGAATGAAAGGTAAATTGCAGTTTACAATTAAAAAAAAAACTACTTACTCGAACTCGTTCAAATCAATTTTCGGTTGCGGTTTGTTTGGTAAATGTACATCATGTTTTTTTTAGTTTTATCACTTAAATTTTAACACTTTGGAAGTGTCTCTCGGGGCAAACCATTCAGTTTAGAAATATATATATATATTAGAAACCTCAATATCATTTTTAAAGGCATCCATAGACACTCCACACGTATGGGTTAAATGAAAAAAAAATGTAGAGCTTCAGTTCTAAGTATGGGGAAACCCAATTTTTTTTTTTTATTATTGATAGGCGCTTGACCACCATCTCACCTGATGGTAAGCGACGATGTGGTCGACGATGGAACACGCTTGCCTAGAAGTAACCTATTCACTCTTGAGTCTTGACTTAAAGACCCCTAAGTTGTAGCTATCAGGAAACATAGACTCCGGCAGTCCACTCCATTCCACACTTTTTCTATTTTAAAATTCTAATGCGGTTCACAGGTTCCATACATCTAGTTACCAAATTTCAACAATATCGTTCTTATAGTATCGTAAAAAAATGGCTGTGACATACGGACAGATAAACAAACGTGACGAATAAGGTTTGAGTAAGTGTATTGAAAATATTTTATTTATATATGGTATGCGATAATTTAACAAATCCTTTACCAGTAACCACACAAAAAGCTAAACCAGCAATAAAACTGGCATTCGCACAATATTTATGAGCTGAGTGAACACGCTGTGTATATCGTAAAACAAACACTCTGTATAGGCCTCGAGGGTGCTATCGTTTTGTTCGGTACACACATTTATAGCGGTTGGTTGTAAGGTGAACAGCGGCTTTTTGAACACCTAAGGTTGCGGGTTCAAATACAGATCAAGTGTTAATGATTTTATCAATGAAAAACCAAATTAATTGACCATCTAACTGCAAGGCTTGGGGAGTATTTTTTGGGATCTGTACCTCAAAAGGAAAAAAACAGAACTCTTATAGGGTTTTTTTTCTTTTTTTTTCGGTGGTCAAAAATCATCTTATGACAACCCCCTTTTTTTTCGATGGGAAAATCATCTTATGACAAAACCCGCTCTTGGGTGGAGCGGGAGATAGTGTCAGACTCTTACTGACTAAAAACTCACCCCAATCCTTCTAGCCTTCATACCGGGGCTCGAGTTCCTTTCGAGTAAAACTGGCTTCGACCCAGCTGGGCCCCTCATGTTGCTGACAACTCCTTGGGGCGCGCGGTAACAGTGCGTGCCGTCAACGTCTTGGGCTCGGTCCGGACGGTTACCGGACGGTCGGACAGCAAGCTACCCATGGCTCGCCGTCCGCAAGCCCGCGTCTACGGTGGCCGGCAATCGGGATCGGAATCCCGGCGGCGGCGGCGAAAGCGCCGTTGCCTGATGCGGTCGGCCTCCTCCTTTGCTAGCATTAATACTTCGCAGAAGGAGGCAATCGCCTGCCACTCCTCCTTTCCGTTTGTATCTTGTGAGCCGATGTTTCAAATGTTCCAAAATGTATCACTGTTTCGGAACATTTCAGTGATTCAGATCCAAATGTTCCAATCGCAAAAATAGCACACTTTTCCCACGCCTACTTACTAATGAGAGTTTGTTTTATGCAGCCAAATTAATTATGTAATATTTTGAATCATAACAATTACATCATGTATTAGTTTTTCTTTCTCGTTTGCACCTGTGCAGTGTTTATGATCAAACTCAGTCTAGCTTCATTGTTTTATATACTCGTTACTCATATAATACTTCTTATGCCTCTTTGTAATCCGGCAAACACTGAGTTATTTTGGCACCATATCCCGTGTGCTAAAACGAGACGGAACGATAGAATGTTTGACTGGCCTGTTGGTCCAGTAGTCAGTTGCCTTGACTGCTATGCTGCAGGTCGTGGGTTCGATTCCCACCCAGCCAGGACAAATGCCAAGAGCCCAAGACGTCGACGGCGCGCACTGTTCTCGCGCGCCTCAAGGAGTTGTCAGCACCAGGAGGGGCCCAGCTGGGTCGAAGCCTACTGGGGACAGGGTTGTCCGAAAGGGAGCTCGTGCCCCGGTATGAAAGCTAGAAGGAATGGCGCGTTAGTCAGTAAGAGTCTGACACTATCTCCCGCTCCACCCAAGAGCGGGTTTTGTCATAAGATGACTTTCCCCGTCGACAAAAAAAAAAGCCAGGACAAATGTTTATGTGATGAGCATGATCATTTGTTCTATTTGAGTGTAATTTATCTATATTATGTATGTATTTAGAATAATTTAAGTATGTTTATCGTTGTCTAGTAGTCA
This sequence comes from Mythimna lalbum, assembly GCA_949319445.1. Taxonomy (NCBI): domain Eukaryota; kingdom Metazoa; phylum Arthropoda; class Insecta; order Lepidoptera; family Noctuidae; genus Mythimna; species Mythimna lalbum. The sequence goes on along the minus strand of OX439370.1, from coordinate 14,520,291 downwards.
TTACACAAGCTCTGCTTAGCTTGGGACTAGACGGCGTTGTGTGATAGTTGTGGAATATTATTATTAGTTAAGTCAGTAAAAGTCTGTCACTCCTCTCGCTTCTGCCATTACTTGCTAATTTCCAATTTCAAAAGAAGAAAAAATGGTAAAGAAAACTGATAGAAAATGCCTAAAGCAGTAGGTATGAGAACAGTGGTAGCCAAGTGGTAATGGCTCCGACTTACGAGTTGTAGGTCGTGGGTTCAAACCCTACCAGGCGCATTACTTTTTGTAATTTATTTCATCGCCACTGCTCTCAAAACGGTGAAGGAAAACAACGTGAGGAAACCAGCATATCCTAGAACCAAAAATTCGAAGACATGTGACATTCACGAACCCGCACTGGGCCCGCGTGGTGGATTACGGCCCATTCCCTCTGCTAGAGAGGAGGCCTGAGTCCCAGCAGTGGGAACATTAAAAAGGCTGATGATGATGATGAGTAGGTAAGGCTCCTTCTACACAACTATAAATTTTGAACCTATTGGTCGGTACAAAGATAATCCCACTCGCTCCACTTAGAGCGCAATGGTTTGTGGCTGCTACCCTGCGTGTCTCGGGTTCGATTCTCACACGGAACAAATGGTATGGCCTAAAGAAAGGTAATCCTAGTCTTGTGTATGTATATGTGTTTGTAAACGCACACATGATATAGGAGTAATTCCCAAAGTAAGACAACGTTTAAAAAAATTGGGCAAGTTCGAGTCGGACTCGCGCCCATAGGGTTCCGTACAAACTTACCTATGTAAAGAGTACATTTCCCGATTAGAGACTCGAAGTTTTTACCAAAATACAAAAAAAAAATTGTGACGTGACAATAAATTTTCAGTTTTCATATTTATTCATAGGAATAAATCTAAACAAGTATAGACTTATGCAGACCTAGCAGAACGGGCAGAACCTTAGTACTTAGTATATTATGAATACGTTTATTGCGACATAAACGGCCATATCTTTTTTTTCCTTTAACTTGGAAGTTATATTTTTTCACAGATTCAAGAGATGTTAGACCTAAATTAATTAATAATATTAATAAATATTTCAACTCGATGAGGTATCGAGTTGAAATTAATTAATTACGCGTTCTCGAGATAAAGGCTCTTGACAGACAGATAGACAGACGGACAGACAACAAAGTGATCCTATAAGGGTTCCGTTTCGTCCTCTTGAGGTACTAAAAATGTTAGGTGTTGATTTGTACTTAACGTAAATAAAAGAAAAAAAACTTACCAAAAAACGTACAGGAAGAGACACAGAAAAAAAAACAATATTTTCTTATCACATATCACAAAAACACAACACCAATTTAAGTAAAAAAAAAAAAACTATAAAAATCAAAATCTATAATATTTCTCTAATAAAATTTAAAAATCACTACAGAATTATAAAAAAAAATGCGAATTATAAGAAGAAATGATATCGCAAATAAAATTCTCGAATTAATAGTAATAATTATTAAATAATATCTAGTACAAGTGTGAAGCAGGCTTGTTAGTAGTTAAATGACGGTAGCGCAGCGTTCACTGTTATTTATTACTAAAGAGTGGCTCAAGTATAGGCAAGGAGATAGAGACACTAAAAATAAACGTATACAGTCTCTCGTTCAAATGGTTTTGAAATTGTCGTGAAAAAAATAAAGCTCAAATGATTGAGTAGTAGAATAGAACTTGAATGTACACCAAAACAATCTTAGGTTGGATTGTAAGAACTTAAAATAAAAAGGGTATCTACTGCAAAATAATCAATAAAATTCTTGTTATAAAAGCGAAAGTGAGTTTGTTTATTTGTTTGTTACGTCTTCACGCCTAAATGGCAAAACCGATTTTGATGAATTTTGGTACAGAGATAGTTGGGACCTTGGAGACGGACATGGGCTAAATTAAAAAAAAAGTGAGGAAAGGGGGAGAGAAAGAAGGAAGAAAAGGGGAGAGGAATCAAAGTATATTAATAAACGCGGGCGAAGCCGCGGGTAAAAGCTAGTAATAAATAATAACCAATTTACAAACTGCAAATTTCTAAACAAGATCAAAAAGTTGGTCAAATCAAACGTAGGGTTGTAGCAACTACAGGGTTGCTGATATCTCCTTGAGATGCGTAAACGATTCATGTGCGCACGTTATTTTCATCAACTGATTACAATTTAAACGAAAACTTACCTTAAATTATTAAAAATAAATAGAATTTCTAAAAAAATCCCTTGAATCACATCCTGTTTTAATGAAATAAACACTATAAACAAACACCACACATCGAATAAAAAATAAAATTAAGTAAAATGATTACACGTTTGTGTTGTATCGGTACAGAAACCAAAAATATTACCGTTTCATAATGCAAACTATATGTATTTTTTATTGACATAAAAATGGCACACAATTTCGTTTACCATTTTATATTCACATTAAATTTAAATGTGTAGTTTCACACATTGTAGATTTATTTTATATAGTTTTTTTTGCATTGAACGCGCGGTTTAAAATGGGTATAAATATTGAAATAATCTCTCTTTTGTCTATCCTTTTAATATATTCACTAAATGTTGATAAATTGTAGCAGTATTTTTTATACCAAAAGTGTTTTTTTTTTATAATATATAGGCTCACGTTTGACCACTATCTCACCTGATGGTAAGCGATGATGTGGGTGTGAAATACTAGTATTATCAATCAGTTTATTGCAAAGGTTGTCATGTTTCATCGTTTTTATAAACTATTAAAAATATTGTGTTTTTTTTAATGATGTAAAAGTGCTTTTTTTATTGTTGATAGGTTTGCGCTTGACCACTATCTCATCTGATGGAAAGCGACGATGCGATCGACGATGGAACGCGCTTACCTAGGAAAAACCTATTCACTCTCGACTTAAAGATTCCCGGGTTTTAGCTATTAGGAAACACAAACTCCGGCAAGGAATTCCACTTCTTAGCTGCACGCACAATGAATGTGTTTCTAAAACGTTTTGTGCGTGTAGGTGGGATGTCCACCATGTACTGGCTTGACTGCGATCCCACCCAATTTTAGGTACGTTACATCTTATTTTGCTACTAACTTTCCCCTGCGGATTCACCCGGGTCTTTGATTGCTGCTTCGCTCCTGTAGTTCATAGCTTGATATTTATTTATTTATTACAGTTTAACCCTTCAGATACCGTCAATTAGAGACACAATAGTAAGACAATAGATGCGCGGCCACCGGTGGTCGCTTGGGGATTCATGAATTAAAGAAGATACAGCTCAAACAAACTAAAAAGAAAAACAAATGTAGATGACAGTAAGCCAATTACAAGTCCTCACGTATCCATGGGTGGTGTGAAAGTGAATCCTGAACGAAGGCAAAAAGGAACAGGACGGGGTTTTAGTCAGTAAAAATATGAAACGCCTTCCCTTTTTGACCAAGGGCGGGATATCATTGGATGATTTCCCACCCAAAAAAAACTCACGTAGTGTGTAGGTAGTTGTAGGTCGCGGGTTCAAACCCAGCAAAGCGCATTACTTTGTGTTATTTATTTTATCACTATTGCTCTCAAAACGGTGAAGGAAAACATCGTGAGGAAACCGGCATGTCCTAGAACCATCGAAGACATGAAATGTGACATTAACCAACCCGCACTAGGCCCGCGTGGTGGATTACGGCCCATTCTCTCTCCTAGAGAGGAGGTCTGAGTCCCAGCATTGGGAACACTAAAAAGGCTGATGATGATGATAATAGCGTAACGCAATGAGTTAAACTTATTAAAAGGTTACAGTTTCATAAACAAAGGTATAAACAACTAGACATTGCCAACGCTTTCAACTCTCTGCCCTGGAGTACGAGCCACCGCCGCTGGGATTCCGATCCCGATTTCTGGCCACCGTAGACACGGGCTCGCGGACGGCGAGCCATGGGTAGCTTGCTCTCCGACCGTCCAGTAACCGCACTGGTCCCACGCGCCTTGGAGTTGTCAGCAACAGGAGGGGCCCAGCTGGGTCGAAGCCTTCCGGGGCCAGGGTTATCCGAAAGGAAGCTCAAGCTCAGCTCAAGGGTGGGTTTTTAGTCAGTAAGAGTCTGACACATCTCCCGCTCCACCCAAGAGTGGGTTTTGTCATTGGATGATTTTTTCCGCCGAAAAAAAAACAACTAAGTAACTACAAATATTATATAGCTTTTCTCAATAAATAAGCTATCCAACGCTACAACAATTTTCGATTCGGACCAGTAGTTCCATAGAATAGTGCGTTCTACCAACAAAACAAACTCTTCAGCTTTGTATTTATAAGTTTAGATATTGCAGAATTTACAGCTAATCTTTTATGATATAATTTGTAAGAACTAATTTACAGTTTATAGTGTATTTTTTCTATTCAATTTAATTTCAGAGAAAACTGTGTCGATTTATTTATTAATTTATTTAATCTTCATGCAACACAAAGTACATAGGCGGACTTAATGCCTTAGGCATTCTCTGCCAGTCAACCTAGGGTGGTGCAGAGACATTATGGTAGGCGCATATACAGAAAAATTTATTTAACCCTTCAGATACCGTCAATTAGAGACACAATAGTAAGACAATAGATGCGCGGCCACCGGGTATCGCTTGGGGATTCATGAATTAAGAAAGAGCAAAAAAAGAATACATATATTTAAAATAAACATACATATATATTTAATATAATATGTATATACTACATATATATTAATTTAAAGTAAGGACAGAAGTTTTGAGACGATTCTGCTATTGGTGAAGAAAATGATTCCGCAACTTCCGCATTGATTAGGACATTAGAACTATTTTTGGTTTGTTTGTAGGAGGTAATCTCTGAAAGTACTGGGGGTCTACTTGCTTTCTCCGAAACGAAACTTTCGTAAAGGAACGATATTCATTTGACGTTAAAATTGCAAACAATCTTCCGTCATAATTATATTTTTTTTCGAAACATAACTAATTAGAGTAGGTTTTGAGATTCGGTACGTCAAAACATTTTCGTTCGTGTGAATTTTCGGGAATGAAAGAAACCGTGGTAGGAAACACGCGAAATTTCAATCGAAACTTCGTTTTTCGGAGAAAGCGAGTAGTCCGATAACAAAATTTTTTTCACCGATAAAAAGCCGCTTTATTCCTAAGTGATATAGGCTATATTTTATGTACGTGGGCGAAGCCGCGGGCAAAAGCTAGTCTGAAATAAACTAACTTCAAGTCACCGTAACCTCCGACCCGATAACTAACAATTTCATCAACCTAGCTCCTAAACTATAGAAAGTAAAGTTCCTTATTATAAGTTGGAACCTTATCGCATAGCATGGCGGACCATTGTTCCTTCTTACTTTGTGGCCGAGAGTTCGAAAGTTAGTTTGACAGAGTACCAAGTACCTATCTCGTGAATTAGCACAAAAGATTTTGTGATGCTGTAGGTTTTGTAAGGAGGGTTTGTTATTAGTATCTTATTTTGAAGTTATGCAGTTTCGAAGAGTCGATCTGTCAGGTTAAGCTGCGCTAGCCTCTGTCGGTTATTGGATGGGTGACCATTCTTTATACTGCAAGCCAGACTTTTTCTATTTTTTAAAGTCTTCATTTGTTATATACATTTTATTTATTTATATAAACTAGTGCTTGGCTGCGATCCCACCTGATGGTAAGCAGTGATGTCATCGTTGATGGTGAGGCGCACTAGTTTATTATATGCCTTTTCAATGTAGCCTTGAAGATACCTAAATTATAATCGGATGAGAAAACCACAGCAGGCAAATTGTTTCAGTCATTCGATGTAGGTACGCGGTGTAAACGACGAGACGAAACGCTTGGTCCTGACCGTAGGACCGTAGAGGTTTCAACACTGTAAGGGTACTCGCCGTTTGTTCGATATTTATCTATAGTTATCATGAATAATATAGAATTGAAAAAATAAAACGTTTAGATTTTAAAATCTCAAAATCAAAGAGTCACCGTAAACTGAAGAAACATTGATGGGTTTTATTCAGTAAAAGTCTGACACGGCCCCTCACCTCATCACTGAACACTGCTGACTGAATTAGCACCGCCACACAATAGGCTTCATAGACAGTCCCCTGTGCAGAACATCATCATCATTTCAACCGACAGAGGTCCACTGTTGGACATAGGCCTCTCCCAAGCGTCGCCACAATGATCGATCCTGTGCATCCCGCATCCATCGGATTCCCGCAACCTTCACCAGGTCATCGGTCCACCTTGTAGGCGGTCGCCACTCCAGAATCTTTCGGTCCCACGGGCCATCTGTTCAGCAATGTGCCCTGCCCATTGCTACTTAAGTTTAGCGATTCTTCGTACTATGTCGGCAACCTTCTGCAGAGCATGCTTGGAGAGAATTGCGCATGTGCTCCTAAACTGCACAGGTGTCACTGAAATACGCACACGAAGCTTAGGATCCCCGAATTCTCTTACAGACGCCCTGAAAAACCTGAGAGGCCTAATCTGTTTTTGGAGAGAGGTGGGCTGGTTGGTATAAGCCCACTAAGGTTATGGCCGCCGAGTCCGTTCATCCATCGTTCCATCATCGGACCACAAGACGTATGACGTTGCGCCATCGGTACATGGTAGACATCCCCCTCTTATGTACAAAGCGTTTTGCGAACACATTTGTTGTGCATACGGCTAAGTGATATTTCCTGCTGGAGTCTTTTTTTTTACGGTGGGAAAAAATCATCTTATGACAACCCCCGCTCTTGGGTGGAGCGGGAGATAGTATAAGACTCTTACTGATTAAAAACCCACCCTGTTCCTTCTAGCCTCTTCGTACCAGGGCTGGAGTTTCTTTGGATAACCCTGGCCCAAGTAGGTTTCGACCCAGCTGGGCCCCTCCTATTGCTGACTACTCCTTGAGGCGCACGGGAACAGTGCGCGCCGTCGACGTCTTGGGCTCTGTCCGGACAGTTACCGGATAGTCGGACAGTAAGCTACCCATGGCTCGCCGTCCGCGAGCCCGCGTCTACGGTGGCCGGAAATCGGGATCGAAATCCCGGCGGCGGCGGCGAGAGCGTCTTGCCTGATGCGGTCTTCCTCCTCCTTTGCTAGAAGTTTGCAAGTCAGTCTAGGAGTCGTGTTTCCTGATAGCTACAACTTATGGCTCTTTAAGTCAAGAGTGAATAGGTTACTTCTAGGCAAGCGTGCTCCATAGACGGCCACATCGTCGCTTACCATCAAGTGGGATAGGTAGTGCTTAAATACGAGCCTATACAATTGGATGATTGTTTACTCACGGAAGGGACGCCAATTTGTCACTCACGGTCGTTGCTGAAAATCAGCACTGTAGATTGCTGGATTTGTCCAGCGTCACAGTATAAGCTGAGCAACGGCCTATTCTTGCCTTGATGCGACACACAGTTTCAATGTATCTGTATTATTTTTGTTTTTCTTTTATTTTTGTTTATTATTATGGTGTTTGTCTCTGTCGATCTCGAGTCAGCCGGCGTCGCATAGATTATAAAAAATCATTGTTTTAATAGACAACCTTGACAGCCGACTTATCTATGGTTCAAGTCAGTTATGCCTGGTTCACACATGATCTGATAGGGCAACTAATTTTTGTGTTAATTTATTATTATTTTTTGTAAATTATTTGTGTGGTTATACGGGCAGAATAAACATGTTTTCTTTCTTCTTTCTTTCTTCTTACACAGTAAAAAGCATTTTAGCATCTATTTCTTCTTCCTACTCTTATCCCGTATTATTAGGGGTCGGCGCAACACGTTTTTTTCTCCCATTCTGTCCGGTCACCCGTCACACTATCACTAACTCCCTTTTCTTTCATATCACTCCTCATACAATCCATCCATCTTTTCTTTGGCCTTCCTCTCCCTCTCTATTCATCTACATTTATACAGGGTTATTTGTAAAACACTAGCAAGCTTGCAGGACTGTTTTACTAACATCATAAACATCAATTTTTGGTTTATGACTTTTTACAAAACATAATACATTTACCAAAAAAAACCTTCAACATTCAGTTGTTCTATCTAATATATTTCTACTCTGTAATTTGCCGTATCTACCTACGCCTCCTGTACACTGTTCTCATAGTACCTAATAGTAAGCAGGCTTCTGCAACATGGTCATCACACCTACCTAGCAAGCATTTGCACCATTTTCAAGAACATACAGACAGACAGACAGACAGACAGACAGACAAAAATTTTACTGTTTGGATTTTTGGCATCAGTATCGATCATTAATCACCCCCTGATAGTTATTTTGGAAATATATTTCATGTACAGAATTGACCTCTCTACAGATCGGGGTGAAAGTCCACTGCCGCAACATGTCAAGGCATGGCGGACAGAGCTCCGGCGGGATCTCATGGTGAAATGGCGTCAACGGCTATCGCAACCCAGTGCTGGGCACGCCACGATTATGGCGGTAAGTCCCCTCTTTGAGGCGTGGCTGGAAAGACCTCACGGCGTCCTTACCTTCCGCATGACGCAGGTCCTCACCGGACATGGCAAGTTCGGGAGGTTCCTGCATCGGATTCAGGCGGAAGAGACGCCCGGGTGTCGCCACTGTGCGCAACGCCCGGAGGACACGGTGGAGCACACCGTCGAGGTGTGCCCTGCCTGGGCGGAGCATCGCCGTGCCCTCGTGGGGGCGATCGGCGGCGGAGACCTCTCGCGCCGGGCCCTGGTCGAGGCCATGGTCCGGAGCGAGGAGGAATGGCAGGCGGTCGCCTCCTTCTGCGAAGCAGTAATGCTTGCAAAGGAGGAGGCCGACCGCATCAGGCAACGGCGCCCTCGCCGCCGTCGCCGGGATTCCGATCCCGATTTCCGGCCACCGTAGACGCAGGCTCGCGGACGGCGAGCTATGGGTAGCTCGCTGTCCGATGGTCCGGTAATGGACCGAGTCTAAGACGTCGACGGCGCGCACTGTTCCCGCGCGCCTCAAGGAGTTGTCAGCAGCAGGAGGGGCCCAGCTGGGTCGAAGCCTACTGGGGACAGGGTTGTCCGAAAGGGAGCTCGTGCCCCGGTATGAAGGCTAGAAGGAACGGCGCGGGGTTTTTAGTCAGTAAGAGTCTGACACTGTCTCCCGCTCCACCCAAGAGCGGGTTTCGTCAAAGATGATTTTCCCCGTCGAGAAAAAAAAAAAAAAAAAAAAAAAACCTCTCTACAGATTTATTATAAGTATAGATAGATTTCGTTTATTGTATTGGTTTGATATCTTTTATTATTTGACATTGTTGACAGGTTGCCTGTTGGTCAGTGGCCTCGATTGATATGCCGGAGGACGTGGATTCGATGGGTTTGAAGCATTTGGTGCTCATCTCAACTTGTACACCATGCTCAAATGATGAACTTAGCAACTGGTGCACTTCTCAATTGGTAAGATGAGTGGAGATTTGGAAAAATAGTCTAAAAATTAAAGAATCTTTGGTTTTGCGTAGGTAATTTTCTTAAAAATAAGTACTAATAATAATATAAAAAGTCACACGAAAGTATTAAAAACATATGTAAGAAAAATTTCTACTGCAAAATAATTCCACCCGCGCCTCAAGGATATGTCAGCAAAACCATAGAGTCTAGCAGGGTCGAAGCCTACAAGTGGGGTTTGGTCGGTAAAGCCCTCTCGCTCCGCCATAGAGCGGATATGTCATTGGATGATTTCCCACCCAAAACTAAATAAATAATACCAAAAGCGTAGATCTCTATGGAGAAGAATATATAAAAAAAACCATGGACACTTTCCATCTGATTTATAAGTACTAAGGAGCACCATATAACATCACAATCATTGATTTATAGAAATATTATATTCATATACAACATTTTAGTATATGTGAAACCTGAATACAGTTTATTCAGAATCAGTAACTGAATGGATTCCAACAGTTTTTACACCATATTATACTTTTTCCCAAAAGTATTTAAAAAAGGTCATAAGTTGGACAACACGACAACACAGGTCACGACAGTTCATAGCGGGTGTCAGGCCGAGCGTTAGCAAACAACTGGGTGCAAGTACAAAACAACCCCTCACTCGCCTGGATGACACGGTGACCATGTATTTTTGCTGACATAACAAGCTTATAACTCTGTAATATTTTTATAAGTAATACTGTTTTGAAATTTTGTACATAGTTTCTTTACATAATAAAAAACTTTTTACAAAAAAAAATTAAACCGACTTCAAAAAGTACAAAATAACTTTAATTTCGGAAGTCGGTGTTTCTATAATAGATACCTAATCTTGTCTCTTCGTTATTTAACACCAACTTCCGAAATTAAAGTTATTTTGTACTTTTTGAAGTCCGTTAAATTTTTTTTTGTAAAAAGTTTTTTATTTTTCACTTTTTAGTTATGGTAGCACCACTAAAAAGTACTTACCCTTCAGCTAAACATAAATTACCTTATAGACAGAGTCCATCTCATATCGATTCTTATAATCCCAAATACGGTAAATATTACATGAATTTACCCCCTCCTCCTTCCCCCTCCCCCTTCCCCCTCCCCCTTTTCTTTCAGTGAGTCATCGACTACACGTATAAACAAAGCAATTTTACTTGTTACGACAATCCTGCTATGATTCTATGAGGAGTTCTGTTCCATATCTTCGAAGTTAATGATCAGATCATAACAATATTTCTATGGGACCAACTTGGAAGCATAACCTTTCAATCAAAAAAAAAATTTTCAAAATCGGTCCACAATTGACCGAAATATCGGTGAACATACATACAAAAAAAAAAAAACACATACATTCAGCCGAACATAGAACCTCCTCCTTTTCGAAGTCGGTTAAAAATACTAGACATGTGTTTCAGGTTTCGCATACACTAAAAATACGGTTGTATAGGCAGACTAGTCTTTTGTCGATCATTCCAAGGATGGAGAAGATACAGTGAATAGATATTTCAAAGCAATGTTATAAAAACAAAAAAAAAACGAAGTAAATCTTTCTGTAGATGTCTCCAATGTTTGGACGTGAGTCTAGTATTATAAGCGGAAGCAAAACGATGGTCACGACCGTTCGTCACGAGACACTTTGAGTTATAACCTAGTTTTATCAATAGAGACCAGTTATTTAATAATCATTTTAGGGTACTGTGGGTGAGTAGGAAAATCTGAAATATCAGTCTAAAAATAATCCAAGATATGCCAATGGTTAAGTAATGCTTACACTGACTGGACAGGTCCACTTAAATCTGTGTGGTTCTTTCCTCAAAAGACCATCTGAGACACTAATCTGCATGGTTCTCATATGATTTGACCATTACATGTTCTGTATTGTATGGACTTTAAAAGAGACTTTGACCCCTGAGTTTGTTTCGGTGTTTCTTCTCAGGGTAGTCAGTGAGCTAGGAAACACCGGCCTCATCTCGTTAACTGACTGAAAACAATATTGAAGTGTTTAAGTGTTTTTTGAAAACCTATTCACAAAATAAAGAACATTTATCATTATCATATAATAGCTGTGATGATATGCTTATAGACTTTTTTAATTTTTTTATTACGGATAGCCTCGCGTTTGACCACTATCTTACCTGATGGATAGCGATGATGTGGCCGACGATGGAGCACGCTTGCCTAGAAACAACCTATTCACTCTTGACTTAAATACCCCTTAGTTGTAACTGTCAGGAAACATAACCCTATTAGACCAAGATTTAGACTAATTTATACGGTGTTTCCAAAATATCTAGAGAGAGAGAGAGAATGGGTCGTAATCCACCACGCGGGCCCAGTGCGGGTTGATGAATGTCAAAAATTCGAAGATATATTATATCTTCGAATTTTTGGTCTTAGGACATGCCGGTTTCCTCGCTATGTTTTCCTTCACCGTTTTAAGAGCAGTGGTGATGAAATAAATTACACAAAGTAATGCGCCTGGCTGGGTTTGAACCCACGATGTACAACTCGTAAGTTGGGGCCGTTACCACTCGACCACCATTGCTCTCTTACTACTTAATATTGAATGTGCACAGGAAACCAATATTAAAACCTAAAACGAACAAAACAAAATAAACTCAACTCGTAATTGCTACGGAACCATGAACAAGGAAGTGTGCAAACAAAGACAAGAATAGAATCCAAAGATTGATCAACGCATTTTGTTTTTGATGTCCCAACTTCCGGTACACAGCGGATATTGCGAAATGTTCCTTTAATAAATTAGAGGGTGGTTCCAAAGTTCTTTGGGGGGTGGAAAGGGGGGTGAAATCTGGGGATGGAAGGGTTAATTATGTTTTGTAACAGAGTTTAATAGTATCTTTTTACGGTTGTTGTTGAATCTTATCCGATGATGTTGCGATGTACCTTTTTCAACCCCTTAAGAAATGGTTTTCATAATTTCTCGCTGGCGATACGGTATCGTGTTTGATTTGATGAAGTATTTGTTTTTAAAGTTAATTGAATGTTATTAATTTCTTAAAATTAATTTGCTGGGTGATTGGTTTCTGCGCTGCGTGTTGCGGCTTCTTCTATTTTCTCATCTCATGGTAAGCGATGATGAGGTTGGGGAAGCACGCCTAGAAGTAACCTAGGTTGTAACTATCAGGAAGCACAGACTCCGAAAGGGAATTTCAGTCCTTAGTACATACAATAAATGTGTTCTTAAAACGCTTTGTAGATGCGTATGGGCGTCGCCGGCGGCGCGTGGGTATCCACGTGCGCCTCAAGGAGTATTCAGCTACCGTAGAGGCCCAGCACGGTCGTAGCCTACTGGGGCCATGGGTGATGCGAAAGAGATCCCTGGGGCTTTGGATCAATAGCAAAAAAGGAACCGGAGTGGGTTTTTAGTCAGTAAAAGTCTGACACCATCTCCCACTCCGCCCAAGAGCGGGAGATGTCATTGGATGATTCCCACCTAAAAAAAAATATACGTGTGGGTGCGATGTCCACCATGTACCGTAGGCGCAACGCACGTCTAGTGGTCCAATGATGGAACGGATTTGACGGAATTAAATTGTGCACTTTCAATACATACTCAATTTATTTCATAAGGGAGTTAGTCACGCTTTCTGAGTCAGTAATCAGTTTTATAAATGCTCTATTACAATCGCCTAAAAGGAAACTGCTTTTTAAATTAATACCAATCCAATTCATTTCTGTAATAACCGTTAAATCCAAACTCCAAAAATAACACATTAATCAAATCAACGCCATCTATCGCTTTATCACCGTACTACTAAGTGCTGGTTGATAGCTTTAGCGCCATCTATGAAAGAATAGTGTAAGCTTAGATTGGGGTAATGAAATACGATTGCCTCGATACTTGGCAAGTTTCCAAGGTGTGATGGAGTAATAAAAGAAGATAGAAAAGTATTGGTTTTAGGAGTTTTTTAACCCTTCAGATACCGTCAATAAGAGACACAATAGTAAGACAATAGATGCGCGGCCACCGGGTGTCGCTTGGGGATTCATAAATTAACCGATTTAAAGTAAGGGCAAAGATCGTCATTCACAGGACACCTGTAGCAGGATGATGCCACTGAGATTTTTTTCTGACATCTCTGTGACTTCATCAGTTGCCCTTTGAGTTCCAGGGCAAGGGTGACTCTTTCGCATATTTCCGAAAACCTAGAACGGCACGCGTGGGGCGTTGGGGCCACAGAACAGATGAAAGAGGTTAGAATGCGCCACCAGTACATGTTGGACATCCCACCAATACGCACAAAGCGTTCATCACCATCATCATCATTTCAGCCGACAGACGTCCACTGTTGCACATAGGCCTCCCCTAAGTGTCGCCACAATGATCGATCCTGTGCGTCTCGCATCCATCGGTTTCCCGCAACCTTCACCAGGTCATCGGTCCACCTCGTAGGAGGCCTTCCGACGTTGCGTCTTCAAGTACGAGGTCGCCACTCCAGAACCTTTTGGCCCCAATGGCCATCTGTTCTGCGAGCAATGTGCCCTGCCCATTGGCACTTAAGTTTGGCAATTCTTCGGGCTATGTCGGCAACCTTGGTTCTCCTGCGGATATCTTAATTTCTGATTCGATCCCGCAAGGAAACTCCGAGCATAGCCCTTTCCATTGCCCTCTGGGTGACTTTGAGCCTTCTGATGAGGCCCATTGTGAGCGACCATATTATATTTCGGCACCATATGTCATCACTGGCAACACGCACTGGTCATAGACTTTCGTCTTGAGACACTGTGGTATATTGGACGAGAAGATACCGCGCCGTCTCCCGAACGCCGCCCAGCCGAGTCGGATTCGACGGTTGACCTCTTTCTCGAAATTAGCTCTACCCAACTGGATTGTCTGTCCGAGGTAGACGTAATCGTCCACAACTTCGAGTATAGAGTCTCCGATCTCTCAAAAAATGATTTTCATTAAAAGCTTGTTTACTGTATGTGTAAATTATGTATACAATAAAGAAGAAAGGAAAAATCAATCGGAAGTTTCAACCGTGGTTCCAACTCTTCGGAATCATAATCTAAACTCCACCACAACTCACAGTATCTCATATATGTTAAGGCTTCAGTTGCAAGGCTCGAACATGGCTCGAACACATTCCTACGTGATCACTACACAGTCAAGTGCTATCCCAAGTCGAATTCAATGTCAATCACTGTGAAATGCAATTAAACATTAATGCTGGAGGCATCGGGCTTGTCCGAACACTACGGGCAGATACAATATTGTTTAAGATGTTGATAGGTTTGTCTATCTAGATTCCCGTTACCCTAACCAGGTCATCAGTCGACCTTGTGAGAGGCCTTCCAATAAAAATGTAATACTTAAAAAAGTAAAAACAAATATTCCTGTCTTTATACATGTATACGGTTTTTAATTTCCAATTGCAAAAAAATATCATCAATGTTAAAGTATACAGGGTTATTTGTAAAACACCGGCAACCTCTCAGGACTATGTTACTAGCATCATAAACAACAACTTTTGTTCTATGACTAAAAAAAAAAATCATAGGTATTTTAGTTTATCAGATTTTCATACAAAAATAAATTAATTGAACGTTCTAAATATTATGAAGTCTATGCGATGCAAGAGCTAGTACATTAGCGGAGGGGATCGGGGATCGGGGATCGGGCGGTGGGAGTCATACAGACGTAGCGTAGGCGTAGCAAAATACAGAGTTGAAATGTGTTAGATAGAACAACGAAATCTTGAAGGTTTGTTTTTGGTAAATGTATTGTGTTTTGTAAAAAGTCATATATTAAAAGTGGTTGTTTATAATGTTAGTAATATAGTCCTGCAAGGTTGTAAGTGTTTTACAAATAACCCTGTATAGAAGCCATTAGGCACGCCACAATCGTGGTGGTTGGTCTTTGAGGAGTGGCTGGAGAGGTTTCACGGCGTTCTCACCTTCAGCGTGATGCAGGTCCTCACTGGATTTGTTAACACCAACTTTCGAACTAAAATCCGACTTCACTAAAATATTGAATTGAATTTGAAGAATTCCCGCGATTTCACCAAGATTCCATCATCAGATCACAACTTGGTGACTATGGGACCATTTGGGAAGTATACCCTTTCCAACAAAAAAATATTTTTCCAAATCGGTCGGCAAGCGATGAAGTTATTCGTGAACCAACCTTAAAAAAATACAAATATCCGAATTGAGAACCTCCTCTTTTTTTAGAAATTGGTTAAAAATTTAATAGTGAGCAAGATCTCCAGTGAATTATCACATCTGTGGTACCTACCCCTTCAGAGTGTATTGGCGTGATGTTATGTTAAGAAATGGTGTTAACAACTTAGGCCGCACAAGCAGAACCGCGAGACAAATCTAGTAAATGCATACAGGGTCTCATAATACATGTAACGTGAAAGTTATGAGCTCATAAAACACCATAACAGTCCTCTACAACCCCTAAATCTTAATGTTTAAAGTTATTAATCCTGGGTTTGTATGTCTTTGAAGATCGCAGTAAATAATGAAGATCTTCATGTAAGGCTATTGTTTCAAGAGATACTGCGACCATAGAACGCAAGGGGTAACTGAAAGAACACGAGTGGGAGGGGTTGGGGACGCCATAATTATGTCGGTAAGTCCCCTCTTTGAGGAGTGGCTGGAAAGGCGACCTCACCACATGACGCAGATCTTCACCGGACAAGGTTTAGTAAGTTGTAGAGATTCCAGCACCGGATTCGAGCGGTCTTCTTCTATGGACCACCCGGAGGACACAGTAGAGATAGAGTACCGCCCTGCCGCGCTAGCAATAAGAGCAGCAAGTATCTTTCATGTTTTGAGTAATTGTCGCGCAAAGTTTTTGTTTTTCCGGACTTATTTTTTTTAAGTTATATTCTGATAGTTGAAACGTGTAGCCTAAATAAAGCGCTTTTATATTCTTCACTCAATAAAATTATATATAAAAAAAACTATTCTATAGTTTTAAATGACGGAATAAAAGGATTTTTCTTTTATTCCAAAAATTTTACTTATTGCTAATATCGCAAGCGCGGTAGCGCCGTGTCCTCGTGGGGACGATCGGTGGCAGCGATCTCTCGCGTCGGGACCTGGTACAGGCATGGATTCTTGGCTTCTAAATATCCGTATCAAGTGTCAAAGATGCAAAGATGAAGAGACACCTGAGGGCTTAGCATATCGTTAACGCTAGCAGAAAACTTCAAATGTGTCACCCAAAGGGCAATGGAAAGGGCTTTGGTCAAAATTTCCTTGCGTGATCGAATAAGAAATGAAGATATCCGCAGGAGAACCAAGGCCGACATAGCACGAAAAATCACCAAACTTAAGTGGCCATATAGGGCAGAACACATTGCTCGCAGAACAGATGGCCATTGGGGCTGAATGGTTCTGGAGTAGCGACCGCGTACCGGAAGACGCGGCGTTGGAAGGCGTCCTACAAGGCGGACCGATGACCTGGTGAAGGTTGCGGGAATCCGATAGATGCGAAGTGCCCGGACTATTCGTTGAGGCGTCGCTCGGCTCCGTCCTTCGGCTGAAGATAATATATATTTATATTTGTGCTATCCAGCTGGGCCCCTCCTGTTGCTGACAACTCCTTGAGGCGCGTGGGAAAAGTGCGCGCCGTTGAGACGTAAGACTTCTAGTTAAAAAACGTATCAATAATATCAGCCGAAAGACGCCCACTGTTGGACGCTTGGGGGAGGCCTATCCTCCCCCAAACGTCGCCACAACTACTGGTCCAGTGCGTCAGTTAAAAAACGTATAATAACGTAAAATCTAGCCCACTTTCTATCCGCACAGCTAACATCACTCGATCGTTAGTTCATCGGCGTCCATAGATCTTTATTAAGCGTTTGGCTGCCGACCAAACCCGACACCCTCGCACTTATTACACGCTTTCACTAGTACGAGTATGATGTACTAAGTCGGTGCAGTACGCAGGAGTTAATACAGGGTGGTTTTAAACGACTGGGCTGTTTTTAGAGGGTGAGAGTTATTACGAATATTAATAATAATAAGAGAACACAGGAATTACACAGTTGTAATAATAATATTGTTAACTTAGGTATCGGAATTTCTTTAGAGTCAGATTTATCAGGAACTAGGTTTTTTCCACGGCTTCGCGCGCGTTTATTAATATACCGTAACTCCTCTCCTCTTTCCTTCCCTCTTACTCCCCCTTTTCTCACTTAAAAGACAATAATTGGCCTATGTCCGTCTCCAGGGTCCCACCTATCTCTGTACCAAAATTCATCAAAATCGAGCCCCGGTATGAAGGCTAAAAGGAACGGGGTGGGTTTTTAGTCAGTAAGAGTCTGACACTATCTCCCACTCCGCCCAAGAGTGGGTGTTGTCATTGGATGATTTTCTCCACTATAAAAAAACCATGTACCGGTGGTGCATTACGTATCGTAAAAACTTCTTTTTCAGGCATTTACTCTAAAACCTAGTGCTAAAAACTCGCTTGTACAAACCGGCCCACGCCTGAAAGAAAGGTCACATTTCACACTAGTGGGACAAGTCCGTATTTATGTACCAGGCGCTTTAAACCCCGTTTAAGCGAACGTAAACACAGATAATATTTAAATTATTGTTTATCCATTATTATATGGTGCACGGAATTGGGTGTTCTGGATGTGGCTTGAGGATTCTAATAGTCTTCTCTTCTTCTTGGCGTGACTATGGCACAAATAGTTTTTGTTTTATTCAAGTTAAGGTGGTGCATCCCGACACACATTTTCACTGTTTTTCATACAACCGCTCATAACTGATTATGACGTAATTACACATTTTTCATTAGATATTAAATATATCTTCTTCTTCACCTGCTGATATCTGGAAGTTCCTTGGAACTCTCGGTATCGGTAGACCACATCATGTGGATTTCCCTAAAACAATCGTCCTGGATGATATCAACCGTCACTTCACAACCTCTTGTCATTTGGATTCCCAAATGTTGTCTCAGACGGTTGATTTCATTTCTGGCCTACCGGCTCCTATTATTGAACCATTCCACTTTTCTCCAGTTACCTTAGACGAAATAAAAAAGATCATCCTGTCCATTAAATCCAAAGCTGTGGGTCATGACGACATTAGTCGTCATATGATTACATTAATCCTTGACTTTCTTCTTCCACCGATTGCCCACATTATTAATTTTTCCCTTGATTCCGGCCAATTCCCATCCCTGTGGCGTATGGCTTACGTGCGTCCACTTCCTAAAATCTCTAATCCCTCCCTACCTAACCATTTTCGTCCAATTTCTATTCTTCCTTTCCTGTCCAAAGTGCTGGAGGCCTGCGTCCACAAGCAGTTTTCGGGATTTGTTCACAGGAACAATCTTGTTGATTCATTTCAATCTGGATTCAGGCCTGGTCACAGCACTGCCTCTGCTCTACTTAAAGTGACTGGTGACATTAGAGAAGCCATGGAGGACACCAAGGTTACTGTTTTGGTATTAATTGATTTCTCCAATGCCTTTAATGCTGTCAGTCACGATATTCTTCTATCTATCCTTTCCCATCTTATGGTTTCGTCTGAGGCGCTAGAATGGTTTTCGTCTTATCTTCGGGGGCGTCAGCAGTCGGTTCGCGTTGACGAGAATTCGTCGAGTTGGCGTGATCTTGATTCTGGCGTTCCACAAGGTGGTATTCTTTCTCCATTGCTATTCTCAATCTTCATTAATTTCATAACTCTCTGTCTTCGGTGTTCGTATCATCTTTACGCCGATGATCTTCAATTATATACAACTGCGCGGGTGGAGAGTTTGTCAGACGCTATCGGGGATGTGAACCGAGATTTGGACGCTATCAAGGATTGGTCTGATAGGTTTGGGGTGTCCGTAAACCCCTCAAAATGTCAGGCCATTATAATTGGAAGCTCGCGCATGATGGGTAAAGTGGCGTATAATACTCTTCCTCCAATTATTTTTAATGGTGCCATTATTCCCATCAGTCCTAGCGTAAAGGATCTCGGTTTACATCTTGACTCGACCCTTGGCTGGCAAAATCAGGTTTCCAGTGTCTGCCAAAGAGTCAACGGGACTTTACGGTGTCTGTATCGTCTGAGGAACTTTCTGCCTGCAAAGACAAAGACTACGCTTGTGCAAACTTTAATTTTCCCTGTAATCGACTATGGTGACGTGTGCTGCTTTGACCTGAACGCTTTGTTGCTAGATAAACTTGACAGGCTCCTCAACAACTGCATCCGGTTCATATTCAACTTGAGGAAATATGACCATATATCAAGCTACAGATCTGAGCTCAAATGGATGCCCATTCGCCAGAGAAGGAGTTTGCGCGCTCTGACTACACTTTACTCTTTGCTCAACTCTCCCACTCCTCCTTCGTATCTCATATCTCGCTTTCAATATCTATGTTCTTCTCATACTAAAAATCTGCGTTCTTCTAACAATCTTTTACTGCTTTGTCCTTCTCATACTTCTGATTTTGTTCATTCTTCCTTTCATGTTCAGTCTATACTTCTGTGGAATGCGCTTCCTCTTGACATCAGGACGGCCACCAGTCTGTACGCTTTTAAGCGGATGTTGCGGAATTATTTATTAAATAGATAGTGAAGTCGTCTCAAAACCTCTTTCTTGTACTTTATATATATATATATATATATATATGTATATATAATAATATATTTTATATTAAATTATATATGTATGTTTATTTTGTATTTGTTTTTTGAGTCCTTTTTTTTCATAGTCTACTTTTATGGTAATTTTATTTTTTTTATGCACCTACCACGTTTTTCTCTTTACCACCCTAGGTAGACTGGTAGAGAATGCCTAAGGCATTAAGTCCGCCTTTGTACTTTTATGTTGCATGAAGTTTTAATAAATAAATAAATAAATAAATTATCTTGCTTTTTTTGCGTTGCCTTTTTGTAAAACATCGCGTGGGTTTGCGTTAGATGAAGTAACAAGCTTTTAAACCATTTTCGATGTTGACGATAGGCGAGTGGAAAAGGAGATTAAGATTGCTTCTTTCAAGATTTCTTCTGCATGTAATTGCACTCAACGCTCTCCTTGGATCCAGTCCTAGACTAGATCTATTCGCTGATGGATGGAAGGAGATATTGACTGAATGTCTGGCGATTTGCGAGAAGATTGCATGAGAGGTTTAATTATATTATCTGTTATATTTTCTTTAATGTGTTTTTCATAATTTGTACCTATTGTAATCAGTGTAATTGGCATTCTGTCGTTCTGGTTAAATCTTCATCTTCTCATCCCATTATTTGGGGTCGGCTCTCCACGTCTTTAGGCGCCAGGATAGTCTATCCTGGGTTGTCTGTGCGTCCAGCTGAGCTCGTTCCAGATCTTTGGATACGGTTATCCACCACGTAGCTAGAGGGCGCCCTCTGCCTTTTTTTCTTTCCGGTATCGCTAAGGCCTTCTTTACTGGGTACTTTTCGTCTCTTCTCATGACATGTCCGAACCAGCGCATACGTCTCTCTGACAACTTATCCGCTATGGGTGCAACTTTGAAGGAGCCTCTGATGGATTCGTTGCGTACCTTATCAAGTCTCTCAACGCCCGCTGACCATCGCAACATTTTCATCTCATTGACATGCAGTTTGTTCTCGTGAGTCTTTTTCATCGCCCAGCATTCGTTCTGGTTAAATAAATAAATTAAATGAAAAGAGGTTTTTGTTCTCTCAGTAGGACAGTCCCAGCCACATCCAGCAACCCTACATCCGCACACATATAGTTATGCAGAAGCACGTGTTCCTAAACAGCTAAACTGACTAACCCGACAGTCGACGCTCCGTATTTTTGTGTTCATAACTCCAACATGTTGTAACTTCAATGTTGTGACCAGAAACATGTTATGTTATGTGGGGTTTTGAACAAAAGAGTGTTCAGTAAATCTGTTGGTTACTGGTTGTTACATTTGGATTAAGGCATTTCAATTTTTTTTTAATTTTTGTATTATTGTTTTGGTGAACAAAAAAGCTTGGGATTTATCGGTTCCAGTACGCACTATTTGTTGTCACTATTTTCTTTTGTTTTTTTTTTTCGTTTTTATTATTTTACTAGCTTTCCGCCCGCGGCTTCGCCTGCGTGGACTACAGTTTATATCGCGCGGGCAGAGACCCGTGCTCAGCAGTGGAATTATAGGTAGCCTATGTGTTATTCCAGTGTCTCTTCTACCTACCTACCAAATTTGATCTAAATCCGTTCAGTAGTTTTTGCGTGAAAGCGTAACAGACAGACAGAGTTACTTTCGCATTTATAATATTAGTAAGGATAGTAGATATATATATATATAATATATAGTAGTAGATATATAATATATAGTAGGGATATATTTTGATATTGATGACTTTTTTATTTTCTTCTTCTTCCTGCCCGTGTCTCATCTTATTTGAGGTCAGTGCAACACGTTTTATTCTTCCATTCTACTCTCACTGGTCATGCTATCACTAACTTTCTTTTCTTTGATAGGTTTGCGCTTATTTTTACTTTTTAAAAGTATTACTTTTTTATTAGAAGACCTCCCACAAGGTCAACGGATGATCTGGTGAGGGTCGCGGGAATCCCATGGATGTGAGACGCACAGGAGCGGTCGTTATTGCGACGCTTAGGGAAGGCCTACATATGTCCAGCAGTGGACGTCTTTTGGCTGAAATGATGATGATGATGACATTTTTATAAATATTACCTAAATCATATTAGCTGACCTGGCAAATGTGGTTTTACCACAAAAAATATGAAACAAAAAATTGAGGGGAAGGGGAAGCAGGCGTACAACTTTTTTTTTATTGTTGATAGGCTTGCGCTTGACCGCTATCTCACCTGATAAAAA
This sequence comes from Mythimna lalbum, assembly GCA_949319445.1. Lineage (NCBI taxonomy): Eukaryota > Metazoa > Arthropoda > Insecta > Lepidoptera > Noctuidae > Mythimna > Mythimna lalbum. The sequence goes on along the minus strand of OX439370.1, from coordinate 14,498,105 downwards.
GCGTCGATGCGGTCGACGATGGAACGCGCTTTTCTAGAAGAAACCTATTCACTCTTGACTTAAAGATTCCTGGGTTGTAGCCAACAGGAAACACAGACTCCGGCATGGAATTCCACTCCTTAGATGTACTCAAAATGAATGTGTTCCAAAAACGTTTTATGCGTGTTGGTGGGATGTACACCATGTACCGGTAAACTCATTCTCCCACAATTCTTGGTGTCAGCCGCTGGGCGATCCCTGGCCACTGTAGCTCGCCGTCCGGTCGTCCGGTAACCGTCCGGACTGAGCCCAACGGCATGGATGTGGTGTTGACGACTCGGGTTCAGTCCGGACGGTAAAACACTAGTTTTACGCAAGTCTCAAAGAAATATCAGCGAAACCGTTGGGGTCTAGCCCGGGTCGGTACCCGGTAGAGCCACGGATAATTTCTGAAAAGGAAACCCGTGGTCTAAGAAAGAAATAGGCAATTGAAGGATTGCAGTTTTTGGTATTTGTAAGCGCGCGCGCCCCGCGCCCCACCTCTCCTAGTTCGCCGAGCTAAGAACGATGTTCGCCCGCCTAGCCCGCCCGCCCGCTAGCTGGCGGTGTGGCCTGCGCTTAAGGCGAACATTATCTTATCTTATTGAGGGGCAGAGAAACAACTCAGACACTTCGACCCATAAGGATCTTTTGTGGTCCCCTAGATAGATTACTTCTCCCCAAACTCGTTGAAAATCTCCTTCATAAACTTCATAAAGAGATGCGGGGATAAGAGTCTGTAATCCTGAGTGAATGAGTCCCCCCTCCCTACCCCTAAGACTCATTCGCTTATTAGCCAAAGCATCGCATGTGCACAGCAGGTGCTCCATGCGTTTTGTATGTTTCCTCACACAACCTGCACATGGGAGTCGCGGCTAGACCCATCTTCATGAGCATGTCGTTGGTTCCAAAGTGCCCTGTAAAAGCACCCATTAGGTAGCAGATTTGCCCCCTGCTCATATTCCAAATACATTCCCGTCGGGCGAACATTATACGGAAGGTTTTGCTGGTAGTTTTGCCACTGTCAAAACCTTGATTGACAAAAAACCTACCGTCTAATGCGTTGCATGACGGTTTTAGTACTGATTGACTAAAACCATCATTCATGATTGATGGAATTGATCGACGCTTGCATGACCGTGTAATGATCGCCTTAATCTATGTATATAAAAATGACCCCCGTTTTCCGTTGTCACGACTTGGCATGAAAACGGCTTGACCGATTTGGCTGATTTTTTTTTTGTTGTTATTTTTATTGTGAGGAGAAGGTTCTTATGGAAAAAGAGTAGAGTAGGGTAGAGTCGGGTAGAGTAGGGTAGAGTAGGGTAGAGTAGGGTAGAGTAGGGTAGAGTAGGGTAGAGTAGGGTAGAGTAGGGTAGAGTAGGGTAGAGTAGGGTAGAGTAGGGTAGAGTAGGGTAGAGTAGGGTAGAGTAGGGTAGAGTAGGGTAGAGTAGGGTAGAGTAGGGTAGAGTAGGGTAGAGTAGGGTAGAGTAGGGTAGAGTAGGGTAGAGTAGGGTAGAGTAGGGTAGAGTAGGGTAGAGTAGGGTAGAGTAGGGTAGAGTAGGGTAGAGTAGGGTAGAGTAGGGTAGAGTAGGGTAGAGTAGGGTAGAGTAGGGTAGAGTAGGGTAGAGTAGGGTAGAGTAGGGTAGAGTAGGGTAGAGTAGGGTAGAGTAGGGTAGAGTAGGGTAGAGTAGGGTAGAGTAGGGTAGAGTAGGGTAGAGTAGGGTAGAGTAGGGTAGAGTAGGGTAGAGTAGGGTAGAGTAGGGTAGAGTAGGGTAGAGTAGGGTAGAGTAGGGTAGAGTAGGGTAGAGTAGGGTAGAGTAGGGTAGAGTAGGGTAGAGTAGGGTAGAGTAGGGTAGAGTAGGGTAGAGTAGGGTAGAGTAGGGTAGAGTAGGGTAGAGTAGGGTAGAGTAGGGTAGAGTAGGGTAGAGTAGGGTAGAGTAGGGTAGAGTAGGGTAGAGTAGGGTAGAGTAGGGTAGAGTTGGGTATAGTAGGGTGGAGTAGGGAAGAGCGGGAGCGAAGCCGCGCGGGCAAAGCTAGTTTAGTAATAAATCAGTGGTCGCACCAATACACGGTCGTTTCATTGCTAGTCGAGTATATACCTACGCTACCTACATATATGTCAAGGTTGCAGTCAGTAATAGTCTGAACTCTGACACTCTACCCTAGAGCAAAAGAGGAAGAAAAAAACTCTTCTAAAATGTAAGCAAGCTTAAAAGTATTTTAAAACAGCTAATTTCTTCCAATAAAACATCATAAGCCTTCTTAAACCTGTATAGGAAAACTTGGCACGGCTTTTATTCCTGAGCAAAAAAGGTATACATCGTGATATAAGCCCTCACCTATGAACGCTTACGACAGAACTTTAAACCCGGACAAATCCTTTCAAACAGCCTTATTCTGGACGAGCGAAGTGGGAGACTCATTTACGTGCTGGCGACGTTTTACTAACATTTTCTTCAGGAAGGACTATTCATCGTCATCATCAACCTTTTTAATGTTCCCACTGTTGGGACTCAGGCCTCTTCTCTAGGAGAGGGAATGGGCCCTACTTGACCACGCGGGCCCAGCGAATGGTGAATGACACGTCTTCGAATTTTTGGTCCTAGGACGTGCCGGTTTCCTCACGATGTTTTCTTTCACCGTTTTGAGAGCAGTGGTAGTGAAATAAATTACACAAAGTAATGCGCCATATGCGATTTACTTTATAAAGTTTATACTAATAAACTACTACTACAACGTACTTCTAGTTTAAGTCAAGAAAACAAGAACTGTTTTAAAATCCCCAGAATACGTCCTCGCTTGGAACAAGCCTGGCATATAAACTCAAGGACGAAGTTTAATATATGCATTTTGCACCCTCAGTGCAGTGCACAGGGAACATACGAACATACATGATTGCATAGTATACACGCATGCTTCACATGTAAAATGGATGTATATTTATGCATGGAACCGCACTGTACACTTTTAGCAAATTGTGAATCAATATTTTATGATTCTGAGGACATGTGGTAGTTTGTTTTGGGAAAGTAAATATGTAGTTTTAAATTTTAGAGCGGTTTGTGAGTGACCAAATCCGTGGCTATATATTTGGAGAATAAAAAAACTGTAGGTAGGGGGCAGGTATTGGTCATATAATGTGGTGATATTTTTTTTAAACAGAATACTACACAGTTTCAGGCAAGCATTCATGAGACAGCGCTAGCGAGTGGTTACGAGCGTGAAGAGGATATCTTCATACTAGTAAGGTTTCTTCTAGGTAAGCGCGTTCCATCGTCGACCGCATCGTCGCTTTCCATCAGGTAAGATAGCGGTCAAGCGCAAACCTATCAATAATAAAAAAAAGTACGCCTCGACACGAGCTTTTTTTTTATGGTGGGCAAAAATCATCTAATGACAACCCCTGTTCTTGAGCGAAGCGGGGAGAAAGTGTCAGACTCTAACTGACTAAAAACCAACAGAGTGGGCTTCGACCCAGCTGGGCCGCACACGGGTCTCAAAAAAATGTCGCTTCAAGCAGCCTTTTTTTGTGTTTCGTGTGCGGCGGTGCGGCCACAAAAAAAAAAACGCCTGAAGCAGCTTCAAGCTTCTCCGGCCACAAGCTTCAGCTGTTTTTTTGCGGGGCTTCATGGTTTTTTTTTGTGGCGGCTTCTAGCGTTTTTTTTTAAGCCCGTGTGCGGGGACTGTAACATAATTATTATAAATAGAAAACTGTATGGTTTATTGTGTTTAAAAAAATATCATCAAATTACTGATATCACCAATGTAAGGTACATACACCTTATGTTATAGACAAAGTAATAAATTGAGATTTTTTCAGGGTTTTTTTTAGGAATATATAAAATTCCAGGAAAACGTGTTGCGCTGACCCCAAATAAAACGGGACAAGGGCAGGCAGATGATGATGATATAAAATTCCAGGAATCTCACATTAAGATATTTTTAGGGTTTCGTAACTCAAAAGGAAAAACGGAACCCTTAAAGGATCACTTTCTGTCTGTCTATTAAGACTTTATCTCAAGAACACGTCGAGGAATCGAGTTGATATTAAAACCATATATCTACTCAAGTCTGCGGTCCTTTGAAGCTGTGTAAAAAAGATACGGCCAGTTATCGCGCTCGTAAAAAACGTATATTTCGACACTCAGGGGAATTAAAATTCATGGGTACTGCCCGTTGACCTAGAATCCTGAAATTTGGCACGAAGCAAAATCTCATACTCGTAGCACAAGTATAGAGAAAATATAAAACCTAACCCCCTAGCCAAGTGACCCCTTAACCAAGTTAACCCCTAGCCAAATTACCCCCTAGCCAAGTGACAACCGTTTCGCTTGCGTCGAACACTTCGAGTTGACCTTGCCGCCAATTCTTTTGTTCTGACCACGTGACTGAGCGTTGAGATGACGTCGTTCCCATACATTTGAAGCTTTTACTTGCGTTAACTATTACAGATTAGCAACTTGCCTAGGGGTGCTGTAAATTTTTCGGAGAAATATTCGTAATTCAAATCAGGAATTGACCGTTTTGATTTCATAGGTAAATTTGTACCTTCAATGCGCGAGTTCGACTCACACTTGCTCAGTTTTTTTACTTTCACACGACCACTAGTAGAAGTTACTTTAATCATCTGGTTCGGGTCGCGGGAGTCCAATGGATGCGAGACGCACAGGACCGGTCGATGTGGCGATGCTTGGGGGAGGCCTATGTCCAACAATGGACGTCTTTCGGCTGAAATGATGATAATGATGTTATTTTGTTTTTTCGTTGGGTAAAAATCGTCCAGATGACATACCCCGCCCTTGGGCGGAGCGGGAGATAGTTACAGACTTTTGTTGACTCAAAAACCCACCCCGTTCCTTCGTTGCCTTTTATACCAGAGCCGAGGCTCTCCCTTTCAGAAATAGAGCCTTGGCCCCAGTGGGCTTCGACCCTGTTGGGCCTTTACGGTTGCTGATAACTCCTTGAGGTGCACGGGAATAGTGCGCACCGTCGACGACGACCAGCCCATCGGACCGGTTACCGGACGGTCGGACAGCGAGCTACCCAGTGCTCGCCGTCCACAACCCCGTGGTTACGGTGGCTGGAAATCGAGATTGAAATCGATGGCTGGAATAATTTAGCTAAAAATCTCTTGTTTTGATATTGCTAATTATTTTGTAAGCTCATTAAAGCCTGTCAATCTCAACTTTACCGATCTCACATGAAACAGTGTTCCTACACAGAGATTAATCGGCGAGGATTACAAGCTAAAGGGCACGTGACAAGGTTCCAAGCAGATTATTTCAACAAACAAACACACCAACCCTTATTAGTGTATTGACGAGCCAATTAGAACAGTCTTGAGAGTTGAGAATGATAATCCTGCTTTAAGTGGAAACGTGTATGTCGATTTTTAACCGACTTCCAAAAAGGAGGAGATTTTATGTTCGGCTGAATGTATTTTTTATTTTTTTTTGTATGTGTGTTCACCGATATCTCGGTCAATTGTCAAAGAAAATTTTCAAAATCCACAATTGACCGAGATATTGGTGAACATACAATAAAAAAAAAAAATCTAGACAACTCTTCTTCTCCTTCTTATCTGACTTCTCAAATCCAATTCATTTGCTCTGCCCATAGTAAAATCTCCGATCAACGAATAATCGTCTACTACGATGTCCCTCGCACCGCTCTGGGTTTATCCGGTCTTCTTTCTTAGTCCAAGCGATATTTCTTTGGAATGAGCTCCCGTTGAATATCAGGATGGCATCCAGCCAACTCTCCTTCAAGGTTCGGAAGAACACCTTCACAAGAAATTGGCAGAATCATCACACACAGCTTTGATTTGGTGGATTTATTTTCTCTTAATAATTTTGTTTATTTGCAACGTTAAATGCGCAAAACCTTAGATTGAACCCAAATTATTTTTAATTCAATTGACTTAATTATGTGAGAAAAAAAAAACAAAAAAAAATTAAAGGTTTTATGAGCAGTTTTAGTTTGTTTAAAATAAGAACTTTTATTATCCCGTGTATGAGAAAATTTAATTGTATTACAACTATTTGTGTTTGTTTACCTATTTCAGCAAGTTTGCACACGTGATGGCTTGACCTATTCATAAATAGAGAGGTCGAAGTTTAAAAAAAAAAATGTTGGCTTAAGATGCTCCAGGGTATGAAAGTAATACCTCGCTGTCCGACCGTCCGGTAACTGTCCGGACCGAGCCCAAGACGTCGACGGCGCGCACTGTTCCCGCGCACCTCAAGGAGTTGTCAGCAACAAGAGGGGCCCAGCTGGGTCGAAGCCTACTGGGGCCAGGGTTATCCGAAAGGAAACTCGAGCCCCGGTATGAAGAGGCTAGAGGGAACGGGGTGGGTTTTTAGTCAATAAGAGTCTGACACTATCTCCCGCTCCACCCAAGAGCGGGGGTTGTCATAAGATGATTTTTGCCCACCGAAAACAAATGGGTATGAAAGTAATAAACACGCTAACATTCGATAGTTTGAAGTCGAGTGAAAGTGGTTTCCTTGGCAAAACCTCACAAGAATTTTTAAATGAGAAATGCGCCAAGTCATAGGACGTTATGAAGAAATAACTAGGGCAACTATTTATTTAGTTTTGTGTCGGCAGATCTTATATTACTAGTTTCTGCCCGCGACTTCGTACGCGAGTACTGTTGCTTCTGCCAGCGACAACGGGGTCATCAAAATCGAAGATCTAAAACGTCTGATGTCGAATTCTAAGAGCCCGGGGACGGGAAAACAACGTGATGTGCGAGGCGATTCGAGACGTTCCAGATCTCTCCCTTCCACTTACGCGCGTGACAGTGTGCACACACCTCAGATATGGTGCCAATGTCTCCGTGTTCGATGTAATTAATAAATGGCATAAAGGAAAATGCGCTCCTGTCTTTATTCCCAAAAAGTGTTCCCATAGCGCGATCTAACTCGACGCCAACGCCATCTAGTTTGAAAACGGAATCTACATACTATTTACCCAAATATTATAGTATCTTAGCCGTGTGCAGCACCCCTTAGTGAACCCGCAGTGGAGGGGTGGCGTAACCTACGACAAACTTATTATTTGCGGTTGGTTCAATAATCGGGTCTAGAGATCGATTTGCGGACAACTCTTTGAGGCGCATGTGGAACAATACGCGTCTCAGACGTCTTGGGCTCAGTCCGGGCGGTAACCGGACGGTCGGACGGTGAGTTACCCATTGCTCGCTGTTCGCAAGCCCGCGCCTACGAATCTTATAAGACCTAGGGAACTCCTCCAAACATTCTTCAGCCTTGGGTCTGTATCTAATAGCATTAACTATTGAATCCGACAGGACTGTAGCGGCATCTATGACACCACATAAGAAGTACGAAGAAAATACGAAATCCTGCATCACGCAATCAAAGTTCTCCGCGCGATTTGAACATAAGCGACAGCCCGAAATCAACTATCGGGCAGTCGCCCACCAGACTATAAAACCTGTCTGGTCGGAGGATCCTCCCTTTTCAACGGAGGTTTGCTGGACTTTACTCTCTGTACCACTCTCTCCAAAGGACTTATGCTGTATATTGTGTTAACAATATCAACTAACTGTAGGAGAGAGTCTGTCCAGCAGTCTATGATAGGCCTAACAGAATTAGCTGCAGCCTCCGACGGGTCCCGAGCTGTATATTATGTTGACAAGTCAGATTCCTGCCGACGCTCGTGTTAGACGCTTCTCTTTACTTTGTGCTAGGGATGGGAAAGTGTCGATAGATTTCGGTAGTTTGGGGTGTTGGATGTTCCATAATAGTTGGCAGAGTCAGTTGAGACTGGTCATCTCTTGGCTGCCAGTGGCTTAATTGAATTTATATCTTTTAATTATTTTTAATTTTTATTATCTACATTGTGCTCATATAATAAAATAAATAATAGAAGCAACAAGAAATATGTGACCAAAATTATATGTAATTAAAAAGAGTGTCCATACAGTTTCTTGCACGTTCTTCTCCATAGAAATCTACGCTTTGGACCGTGCAATTTAGCTTCACTTTTTTTGGACTATCAAATGTTTTTTTTTGACTTTTGTTTGACTATTCAAAAGCCTGCAAATGGTCTATTTGAAATAAATGCTTTTGATTTTTTTTGGTTGCTGCCAGTATTTTTGCCCTCGTCATAGCAGAAAACAATGGCAACCCCGCTCTTAGGTGGAGCGGAAGATAGTGTCAGACTCTTACTGACTAAAAACCCACCCCATTCCTTCTAACCTTCATACTGGGGCTCGAGCGCCCTTTTGGATAACCCTGGCCCCAGTAGGCTTCGACCCAGCTGGGCCCTCACTCATGGGAGTCGTGGGATAATAAGTATCTTAAATTCTATGGATTTGGTTTACCCGTGTACCGAGTTTCATAGGAATTCGTTCAGCCGTTTGAGCGTGAAGACGTTCACGTACGTACGTTTACATACTTATAAACTTTTGACTTTATAAAATTTAGTGTGATAATTACGTTGAAGAATAACAAGTTAGCAATATGTTAATATAATATGTTATTGCTTATGTACGTAAATCAGTAGTCTGCAGTCTAACTGATTTACGTACGCGGTGGGAAATCATCTAATGACATCCCCGCACTTGGGCGGAGCGGGAGATAGTGTCAGACTCTTACTGACTAAAAACTCACCCCATTTCTTCTAGCCTTCATTCTGGGGCTTGAGCTATCTTACGAATTAACCCTGGCCCCAGAAGGCTTCGACGCAGCTGGCTCCTGCTGTTGCTGACAGCTCCTTGAGGCGCGCGGGAACAGTGCGCGCCGTCGACGGCTTAGGCTCGGGCCAGGCAGTTACCGGACGGTCGGACAGCGAGTCTATCCCGCGTCTATGGTGGCCGGAAATCGGGATCAGAATCCCGGCGGCGGCGAGAGCGCCGTTGCCCGATGCGGTCGGCCTCCTCCTTTGCTAGCAATCGACCGACGCCTGACGCTCCAACATCATTTGTGCGAATGACTAACTGCGACCAGCTGTTTCGTCCACGTGAATGTAGAAAATAAGGGTCTTTAAGTCAAGAGGGAATAGGTTACTTCTAGGCAAGCGTGTTCCATCGTCGACCACATCGTCGCTTACCATCAGGTGAGATGGTGGTCAAATGCAAACCTATCAATAATAATTTTAAAAAAATTGTCCCAAGAGATCCATGGACAAACAGTTTCAAAGCATTTAGTAAGTTACATCTACATCTATCGACATTTCCACATCCCTAGACCGTTTGCTCGGCAAACCGCATTTTGTGGAAGTCGCTTGTCGGTTCCCGAAATTAGATTTGCTCTCCAAGCTGTAATACTGATTAAAACCATTTTCGTTCGGCTTGCTTCTCGTCTTGAAACATTTTTCAATACTTCTACATGATAGTTTCCTCTGGTTTTAAAATGGGACAACTCTTTTTAGTTCTGTTAGTTTTAAGTGTTCGTGTCAGCAGGAATTTGCTCGGTTGGCTCAGTGGGTGAGCGATTGGGAGTAGTGCTAGGTGTTACGGGCTCGATAATCGCATGGAAAAAAATATTTCCTTTTTTTATTAAATCTTGCTTTTCAAAAATTTTAGGAGTAGAATTCCCTGTCAGAGTCTGTGTTTCCTCATAGCTACAATCAGGAGTCTTTAAGTCAACAATGAATAGATAACTGACTAGCCTGTTGGTCTAGTGGTTAGTGACCCTGACTGCTATGCCGGATGTCGTGGGTTTGATTCCCACCCAGGACAAATGTTTGTGTGATGAGCATAATCATTTGTTCTGTGTCTGGGTGTAATTTATCTATAATAATGTCTCTATTTAGAAATATATAAGTATGTATATAAGTTGTCTAGTACCCATAACACAAGCTCTGCTTACTTGAGACCAGACGACGTTGTGTGATAGTTGTGGAATACTTATCTATATATATAAAAATCAATGCCACTTTTCGTTGTTATTTTATAACCCAAGAACGAGCTCACCTATCTCAACCAAATTTTTAGGCTTTGTTTGTTCTATTTAGTAGATGGTTTATGTGAAGTTTGGTAGGGTAGAGTAGGGAAGAGTAGGGTAGAGTAGGGTAGAGTAGGGTAGAGTAGGGTAGAGTAGGGTAGAGTAGGGTAGAGTAGGGTAGAGTAGGGTAGAGTAGGGAAGAGTAGGGTAGAGTAGGGTAGAGTAGGGTAGAGTAGGGTAGAGTAGGGTAGAGTAGGGTAGAGTAGGGTAGAGTAGGGTAGAGTAGGGTAGGGTAGAGTAGGGTAGAGTAGGGTAGAGTAGGGTAGAGTAGGGTAGAGTACGGTAGAGTAGGGTAGAGTAGGGTAGAGTAGGGTAGAGTAGGGTAGAGTAGGGAAGAGCGGGAGCAAAGCCGAGCGGGCAAAAGCTAGTAATAATATAACTTCTAGGCAAGCGTGCTCCATTGTCGGCCACATTACACACTTACCATCAGGTGAGATAGTCGTCAAACGCGAGCCTTTCCATAAAATAAAAAACCCCCATGGTATTAGTTGGCATCTGCCCTGCTGGGCTCTTACGGTTTTATTGACATCGCTTAGAGGCAGCCGTGGAACTCTACGCTCCATCGACGACTAGGGCACGAATTTTTTTTTATCGATTGATAAAAGTGTAATGTTTTCAACTGTTCTAGAATATCTACACACTGAAGTCGTATTTTGTTTTAAAGTCATCAGTATCATTAGAAGACATATCATCATCATCATCATTTCAACCGAAAGACGTCCACCGTTGGAAATAGGCCTCTCCCATGTGACACCATAACGATCAGCCCTGTGCGTCTCGCATTCATCCAATTCCCGCGCCCTTCCCCAGGTCATCAGTCCATCCTTCCAAAACTGTGTCTATGGGTACGTGACTCCAGAACCTTTCATCCCCATCGTCCATCTGTTCTGCGAGCAATGTGCCCTGCCCACTGCCACCGGTTTTTTACCGACTTCGAAAAGGAGGAGGTTCTATGTTCGACTGAATGTATGTTTTTTTTTTTTATTTGTATGTATGTTCACCGATATTTCGGTCAATTGTGGACCGATATAGATAATTTTTTTTTTGATTGAAGGGTTATGCTTCCAAGTTGGTCCCATAGAAATATTGTTATGATCTGATCATGAACTTTGGAGATATGGAACAGAACTCCTCATAGAATCATAGCAGAATTATCGTAACAAGTAAAATTGCTTTGTTTATACGTGTAGTCGATGACTGACTGAATGAAAAGGGGGAGGGGAAAGGGGGAGGGGGTAAATTCATGTAATATAACCATATTTGGGATTATAAGAATCGTTATGAGATGCACTCTGGCTATAAGGTAATTTATGTTTAGCTGAAGGGTAGGTACTTTTTAGTGGTGCTACCAAAACTAAAAAGTGAAAAAAAAACTTTTTACAAAAAAAAAATATGTTATGTAGTATTGAAATATTGTAAAAAAAATAATCTATTTTCAAAAGAGTAACTGTTTTTTTTTGCCAGTGCTTCTCAATAAAAAATCTATCAAAAGGACCACTATATGTTTCTGGCGCTTTATAAGTGCCCATAGCATAGCATAGCATAATCAGCTTTAGCTTTTTGATGTTCCCTTTGCTGCGACTCAGGTCTCCTCTCTAGGAGAGAGAATGGGCCGTCATCCACCACGCGGCCCCAGTGCGGGTTGGTGAATGTCACATGTCTTCGAATTTTTGGTTCAAGGACATGTCGGTTTCCTTACGATGTTTTCCTTCACCATTTTGAGAGCAGTGGTGATGAAATAAATTACACAAAGTAAAGCGCTTGGCTGGGTTTGAATCCGCGACCTACACCTTGTAAGTTGGGGTAGTTACCTGGTTACCGCTGCTAAGTGCCCAAGTAAGCCTAAATGAAACAGCAAAAAATTGAATTGATAAAAACCGTAAAAGGCAGTAGCAAATAAACTCCTTACCATTGCTAATCCTAAGATAAAGCCTCCCACTCGTCATTCCTAAGCTCGTCTAATTCTTTCCGTATCATTTAACGCATACAATAGAATTAGGCATGCGATGAATAGCCCGCATTAGCACCTCTCTTGCTCATAGAGAATGTTATTGTCTAGTTTCTTAGATTTATGATCATGGAAGTGTGGTTCACCTTTAATTATATGTTACTAGCTTTGCCTCTCGGTTTCACTCGTGTTTTACTTACCACTCCTTATGGTCGTAGTGTGACGCATATAGGCTTTCTCTACGAACGGGCTATCCAAGACTATAATAAACTGCTTGGGTGGAGCATCACCGTGCCCTCGTGGGGGCGATCGGCGGCGGAGAATTTTCGCGCCGGGCCTTGGTTCAGGCCATGGTCCGGAGCGAGGAGGAGTGGCAGGCGGACGCCCCCTTCTGCGAAGCAGTAATGCTAGCAAAGGAGGAGGCCGACCACATCAGGCAACGGCGCTCTCGCCGCCGCCACCGGGATTCCGATCCCGACTTCCGGCCACCGTAGATGCGGGCTTGCGGATGGCGGGCCACCAGTAGCTTACTATCCGACCGTCCGGTAACTGTCCGGACCAAGCCCAAGACGTCGACGGCGCGTACTGTTCCCGCGCGCCTCAAGGATTTCTCAACAACAGGAGGGGCCCAGCTGGGTCGAAGCCTACTGGGGCCAGGGTTATCTGAAAAGAAACTCAAGCCCCGGTACGAAGAGGCTAGAAGGAACGGGGTGGGTTTTTAGTCAGTAAGAGTCTGACACTATCTCCCGCTTCACCCAAGAGCGGGGGTTGTCATTGGATGATTTTCCCACCCACAAAAATAAAAGACTATAATACAAATCGAAGTAGTTGTGAGCTTAGCGCAATCAAACAAACTCTTCGGCTTTATAATCACACTACATACTACACACACACTACGTAATATTATAAATACGAAAGTTTGTGTGTTTGTTTGTTATTTCTTACCGATCGAATAGCTGAACGGATTTCGTTGAAACTTGGTAAGGCTAGACCATGTCCTGGAATAGCATTTAGGATATTTTTTATCGTCTGTATCCAATAAAAAGTAAGTATCTTATGTACTACAAATTTTTCCATTCAAATAGATGAAGCTACTTCATATTGATAAGTATTTTACAAGTAGAACTAAGGTGTAAAGACCACTCCTAGAACACCTAGGGCAACTAAAGAACACATGTGTGGTTTTAGTCTATAAAAGCCTGACAAGATAGAGCAGAAGAAGTCATTGAATGAGTTCCCATCTAAAAATATAAAAAAACCCTAACTGAACAACAAGTAAGATGTTTCATTACGGTTACCGCTTTTAGACTGGCCTGTTGGTTAGTGGCCCTGACTGCTATGCCGGAGGTCGTGGGTTCGATTCCCACCCAGGACAAATGTTTGGGTGATGAGCATTTGTTCTGTGTCTGGGTGTAATTTATTACAATATGTATGTTTTTAGAAATATATAAGTATGTTTATCAGTTGTCTAGTACCCATAACTCAAGCTCTGCTTAGCTTGGGACTAGACGGCGTTCTGTGATAGTTGTGGAATATCATATTATATCATTACTTCTACAACGTAACTATATATTTATAATTTTTTGAGTTAGTCTAGATTATATTCTAGTTTAACTCAAAAAGTTATAAACTGCAACAGTCTGAGGAGCTTCAGAATTGCGGTCTCATAAATTGAACCAAAGCGCTTGAAGATAAATGAATAAATTGGTGCTTTATTGATTTATATCTTCATCTAAACTTTAATGAGTTAAGCAGAGCAACAGGTCATCTTGGCGTCAAGACAAGTGACAAACAACTAGTGATTAGTGATAAAAATGTAACTTCTTTTTTTCCCGCGTATCGGAAGACACAGCGTTGGAAGGCCTCCAACAAGGTGGACTGATGACCTGGTGATGCGAGACGCACAGGAACGTTCGTTGTGGTGACGCTTGGGGGAGGCCTATGTCCAACAGTGGGCGTGTATCGGCTGAAATGATGATGATGATGATGATCTTCTTCTTTAAGGTTCTTTCTTTACTTCATAAGAAAAAAACGGAACCCTTTGTTATTCGTCTGTCTATCTGTTGAGACCCTTTGTCTCGGGAACGTGTGGAGGTATCGAGTTGAAATTAAAACCATATACTCAAGTCTGTGGACTTTTGAAGCAGTGAAAAAATTAAACTTCTGAGTTGAAGAAAAAAAAAAAACGGCCGTTTATGTTGCAAAAAAAACGTCCATTACGACACTCTTGAGAAAATCAAAATTCATAGGGTACTTCAAAATGACCTAGAATCCTTTGGCTTATAGCACAAGTATAAGAAAAAAAAAAACTGAAAACTGTAAATCTGTTGATACGTCAAAAAAAAAAAACGAATTTTGCGAATTGGGAAAAATCGTCCTAACTCAATTCGGAAATTAAACTAAGATTGTACGGAACCCTCAGTGCGCGAGTCCGACTCGCACTTTTCCAGTTTTATTATATTAGTTTAAATAAGTATTATGATTCGTTACATTTCTTGACTCGACAACGGGAAGTCAACCGTATCATTTGCGCGTGCAACTCTATCATAGACGACGCTATAGTAGCGATAGCAAAAAAGAAAAAAACAATAATTTATATTGTTATAAATAAGACGGCAACAAGACCGTTGAAAAGACGGCACGTCTTTGAGAACTGGAAATAATTAGGAAAACGGACTAGAAAGTCTAGACCCCAATTGCCAAAAAAAACTTGCTTATAGTAGACAAACTTATTGCAGGCAAAATATAGAAAAAAAAAAAAATTATAACTATAAATTTTTATTGGAAAGATTTTTTTACGCTATGAATAGAATAAAGATAAAGTGGGTCAAAAACCACTTTACTATATTTTATTCTGTGCTAAAGAATATAAAAAAAAACTTTTTAACCGATTTCTGAAAAAGGAGGAGGTTCTCAATTCGGATGTTTGTATTTTTTAAATGTTTGTTCGCTCATAACTTCATCGTTTACCAACCGATTTGAAAAATTATTTTTTTGTTGGAAAGGGAAACTTCCCAAATGGTCCCATGGTCACCAAGTTGGGATCTGATGATGAAGTCTTGGCGAAATTGAGGGAACTCCTCAAATTCAATTAAGGTTTTTAGTGAAGTCGGTTATTATTTTGTTAATAAAAAGGTTTTGTATGACTGGCAATGTTTTGACTGGCGTGTGTTGAAATTAAAGATTTCAGTCAATTTGTACAAGGCCAATGACTGTAAACGTAAAAAAAAATCCTCAAAGTTTTAGTGTTCTTGTAATTGTTGTACATTTTAAGTTATTTATTTTTTTACATTTAAAATTTTCTATAACCAGTAGATACTTAAAAGGTTTATTATTTTGACATTTACTTGTATTGCAGAAGTTATTAAGGCACTGGTAAAAAAAAAAAAACTAGTACTAGTAATAAATAATATTGTAGATCGAAATATAAAACATGATTTATTTATGTTGCACAATTTCTACAGTGTAGTCTGGTTTGACCTAAAAATTGGCTGCTACAGAATAGTTTGTTGCTTCACTCAGATTCAGAGATGTCATTTGTCGTTTTTTTTGTCACCTAAATATAAAAAAGGAACTGTTCTTATAGCGAAAGGAATGTTGGTTTTGGTTTTTTTGTTTCTTCTTCTTCCTGTCCTTATCCCATATTCCGGCCACCATAGGCGCGGGTTTGCGGATGGCGAGCAATGGGTAGTTCGCCGTCCGGACCGAGCTCAAGTCGTCGACGCCGCGCAGTGTTACACGCGCCTCAAGAAGTTGTCAGCAACCATAGGGACACATCAGGGTCGAAGCCTACTGGGGCCAGGATTATCCGAAAGGAAACTTGAGCCCCGGTATGAAGAGGCTCGAAGGAACGGCGTGTGTCTTTAGTCAGTAAGAATCTGACACTAACTCCCGCTCCACCCAAGAGCGAGGGTTGTCATTAAGATAAATAGGTTGTCGGGGGGTGATGCGAAAAAGATCCCCGGAGCCTTGAAACAACAGAGTATGACTTTAGATTGCTTTGATTTAGAAGTTTTTCCACTGCTATTTAGGAATTAAAATATTTGATATTAATTTCAGCTTCATACCTACGCTTTGTAACCAGCAATAAGACTAAAACCCGGATATAACAGGGTAAAACAAACAGATTAATAACTCCACACAAACTACAATAGAACAAAACAAATTAAACTTTGCACTACCCAACCTGTTCTGCAGTCCGTACTTGGCAACAAAGGTGCAATGACGTCAAACAAATATTTGTTCGTTAGACTCCGGGCACTGGCCACCGATCATTTTGTGTAGGTATAGACATCGACATCTAGGGGCGTAGCTACCGCTGTATCATCAATGATACGGGGCCTCCAAACTGCAGGGGCCCCGTGTAAATTTGGAACATGTTATCGACCTTCAATTCTCTTATTGATGAAAGATGCGTGATTATATATAGATACTAAGTGATAGGATTTTCTTTTTCTTCCTGCCCTTATCTTATATTACTAGGGGTTGGCGCAACACGTGTTTTTTTTCACTGTGACCTGTCACCCGTCACACCATCACTAACTCCCTTTTCTCTCATATCACTCACCATATTTTCTTTGGCCTCTCTCTTCTTCTCTATCTATCCACAGAAGTCTTTTAGTAACATACGTTTTATCTCTCCTCTTCACATGATCATACCAAGACAAACGATTTCCTTTCAATTTTTCAGTCACTAGCGCCACTCTCAAACATCCTCTAATATACTCATTCAGTTTATACTTTCTTGTCACTCCACACATCCATCTCAACATTCTCATCTCCGCTACATACAATTTTTTTTCATCTATCTTTTTCACACTTCAATATTCTGATCTACGCAGTATGACAGGTCTTACTAAATGATAGGAAGTTACATTTTTATAGCTCGCTCCGTTCGTTCTAGTATTCTCTACATAAGATCATAACAAAACATTTACCTCTCGTTTATTCAAGAATTCTCATCATCATCATATCAGCCGAAAAACGTCCACTGCTGGACATAGGCCTCCCCCAAGCGTCGCCACAACGACCGGTTCTGTGCGTCCAGAATACTCAGTCTTACATAACGATATAGAAAAAATCTATCCAATTTGTCTGTTCATTTCCATCGTGGTGTATCGCGACTCCGTCTCATATCTCTGTAGGGTCTACGGTGTAAAAAAAACTTCGATATTTTTTTTGTTTGGGGCCCCTTTGAGATTAGCTACGCCACTTATCAGTCCTCTGTTGATCGTGCTGACGAACTCACCGTCTGTCTTTGTAAAGGTGGAACATCATATTGAAAGATTCTCGCCAGATTTATAGTACATAGCTTTTGCCCGCGGCTTCGTCCGCATTCATAAAATAATATAGAATATGTCACACAAGAATAAAGCAGCTTTCAATCGGTGAAAAAAAAATCGCATTCGGACCAGTACTTTCAGAGATTACCTACTTCAAACAAAAAAACAAACTTTACCTCTATATGTATAATATTGGTGTAAATAGTGTAGACTACATAATGATTGTGCCATTTCCTAGTTATTTTTTTCCTTATTATTAAAAGGCTTGCGTTTGACCACTATCTCTCCTGATGGTAAGTGCTGATGAGATCGACAATGGAGCACGTCTCTCTAGCACGCTCAAAACGGCTCACTTCAGTATAAAATATTAATTACTCAATCGTTTGAATAGTTTCTACATTTTATTTAGTCCGTATTTTTTATTGTAAAAAAAATATTGGTCACGTATATTTTCTTCATTCGATTAAACAAAAAATAACAAAGATATAGCCAATTAAAGTTACGTGTGACGTCATCCCGTACGAAAAAATTATCGGCGAGACGTTACACGTTACTTTAATGGGCTATACTTTTGTAATTTTTGGTTTAATTTACAAATAAAAAAATACGTGTCCCTTTATTTTTGAATAGTCTAAAAGACGGACTAATTAATTTTTTTACGGTAACTAGCCTATTGTTACAAAGTCAGTCAGTCAGAAAAGTGATGCCAATTGCACATTCCAAAGCGTAGATCTCATAGAGAAGAATGTGCAAGAAACTCCATGGACACTCTTTTTTGTTATATTGTTTTCTTAACGCTATAATAATGCATGAGACATATTGTGCGTACCTATTCACTCTTAATTTAAAGACTCTAGGTTGTGACTATGAGGAAACACAGACTTCGCCAAGGAATTCCACTTCTTAGCTGTACATAAAATGAATTTGTACCCAAAACGTTTTGTGATTATGGGTGAAATGTCCACCATATACTGGAAGCGCAATGCCGTACGTCTGGTGGTCCAATAATGGAACAGATAGGGCGGAATTAAATTCTGTAATTCCGATGCACAGTGTGAAAACGAAAGTCTATGACCAGTGTTTTTTGCCAGTGATGACATGAGCTATAGCTCCGAAACAAGCCGCCATGGCACACGTACAATGATATGTATAGGACTAAGTGCGGAAACCATACTCAGACATTATAGACATAGACACAGTTCTGAAACGTGGTCGCTTACAATGGGACTCATCAGAAGGCTTAAAGTTACCCAAAGGCAATGAAAAGGGCTAGGCTCGAAGTTTTCTTGTGCGATCGCATCAGGAATGAAGATATCCGCAGGAGAACAAAGGTTACCGATATAGCCTGAAAATCGTCAAACTTAAGTGGCAATGAACAGGGCACATTGCTCGCAGAATAGATGACCGATGGGATCAAAAGGTTCTGGTGTGGCGAACACATACCGGTAGATGCAGCGTTTGAAAGCCTCTCTCAAGGTGTAACGAAGACCTGTAGAGGGTCACGGAAGTCTGATGAATGTGAGATGCACAGGACACTTGGGAAGGCCTATGTTCAACAGTGGTCGTGTCTTGGCTGAATTGATGATGATCACGATGACTTTAAGCCATCAGATGAGGCCCATTGATACGGATCACGTTTCAGAGCCATACATCATGACTTGCATCACTCCTATGACTTGACGATTTAATATTCAAGAAACTTGAACCCCTACTCACCCCGTAAGGAAGCGTTGGACATATGTACGGGTGTGTTAGACATAAACAGAGTGTGTACATAATATCAAAAGACACAAATTACGTACTGCACACCCCGGTTTATTACAGCGTCGTAATGAGATAGAACAGAGTGGGGTGTGGAGCCGACGTTATTCGAATTGTGAAGTAAATATTTTAAAGTTCGGTACTAAGAATTGTCTGTTCCATGTCGGATGATTTGTAGGCTAAAGTAGCTCCACGGATCGCAAAGAAGATGGTAGGATGAACTAAAAAGATTTTGTCATACTAGGTATCGCTATTTCAAACCCAGGCGTTTGCTTTACTTTGTGTTATTTATTTAATAACCACTGCTCTCAAAACGGTGAAGGAAAACATGGTCAGGAATATCGTAAAGCTAAAATTTGAAGACACGTGATAGCCACCAATCCGCACTGGAACCGCGTATCAGATTACAGCCCTTCCCTCTCATAGAGAGGAGGCCTGAGTCCTAGCAGTGGAAGTATTATTGGGATGATTATGCTAGGGAGTTGATGACTCCCTCTCGCATCACCTAAAGCGGGAGAAGTTATTTGATAATTTCCTACTCAAAAAAAAAAAATGTAATAGAAGGTTTTTCTTCAGGAAAACCTCGTAAGGCTTGTTATAGCACAAAAAAAAAACATAACGTGACGATTATGTGTGTTGTGTGGTTGTTGTAATGCGATTGTGTGTGCTACGAATAAATGTTTTTTTCTTTCTTTCTTCTTTTCTTATCAACGTTAGTTAGTAAGGAAAGAAATCCACTACGCAGACCCAGTTCTGGTGTCAGCGCCGGGTCTTCGAAAGTTGATTTCTGCCTATTCCCTTTTCTAGACAGAAGGCCCAGGTCTATCCTTACTAATATTATAAGACCGAAAGTGAGTTTGTTTGTTTGTTACGTCTTCACGCCTAAATGGCAAAACCGATTTTCATGAAATTTGGTACACGGATAGACCATGTCCTGCAATAGGACATATAATACTTTTTTTCCCGGAAGTATGTTCCCGTGGGATAATTTTCTGCTATCACGCAGGCGAAGTCGCTGGGAGCAGCTAGTATTATATACAGGGTTATTTGTAAAACACTGGCAACCTCTCAGAACTATGGTACTAACATCATAAAAAACAACTTTTGCTGTTTGTGAATATTATTTATTGATACTTTAGTTAGATAATAACAAGAGCTTTTCTTATAAGCCCTTTAAGTATTTGCTGTAATTAAAAATTAGTGTTGTATACAAGAAAATTTAAAACGTAGTCATAGCGGCTCTACCCCTCGCCCTGTTCTACGCATTGCGCACACTCGGCTATCAGTCATGATTCACATAAACCCCACTCTTTGCCGCTGTTAATTAAGAACACTGTTTACTTGTCTAGCCTCACCTGAGATGTGGGGGAAACGTATATACAGTGGTCGATGATGGACCATGTGATGGAAGGGAAATATGTCATAAAATCTTGGATGACCTATGAAGATCTTGATCTATGAGGTTTTTTTTTTTTGTCGACCGGGAAAATCATCTTTGACGAAACCCGCTCTTGGGTGGAGCGGGAGACAGTGTCAGACTCTTAATGACTAAAAACCCCGCGCCGTTCCTTCTAGCCTTCATACCGGGGCACGAGCTCCCTTTCAGACAACCCTGTCCCCAGTAGGCTTCGACCCAGCTGGGCCCCTCCTGGTGCTGACAACTCCTTGAGGCGCGCGAGAACAGTGCGCGCCGTCGACGTCTTGGACTCGGTCCATTACCGGACGATCGGACAGCGAGCTACCCATAGCTCGCCGTCCATCTATGAGGTTTTGTTATATTTATATATCACTACCTAGTATAAAATAAAGTCCCTATATCCCTACGTGCGCTTAAATCATTAAAACTACGCAACGGATTTTGATGCGGTTTTTTTTTTAATAGATAGAGTGATTCAAGGGGAAGGTTTATATGTATAATATTGCACCCGAGCGAAGCCGGGGCGGGTCGCTAGTGTAGTATATAAGTTGATTTAAATAGTATATTCTTAATTTTCGGCCTCATTTGTATAGGTACACTGTGTCTATATCTCTCATCCAACTCTCCGGTCGCAGGTCTGCTGGAAGAAATTTTATTTGAAAAAAGCAGTACCTTTGTACTATTTTATCTGTATTTGTCCATTTCATTTTTTTAAGTGTTTGAGTGTGTACATAAATGAACAAATAAATAAGATCTTGTTGGCATTTACCAAGAGATATTATAATATCACTTTTATTTTGTTTCTTCGGTGTGGGATATCATTATATAACTTCTCCCACTCTGGATGGAGCGGGAGGAAATGTCAGGCTTTTACTGACTGAAACCTACCTTATCTTTATCTTATTCTATTTAGATTCAAGGGTTGCGGTAACTATTTCGAATAATTCCACAGCATTGGCACCATATTATGAAACTTAGACTGAGTTATTTTTCGAAACTAACCTTGGCCCCAGTAGGCTTCGACCCAGCTGGGTCCCTTTTTTATGGTGGGGTAAATCATCCAATGATAACCCCCGCTCTTGGGCGGAGCGGGAGATAGTGTCAGACTCTTACTGACTAAAAACCCACCCCGTTCCTTCTAGCCTTCATACCAGAGCTCAAGCTACACTTTCGAAACGAACCCTGGCCCCAGTAGGCTTCGACCCAGCTGGGCCCCTTTTTTATGGTGGGGAAAATCATCGAATGACAAACCCCGCGCGTCAGTGCGCGTCGTCGATGACTTGGGCTCGGTCCGGACAGTTACCAGACGGTCCGACAGCGAGCTACTCATTGCTCGCCGGCCGCAAGCCCGCGCCTTCGGTGGCCGGAAATCGGGATCGGAATTCCGGCGGCGGCGGGAGCGGCGTTACCTGATGCTGTCTGCAGTTCTTCTGCTTCGCAGAAGGAGGCGACCGCCTGCCACTCCTCTCTCCGGACTATGGCCTGTACCAAGGCACAGCGAGTGAGATCGACGCCGCTGGTCACACTTACGAGGACACCGCGATGCTCCGCTTAAAAAAGAATTTGATGTTTATCATCAAGATATTTTTTAAATAGTTTACAACCAAGTGAGATTATTCAAAAGAGTTACCGTGGTTCAGGAACGCAAAGGGTGACTGAAGAAACACAGGTGGGATATAGTTAGTTAATATCGGACACTCCTCACTCCACTCAGAGCGCAAGGATTTATTTGATCATTTCTCACCGAGAAAAATATTTGCACATATCATATCTAGAGGTAATAGTACATTATGATATAAGTGTGTAAAGTTAGTGGTTACCGTCGAGGCGGTATTTAGACCCGAGCCATGGCGAGGGTCTTAAGAAAGCCGAGAGCGGTAAACATTAATTACTTATGTGTATCATGCGACGTTTTTTAATACATTTGAGAAGAAAACTGTAAAACTAGTAAACTTTTGTGGCGGTAAAAATCTGTTTTCAGCGCACCCATTTTTTTTTTTGTTTTTCTCGTGGGGGATGACCACGGAGTTAGCCTGATACGATAAGTGTAATAAAATTATGGCGGAAGAGAGGTTGAACAAAAAGGTTTTAACCACATTATAGCACTAGTGCGTAATGGTAACCAAAATGTCACAATTTGGTAACAAGTGCCTTTATATACCTACCTAAGTGCAGTGTAATAAGAGTCACTTTATGAGCAAGTGTATTGAAAAATTTGTTTTTATGATTTTTTTTTGTAAGAGATAATCTATTTATCTCATTCGCTAGTTAGAATTAATAATCGTCTTAAGCTTTCGATTTCTGTCATTAATAAACACTAATACCCCAAACTGCATCTCCCGATACGCTTCAAGCTCTCAAAACTACATCACTAATCTGCCTAAACACGGCCCCAAATTGCAATATCGCTTTCAGCTTTTACAATAGCATTGTCTGTCTGTACCTACTGAGCTATATGGGGCTATAAAGCCACAATTTGAATTGTAATGTGCAGGCGGTCAAAATGACTGCCTCTGTGCGGTCGCCGCGAGTTTACCACAACGAATACCAACACGTATATATCGATATAGGAGCATTTGTTTTAGTTGGTGACTTTTTGTGATGATGTAGTGGTGGAATGAAAGTCTGAGAAGCTCTTTTTGGAGATAGGAAAACATCCAATAATGTCTATAGGGTGTGTTAGACTTTTACCGTCTAAAACCACACCTATTTTGGCTCTTTGCGTTTTTGGATCATGGATTACCTTTTCAGAAGGCCCTAGTAGGCATCTGCTGGGCCCCTATGGTTTGCTGATAACTCTTTGGGGCGTAATGTGGAACACTACGCGTTGTGGACAAACAGGGTTCGGTCCTTATAGGACAAATAGATGGCGAGCTACTCATTGATTGTCGTCTACCCGTGCTAGCAGTGGCTGGAGATCTCTCTGCGATTGCCGACGCTTGGGATGTCTTCTGTCTGAGGATGTCTTACTCTTGCGGCCGCCTCCTTCGCTAGCACTACTGCCTCTGTGCGGTCGCCGCGAGTTTACCACAACGAATACCAACACGTATATATCGATATAGGAGCATTTGTTTTAGTTGGTGACTTTTTGTGATGGTGTAGTGGTGGAGTGGAGGTCTGAGAAGCTTTTGTTTTTGAGGTAGGAAATCTCTAATGACTTCTCTTAGTCTAGGGTGGAGCAATTTACATTAGACGAGGACGAGTTATACATGTATTTACGTGGGTGATCTGAAAATTTACCGACAAAAATGTGAAGATAACAACACTCGTCAATAAAATCTTGTGAATGTAGTTGTGCATCTTTTGACAGTTACTCACCTAAGTTTTATTAGTTATGGGTGGGTAGTTGTTATTTGACAGTCTTTGAGTATGTCGAAGTGAGATGCAGAAATTGAATATCCTTTTTTACAAAGACAACGCGCTCTCTCACACCTCAATGGTTGCCACCGTGAAAATCTACGAATTACGATTTAAACTGCTTGATCACCCGCTTTACTCACTAGATGGACTTCTTTTTGTTCCCTCATTTAATAATTGTGCTCAGAGTATAGAGATTTTTGTCATATGCGTAGGCAAACTTCGTTAATAATCCTTTTGCAGAGAAAAACGCTGATTACTATTTGAACGGGTTAGGTTAGGTTAGAGATGGACGCATCGTTGGGAGAAGTGTACAGAGTTGCAAAGAGACAATGTAAGAAAAGAAAAATAAACTGTAAGAAAAAATGTTTTGTGTCTTTATTAGGTCGGACATGTTTTAGACCACCTGTGTATATTAGAAAAAAGCAGAGAATTTAAAAGCTTAAGGCAAGAGTGACTAGAACATAAAGTACGACTAAAATGTTTTTGTAAGACCTTTACTGTAATACTATTGTTCACAAATTTAAAGATTGATTGTTTGATTGGTAATGTAATAGTTTTAAGGCATTCTTCATGTATTGGTAACAATGAACAATAAAACATTATTATTATATATTTGTTTAACTCAGGACCCTAAGGTCCTGGACCTTTGAAAGGCGTACGAGGAGCCGAAACCAACTCGCAGAGGCCCTTTTAGATGCTTTTAATGAAGGATTGTGGTACCAACCGGCGCTTATCCCTGTATGCACTATGCTAGTGCATCCAAGGACAACCCCCGGTTGAAGGGGAACTATTGCAACATGTGGAAAAACTAATATAGGCTATGGTTTTTGGGGTCTTAAGTGGACTGGTTACCAGGAATTATGTTAATACTGTGGCCCCTGCCTGAGCAATGTTTTTAATTTCCATCGATAAAAAGGCAGGGGGTGACTTGCATACTCAGCAAATGGGCCCCCAAAATGGTCGCTAGCACGGAGTGACGTAGCAACAAGAGGGCAACATATCCTGATGTGCTTGAGGAGTGGAGAGGTATACCACGGCTATCAGGACAATCCCGGAAGTACGGTCAAGATCCCTACCAGCACCTTACTGGATTATACATCCTTCTCCCGAGCGCGTTTGCTCTTGCGAATCTCCACTCAAACCAGCCAATAAAGGCAAGAGAGAGGTGGGAGCTCTGTTCTTCGTCATTGTTATTATTATTATTATTATTGTTTCTAGACAAGCGTGTTCCATCGTCGGCCACATCATCGCTTAACAGCAGGTGAGATAGTGGTCAAACGCGAGCCAAAAGTGTAAGATTTTCCCACCTAAAAAAGACCTAGCTATTTGATACTGATTTTAACTTAATACTTCCATATGTTCCAGGGAAAACGGGCCTTGAATGACGGACAAGGATTCCGTTTTTGCCGACTTAGTTGCCTAACCCGAAAAAGGGTTAAAAATTTTTTTCATACTGAGTATTACTGGACTAACCTTCCCACCTTTAAAAAACGGACACTATACCTCTGAACCCAGACTAACAACCAACGGCAGAACAAAACTAGTCCATTTCCAATTCCTGATAAAGAAATAAATAATTCAAGACTATTTCAATATTCGTACGGAACCCATTTCAATTATAGTCGAGTCGGTGACGGTACACTAGTGGCCTCTAAGTGAAATAGCATGTACTTTCAAAACTTTTGCTCTGTTTCCTCACAGCATCGTAGTTTCATTTTAAATAATTGATTGGTGTTTGACGGGGAGGGGATGATTTGTTGCTTGGTATGAAGATGAGAGCAGTAGTAACGGCCCTGACTTACGACTTCGAAGTCGCGGGTTCAAACCCAACAAGGCGCATTCATTATGATTATTTATTTATGTAAACTTCATGTACAGTAGTGGTACATAAGCGGACTTAATGCAACAAGGCATTCTCTACCAGTCAACATTTGGGTTAAAAGACAATACTGTGGTAGGTTTGCACAATAAAGAAAAGAAAGAAAGAAAGAAAAACCGTTTATTCGAACCTCACACATATTAAAAATATAAATTAAAAAATAGGTACAATAAACACAGAAGAATTTGTGCAAGGTCAAAAAGGCACCTAACTCAGCATATGCTGCGATATCTATAAAAATAAATAACGCAGCGCTGGTATTCTGTTAGGGCCCGCGGTGATGCCACGGTCATACTTACGGAGACTAAATAAAATATATATTAGGTATAGTAGTAAACTATGTGTAGGTATCGGAACAAAATAAAAAATACGAAAAATATTGATATAATAGGAAAAATAATAATAATTAATACATAACATTGGTAAAAAGCGTGAATTTATGTTAATGAGTGTCATGTGTTATAGATATATTATAGAGAGAATGTAATAAATAATTAACCATAGACAGACGCCTGGCAGCGCGCTCCAAAAGCATTTGTCTAATTCATAGACAAACAGATGAACGCGAGCGTACGGCGACGACGGCAACAGGTCACGAATATTCGATTCGAGTGTTTAGCATCTAAACTATAACTATATCTAAACTATAAATATATCTATAACTAATCTGTGGAGTGTATAATCTATAGATATTAGTATTCTGTGGCACGATCTATCAATATATCAATAAACAAATACTTTAAATGGAAAAAAAGTAAATTATATAAAATAAAATATGTATAGGTATACAGGGTTATTTGTAAAACACTAGCAACCTCTTAGGCCTATGTTAAGAACATCATCATTTCAGCCGAAAGACGTCCACTGTTGGACATAAGCCTCTCCCAATTATCGCCACAATTAACGGTCCTGTGCGTCTCGCTTCTCTCGGATTCCCGCAACTCTTATCAGGTCATTGGTCTTCCTTGTAGGAGGCCTGCTACGTCTTCCAATACGCGGTCGCCACTCCAGAACCTTTCGGCCCCAACGGCCATATGTTCTGTGAGCAATGTGCCCTGCCCATTGCCACTTAATTCATGAATCCCCAAGCGACCACCGGTGGCCGCGCATCTATTGTCTTACTATTGTGTCTCTAATTGACGGTATCTGAAGGGTTAAGATTTACCCCACACACACTCACAATCTTTTACATTCCAGTTGAATACAGCATATATAGGTACTGGTTTTGATACCATTAACGTACGGCTTACTAAAAACTAACAAAACCAACCAACCAACCAACCAACCAACCAACCAACCAACCAACCAACCAACCAACCAACCAACCAACCAACCAACCAACCAACCAACTACTAACTTTTGAGTTTAACTTAACACAGATACTTCATAAATAAGTTGCACAGATAATAGCTTCTAAAATCCTTTTCACCTATCCGTAATATTACAATCATTCCCGATTCCTTCATTGTCCAATAAAATGGCGCTGGAGAATATAAATCTCGTTGCAATAAGAGGTATAGGACCCTCTCCTACGGGGAATCAAGAAAAAAACATTTTGAGAAACAAATTGCTGGCTCTTTGTCTAGTTTAGGGATGGGAGTGATTATGGGATGAGTTGTCGATGAAAGGATAGAGGTGGGATGAGTTTATTAGTGGTCGATGCTGTGTGATGAAGGAGGATGGATTTATTTAATAACTTAAATGAAGGTGGATATTAGGCCACTTGATGAGGAACAAAAAAGATAAATGGGCCAAGGACGTACAGCGTCGTATATAGAAAGACGATGTTAGAAGTATAGCAGACATTACGTGGAAAAAAGACTCATAAGCTTCAGGGTGAGAGGCCTGTACTAGAAACAACACAATTGTCTCAAAAATGATTGTTTGTCACAAAAAAATTAGTTACTTTATATACAGAGTTATTTGTAAAACACTAGCAACCTTGCAGGACTATTACTAGCATCATAAACAACAACTTTTATTCAATGACTTTTTACAAAACATAATTCATTTACCAAAAACAAACCTTCAAGATTTCGTTGTTCTATCTAACACATTTCAACTTTGTATTTTGCTATACCTACCTACTTTTATATGATGCGACGCAAGCGCATCAAGCACCCGTGACCCGCGCCGTCCAAGCCACGGTCCCCTCTACTTTTGTGCTATCGCTTGCTTAGCATAGACTTCGTAATATTTAGAACGTTCAATTTCAATATTTTTATTTTAAGCATGAAAATCTGATGAACTAAAATATGATAATATTTTTAAAGTCATAGAACAAAAGTTGTTGTTTATGATGTTCTTAACTAGCACCTAAGAGGTTGCTAGTTTTTTATAAATAACCCTGTATAGCCGATCGTACTAAACTAACTCACCTCTTCTTTTCGATCCGATGGTAAACTCGTCAAACTTTTTAGGCCCAGTAGGTGGCTACATTAATAGCAGCATCGGTGGCACTCATCAAGTCCTCATTTACTCGTCTCTGACATATAATAATATAATAATATTCCACATCTATCACACAACGCCGTCTAGACCCAAGCTAAGCAGAGCGTGTGTTATGGGTACTAGACAAGTGATAAACATACTTATATATTTCTAAATACATACACATGTGTGTCTGGGACACAGAAAAAATGATCATGCTCATCACACAAACATTTGTCCTGGGTGGGAATCGAACCCACGACCTCCGGCATAGCAGAGAGGGCAACTAACCACTAGACCACCAGGCCAGTCAATGAATATGAATATAGCATAAACACATTCGTATTTTTAGCTAATGAAAGCTGCTTAAAATGAACGGCGAGTCAACAAACAAACTTTGCGAGAGGTTTTAAATAAACTTTGAAAGTCAGTCTTTCGTCTGGCATTTTATTGACATGCAAAGTTAGCTGGCCTGTTTAATCTGTATAGAAATAACCATAAACTCGATTACAGTTATGAGAAAAATGCCGTGATTATGAAGCTTCTGCAGCATAGAACTTGTTGTCATGGAGGCATTTGTCAAGTTGTGGACGGCTTTCATCAAAAATGATTATAGGTGTATGATTGTAGGGTAGTAAATATTTCACCCATTTTTTATGGTGAGAAAAATCATCCAATGAGCACCCCTGCTCTTGGGCAGAGCGGGAGATAGTGTCAGACTCTTACTAACTAAAAACCCACCCTGTTCCTTCGTGCCTTCATATCGGGGCTCGAGCTCCCGTTCGGATAACCCTGGCCCCAGTAGGCTTCGACCCGGCTATTGCTGACAACTACTTGAGGCGCGCAGGAACAGTGCGTGCCATCGACGACTTGGGCTCGGTCCAGATAGTTACCGGACGATCAGACAGCAAGCTCGCCGTCCGCAAGCCCGCGTCTACGGTGGCCGGAGATCGGGATCGGAATCCCGGCGGCGGCGAGAGCGCCGTTGCCTGATGCGGTCAGCCTCCTCTTTTGCTAGCATTACTGCCTGCCACTCCTCGCTCCGGACCATGGCCTCAACCAAAACCCGGCACGAGAGGTCTCCGCCGCCGATCGCCACCACGTGGGCACGGCGATGCTCCGCCCAAGCAGGGCACACCTCGACTGTGTGCTCCACCGTGTCCTCCGGGTGTTACTTCCGAAATATATTTCACCCTGACACCGTGGTGGCGCAACTGGTCGTATCGTTATGATGTCTCGGTGAATAGCCCTTATAGTTATTTATTTATTTATTTAATCTTCATGCAAGAAAAAGTACAAAGGCGGACTTAATGCCTTAGGCATTCTCTACCAGTCAATCCACGGAGGTGAAGAGACAATATGGTAGGCGCACAAAAGAGAATTTTGTTTTGGAAACAAGAGTAAAAAGAATACATATAGAAAAAATACACATACATATATATTTAATATAATATATATACTTCATATATATATTTATATAAAGTAAGGAAAGAAGTTTTGAAACGATTCTGCTATTGGTGAAGAAAATGATTCCGCAAATTCCGCTTAAATGCATACCGACTTTCGGCGGTCCTGATATCGAGAGGAAGCGCATTCCACAGAAGGATGGACTGTATATAGAAGGAAGAATGAACGAAATCAGAAGTATGAGAAGGACAGAGCAGTAGGAGATTGTTAGAGGAACGCAGATTTCTTGCGCGTGAAGAACAGAGATATTGAAAGTGAGTTATGAGATAGGATGGAGAAGTGGGAGAGTTAAGCAGAGTGAAAAGTGTAGTCAGTGCACGCATACTTCTTCTCTGACGAATAGGCATCCATTTAAGCTCAGTTCTGTGAGACGAGATATGTTCATATTTCTAAGGTTAAATATAAACCGGATGCAGTTGTTGAGGAGCCTGTCTAGTTTATCAAGCAACACCGCGTTCAGGTCAAAGTAGCACACGTCACCATAGTCGATTATAGGGAAAATTAAAGTCTGCACAAGCATCGTCTTAGTTTTTGCAGGCAAAAAGTTCCTCAGACGATACAGATACCGCAAAGTCCCGTTTGGCAGATACTAAAAACTTGACTTTGCCAACCAAGCGTCGAGTCAAGATGCAAACCGAGATCCTTTACGCTAGGACTGATGGGGATGATGGCACCATTAGAAACAATTGGAGGAAGAGAATTAACCACCACTCTACCCATCATGCGCGAGCTACCAATAATAATGGCCTGGTCTGAGTCTAAAGGTAAAACATCTTTATAACAACAATACCATCATCAGTTCCATCGACGCATTTATCGATAAGTAACGCCATCATCTATCGACCCCAGCCCAACCCTGCACAGGTATCCGCTGTAGTAGGTACAAATGGTCGTCATCTATCCTTGCCAGTCAGCACAGTTAGTGGCAGGGTCAGCAGCGGTGCAGGTAGTGAGGTCACCTTGATGGACGCTAATGTGACCGCTTGTTGGGCAAGATCTTTGATAGGAACTGTTGGAAATGAAGTGTGGAATATTCTCGAATTTGAATAAGAGCTACAGTTGCGTAAAAGTGATTTGGTTTGGTTTTTCACATTGATACCATATTATCGGTTTCTAACAAAGCATACTAGCTTTTGCCCGCGGCTTCACTCGCGTACATAATCCCAGGATAAAAAGTATCCTATGTGTTATTCTGGGATATGGTCTACTCGTGTACCAAGTTTCATCGAGATCCGTTCAGTAGTTTTTGCGTGAAAGAGTAACAGACATCCATACATCCATCCATACATCCATCCATACATCCATCCATACATCCATCCATACATCCATCCATACATCCATCCATACATCCATCCATACATCCATCCATACATCCATCCATACATCCATCCATACATCCATCCATACATCCATCCATCCATACATCCATCCATACATCCATCCATACATCCATCCATTCATACAAACTTTCGCATTTATAATATTAGTAGGATTATAGCTGGCGTCTTCCGTGTGTGACGCACAGGACCGGTCGTTGTGGCGACACTTGGGGGAGGCCTATTATTTTTTAATACTTTATGCTCAAATGTACAGAGGCGAACTTAATGCCTTGGCCTATGTCCAACAGTGGACGTCTTTCGGCTGATATGATGACGATGATGATGATAATAGCTGGCCTATCCCAGTGCTGGGCAAAGGCCTCCCTCCATTCTTTCCAATGATCACGGTTCCTTGCTTTCTCATTCCAATTCTCAAGAAAATCATCCAGGTCGTCAGGCTTTAGAATAAACATTCATTAATAAATTGGTTTAGTTAAATGCTGCTAAAACCATTCAAATATCGTGAAAATATCTTTTAGAGTTTTGTTTCTATTCAGCCCAAATGACAGTCAGTTTAGTTAGTTTTTTTTAAAGTAGGAAATCATGTAATGACTTCTTCCACTCTAAGAGTGGAGCCAAAGCGAGAAGGCGTATGAGTTACGGATTAAAATCACATTTATGTCCTGTAGTTTCCTTTTCAGAAACTCCCCGTTTTTTTTTTCCGGTGGGAAAACCATGCAATGACATCCCCCGTTCTTGGGCGGAGCAGAAGGATGTGTCAGAATTTAGCTAACTAAAAACTCACTCCTGTTTCTTCAATCTCTTTTATACCAAAGTGTGTTCCATCGTCGACCACATCGTCGCTTACCATCAGGTGAGATGGTGGTCAAACGCAAGCCTATCAATAATAATAATAGTATCACGTCTTATTATAACAACCCAAAGGGACCCTCTGCGAGTTGGCTTCGGCCCCTTGTACGCCTCCCAAAGGTCCAGGACCTCAGGGTTCTGAGATAAATAAACAAATGAAAAATAAAAAAAAACCACGGCCGAGTCTTCTTTTCAGAAGCAGGCTCTTGGTCCCAATAGGCTTCGACCCTGCTGGGCCCCCTACGGTTTCCTGACATCTCCTCGAGGCGCACTTGGGACAGTACGCGCTGTCGACGGTTTGGGCTCGGTCCGAACGGTTACCGGACGGTCAGACGGCGAGCTAGAAATTTCCCGTGGCTCTGGCAGGTATCGGCCCTTCTGGTCCTCTACGGTTCTGCCACTTTTTTCTTCCCAGGCTAGCAATAACTCAAATCCTACAGCACAATTATTATGTGTCTCTTTTAGTCCACAGCACATCTGATACGCGGTAGACAGTACGAAAAACAAAATACAACATGATGATACATGCTCAATCCTTTAAAACTGCTGAATTAATGTTTCGAAAGTCCTAGATTTCTCGAAGACAAGACTTATGAGGGTCGAAGTCCAAGAATAAAATCAGCAGTTTTGTTTCAATACAAATAAAACCTATGATCATTGGGTAGCGGTAAGACAGACGTGAATGAAGTATGGGAAGGTATTTTTATAAGGAACGGTTACGATACGATTGCGATACGATTCCGATTGGCTAGAGTCAATCTATCTTGCCACTTATAGATCTCCATGTTCATCTTCCCTTAAATACTGGGTGTCTAAATTCTAAATCTAATAAATCCGTTTCATCATCATCACCATCAGTTTTTTTGTGAGAGAGGAGGCCTGAGTCCCAGCAGTTCCCACTGCTGGGACTCAGGCCTCCTCTCTAGGAGAGGGAATGGACCGTAATCTACCACGCGGGCCCAGTGTGGGTTGGTGAATGTCACATGTCTTCGAAGTTTTGGTTCTAGGACATGCCGGTGTCTTCACGAAGTCACGATGTTTGGGCACAAAATATATAGGTACAGAAGTCAATCTACATTCAAAGCGCGCTTGAGCAACGCACACATAGACACCGCTCACGGACACGATATCTCGACCATATCTGAATTATTGAAGGATAATCATGCACAATGTTCCATGCGCGCCTCAAAGAGATGTCAGTAGGGCCTGTGTCCTCTAGGGCCATGGGGAAATTACACGCAACACAAAATGAACTGAAGGACACGAAAAAATAATCAGTGGGAATAATTAGGTATAGTTTTCGAGGTTGTTAAAAAATACCTTTTAATAGACTTATACGAAAACTCGATCTTATTCCACCGCTTATTACTAGAATGAAGAGCAAAACGTGCATAGACAATTTTGCGCATAATTTCAATAAGTCTTGCAAAGCCTTAGTATTAGAATTTGCATTATCTGACCACACAGCGCAGCTTCTAAAATTCCCAGTCGAGAAAGTGTGCGCGATAGATAAGTGGCGTATAAATAGACGAGATTATAGTGAAGAAAACGTAATTAAATTTAAAAACCATTTAAGTTGTTTGACATTTATAGAAGTATATAATGCTAAAGATCCTAATACTGCTTATGGGGCTTTCTTAGATTTGTTTACATTACTTTATGATCTATGTTTTCCTCAAATCGGTATAACGGTGAACATTAAAAAAAAAGTAAATTGGATATCTCGTGGCATTAAGATTTGCAGCAAAAAAAAACGTCAACTACTTTGGCAGTATAGGACTAAGCCTGATCACACAAATAAAATGCGCTTTAAAAATTATACCAGGAGGTATAAAAAAATCATAAAGTTGACTCAACGCGCTCAAAATAATTATAAAATTTCTACTTCGAAAAACAAATCAAAAGCTACCTGGCAAATAATTAAACAAAATAAATTAAATTTACCTAAGCCCTCCATAGATAAAATCAAAATTAATAATAAAACTATCACGGAACCACAACACATAGCGGATCACTTTAACAACTATTTTATAGAAAAGATCCAGCCCATCGATAGTTCTGGAACTAGAGTAACGCAATATATTTCAAATAAAAGAGATTCTATGTTTATGAAACCTAGTACACCGGATGACGTTTTGAACATTATATCAAATCTCAAAAACACAAATAGTGTAGGCTACGATGGAATTGCTACAAATATATTGAAATCTGTAGGTAACATCGTATGCTCACCTTTAAGTTACATAATTAATTTGAGTATCAGTACAGGTGTATATCCAACAGCATTAAAAACATCTGTCGTTAAACCAGTGTTTAAGAAAGATAACAAAGAGTTGATGTCGAATTATAGACCGATATCGCTCATTCCTATAATTTCCAAAATTTTTGAAAAGTACATCTATAAACAACTTAACTCATATTTAGAACACAATAAAATCCTTTGCAATGAACAAAAAGGTTTCAGAGAAAAAAAAACTATTAATATGGCAATTTACGATTTTTTACACATAGTGATGACGAATATGGATCAAAATAAACCGGTTTGTAGTATTTTCTGTGATATGACTCAGGCGTTTGATTATGTTCAACACAATATTTTACTTAAAAAACTAGAAGCATACGGTATAAGAGGGAATGTACTGGGACTTTTCGAGTCATATCTTCAGAATAGAAAGCAAATAACGGAAGTCAATAGAGTAAACATTACTACTGGACTAGAAGAGTCACATCGGTCACAAGCACGTGAAGTTATGTATGGTGTTCCACAGGGAAGTGTGTTGGGACCTCCCCTGTTTACATTATATATTAACGACCTGCCTAAGTCCACAGTGCAGCCGATGAACCTTTTCGCCGATGATAGTGTTGTGACGATTGAGTGCAAAAATAAAGAGACATATAAATATGACATTAAAAATTCATTAATTGCAATAATAGAATGGCTTAATAATAATAACTTAAAGATAAATTTGAATAAAACTAAAATCATGCATTTTAGTCAACGCACTCCGACATTAACTAATAATCTTGACATAATTTATAATAATAATAATATTGACGAAGTTGAAACAACAAAATTTTTAGGATTAATTATTGACAAGAAATTGAACTGGAAAGCACATATTGAGAGCATAAGTAAGAAAATAAGTACCTCAGCTTTTGCTCTGTACTCACTGGCTTCAGTGGTTAGTATTCATGCTTTGCTCACTGCATACTACGGCCTAGTGGAGTCAATATTGAGATACGGCATTATCTTTTGGGGTAATTCGACTGACAGGGAGTTAATTTTTAAAACTCAAAAGAGATGCATAAGGGCGATGTTTAAACTTGAAACGACTCAGAGTTGCAAGCCTTATTTTCAAAAATACCTTATTTTGACATTACCTTCTTTATTTATATTGGAAAATGCGATATTCGTAAGAAACAATCCAAATTTATTTTCTCGCATGGCAGATCGATTTCCTCGTAACAGACGTGACAATACTCAAATTTGTCAATATCAGCACAAAACTGCTCTTATGCGAAAAAGTGTCTTTTGCATGGCTCCAAAAGTCTATAATAAATTGCCAAAAAGCTGGAAGCAGCTAGGTGATATAGCCTTTAAAAAGAAAGTTAAAAGTTTCCTAGCGGATAAAGCTTACTACAATTTAAATGAGTTTTTTAATGACAAATTATGAACTTTTGACATACTTATTCATTTTTATTTTATTTTTTTGCTAAATTCTTTTTTATTTAAGACATTTTATTATTAGTATTGTTTTTTCTTTTTAATAATAATAATAATCTTATTATTGGTTTGATTATAATTGACATTTATAATTATTAATTTGACATTGTAATTGACATTGTAATTGACATTGTAATTGACATTGTAATTGACATTGTAATTGACATTGTAATTGACATTTATAATTATTAATTTGACATTATAATTGACATTTATAATTATTAATTTGACATTCTAGACGTATATTTTTATTTTTGACTTGTATCAGTATTTTATTTATGGTTAAAATTTTTTGATTTAATGACACGCTAGAATGATTTGATTATTTGTAGAAATATTTGCATGCCATTGTTCAAGGCAAACATGACGATTTATATTGTATTTTAACAACTCTTGCATGCTGACAATTTACTTTGTGATGTATGTACTGTACTCATGTTTGTGCAAATAAATGATTATCTTATCTTATCTTATCTTATCTTACCGCTTTTAGGCACGCAATAGACTGTTTTCTGCACTAGTGCAATGCCGTGCGTGTACACTCCCCCGCCACAATGTTATTAAATGTTTCGTATCAGGCTGGTCGCGCATTGACCCCCACGAGTCGCCGGTCAACCCCGTTTATTCATTTCTTCGTAAGTGTATTGAAAAAAGTCAACACAATGTGAAGGCCGATCGCATCAGGCAACGACGCCCTCGCCGCCGCCGGGATTTCGTTCCCGTTTTCCGGCCACCGTAGACGCGGGCTTGCGGACGGTGAGTTCGCTGTCTGACCGTTCAGTAACGGTCCGGACCGAGCCCAAGACGTCGACGACGCACACTGTTCCCGCGCGTCTCAAGGAGCTGTCAGCAACAGCAGGGGCCCAGTTGGGTCGAAGCCTACTGGGGCCAGGGTTATCCGAAAGGGAGCTCGAGACCCGGTATGAAGGCTAAAAGGAATGGGGTGGGTTTTTAGTCAGTAAGAGTCTGACACTATCTCCCGCTCCGCCCAAGAACGGGGGTTGTCATTGAATGATTTTCCCCACCATAAAAAAACACATATGTGAAATTTGCACGTGTATTAACACGTACAAATTTATTACTGAATATGTGTCCATAACACACTCTTCCACGACTCGTGTGGTTTCCACCTCGCTCGCAAAAACCAATTTTCCGCACTTGTATTAAATAATACTATTGCCGCCTCGTGCGGTATAAAGGGGCTCCTAACATTAGGCAGATTAAAATTGCTTTTTTTGCTGACTGGTCCATGATGCCTCCTATTTTGATAACATTATTGTTCCCGTGTTCTCCTAATTCGGTTTTTTCATCCCTCAGAGGAGATGTAAATATGTCTGGCATTTATTTATGTGGCATAAGTGATATATATTTAAAGGTAATGCCTTTATATTACACGATTTTCCTGAATTATGAGATGTCATGTTACTGAATTATTCTATAACAGGAAAAGGAAGAAATGAGGAATTCGTTTCTGATTTCGAAGTTTATGGGAACTCATTTGTCGTTCGTCGAATCGAAATTGTTGTTGAATGAGGTACTTTGATGCTTATCGCGAGTTTGTACATATTTTAGCTTGGCAATGATTTACATCGATTTGATGCTGAAAAATTTTGAATTAGCTGACAGGGTATATTGGTTCAAATAGGTAGCTTTTATTAACTTCACCTATATGTTTGCTTGTGTGCCGCCTTTGAGCTCCATTTTGCCCAACTTTGGTCGATCAGATTTTCTTGAAACTTTACACACCCATCAAAGACCAATGACAATACAATAATCCGATTAAAATATTCGATTATCTTGATTAGATTCGCCAGAATAATAATAATAATATAATAATAATAATTTTATTTTCAAGTTTGCACTCATAGAATGGTTAGTAACAATATTAACTTAAGACTATGTTAGTAGCTATGAAAATTCTAAATACACAAAAATAAATTAAATTCATTGCAATATTTTAAAATGTCCCCAAAATGAAATGTCATTAATCAAAATAAATTAAAATAAAATGTAAACAAAAATTTAAAATGTCATTCAGTGATAATAAAAAAAAAATATTAGAAAAACTTATTCATTAAAGAGTGAAAAATAAATATGGTTTAAAAAAAAAACAAAAAAAATAAAAGCGTGGGGCGCTTTGTGACATATATTTCGTAAATCGAGCACCCCACTCTTTTTTCACAATTATATTTTTCGCTCATTAGGTATTATTATTTTTGGCTTTATTTTTAAACTATATTTTATTCAATAATTTGACCTATATGAGACTTATGTTTCTAGCTGACTACCGTTTATAAAAAACACAGAAACAAATTCAGAGGTTAAAATCCCTTTTAACGCCCTTATAATAAACATGTAATGATCAAGTTGTGTTAGAATCATGTAGATTAAGTTCTATGATGGTATTTTGATGAGAGAACCACACAGATTTGAGCAAACCTTTCCAGTCAGTGTATCACTTGTTAATTTTCGTGAAGCTCAATTCACACAACTAAACACCACAACGACTTGACGAAGAGTACCAAAAATAGGACATTTGTCTAGGCTGCATAAAGTACTCAAACTGCCAGTGAGTGTTACAAAACACAAGTAGCGATTAATACAGTTACTGGGGGTAAGCGATAGGAGACAGTATTTGTTACTCATTAGCAGGCGATCCGAACTTCCTCTTCCATGAGAGTCTGAGGGCGGGAGTTAGAAAAAACAGCCGGAAGAAACGAGCAGAAAATGGGTTTTTCAAAAACTAAATTACTGGTATTGTAGAAAATCTTATCGCCCAAAATTGGGCAATCTCAATGGCGGTGACAAGCAAACAATACAGGTGAAGCTAATAACAGCGTGTTAAAAAAATAGTTGTTGTGTGCCTCATGACTATACCAGACAAACACACTAGCTGTAAAAAGAGTTACTTTAACTTGTTTTCAACACCATGCAAAACTGCGTGCCAAAATATTAAATAATAATGACGGTGATGATGAACAGAAATCGCCATCAGAGATCAAGAAGAATAAAAAAACAATAAAAAAACCAGCGTCCACTATTCCTAACCACATTTTTGCCAGCCCAGCACATAATTTAGAGTCTTGCTTACCCAACAAAACTGATTAAGGGTAGTCCGGTACACCAATAATTTTATATTAAACGGACAATTTCTATGCGCAAAGGACCCCCGAATTTTATGGACGCAGATAATGTATCGAATATGCTTAAATATTGATAAATTATAGGCTATGTATGTATATCACGGTTTTGCACGGCCAGTTTGTAAAAGAAATGATGATCCTACTAATTTTATGGCAAGAATTTGCATGTTTTTGGGATTTAAGTGTCGTGAGGTTTTCTTTTTTTTTTGACGAAATTGTCTTGAAGATTTTTAGAATATTCTAGTTGCTTTGCCTGACTGACAGTAGAAAATTATCATAAACTAAATAGATGGCTGGCCTGTTGGTCTAGTAGTTAGTGGCCCTGACTGATATGCCGGAGGTCGTGGGTTCGATTCCCACTCAGGACAAATGTTTATGTGATGAGCATGATTATTTGTTCTGTGTCTGGGTGTAATTTATCTATATTATGTATGTATTTAGAAATATATAAGTATGTTTATCAGTTGTCTAGTACCCATAACACAAGCTCTGCCTAGCTTGGGACTAGACGGCGTTGTGTGATAGTTGTGGAATATTATTATTCCATTTATTAGTTAGTATGTACATATTATCTACATTTTTAAATATTTCTTAAGTAAAACACATAAAAAAAAACATTATTATTATTATTAGCTATATACCACATTGTCTCAAGACGAAAATCTATTACCAGAGCGTGTTGTCAGTGATGACTTATGGCTCCGAAACGTGGTCGCTTACAAAGGGCCTCATAAGAAGACTCAAAGTCACCCAAAGGGAGATGGAAAGGGCTATGCTCGGAGTTTCCTTGCGTGATCACATCAGAAATGAAGATATCCGATGGAGAACCAAGGTTACCGGCATAGCTCGGAGAATCAAACATAAGTGGCAATGGGCAGGGCACATTGCACGCAGAACAGATGGTTGATGGGGACGAAAGGTTCTGGATTGGCGACACCGTACCGGAAGACGCAGCGTTGGAAGGCCTTCAACAAGGTGGACCGATAACCTGGTCGTGGAATCCGATGGATACGAGACGCACAGGACCGGTCATTGTGGCGACGCTAGGGGGAGGCCTATGTCTACTTTCTTT
This sequence comes from Mythimna lalbum, assembly GCA_949319445.1. Lineage (NCBI taxonomy): Eukaryota > Metazoa > Arthropoda > Insecta > Lepidoptera > Noctuidae > Mythimna > Mythimna lalbum. Next base: position 14,458,438 of record OX439370.1, on the reverse strand, counting down.
TCTTTCTTCTTCTTTCAACAGTGGACTTCTTTTGGCTGATAAAATGATGATGAAATAGACATAAAACATTTTTGAACAGTCTACCCGTTTGGCAAAGATCAGGATTCATACAGAAGTCAATCTACATACAAACCGCGCTCGAGTAACGCACACATAGACACCGCTCACGGACGCAATATCTCGGTAGCGTCTCGGCCGCTCGTCGAACAGTTCCGGCTCAAACACTCATTAGTGTGCGTCCACCGAGCGTAGCTATAAAAAGCGAAGTACATGCCTGAGATTGTCTTCTGTACCTATCTATTTTGGTGTATACCTATGTATTTACGGTGGGCAAAAATCATCTTATGACAACCCCCGCTTTTGGGTGGAGCAGGAGATAGTGTCAGACTCTTACTGACTAAGAACCCACCCCGTGCCTTCTAGCCTCTTCATACCGGGGCTCGAGTTTCCTTTCGGATAACCCTGGCCTCAGTAGGCTTCGACCCAGCTGGGCCCCTCCTGTTGCTGACAACTCCTTGAGGCGTGCGGGAACAGTGCGCACCGTCGACGTCTTGGGCTCGGTCCGGACAGTTACCGGATGGGTGGACAGCGAGCTACCCATGGCTCGCTGTCCGCGAGCCCGTATCTACGGTGGCTGGTAATGGCCGCGTCATGCGGAAGGTAAGGACGCCGTGAGGTCTTGCCAGCCACGCCTCAAAAAGGGGACTTACCGCCATAATTGTGGCGTGCCCGATTGAGAAAGCCTCATTTAGCCAGTTTGTGCACAGGCTCATGATAATACTAGTCTGCCTTTGTACTCTTTTGTGCATGAAGAATAAAATAAATAAATAAATACTAGAAACGTAAAACAATAGGAGGAAACCAAAAAACTGCTACTACAAAACCTATTTATTTGTATATAATAATGGGTTTCTTCAAAGAAATTCTAGGTGAAAAATTATGCTAAAATAACAAAAGCAATGTAATTTTATACCAAGACACCAATCAGCCTTCCACCATCATTATAATCTGCCATCCATTAAATGGTTCAACCAAAAATCAAGGAAATATATTTCATAATCAAAATAAATCCAGCATATTTATAATTTCTGTCAAAAAACGTCAAGAACTTAGGAATAAATAACTGGAGGCGAGAGGTCGTCGTTCACTAGAATAATAAGGTCACTAGTGATGGGCTGTGTTCGGCTTTCGGTATTCGTCCTCGGCTTTATAATAATATTTTTTTATTACTGATAGATAGGCTCGCGTTTGTCCACTATCTCACCCTATAATAAACGATGGAGCTCGCTTGCTTAAAAGTAACCTAATCACTCTTGACTTAAAGACCCCTAGGTTATAGGTATCAAGAAAACTCTTTTGTGTTCTCAAAACGCTAAAGGAAAACATTGGTGATCTTTAGGTGGGAAATCCACCTAAAAAGAAGGAAAAAAAGAGGTAGGTTTCGCGAAAGGTTTTGCTTGCAATATCTAGCGGATCGTTCGCTGTGGCGACGCTTAGGGGAGGCCTATGTCTAACAGTGGACGTATATCGGCTGAAATGATGATGATGATGATGATCTAGCGGAAACCCGAAGCGCTCACCGTGCCGTCAATGGCTTTAGCACATTTTTTTGATATGCAATCAATTAATATTTAAACTCGATGAACTATATCTAGTGACAATAATGGAAATCTTTTTTTTTCTATAATATTTCACGTGAGCAAATGTTTACGTTAGCTAAAAGACTCACAATAGGCCTTCTGATGCCTATAATAGTTGGCCATTGTATTCACTTTTCCTGCTTCCCTCCTCTTTGCGTCGTATTCCTCAATGCTGAGGGTCGTGACCTCTCTGCTACACCACTCTTATCTTTATGTATTCATTTTCAATTTCATAGATAATAATATAATATAATATTCCACAACCAACATACAACGCCGTCTAGTCCCAAGCTAAGCAGAGCTTGTGTTATGGGTACTAGCACGGAGTAAGTAGGTACTAGACAACTGATAAACATACTTATACATTTCTAAACACATACTTATTATAGATCACATACATACATGATACATATTAGAGATATTATTGCCATCGTTTCAGCCGAAAGATATCCACTTCTGGATATAATATAAGCCTTCTCCAAGTGACCAGAACGACCAGGCCTGTGCGTCTTGCATTCATCGGATTCCCGTGACCCTCACCAGGTCATCGGTCCGCTTTGTGAGAGGTCGTTCAAAGCTGCCTCTTGCAGAATGCAATCGCCGCTCCAGAAACATTCAGCCCCATCGACCATTTTGTTTTGCGATCAATATGCTTTTTTCTTTAACCCTTCAGATACCGTAAATTAGAGACACAATAGTAAGACAATAGATGCGCGGCCACCGGGTGTCGCTTGGGGATTCATGAATTAAGGTGGGAAGTCATCCTATGGCATCTCCCCCCTTTGGGTGGAGCAGATGGCGTGTCAGACTTTTACTGACTAAAACCCATTCCTGTTCCTTTTTTGCCTTCGTTTCAGGGCCCTAGGGTTCTCTTTCACATCACCCGTGGCTTTGACCCTGCTGGACCCCTACGATTGCTGACATCTCTTCGAGGCGCGCGTGGAACACTACGCGCCGTGGACGACTTGGGCTCGGTCCGGACGATTACCGGACAGTCGGACGGCGAGTTACGCATTGCTCGCCGTCTGCGTGTGCGTCTACGGTGGCCGGAAATCAGGATCTTAATCTTGGCGGCTGGAGCACGAGGCCCACTGCTTCACACAAGCGAACGCCTCCTATCCTCCGACCAATATGCCTTGCCCATTGCCAATTAAATTTGGCCAATTTTATTTCAGACCATTCGCAAATCACATGAAAGCAACATAGTAAAACAAGTCTAATAATAGAGTAATTGCAATTGACCTTTTCACAGTGAGTGAGTTTGTAAAGTTTTCCCCTTATCCAATCAGATCGTTTGGGCCGCGAACCGCCCACTCTCCACATGTGGTCATTATGTGTATTTAGCTTTCCGAACTTTAACGTTAATTTGAGAGGAGACGAAAAAATTGCTACTCACCATTTTAGGGTTCCGTAACTCAAAAGGAAAAACAAACATAACCCATGGATCACTTTGTCCATCTATTTGTCTGAAATTTATTGTTGCGTTACAAAAAACCTTTTTGCAATTACATTGGGGAATTGAACTCACCAAAAAGTTATTTTTATTAAATAAAGGGGTTGTGACAGAGATCTACTTTTTGTTATTTATTTATTAAAACATCATGCAACACAAAGATTCAAAGGCGGACTTAATGCCCCAGGCATTCTCTACCAATCAACCACAAGTGTCGAAGAGAAATAGGAAGTGCATAAAAAAATTATTATTAAGAAAATAAGCGTACAAAAGTATATAACCATATTTTTTTGTAAATGCGAAACCTGAAACACTTTTCTAGTATTTTTATATAAAGAATCTGTGTACAAAATTTCAAAATGTTGCACTAGTTTATTAAGAGCCCATTCAATCTAGCTTTAAAGCCTAAAATATAATAGGAAGACCGCAACAGGCAAAGTGATCTGACTGTTCATCATCATTTCAGCCGATAGACGTCCACTGTTGGACATAGGCCACCCCAAGTATCACCACAATGAACAATCCTGTGCGTCCCGCATCCATCAGATTCCCGCAACCTTCACCAGGTCATCGGTCCACCTTGTAATAGGCCTTCCAACGCTTCCTTAAATGTTCAAGAGGATGAGAAATCAAACCCAAAATGTTTACTTTGCGACTTGTTGTGACTCAAATATTAAGATCATCATCATCATCATCATCAGCCTTTTTAATGTTCCCACTGCTGGGACTCAGGCCTCCTTTCTAGGAGAGGGAATGGGCCGTAATTCACTGCGGGCCCAGTGCGGGCTGGTGAATGTCACATGTCTTTGAATTTTTGATTCTAGGACATGCCGATTTCCTCACGATGTTTTCCTTCACCGTTTTGAGAGCAGTGGTAATGAAATAAATTACACAAAGAAATGAGCCTGGCCACCACTGCTCTCGTATAATATCAAGATACTGATACCTATTTCATTGTCGCCGCCACTTATAGCTACATAAATACAGGACAACAATACTGAAAAGCATATAGAAGAGAACAAAATGGAACCAGATCCACGTGCTATCTTAGCACTCGATTAGTTCCTTTCAGCAGTCGAACAATAGACGAGGATGCGATAGGGGGGACAAACCATTCACTGATACCGCAGAATAGGTACGTACAGAAGGTCAGTTACATATAGGCAGAATCTATTTGATTTCTCAGCTTTTTAGAGTTCCGTATGTCAAGACAAAAAACCGGAATTCATATAACTTGTGATTTGACTTCCTTTTTTTACCGACTTCACAAAAAGGAGGAGGTTTTTTTCTTCTTTTTTTTGTATGTTTGTTCATCAAATACTTCGCCGATTGTGAACGGATTTTCAAAACTTTTTTGTTCAAAAGAAGATAGTTCTGTGGTGGTCCCACTATCACCAAGTTAGGATCTGATGATGGGATCTTAGAGAAATCAAGGGCAACCCTCAAATTTTATAGGCTCACTTATTGTTTTTCGCATATTTTATAAAGTATCTTGTGTTGCGTATGGTTGTCACCATCTCAGGTAGTTGGGCTGATGATGGAAAGTACAACTCCTTAACAGTAGATTGACTTTTGTATCTATATATTTTGTGCTACGAGTATGTGTGTGTTTACACTCGTTCTGACCTTCTGTGCACAACGACATATTTTGTGGCATTCGGCCTTCGGCCTCCATCCCATCCTTAATTGCGTTTTTCCGCAAAATAACTCAGTCGCTAATTGCAAGGCTTTGAAAGTTCATTAGTACGCAAAATGATTTTTTTATTTCTCCTTTATTTTTGTACATCAGTGTGGTTTATAGGTTTACATTTTTAAATGTGCGGATTTAATTATGGTGATTGGACTTTTTAATTGAGGAATTTGATTCAGTATCTCTATTTTTATAATAGTAATAATAAATCATTTATTATCAGGCATCTTAGCCCATAGACTAACATATATATATAGAGTAAATACAACTTGTAGTTATTGATAGAAAAGGGAGTTAGTGATAGCGTGACGAGTGACAGGACAGAATGGAAGAAAAAAACGTGTTGCGCCGACCCCAAATAAAACGGGATAAAGGCAGGAAGATGATGATGACAACTTGTCGTTAGTAAATAAGACTTAAATCTCGTGCTGTTCTGTGGCACCTGTCCGCGGAAGCGACGGTATACCACGCCCTGTCAGGCTTTATCTATAATATGTATGTATTTAGAAATATGTAAGTATGTTTATCAGTTGTCTAGTACTCATAACACAAGCTCTGCTTAGCTTGGGACTAGACGGCGTTGTGTGATATTATTATTATTATCTTTCACACAGAATCTGGCCCAAAAACTATCACAATTTATCTTCCTCACCAGTGGTTGATGTTGGTGTATTTTATTTGGTTCTGACAATAAGTTCTTCTCTATACCTACTAGGTATATAGGGTGCTTAACTTCGTCCCTCGTTCTCGCTTACATGCCTGATATTTTAATACATTATAGTAAGGCTTCAATGCACGAGTGTTTGTATTTTTGTTTATGTATTTAGTTAGGTTCAGTAGGTATAAATAACAATAAAAATATCCCACAACGACTTTTAGTCCCAAGCTAAACAGAGCTTGTGTTATGGGTACTAGACAACTGATAAACATACTTATATATTTCTAAATACATACATATTATAGATAAATTACACCGAGACACAGAACCAATGATTATGCTCATCACACAAACATTTGTCCTGGGTGGGAATTGACCCACGACCTCCGGCATAGCAGTCAGGGTCACTAACCACTAGACCAACAGGCCAGTCAAATATTAAAGTTATACTATTTCTACAGATACAAGAAAGAAAATGGCGGTCAGTGGGTCGTCTTAGGGTCCTAAAACCACGTACGTCACATAATAAAATAATAAAAAAACTTTTTACAAAAAAATTAAACCGACTTCAAAAAGTACAAAATAACTTTAATTTCGGAAGTCGGTGTTACTATAATAGATACCTAATCTTGTCTCTTCGTTATTTAACACCGACTTCCGAAATTAAAGTTATTTTGTACTTTTTGAAGTCGGTTTAATTTTTTTTGTTTTTTACAAAAAAAATCAAACCGACTACCGTGCAAAATGAAACCGTTATGGTAGCACCACTAAAAAGTACCTACCCTTCAGCTAAACATAAATTACCTTATAGCCAGAGTGCATCTCATAACGATTCTTATAATCCCAAATACGGTTATATTACATGAATTTACCCCCTCTCCCTTTTCTTTCAGTCAGTCATCGACTACACGTATAAACAAAGCAATTTTACTTGTTACGACAATTCTGCTATGATTCTATGAGGAGTTCTGTTCCATATCTTCGAAGTTCATGATCATAATAATATTTCTATGGGACCAACTTGGAAGCATAACCTTTCAATAAAAAAAAAAACAATTTTCAAAATCGGTCCGCAATTGACCGAAATATCGGTGAACATATACATACAAAAAAAAATAAAAATAAAAAAAAAATACATACATTCAGCCGAACATAGAACCTCCTCCTTTTCGAATTCGGTTAAAAAGAGAAATAAATAGTAATTCTCGAGCGCTGAGGAGCGAATGGACCGATCGCATCGAATTATAACAACTAACTAACTAACATCTCGGATTATGTAGTTAGCGGGCTCGGAGTTAGCTGGGTTGCTAGTTTAAAAAATAAAATACCGACCAGGTTTTTGTTTTCGTAGAGGTAACTCTTAGCGGGTCGTTGGGTGTTTTGGACTGAGATCGTTTTCCCAATAAAATAAAATTGGCAGTATTTTGGGACCACTAGGAACAAGGCATTAAAGAACAGTTAACAAAAAACTGTTTTTATTTCATATGTGGTATCAAATATGACTCAAAAACATTTTTTTTTTGTTTTTTGTCGGTGGAAGTTGGGATCACGGTCCCGATCCACGAGCCCCGTGACTCGGTTAAGCAAAAGCTTGCTTCCGTAATTTCAGGTAGCAAATATTAAATTAAATTTAATTTGCAAATTGGTGGTAAATAACAATTTTAATTATAATTTTCCTGCCCTTGTCCTGTGTTATTAAAATTAGTGGTCGTCGCAACACGTTTTTTTTTTTAAACCATGCACTAATGAATACGTTAAATACAAAAGCGGACTTAATGCTTTAGGCATTATCTGTCGATCTCAGTGTGGTGCAGAGACAACATAGAAGACATACAGAAAGGAAATAAGACCAATTATACATATATACTTAGATACATACAAAATTACTTTGTGTAATTTATTTCATCACCACTGCTCTCAAGGAATCAAAAATTCGAAGACATGTGATATCCACCAACTCGCACTGGGCCCGCGTGGTTGATTATACGGTCCATTCCCTCTCCAAGAGTGGAGGTCTGAGTTCCAGCATTAGGAACAGGAGCGTGTTTTTAGTCGGTAAAAGTCTGACACCTCCCGTCCACCCAAGAGCGGGGGATGTCATTGGATAACGTTCCCAACTAAAAAAAAAATCCATTTCGTATTTCCTCTCCCTCTCCATTCATTCACATGACAAATAAAACTATGACTATACTCATATTTATGATATTAATTCATAAACTAGCTTCTGCCAGCGTCTTTACCTGTAAGGTTTTACTGCTCCTCACAGTCCATAGCAAGCAAAGTTGTCCTTTTAAGACCATAGATAATTTTTACCCAGCAGTTTACCCTGCTTGAAGATTTTCCCCAAAATTAGGGAAAGGCATCATACGTAGCAACTCAATAACTTAGTAGTAGAAAAGTTGTTAGAAAATAATTCCTTCATTGTAGTTTTATTATCGAGGCGTGTTTAATAGAGGTTAACGTATTGTTGAAAATTGTGTGGTTAGAGAGTAGTGGTGGCTAATAAAAAACGTATACCGCCAAAATATAATACGCTATTTGTTCATAGCGTTATGCGTTTGTTATATTGATTCTGCCTTCGTGCATAACGAATCGCTCAACAAAACGTCAATAGCGGGGCAAAAACGTAAAGCAATAAAGCGTTTATTGTGTCCGTTTAGCGCGTTGCCGAATAAAATAATAAAGTCTCCGCGTTTAGTTGATTACCGAATTTTATTATAACGTGTTATAATGATAGCGTATAAAATAACGCGTTATAAAAATATTTTCAAGTCACATCCACCGGAGAAAGTTGCCGACATAGCACAAAGAATTGCCAAACTTAAGTGGCAATGGGCAGGGCACGTTGCTCGTAGAACAGATGGCCGTTGGGGCCGAAAGGTTCTGGAGTGGCGACCGCGTACCGCAAGAGGCAGCATTGGAAGGCTTCCAAAAAGGTGGTCTGATGACCTGGTAAAGGTTGCGGGAAACCTATGGATGCGAGACGCCGTCGTTGTGGCGACGCTTGGGGGAGGCCTATGTCCAACAGTGGACGTGTATCGGCTGAAATGATGATGATGATGATGATAGCGCGTCTAGAGTTTATAGCGGAATTGAACATCACTAGTAGAGAGGTTGAGTTAATAATATAAAATTAAGTTTTTTATGACGTAAATTTTTTCATTCGGGCTCGGTCTGGACAGCGTGCTACTCATGACGCGCCGTTCGCAAGCCCGCGTATCGAATCAGCCTGATAGCTAAACAGTAACTCTAGATAGAACCTCTATGTTTTGTTGCGCGCACTACTTATTTGTCAGAGCATTACAAAGAATTCAAACACGATAGGGTTGTGGGTGACTCATATATCTTTACACTGTATACAGTATACACGTAAACAATAGATATATACTCACCTACATCTATTATGGCGGAGACCCCTCGCGCGGCGGAGACCTCTCGCGCCGGGCCTTGGTTCAGGCCATGGTCCGGAGTGAGGAGTAGTGTCAGGCGGTCGCCTCCTTCTGCGAAGCATTAATGCTAGCAAAGGAGGAGGCCGACCGCATCAGGCAACGGCGCCCTCGCCGCCGCCGCCGGGATTCCAATCCCGATTTCCAGCCACCGTAGACGCGGGCTCGCGAACGGCGAGCCATAGGTAGCTCGCTGTCCGATCATCCGGTAACTGTCTGGACCGACCTCAAGACGTCGACAGCGCGCGCTGTTCCCGCGCGCATCAAGGAGTTGTCAGCAACAAGAGAGGCCCAGCTGGTTCGAAGCCTACTGGGGCCAGGGTTATCTGAAAGGAAACTCGAGCCCCGGTATGAAGGCTAGAAGGAACGGGGTGGGGTTTTTAGTCAGTAAGAGTCTGACACTATCTCCCGCTCCACCCAAGAGCGGGATTTGTCATAAGATGATTTTGCCCATCGAAAAATAAAAATAACCTTCATCTATTACGTCTATACATTCATATATATTTATATATTTCCAAGTTCACAACACACATATTCACTAACACTAAACACAACGTACACATTGACGTGACGCATTGGACACGCACACCGTCGATGACGCGCGGCGACTTATTTCCTTCTACCGCCAAGTTGTAGCATACATGTTACATTTCGTTTCTCACCAGTCACGATCTACGCTGCGCGCTAGACAGACGTGCGCTCGCGTCGATTAACAATTGTGAATAATATCTACCGCGCGAACTTGTCGTTGTGATTGCAAAGACTATTTACTGTTATAATATACCAGCTTGTGTTTGGCTTATTAGTTATTTTGCGCCTTCTAATAAACTGTGTTATTGTGCTGTGTGTAAGGCGATTATACCTGGAGATACTATAGCAAGAACTTTTATTTACTCGCCACCTACCCAGTGAGTACCACACACACCACCCAAACAACCAAAGGGTTATCCTGTTGTTTTTGACTGGCCTTGACTGAGTTGTTATAATTCGATGCGATCGGTCCATTCGCTCCTCAGCGCTCGAGGATTAATATTTATTTCTCTTTCGTGACGTACGTGGTTTTAGGACCCTAAGACGACCCACTGACCGCCATTTTCTTTCTTGTATCTGTAGAAATAGTATAACTATTAAATATTAAATTTGACTGGCCTGTTGGTCTAATAGTTAGTGGCCCTGACTGCTAAGCTGGTCGTGGGTTCGATTCCCACCCAGGACAAATGTTTGTGAGATGAGCATGATCATTTGTTTTGTATCTGGGTGTAATTTATCTATATATGTATGTATTTAGAAATATATAAGTATGTTTATCAGTTGTCTAGTACCCATTACACAAGCTCTGCTTAGCTTGGGACTAGACGGCGTTGTGTGATAGTTGTGGAATATTATTATTATATTTATTGCGCACTCAGTAGTTCCTCTGGTCACTGTCCGACACCATCATCAGATTAGCTCCATCATCATTATATCAGCCGAAAGACGTCTACTGTTGGACACAGGCCTCCTCAAGTGTACACCTACAGAATAGAATGTCCAGTCCTGTGCATCTCACGTCCATTGAATTCCCGCGACCCTCAACTTCTCACTTTAGCCTTGAATCCATCTTCAAAACCGCCATAATTTATTACTTTCTTACTTCAAAATCATTTGCAGTACCGATTTCCTATTTTATTTAAAATAAACAAAACATTCCACAATTCTTTCGGAAATCTTTTGAAGAGATATCTTCCTACTTTACCACAGAGTAAGTAGCTATGAGAAGCCGCGTCATTCCATGCACTGTTTTTATGCAAAAAATCTGAAAGAAGTATGTCAGACTTTTACTGAATAACTACCACCAGTGTTTTTCAGTTTTTGTTTGCGTTTTAGAGTCTGGGACTGTCCCAGAAGGGTCGAAACCTACTGGGGTCAAGGGTCTATTTCTGAAAGGGAGGCTCGGCCCGGTATGAAAGGCAACGAAGGAACGGGCTGGGTTTTTTAGTCAGTAAAAGTCACCCTTGTGTGGAGCGGGAGATAGTGTTTGACACTATCTCCCGCTACACACGAAGGCGGGGGATGTCATCTGGATGATTTTTACCGAACGAAAACAAACAAACATTGTACAAAAAATACCCTTTTAAGATTTAATTGAGAAGAAAAATCGAAACCAGTTTCTTTTAAAGGTGTTAATATAAATACCATGTATTAATTCATTAACAATCATACATGCATTTTTACTTTACAAACGGACACACATTTTATTTATTTATGTTTTTGTGTACAAAATTACAGATAGTGGCATAATTGAATAATTTTAATAATCAAGATATGATTTAATTTAGGTGAAAGACATGCTCGTATTTTTTTTCAGACCTTTTTTACTTGTTATTTTACAGTTGCCTTAATTTTATACGCCATTTTTTTGGCAAAACATAGTGCATTTATTTCTTATTGTTCTACCTATTCACCCACCTAAATTTCACAAATCTGAGAATTGATTGATGTCTCGAGTGTGCCCGGCGCGGCATTCCGTGCTCTACGTACATTTCCATCAAATAAAAGATTACGGACGAATCTTTTGAACGGATTCGCCACATCAATAGGATCAATGTATTTGTGAATGTTCTCTTTCTGACCAGTGACCAGACTGGTTCGATTTACGGACAAGTTTATTGTAAAAAACCGACAATTCCTGCAGGTTTTGTAGATTTTTTGTGTGATGTAGGTTTTTGCAAAAGCTGAAAGCAAAGCTATGATATTGTTCTTGTTATTCATTATCTACACTAAAAGAGGTTTTTTTTTCGGTGGGAAAAATCATCTTATGACAACCCCCGCTCTTGGGTGGAGGGGGAGATAGTGTCAGACTCTTACTGACTAAAAACCCACCCCGTTCCTTCTAGCCTTCATACCGGGGCTCGAGCTCCCTTTGGAATAACCCTGGCCCCAGTAGGCTTCGACCCAACTGGGCCCCTGCTGCTGCTGACAACTCCTTGAGGCGCGCGGAAACAGTGCGCGCCGTCGACGTCTTGGGCTCGGTCTGGACAGCGTGCTACTCATGACGCGCCGTTCGCAAGCCCGCGTATCGAATCAGCCTGATTGCTAAACAGTAACTTTAGATAGAACCTCTATGTTTTGGTTAAAGTAGAAATTCTGTATTTACATAGTATGTTCAGGAAAAAAGGTCGTAAGCGCCGGTTGCAGTCGCTTTTGGATGGATTCAATTAAGTGGTGTTAGCTTCAGGTAAATAGCGGGCTTTGGTAGCTTTATTGACGGTTTCAAAGCCTTGATGGCGGTCTTTGTGAGGATCAAACAGTTAACTTGATATTTTCGTTTTTTCCTGAAATAGATTTAAATTTTAAGAGCGTCCAACTTGATGTACGTTCCCATATAAACACTTTCGTGATTATGATGCTATCTACACTAACAATAAAGATAAGTTTATTCATTTGTTTTTCTTTTACCGATCTTCTTCTTTTCGTGTCAATGCTCTCAAACTACACTTTTCTGACCAATATTTGGCAATCTGTACGGCTCTATTGTTGGCCTCGTATAGATCCTGAAAATTGCAGTTGGTTATGCAGGATGGGCAGCACAGCAGGTGGCGCATGTCCTGTGGAGAAGCTCCGCACTGGCACTGTACTAGAGATGGGTTATTTTTACGGTGGAAAAAATCATCTTATGACAACCCCCAATCTTGGGTGGAGCGGGAGATAGTGTCAGACTCTTACTGACTAAAAACCCGCCCCGTTCCTTCTAGCCTCTTCATACCGGGGCTCGAGCTTCCTTTCGGATAATCCGGGAATCCGATGGATGCGTAACGCACAGGAACGGTCGTTGGGGCGACGCTTGGGGAGGCCTATGTCCAGCAGTGGACGTCTTTCGGCTGATATGATGATGTTGATGAAAGGCCACCGACACAGATCCAGCGGTTATTGGAGCGTGCATGCCTTACCACGACGTTAACGTAGAGATACGGCGATAAAGTTATTACTATATGAAATTAAACGAAATGGAGTGGAATAGAATATACTAGAACAGAATATAATAGAAGAGAATGAAAATGATAAAATGCTTTTTATTATGTAGATACTCCATATAAGTTACATAACATATAGGCAGACACAATGGGTGATCTTATCACCGAAAACGATCTTTTTGCTTCCACTTCGCTATTTGGCATTACAATGAAACCTGAATAACTCTAGGGACGTAATGGTTTTTAACATTTATAGAAGCTTTTCTTTGACACAGTTTCCTAAATATATTTAAACCTCAGATGCATTAGAGGACAAAATATTCTCTAAAACTTCGAGTATTAAATCAATTCTTTCGCTGCGGTCTTCCCGTCCTATTATAATTTGGGTGTCTTCAAGGTAAGAGTGAATAGGCTCTTCATCATCAACGATTGTATCACTGCTTAACAATAGGTGGGATTGCAGTCACAAAATATATACGTACAGAAGTCAATCTACATACAGAGCGCACTCGAGCAACGCACACATAGACACCGCTCATGGACACAACATCTCGTAGCGCCTCGGCCCGCTCGTCGAACAGTTCCGGCTCAAAAGCTCATTAGTGTGCGTCCACCGAGCGTTGGTATAAAAAGTAATATAATAATAATATTCCACAACTATCACACAACGCCGTCTAGTTCCAAGCTAAGCAGAGCTCGTGTTATGGGTACTAGACAACTGATAAACCTACTTATATATTTCTAAATACATACATATTATAGGTAAATTACACCCAGACACAGAACAAATGATTATGCTCATCACACAAACATTTGTCCTGGGAATGGAACCCACGACCTCCGGCATAGTAGTCAGGGCCACTAACCACTAGACCAACAGGTCAGTCAAGCGAAGTACATACATCCGATTTTTTTCTGTACCTATCTATTTTGTGTCGCAGTCAAGCAATGAAAAAAATCTAAAAGACAAGGGGATCTACTCGCTTTCTCCGAAAAACGAAGTTTCGATTGAAATTTTGCGTGTTTCCTACCACGGTTCCTTTCGTTCCCAAAATTTCACACGAACGAAAATTGTTTGACCTACCGAATCTCTAAACCTACTCTAATTAGTTATGTTTCGAAAAAAAAAAATATATGACAGAGGATTGTTTGCAACTTTAATGTCAAATGAATATCGTTTGTTTACGAAAAATTCGTTTCGGAGAAAGCGAGTAGACCCCAAGGGCCGCACAGCCCCCCTAGCCGAGTTACAATCGTTTCGCTTGCGTCGAACGTTTCGAGTTGACCTTGCCGCCAATTCTTTTGTTCTGACCACGTGACTGAGCGTTGAGGCGACGTCGTCCCGTACATTTGAAGCTTTCTACAAGCGTTAACTATTTATTTATTATTTATTTAAATCTTTATGCACAAAGTTGTACAAAGGCGGACTTAATGCCTTAGGCATTATCTGCCAGTCGACCTTAGGTTGGTGCAGAAACATAACATGGCAGGTGCAACTTAATAAATGAGAAAACAAATGCAATAGTAAATACATACTTAGATACATACATATAAATAAACAGAGCTATAGTGAAAAAAAGAAATCAGTGCGATGATGATTCTGCCAACATCTTGCCAATATGCTCTCGTGCCTTCACTTTAAAAGAATATCGGCTAGTCGCCATCCTGATATTCAGAGGCAGCGCATTCCAAAGGGATATCGCTACTACCTACCTACTAACTATTGCAGATTAGCAACTTGGCTAGGGGTACTGGATCGAACAATCAGGCAGTCTTGTAAATTCCTAGTACAGTCATGTAGTAGTGTACACACTGCTCAAGTGCCGCTATCAAAATAACAAAATCTGCTAGGTTTTATGTACATTTTATTATAGACATACATATGTAAGCAGGTCATATTTGACCAGGATGCGCCGTTAAGTCTTGTTTGCGAGTCTGTTTTCTCATTACGTGCTGTTTATTAGCATATATTTATGTATCAACACGTCCCTTTGTGTATAAAGTGCTTGGGATCGTGTGTTTTTGTGGAGAACTGTAACTGTGCTGGTATGTGTAGGATGTTTTGTGATAGCAATGGATTGAGAATCATGGTAATAAAATATGAGTATACTTGGTAACTTGATGGAAAGGGCTATGCTCGGAGTTTCCCTGCGTGATCGCATCAGAAATGAAGGTATCCGCAGGAGAACCAAGGTTGCCGACGTAGCTCGAAGAGTCGCCGAATTTGAATGGCAATGGGCAGGGCACATTGCACGCAGAACAGATGGTCGATGGGGATGAAAGGTTCTGGAGTGGCGACCACGTACCGGAAGACGCAGCGTTGCAAGGCCTCCAACAAGGTGGACCGACCACCTGGTCAGGGTCGCGGGAATCTGATGGATGCGTGACGCACAAGACCGGTCGTTGTGGCGACGCTTGGGGGAGTCCTATGTCCAGCGTAACTACTGCGATGAGAGAGATAATAATAATATATAATAATAATATATATTGTAGTTACAAAATCCGTAGTTTACCATCCGTCACAATAAGTGTCTCCATTTAAAACACGTGAGTTAAAAAAGTACAGCGCCATCTCTCGGGGAAGTGGGTTACTAATTTATACAAACTAGACGGGTTTATGTATGTTGGATTTCTGGTGGTAATTTTGTATTGCGTGAATCGATTTTAATAATTCTTTTTTTATTTGAAAGAAGATACTGTAGCGACATCTATGACGCCACATAAGAACTACGAAGAAAATACGAAATCCTGCATCGCGCAATCAAAGTTCTCCGCGCGATTAGAATATATACGACAGCCCGACATCAACTATCGGGCAGTCGCCCACCAGACTATAACATCCTGTCTGGTCGGAGGATCCTCCCTTTTCAACGGAGGTTTGCGAGGCTCTCTGTTTCGCCTACCTCCAAAATACGTTCAGAATAATGAAATATATTATGACAACAAGTTAAAAAATGCTTGCATATACGGTTAAATTACAAACTTATTTCAGAAATAATTTTAAACAACGACAACTATGCTATGCTACTATACACAATTCTGAAGTAGCCACAAGCACACAGAAATCATGATAATGAACCACGTTCCTTTCGTCCATAGCCATCAGGAGGAGCCATAACCCAGCTCAGAAAGCGCTGATATAACAAATACCTCATTCCATAAGTACTGAAAGCACTCCAGCTCACTCAGTAACCCAGATTCCTGCCATATATCAGGAGTGAGTGATATTACGGAGTACCACTTACAAGCGGGAACAAAAGAGAATTTAATTTTTTTTTTCAACCACCTTCGCGGAACTAATGTGGGCTGTGGAAGTGTGGAGACGGATTTTGCTGTGAAATATTATTTAAAATTAAAAACAAAACGGACTTGTTTTCTAAATTTATAAGATGTAGAAGGGATGTTACAATGGAGAGCTATGTAATGCGGGTTCGGGGAGGTCAAATGTCTTCGAATGTTTGTTTCTAGGACATGGCGGTTTCCTCGCAATGCTTTCCTACATCGTTTTGAGAGCAGAGAGCGCATGTCCTAGAACCAAAAACCCGCACTGGGCCCATGTGGTGGATTACGGCCCATTTCCTCTCCTAGAGAGGAGGCAATGTGATGCAACATAATTCTGTCTAATCTAGTTTTCGAATGTTTTTGACTTGTATTCGTGATCATCAGACGGAGTTCCGGTGAGAGCTAAAGGCACTCCCGGAACAGATCGGTATGGGAACGCCCATACCGATCTGTTCCGACTTTCGGTATCTCGGGTCGCTCGTCCAAGGGGATGGTGAGGTAGACCGGGACGTAACTCATCGGATCAACGCAGGATGGATGGACGACAGGTCACGGGAACAACTTGTGATCCACGGATGCCCCTCAAGTTGAAGGGCAAAATCTACAAATCCGTGATAAGGCCTGTCATACTGTATGGATCAGAATGTAGGGCTGTGAAAAAGACGGATGAAAAAAGATTGCATGTAGCGGAGATGAGAATGTTGAGATGGATGTGTGGTGTGACGAGAATGGATAAAGTGAGAAATGAGTATATTAGGGGAATTTTGAAAGTGGCGCCAGTGACTGAAAAGTTAAAAGGAAATCGTTTGTCTTGGTATGGTCATGTAAAGAGGAGAGATGAAACGCATGTTGCTAAAAGAGTTATGAATTTACATGTGGATGGATGGAGAGGAAGAGGGAGGTCAAAGAAAAGATGGATGGATGGTGTGAGAAGTGATATGAATGAAAAGGGAGTTAGTGATAGCGTGACGAGTAACAGGACAGAATGGAAGAAAAAAACGTGTTGCGCCGACCTTAAATAAAACGCAGGATTAGGATTAGGATTAGGATTAGGATTAGGGCAGGAAGATGATGATGATTCGTGATCGTCAGACATTTTGTATGTTTATTTACTTCGTGTATTTGTAATTTTCGAGAAGCTACGCGGCATCTTCTCGTCCAATATAATACAATGTCTCAAGACGAAAGTCGTGCGTTTTGCCAGTGATGACATATTATGGCACTGAAACATGGTCAAAGAAAATACGGCTTACGGTCACCCAAAGAGCAATGGAATCGTCTATGCTTGGAGTTTCCTTGCGTGATCGCAACAGGAACGAAGATATCCGCAGGATCGGGAGGAAGTGTTAGACTTTATTGACTACAACCCACCTGTGTTCCTTCAGAGGCCCTTTGCGTTCCAAGGCCGCGGTGAGTGTTTCAAAAAATCCCCTGCCATTATTTTTACACATAGTATATACACATAGTCAGACTTTTACTGACTAAAATATTAACCAACTTCACTAAAAAATTGAATTGAATTTGAGGAGTTCTCTCCATTTCGCTAAGATTCCATCTTCAGATCACAACTTGGTAACTATGGGACCATTTGCGAAGTATAACCTTTCCAACAAAAGAAGAACTTTTCAAATCGGTTGTCAAACGACGAAGTTATGTGCGAACAAACATAAAAAAAAAAATACAAACATCCGAATTGAGAACCTCCTCCTTTTTTAGAAGTCGGTTAAAAATTCACAGTATTCCTTCAATTGCTCTTTATAGCTAGAGCTGCAGTAACTCCTTTGAACAAGCAGTGGTATCAGACTATAGTCTAGAATGTCTGGGTGCCTCTTCTGTCAGTACATTCACGAAATATAAAGGATATTTCGTGAATGCGATTTTCAATGCATAGAGTGGCTGGCCCATTGATACCCGAGTACCTCAGTGTACCCACAATCTACATGCAGCATACAAATACGTTGTTTGTCTGTTGGTCTATCCTATGAAAGCTGTATTGAACTGTTCTATTTGAGTGTGTATTGGCTGGGCTGTGAGTCATGTTTGGATATGGTGTGTCTATTTGGGAGGTTTTAATATACCCATTGGTATAGGTAAAGGATTCAAATTTGTTCAAATATATCTAAAAAGAAATCTACACTAATATAATAAAGAGGTAAAGTTTGTTTTCTTGTGTGTAGTATGTAATCTCTGGAAGTACTGGTCCGATTGCTAAAATGTTTTTGTGTTTGCTTAAAACCGGAATGTATATGTCGATAGAAAGCTGCTATATTCCTGAGTGACAAAGGCTATATTTTATGCGGCCGTTTCTAGCTTTTTTTTTGTGGCCGCTTCAAGCGTTTTTTTGTGGCGGCGTTTTTTTGAACCCATGTGTGGGGACAGTTTGAGCTACCAGTAACTCGTGGCTGGAAAGACCTCACGGCGTCCTTACCTTCCGCATGACGCAGGTCCTCACCGGACATGGCAAGTTCGGGAGGTTCCTGCATCGGATTCGAGCGGAACGCTCGGAGGACACGGTGGAGCACACAGTTGAGGTGTGCCCTGCTTGGGCGGAGCAACGCCGTGCCCTCGTGGGGGTGATCGGCGGCGGAGACCTCTCGCGCCGGGCCTTGGTTCAGGCCATGGTCCGGAGCGAGGAGGAGTGGCAGGCGGTCGCCTCCTTCTGCGAAGCAGTAATGCTAGCAAAGGAGGAGGCAGACCGCATCATGCAACGGCGCCCCCGCCGCCGCCGCCGGGATTCCGATCCCGATTTCCGGCCACCGTAGACGCGGGCTCGCGGACGGCGAGCCATGGGTAGCTCGCTGTCCGATCGTCCGGTAACTGTCCGGACCGAGCCAAGGCGTCGACGGCGCGCACTGTTCCCGCGCGCCTCAAGGAGTTGTCAGCAACAGGAGGGGCCCATCTGGGTCGAAGCCTACCGGGGTCGGGGTTATCCGAAAGGAAACTAGAGCCCCGGTATGAAGGCTAGAAGGAACGGCGCGGGGTTTTTAGTCAGTAAGACTCTGACACTGTCTCCCGCTCCACCCAAGAGCGGGTATCGTCAATGATGATTTTCCCCGTCGACAGAAAAAAAAAAAAGCTACCAGTAACTCTCTAAATTAAAACGTTAATTTGTAACTTATTATTATTATTATCTCCTTTATTTTCAATAAAAACATATAAATTACATTTTTAAATATTTCAATATAAAAAAAAACATTTAAAAATGTAAAAAATAGTGTCCCACCGGTATCGGGAACAGGCTACCGGGGCGGTCAGGGCTCCAGCGAAAGGAACCTCCTGACTATACGAGCTTATTATTATTATTATGAGCCCGTTGTGTCCCACTGCACGGCAAAGGCCTCCCTTCCGTTATTCCACTCTTTCCTGTCCTTAGCCACTTCTGGCCAATCCTTAAGGTAGGAGTCCAAATCGTCACGCCATCTCCTTCTGGGCCTACCGCGTCGCCGGCTCCTGTAATTTGTAACTTACAATATAAAATAAAAATCCCTCTTAAAAGCCGTCTCCACTATTTCAAACAGTACCTTAGACATCAGTGAAGGTGTTGGCATCTCCTCATATTATTATTAAAACCCTTTCATTTAAAGTAATGCATGTTTGATACCATCATTTGACACGCACATGTATCTAGTATGATTTATCTATCATAACATGCACCTGTGTTTCAGCAAGAGGTAGGCAGGAGTGTATAATGTGTATATATATATTATTTTTGTAAGTACTATTAATGTAATTATTGTGTTGTTTTTTTTTTATTAATTAATTCAATTTTAAAGGCAATTTTAATTTAATTTATAATTTAATTTAATTTATTTTTAACTAGCTTTCTGACCGCGGCTTCGCCCGCGTGGACTACAGTTTATATCGCGGGCGCAGAGACCCGTGCTCAGCAGTGGAATTATAGGTAGCCTATGTGTTATTCCAGTGTCTCTTCTACCTACCTACCAAATTTGATCCAAATCCGTTCAGTAGTTTTTGCGTGAAAGCGTAACAGACAGACCGACAGACAGAGTTACTTTTGCATTTATTATATTAGTAGGGATAACATGCACTTGTGTTTTAGTAAGATATAGACAGGGGTGTATATATCTGTATACAAATAAGAAGTGACTTTTACATTCATCAATTTGACTTACATTTTGATACAAGTGCAGGAAATTTGTCATTGCGACCGAAGCGGAATTCGCCTGAGTCGCAGGCGAGGGTGTTATAGAGCTGAGTGCCGTAGTGACTTTCAACGTGTATCAAACGAAGACTGTCCGCCGATTCGTGCGGGCTGCGTGGCAAGTCACTAGGAGGTATGTGGGTAATTCTTTGAAACCGATAGAGTGTCTCATTCGTCTGGACTAGTTTTCATACCTATCTATTTTTTGTCACTGATTATGCATAAATATGCAAAATAAATATTATGCAAATCGGTTTATAAAACCCACTTCTACACATTAATTTTTTTTTCGTCATTTAAAACTGGCCTCATCGGCCGATGTTTCCTAGCTGACTTACCCTAAGAAACATTGAAACCAACTCAGGGGTCAGAGTATCTTTTTTTTTAAAGCATATACAGTAAATATGTAATGGTCAAATCATGAGAACCATGCAGATGTCTTTTTTTTTTTCGATGGGCAAATCATCTTATGACAAAACCCGCTCTTGAGTGGAGCGGGAGATAGTGTCAGACTCTTACTGACTAAAAACCCCATCTCGTTCCTTCTAGCCTTCATACCGGGGCACGAGCTCCCTTTCGGACAACCCTGTCTCCAGTAGGCTTCGACCCAGCTGGGCCCCTCCTGCTGCTGACAACCCCTTGAGGCGCGCGGGAACAGTGCGCGCCGTCGACGTCTTGGACTCGGTCCATCACCGGACGATCGGACAGCCGTCCGCGAGCCCGCGTCTACGGTGGCCGGAGATCGGGATCGGAATCCCGGCGGCGGCGGCGGCGGCGAGGGCGCCGTTGCCTGATGCAGTCAGCCTCCTCCTTTACTAGCATTACTATGCAGATTTGTCTGAGATGGCCTTTAAAAGAAAGAACTGTAAAAATTTGAGTGGATCTGTTCAGTCAGTGCAAGCATTTGTCAGTATCCGCAAAGCTCAATTCAGGACTACTACGGAGTTCAACCGCTGATTATGCATATTTTATCACCCACTAAAAGTCGTTTCTCTACCAGGACCGCAGTAATTAAAGAGAATAATGCATAAATAAAATTACTAGAAAAAGAAAGAAAGAAAGAAAGAAAGAAAAACATTTAATTTACGTGAATTAGACGCATTCTTATAACTAAATAACAAAAGTAACAAAAAAAAATCAGTGAATAGGGAAGATATGCGTCTCATCCGCGCAAAACGGCCCAACGCTCAGCATAAAGCTGTGACCTCACGCATAATGCGATGAGCTCACAGCGCTGGTTTTCAGCGTGGGCCGGTCGCTGTGTCGACGTAAACGATGCAGTTAAACAAAATATGTAATACTATATGTAATAATAACAATAATAATATTTAATAATAAAATACAGATGATGTAACTAAAATAAATAGATAACGTGATAAATACATACATTTATACAAAGTGGCAACACCACGACAAACCCGTAGCACAATTAGTGCAACCCGTTTTTTTTAGTCTGTGGCGATTTGCATAGACTGGCAGTGGCATAGACTCAACGCTGATGCCTGATTGGACGCGACCGTGAAGCTATTTATTGATGTTGACGTCAAAAAAGGATATGACCGCATGTGACAACAAAATGGTTTTATGGAAATTCAAAATACATAATTGAAAGTAAAGTGCGATGGTTCATGTTTGTGACAATGGTTAATTAGCATTAGTAAATTAGTAACAAGATACAAATGAGGTGAACGCAAGAGAAGCGAGCACGGCGACAGGTAAGGTAGATTAGTTCGTTAGTGTATATTATGTTATATGTGATTAACTGTTAAAACTGCTTGAAGATTATTTAATGTTTATCCTGTTTTTTAGGTTCTTAGCCTGATATGCATAAAAATAAATGAAAAAAATAAATAATTAAAAAATAGAATGGCAGGCAACATACCTACACTGACAGCGGCGAAACAGAAAGGATATCAGGGATTGAAAGTCAAACCACAGCACCGCTGAAGATCCACCCATAGTACTGCAGGCTATGACCCCTAAGGTGATAAAAAGTTTATTGTTGCGAAAGTTGTGCTAGCAAGAGTAACTTTTTAAGGTTAAATTTAAAAGACTGTAATGATTTCAGGCCTCGCACCGGAGGAGGAATGTCATTCCATACCTTCATCGCAGCGTACTTGAAAGAACCTCTAAAGGCCGCAGTCTTGTGACGCGGCACTGACAGTGGACCGACCACAGAGCGAAGACCATACTTGTAGTGAGATTGTCGCCAAGTAAGTTTATCAAATAAATAGCGTGGTTTCTGGGTTGTTACAACCCCAAATAGCAAGCTAGCCAAATGCAGCCTACGCCTTGCAGCCATTTTCAGGATCTTCAGTTCATTTATGTATGGAGTCACATGACTCCTACGTGGGACATAAACACAAAAACGAACACATGCATTTTGGATGCGCTGAATCAGTCTATCAGTTCTAGCAAGCAAACACGGCCCATACACAGTGTCACAGTAGTTGAGTTTAGATAATATCAGGCTGTCAACAAGCAGTTTGCGGAGTGGGGTGCTAAGGTATTTCCGTATCCAATACAAAACCTTTAGCCTGTAAAAACAGTGTCTTAGAGCACTCCTTATATGGGCCTCAAAGTGCAGCTCTGGCTCCAGAGTCAGCCCCAGACTGCAAGTCTGCTCTACACGCTCAATTTTCTCTCCCCCAATCATGACCTCAGGTTTGGCTAGCAATATTTCAGAAACTTGCTTCTTTGTGCCCAAAACCATGAATTTCGACTTTAGCGGATTCAGGACCAAAGAGTTCTCCTCAGACCAGGCCACAACCCGAGCCAAGTCATCATTCAACCTCTGTACAGCCATTGACGTGTCGGCCCCTTTAAATGATATGTAAAGCTGGATATCATCGGCGTACATATGATACTTGCAATTTATAAATGATTCAGTTACGTCAGCGCTATACAGAATGTACAGAAGAGGACCCAAAATTGATCCCTGTGGGACTCCTCTCGTAACAGGAAGTGGGGGGGATGATACAGTCGAACCATCTTCCTTATGGATTTGCACACACTGAGACCTATCAATTAGGTAGCTATTAAACCAATCCACAGCGTCTCTGTCGAAGCCATAATATGCTAATTTAGACAGCAGCAGATTGGTATTAATTGCATCGAACGCCCGTGAGTAATCCAACAGGACCAGGATTGATCCCTCCCCCTGATCACGTGCCTCCAAGATATTGCCCACAACATCAGCCAGAGCCGTTGCAGTACCTCTGCCTTTTCGAAAACCGGACTGGAGGTCTGGAAGGATATTATTTTTTTCCAGATACTCAATAACTTGTGAGTACACAACACGCTCCAGGATCTTCGAAAGGCAGGGCAGGATACTAATTGGCCTAAGATCCTTCATGTTGGCTGGGTCATTGGTTTTCGGGATAGGGCGCACAATTGCACGTCTCCACAGTCCAGGGAAGGTGTGCGTTTCTATGGATCTGTTGATGATGGCAGTGATGGCCTGCAAGGTGGTTGGCAAAGTGAGAGATAACATCTCCAGACTGATGCCATCAACACCCTGGGCATTTGAACCCAGACTCCTAATTAACTTCAACACCTCATCCTGTCCGATTGTAGTGAGTGAAAACTCAGCTGGACTATGTCTGCAAGATTTGAAGTAGTTAATTTTACAGGTATTATCGCTGCAGCTTCCAGGGACATCCAGAAATGCAGCATTGATATTATCTGGGTTATCAAAATGACCAGGGAGCAGTTTCTGGCTGTGATCTGGAAGCACATCTGATTTGAGACTATTCCAGAGCTGTTTGGGGTCCTTCCTTTGCTCGTTGATGTTTTTAGTAAAGTATGCGGTTTTCTCCCTCATTAACGCAGCTGCCGCTTCATGCTTAAGATCCAGATAGTACTGCTTGTGGTTCAGTTCTCTAGTCTTATGATATCTGGCTCTAGCTTCATCTCTCAATTTAAACATCAGACGTATGTTGTCAGTTATCCATGGTGTAGGCCGTTTCCTGAAGGTCCTTCGCTTAAGAGGAGCGTGAAGATCAAACAGTTGGATAATATATGAATTAAAAGTGTGCACCATAGTGTCAACATCACTAATATCCCCTATAGTTGACCAAGGGATTAAATTCAGATCAGCATTGAACTGATCTTGCAATATGTCGGAAAAAGAGCGGTACTCAACCAACCTAGGTTTAGTCTTAGGCTTTCTGAAAACTGCCTCGCACGTGACGAATGAGTGATGGTTGAGCTCACTGATGTGATCCACCACAACATTTCGCGTCGAGGCATCAGTGCATATGATGTCAATAAGCGAACAGCTATCACCTACGAAGTGTGTAGCAGTTGGAACAAGCTGAACCAGGTTTGAGTAGTCCAAAAAAGCTGTCAGCTGTTTAGCTTTTGAGCTGTTCGCATCCAGCAGATTGACGTTCATATCACCCAACAAAACCAGATTATCATATGGGGCCAAGGCACTAATACTAGCAGTTATAGCGTCGAGAAATACCGCTAAATCCTGCCAAGGCGGACGATATGCGGTACCTATGAGAAGCTTTTTTCTATTAATAGTTAAACCCAACCAAAGCTGCTCCACATTAGGGTCCTCAGGATGAGCTTTTACCCTCGCGTTTATACCATCCCTGATGTAAAAAGCAATTCCTCCGCCACGTCCTCCACGTATAGACACTGGTCGCGGTATGTGCCTTAGTTTGTACCCAGGTACACTAGGAGCTCGGTCTTGTTCGCCTTTACGTAACCACGTTTCATTAATCGCCATTAAATCCACAGAATGTTTTCTCATGGCTATCAAAAACTCATCTTGATTTGTGCAAAGAGAGCCCGCATTCAGTAGACCAAACTTGATGCATTTGCTAGGAGCCATAAGTGTAAATAATTAGTGTAAATATTAGGTATTTAAGTGTATGAACAGAGAACCAGTAAGTGTATAAAATATTTGTACATATATTGTAAGTAGATATAATTAGATATAAGTATGATATGTGAAAATATAGGGCACTGTTTGTATAGGTATATGGTATATGTGTTAGTATGTGCACATGAGTGGGTGAGCTTATTTGGTTTGAAGAACTTATCCGGACCATGTGATAGGCACAGGTAAAGAAAGCCGCATGAACCAACAACAAGAACTTAGCCATTGCCAGTACATCAAAAAGCATAATTAAAAAAATAAATGATGTGATATGTAACATATAAGTATACATATATAGAATAAAAAATTGTTCAAAGAAACCTGCAAAGCTCCAGCAGACAGAGCATAACATACAAAAACAGAAGCGACGCACATCTTCACCCATGACAACTATGAACATACAAAAAATAATGAAAAAAACTACAAACACTGAATAATATGCTAAGTAATAACTAATCTGTAACAACAGGTCCAAAGACACGGCAGATGTCTGCTTCAGATCGTACCCTGTGGGTGGCGTCTCCTGGTCTCCTCCTGGCGAGAATGCGGCCTCGCTTGACCCACACAAACTTCCAGTCTGCAAGGCCAGCAGCGTCACGCGCTTTCCGAAACAGCAGGCGGTTGATCTTGGTGAGTCGCTCATTGAGAAAGAACCTTCGGGCGGGGCCCGGCATGTCGAGATCGGCAGTGGTCGCGCCGCGCCGCACGCGTGCACTCGCCAGCAGCCTGTCACGGAGATCCCGTCGAGCCAGGCGCACGACAATGGCACGCGGCCGAGATTCTGTCGCCCCAGCTGAACCGGTCGCGTTGAGTTGCCTGCCGCCAACCCGCTCGACGCTGACAACATCCCGCTCGTCGAGCGTGACGCCCAGCTTTAGGCTGATCAGCTGAAATATTTGGGCTGGATTGTCAGCGGTGGCCTCCGGTATGTTAGAGACCTCGATGTCGTTCGCCAGAAGCTCCTGGTCCCTTTCATTGAGCTCCCGCCTCAGGTCCTCGATGATCCCATCGACCGCTCCAAGCTTAGGCGGGTCTGAGGCGCGATGCTCCAACGCATCCAGCCGCGCCTCCATGCGGTCAATTCGCGCGCTGCAGGTGCTCATGGCAGCTTTAATCCCCAGCATTTCGAGCTCCATATCCTGCCTGAACATCTGGATTTCCGCTCGCATCGCTCGCAGTTCCTCCATAATTGAGTATGCATCGGGGGCGGCAATTGGGGGGATGTGCTGGCATGCAAATTCGGTAGAGGAGCCATCGCGCGGCGGAGTGTCGCACACGACAGGGCTGACAGGTTTTGAGCTGCCCGCTGTGACGACCGGAGTGCAGACCTGCTCCACCGATTTTTTTGTAGGACATTCGGACGCTCCTCTAACGGGGGTATCAGCCCTGTTGTCCCGCACGACGCCCTTCGTACATTCGGGGCAACGCCAGCTTGCAGATAATGCCGCCTTACTAGAAACGCCCACACAAGCTCGGTGGTAATGGGCCTGACACTTGCCACACCTAACGCCCTCTACCGTCGAGGTAAAGCGACCGCATCCACCGCACTTGAGACCCGGCATGACGATGGCGCTGAGATCACTAGTTGCAAAAGTGATACCAGGGTGATGCTCTAGATGGCGCCAGTGATGACCCAATATTGATCAGGAAGATCAATATACCATCAATAATGTAGATGGCTCTGCAACAAATTTTGGCAACTCACTCTACTAATAAATAGAGGGTACCAAATTCTTTGTCCAAATCCTGCAATGTTTTCCGATAGTTGTTATGTCCTTTAATCTCACTTATATATAGTTCACTTTAATAATTGTCACGTATCTTTACACTATGTTAATGATTAAAAACTTATTATGTACTAAAATGAGTTGTTTTAATTGTTTACTCAAAAACAAGCGAGACGAAGCTACACCGACACAGACGTCAAACGTCACTGATTACTACTAGGCTCTATCCTCCTCATACCAATTAGTACTATCACTAATTAGTAAGAATACTCGAGTGTTTTGGTAATTACCAAAATACTTATCTAATGTAGATGTTCTAGTTTTCATTGTGACGTTTATAGTGAATTAGAATTTAGTGTTATGAATTTTGAGGATTCTAACATGAGAGATCTGCTTGAGGAGTGCCTGTCTTGCTTGAGGAGGAGTGACAAGTGGTCGCCACCTTCTGCAAAGTAGTAATGCTAGCCAAGGAGGCGGCCGCACGCACCAGGCTATGACCCTCACGCCCGAGCCGCCGGGATTACAATCCCGATTTCCGACTACCGTAGGCGCGGTCTTGCAGATGGCGAGCACTGGTTAGCCCACCATCCAACCGTCCGATAATCGTCCGGACCGAGCCCAAGTCATCGGCAGCGCGTGGGGTCTCAAGCGGGCTTCAAGAAGGTGTCCTCAATCGTAGGGGCCCAGCAGGGTTGTAGCCTACTGGGGCCATAGGTGTAATGGCAAAGAAGGAACAGGAGTGGGTTTTTAGTAAGTAAAAGTCTGATACTATCTCCCACTCCACCAAAGAGGGGGGGTTGTTATTGGATGATTTTTCTCACCATAAACAGTCAAGTATTCACTATATTTTGACCATCAAAATTTCAACACCATAGAGTGAGAGTCTGACACTATCTCGAGCTCCGCCCAAGAGCGGGGGTAGTTATTGGATGATTTTCCTCACCATAAAAAAAACCACCATGCGGCCGTCGCCGCGAGCTAAATCTAGTTTGTTTTTAAACAAATAAAAACCTTTTCAAGTCCACACACAACGAGTTATTATTTGTATGTTTTGTTTGTGTATCGTTAGTTGTTTCCGAGTGAAATAACTGTTTTATTTTCTTTTCTATTTTATTCGAAACATAAGCTGATAGATCGTATTGTTTTTGTGTGGAATAGTATTTTTGTGGCACTAAAAAATATTGAAATAAAATAAAATGTTTTTGGATAAAACTCGGAGCAATCAAAATATTAAATATTTTTTTTTATCCCCTCAGCGGTTTATTCTTTAGTTATTATTTTTTATTACTACGCATAGGTTTGCGTTTGACCACTATCTCACCTGACGCTAAGCAATGATGTGTCTGATGATGGAGCACGCTTTTTTTATTATTATTGATAGGCTTGCCTAGAAGTAACGTAATTATTCAACAATTTGTTTAAAATTTCTCCGTGTTTTCATTCATTTTGAAACTAGTTTTGCTCATCACTTCAGTTGCGCGAATTTTGAATTTGAAGTTGCCTCGAGCGCACATTATCGACCTGGAAAATTGCCGTTTTTACCAATAAAAAAATGGCAAAAAAAAAATTTGGACAAACGCGTATCCAAAACGAAAATTAAGTATTTTTCAAGGTCATTCAAATTGTACAGACGTAAATACAATCGGCCCTCAAGGTGTTAAAACCAGAAATAAGATTGAGTATAAAATCTTAACATTCCTACAGGTTTTTGTGAGTACTTTTGTAAAACTAATAATGAATAATTAGTTTTTCAAAAGTACCCTCATTAAAAACATATCTATCTTACATAGAGAGATAGTTGTACCAACATTTCAAGTTTCATAAAATTAACTGTCCGGACCGAGCCCAAGATGCACTGTTCCCGAGCGCCGCAACAGCCCAGTTGGGTCGAAGCCTACTGGGGCCAGGGTTATCTGAAAAGGAGCTCGAGCCCCGGTAGAAGGCTTGAAGGAACGGGGTGGGTTTTTAGTTAGTAAGAGTCTGACACTTTCTCTAGCTCCGCCCAAGAACGGGGGTTGTCATTGGATGATTTTTGCCCACCATAAAAAAACCCGCTATAAAGTTACCTTCTAAATATTTATACGGGGGCAACTTTGTAAAACTAATAACGTCAACCTTCATAATTTACTTTGGTTTAATAACAGGAATACCATCATATTTTTGCTCTTCTCCCATATTGTTTGAGGACGACGCACGCATTATGTTTTTTTCTACCATTCTAGAGGCCAGTTTATTTTTCCAGTTTTTCTTTAAACCTCTAACATACCATTTTCTTTCCCCATTTTCTCATATCGCAACTTAATCGCATTGTGGATTAATTTTCACCTTGCAAGAGTGCACGGAATATAAAAACTAAATAACATTTTAATTCAATTTGTGTAGTGAGGCCGATAATTACACCACTCGCCCTAGCCAGAGGTGGGGTGCAAGTTACAAGCGGGAGTTTTTGGAGTGAAGTTCAACATAAACCGTTTACTTCCTTCGAGCCCGTTCCCTCACTAGAAATGTTTACGTACAGCAACGCACCATCGGCATACGGTGGACATCTCGCTCTTTCTTCTTCTTCTTCTTCTTCTTGCCCTCATTCCATATTACTTGGGGTCGGCGCAACACGTTATTTTCTTCCAGTCTGTCCTGTCACCCGTCAAACTGTCACTAATTCCCTTTTCTTTCATATCATTCCTCACACAATCCATCAATCTTTTCTTCGGCATTTTTTCTTCACGGTAACTGGGTAGTATGTAAGTGTCAAAAAAACACGGGCTACAAAAAAAACACCGTCACAAAAATACGCTAGAAGTGGCCAAAAAAAAAAGCTAGAAGCAGCCGCAAAAAACAGCTAAAACGTGCGACAGCCTGTAACCGGAAAAGCTTGAAGCGGCAGCACCGCCGCACACGAGCCACGAAAAAGGCCTCTTTAAAAAAAACGTCTCTTATGCATACATTACTGTCATTAATGCATACATTAGTTATTAATACATACATTACTTCACTTGTAAGCTAGCTCTATCGTGGATCACATAATTTTTTACCTGGATTAATGTTCAAACGCTAAATTAAAGTATGTGCCAAGCTATAAAGGTTTGCAAAGGAGGAGGCCGGACGTGATTGCGCGAAGAAGCGGCCTTTGCGCCCCATCCGATGGCCGCATATCAGGATGCCAATTTATTTATGAAGAACGGAGTGGGTTTTTAGTCAGTAGAAGTCTGATACTGTCTCCTGCTCTGCCCAAGGGCGCGAAGATGTCATTGAATGATTTTCCCACCTGCAGAAAAAAAGAAACTAAATACAGAAAAAAAAACTACCAAAAAAAGAATAAATATCTTCTACAAAATTATGCTGAGCACGTAATCAATCTACACTAACGAATTGGTTTTATTCACATTTCTTTTCCTTAAAAATGAATTTTTGGTCCTTGATGTGTATTTTTCGTTTAGACATTTTGAAGATTTATTCATTAAATTGACAGTTACACTAACTCTCATCTCCCTACGTACACGCACATAAAACTACTTTGATACCACAAATAAAATTCATCATCATCATCTTCCTGCCCTTGTCCCATTTTCTTTTTTCCATTCTGTTCTGTCACTCGTCACGCTATAACTAACTCCCTTTTCTTTCATATCACTTCTCACACAATCCATCCATCTTTTCTTTGGCCTCCCTCTCCCTCTCCATCCATTCACATGTAAACTCATACCTCTTTTAGCAACATGCGTTCCATCACTTCTGTTTACATGACCATACCAAGACAAACGGTTTCCTTTCAACTTTTCAGTCACTGGCGCCACTTTCAGACTTCCCATAATATACTTTGATACCACAAATTAAAAATGAATAACATATGCCCTTATTTCTCGATCCTTTTTTCTCCTTAAAAATTTCAGTCACAGACGATTCTTTTTAAGGCCATGAGATTGAATCTGAAAAGGATATACTCATGTTCCTGGAACTCGAAAAGCAACTGAAGGAACAGAGGTGTGGTTATATTCCTACTCAAACAGAGCAGGAGAAGTCATAAGATGATTTTCCACCTCAAAAAAAGACATTTTTCTTTACTTTCCATACTGCTTTCTCATCATACAGCCTTAAAACCACATCATCATCAGACTTTTTAATTTTTTGATGATTTTCCCACTGCTGGAACTCAGGCTTCTTCTCTAGGAGAGGGAATGGGCCGTAATCCACCACGCGAGCCCAGTGCGGGTTGGTAAATGTCACATGTCTTCGATTTTTAGGTTCTAGGACAAGCCGGTTTTCTTACGATGTTTTCTTTCACCATTTTGAAAGCAGTAGTGATGAAATAAAATACACAAAGTAATGTGCCTGACTGGGTTCAAACCTGCGACCTGAAACTCGTAAGTCGGGGCCATTACCACTCGGCCACCACTGCTCTCATAAAACATTTTATCATTTCAGCCGACAGACGTCCGTGTTGGACATATGCCTCCCCCAAGTGTCGCCACAATAATCGATCCTGTGCGTCTCGCATCCATTGGATTCCCACAACCTTCACCAGGTCATCGGCCCACCTTGAAGGAGGCCTTCCGACGCTGCGTCTTTCAGTCCACTCCAGAACCTTTCAGGCCCAACAGCCATCTGTTCTGCAAGCAATGTGCCCTGCTGATTGCCACATAAAACATTTAATTACTCCATAAATAGTCCCTCAGGCCCGCTTCCACGACATCTCATGCCTTCAGCCACATAAATAGTTGCATAGCTTAGATGCAATTTGGACCGCGGACCCACTCAAGTACGGTGTACCGCGCCGTCGCGTCTTTAATAGGATTTCGGGGGCTTTTACCCGACTGTGTGTACGTATAGTTATCTGTTTGATGTGGGCTGGTGGATGTGAGCATCCTCTTTTTTTTGGGAAGGTTTTTAGCTTTTGCTAGCAGAATTGTTCGTTAAAGTTCTAAAGGTTCGTTAGAATCTGATAGATGTGAGAGAGACAAGGTAAGGGTTTTATTTTTTGGTTGGAAAATAATCTAATGACAACTCCCGCTCTTTGGCGGAGCGGGAGATAGTGTCAGGACTCGTACTATTAAGCCTTCATACCGGGGCTCGAACTACCTTTCGAAACTAACCCTGGTCCCAGTAGGCTTCGACCCAGCCGGGCCCCTACTGTTGCTGACAACTCTTTGAAGCGCGCGAGAACAGTGCGCGCCGTCGACGACTTGGGCTCGGTACGGACAGTTACCGGACGGTCGGACAGCGAGCTACCCATTGTTTGCCGTCTGCAAGCCCACATGCCCGGTGGTAGAAACGCAAGGGCGGAATCAAGTCATGTAATACCTGCGCACACTCCAAAAATACATCTTGTAAAATACCGAAAGGCTGTCTACCGTACGCCTATGCAGATTCGTGATCATCCTCATCATTTCAGCTGAAAGACGTCTACTGTTGGACATAGGCCTTCTCCTAGTGTCGTCGCCACAATTAACGCTCCTGTGACCTTTACCAGGTCGTTTTCCGGTACGCGGTCGCCACTGCAGAACTTTTCGGCCCCAACGACCGTCTGTTCTACGAGCAAAGTATCCTGCCCATTTTTTTTTCCACAACTATCACACAACGCCGTCTAGTCCCAAATTAAGCAGAGCTTGTGTTATGGGTACTAGACAACTGATAAACATTTTTATATATTACTAAATACATACATAATATAGATATTTTACACCCAGACACAGAACAAATGATCATGCTCATCACATAAACATTTGTTCTGGGTGGGAATCAAACCCATGACCTCCGGCATAGCAGTCAGGGCTACTAACCACTAGACTAACAGGCCAGTCAAATTGCCATTGCCATTGGCAATTAAGTTTAATGATTCTTCGTGCTATGGTGGCAACCTTGGTTCTCCTGCAAATATCTTCATTCCTGATTCGGCCACGCAAGGAAACTTCGAGCATAGCCGTTTCTATTGCCCGTTGGGTGACGTTGGGTGAAAGTTAAACCTTCTGATGAGCAATTTGCAGATTGTACTTAACCAAATTTGGATCACCAAATAATATATGACTGATATACGATAGTTACAGTTATGGTTACAAATTTCTATAACATCCCTGGCGTATCATCATCATCATCATATCAGCCGAAAGACGTCCACTGCTGGATATAGGCCTTCCCCAAGCGTCGCCACAACGACCGGTCCTGTGCGTCATGCATCCGTCGGATTCCCGCGACCCTGACCAGGTCGTCGGTCCACCTTGTTGGAGGCCTTCCAACGCTGCGTCTTCCGGTACGTGATCGTCACCACTTGTTCCTGGCGTATACAACTTTATTTTAAGTTTATGCGAAACCTGAATATAGTTTATTCAGAATCAGTAACTGAATGAATTCCAATAGTTTTTACACCGTGTTCTATTTTTTCCCAAAAATATTTGAAAAGGTCATAAGTTGGATACCACCGACACTAAGTACAACACAGGTCACGGCAGGTCATAGCAGGTATTAGGCGCCAGAAAACAGCTTGATGGCTCGGTACGTATGTATTTTTACAAGCTTTTATTTATTTTCACCTGTCCCGATGTTTATCTGAAATCAAATCTTGTAAATTAAATTTGATCCACTTCCCGGTTATCGATTGAGCTAAAATATTGCATGCATGTGTAAATCAGATGACAATGTAAAATTATTATGATATGGATCTGATGATGAAACCGGAAGGTGGCTATAGGAACTTGGCAGTTAAACGACACAACCCTATCGAGTTTGGACTCGTATGATCCGTCTTGACGACTAATAATTATATCGGTATAATAGAAAAGCTAGAAAAGCTTGCTTTGAAAAAAAATTTTCATTAAAAGCTTGTTGCTGACATAACAAGCTTATAACTTTGTGATGTTTCTTGATACAGTTATGGTTTTGTACATAGATTCTTTATGCAAAAATACTAGACATGTGTTTCGGGTTTCGCATATACTAAAACCACAAAATAGATAGGTACAGAAGACAATCTCAATCTCATCTCCTCACTTTTTACCTACGCTCGGTGGACGCATACTAATGAGCGTTTGAGCCGGAACTGTTCGACGAGTGGGACGAGACGCTACTGAGATATCGTTTCTGTGAGCGGTGTCTATGTGTGCGTTGCTCGAGCGCGCTTTGTATGTAGATTGGCTTCTGTACATACATATTTTGTGCTAAAACTTATGTTGTAGTTACATCCCTAAGAGATACAGGTATCCATTTTATAAGTACCCTTTCTATCTTCTTTGAGAACAGTTATCGAAAGAAACACACTAACAAATAAAGAATTATATTCATGAAAGCAAATTGTTGCGAGCACTCACGGGTAATTCCGACTAAAATAACCTTTTTTTATTCTCACACGTACTTTTTACGCCAATAACCATTTGCTTAACGATAATAAGTGTGTGGCCACTAAAATAGCGATTGCAGACTTCCATCACAAAATACGACTTCACTTTTTATACCTTTTTTTTTTGTCGACTTGGAAAATCATCTTTGACGAAACCCGCTCTTGGGTGGAGCGGGAGACAGTGTCAGACTCTTACTGGCTAAAAACCCACTGAGCCCTCTGCTATAGCAGAGGGACACGCGTTGAAGCGTTCCGTCAGACAGAACATTCGCAGACGGCCATCGAGGCCCCTTAGGTAGGAGTACCCAAGGGGGTCATTGGCCGCCTCCCAGGGTGCACCGTCCCGCAGACTGGTCTTCCCTCGGGACGTGTCCGCAAGGGAACTACAGCCCGCGGGCACTCGTGGAGGTTTTCTGTCGCGGCACCCCTCATTTTTTATACCTACGATAGTCGATTGCACTAGAGTCGTTGCGCCGAACTTTACGAGCGCGAACGGCCGATTGAGCCGAGATATCGTGTCCATGAGCGGTGTCTATGTGTGCGTTGTGAGAGCGCGCTTTGTATGTACGAGTAGATTATGTTCTGTACCTATCTATTTTGTGGCTTGGGTTTTAATGAAATAATTAGTTAAGTAGGTATTTAAAAGTATATACAGGGTTATTTGTAAAACACTAACAACCTTGCTGGACTGTATTACTAACATCACAAACATCAGCTTTTGTTCTGTGACTTTAAAAAAAAAACATAATTCATTTACAAAAAACAAATCTTAAAAATTTCGTTTTTCTATCTAACACATTTCAACTCTGTATTTTGCTAAACCTACCTACGTTTGTATAATACAACACAAGCGCATCAAGTACCCTCGTCGCGCAATCCCCACTCCCCTCTGCTATTATACTATCATAGACTTCGTAATGTTTAGAACGTTCAATTTAAATATTTAAATTGTTGTAAAATAATCTGATGAACAAAAATATGATACATTTTCAAAAGTCATAGAACAAAATTTGTTGTTTATGATATTAGTAACATAGTCCTGAGAGGTTGTCAGTGTTTTAAAAACAACCCTGTACAATAATTTTAATTTCTAGTAAATAAACCGTCGCCAAACTTAAGTGGCAATGGGCAGGGCACATTGCACGCAGAACAGATGGTCGATGGGGACGAAAGGTTCTGGAGTGGCGACCACGTACCAGAAGACGCAGCGTTGGAAGGCCTCCAACAAGGTGGACCGACGACCTGGTCAGGGTCGCGGGAATCCGATGGATGCGTGACGCACAGGACCGGTCGTTGTGGCGACGCTTGGGGGAGGCCTATGTCCAGCAGTGGACGTTTTTCGGCTGATATGATGATGAGCAAATAAAATCTTTAACACGAACGCTAGTTTCAAAGCCCAAAATTTAATACGACGTGTGTATCCTAATATTTCGCCATAAAAAAAACACCGACTTGTATTACTCGTACCGAAGCAAAATCAAATGAAATTCTTTTTACGACTTATAAAAACCTTTCGCAGCTTATAGTTTTA
This sequence comes from Mythimna lalbum, assembly GCA_949319445.1. Lineage (NCBI taxonomy): Eukaryota > Metazoa > Arthropoda > Insecta > Lepidoptera > Noctuidae > Mythimna > Mythimna lalbum. The sequence continues at coordinate 14,422,678 of OX439370.1, read as the reverse complement.
CTAGTACAAGTTACAAAGTTACGAAGTTTTATAACTAATCATGAAAACTGCGTGTTTTAATACCGTCAAAGCCAGGTTCAAGCCTTTCTCGGGCAGAGAGATAAGTCTGTTGACTTTTGACCCGACTGCGAGAGATGGAGATTATGAATTTCGAAGTCAATCGATGGCGGAGACCTTTCGTGCCAGGCCCTGTTACGTGCTGTGGTCTGGGGAACTGTAACGGGCCATGGTCTGGAGCGAGGGGGAATGGACGGCGGTTGCCTCTTACGCCCAGCAGCCGGGACCCCGACCCCAGCCACAAGATGGCGTGAAGTTGCGGGCGACGAGCAATGGGTGGCTTGCCTTTCAGACCGAGCCCAAGTCCTCGGAGGCTCGGAGTGTTCCTTGCTCGCCTCAAAGACATGCCAGCAAAAAAGTAGTGGCCCAACGGGGCTGAAGCCTACTGGAGCTATGGGTTGACTACCGAAAAGGAAATGCGTGGTCCTGGAACGCAAAGCCCAAAAAGGAACATAGATTTGGTTTCAGTCAGTATTATTATTTATTATTATTATTTTGAAGATAAGGGGTTATGCATCTCCCGTAGTATAGGGGATGTAGTCACTGCGACCTAAAAGATCCATTGTGACCCGTCACCTTGTTAGAGTAGGTAAATCTTTTAGCCCGGAGGCTTCCAGGAAGTCTAGAATACTCCTAGTTTTAAGAGTTTTAATCTCCCCCGGGCGAATAATGTGTCGGCCCAGATGGATGCTTCGTTTGTGGATAAGGGACCCGCATTCACACAAAAGGTGCATAGGCGTCTCCCTCTCCTGATTACAGTACCGGCAAACATCAGTGTTACTCAGTTTCAGGTAAAATTGGTGCCTATTTAATTTGCAATGGCCGGTTAAGGTGCGGGCTATCGCACAGATGTTTGTGAGTAGCCTTCTATAAGAGATTTGGCGTGTAGCAAACCTGGTTGTAATAACCAGTGCTTTTTTGAATCGCCAAATAGGTTGCCCTTATGGGTTTGCATGGCCTGGTTCTTTGAAATACCACAGAAGGGTTCTGGTGCTATCTGATGTCCTTGAGCCCCAGTCCTTGCAAGTTCGTCGGCTTAGTCAGTAAAAGTCTGACACGCCCTCCCACACCGTCCTAAAACGAGAGAAGTCGGTAGATGATTTCCCACCTTAAAAAAACCGCGTGCTCCATTGTCGGCTACATCATCACTTATCATCAGGTGAGATAGTAGTCAAACGCGAGCCTATCAATAATAAAAAACAAGGTTCATTTACATTGTTTATTTCCACAGTATTATGTCTAATGGCATTTTGCTGTGAGGATCCACAGCTGACGTAGATCCAATTTTAGAATTACAAAAGAGAGCAATCCGGGTAATTTAAAAAAGAACCCCGCGAAGCCTTTACAAACATATTCAAAGGAATTGATATGCTAACTTTGACCTTATCCTTAAAAGCGATATTTATAATATAAATATGCGCAGTAAATATTTAACTGTGATACATAAATTAGCTAAGACAAGCAAGTCATTCCTCACAAACGACGTACGCTTGTGTAACAAGTCACTTAATCGGTTACAGAACTTAGCGAGGGAAGGTTCAAAACCGACATTAATCGTGTCCTTATAAAAAGCGTATTGAAAGATTGAAGACTATGTTGAAGACAAAATTTTTTGGCACGTAAACAACAACAACAATAATTGTTGATTCACACACACAACGCGGTCTAGTCCCAAGCTAAGTAGAGTTTGTGTTATGGGTACTAGACAAACATACTTATCTATTTCTGAATACAAGCATATTATAGATAATTTACACCCAGACACAGAACAAATGATCATGCTCATCACATAAACATTTGTCCTGGGTGGGAATCGAAGGCATAGCAGTCAGGGCCACCAACCACTAGAACAAAAGGCCAGTCAAACAAGAAAAATTATAAGGGTTTTATTTTTCTACCGAAGCTGCCGATAGCCCCGAACACCATAGCCTTTCCAGCTGCAGCAGCGTGGGCCGCATAGCATGACACGCTATATAATGTAAATTGTATGTAATGTAGATTGGACAAAATAAATAATAAAATAATTAAAACTATATATATCTTAAGGAGTGAGCAGTGGTGGCCGAGTAGTAACGGTCCCGACCTACGAGTTGTATGTCGCGGGTTCAAACCCAGCGAGGTGCATTACTTTTTGTAATTTATTTCTATCACCACTGCTCTCAAAACAGTGAAGGAAAACATCGTGAGGAAACCGTTCTGTCACACTGTTAATAATGCAGTATGAAATACAATACTTTTCTAAAGAGGTATTTGTGTTTTCTCCATAGGTAATGACTTATTGGAACCGTGTTCTAGCTTTTGACGTTTTATATTTTCAATTGAATTGAAATGGAAAGGCAGATAGCAAAAACCAGCAGGCCAACAAGTATGGCAAATGGATTTTTATAGCTTGATTTATGGAATTAAAAGTAATGTTTTATTATAATTAAACATCTTATCTGCGGAGTTTCAACCAACTCTGTGTCATTTGTAAAAAAAAAACAAAGTTCAATTTTTGTTAGGTAAAAATGAAAATATTTTCTGCGTCTTTTTTTTTTTGTTTCAAAGTTCTATTGTTTCATATAAAATGCAATATTGATTAAAAAAAAAATACGAAACAGCACATTTTATTTATTTTTATAACTGTGATATCTTCGTCGTGATTACTTTCACCTTTGAAAAGTTATTATTGTTTTTTTGTTTCAAATAACCCTCTGTATCACTGTAATTAATTTAATCCAAAGAATTGACAAAGCTTAAAAAAGTCGTTTCATACTGCACCTCTAATTATAAATTAATTCGGATCCCTGCTTATCCTCTTACCTTCAAAAACCTTGAATACAAAAAAGCAATTAGGACTACCTTCCTAAAACTCGAAAGAAACGGCCGTTAGAATTAAAATCTTATTATTTTATCCAATAATTAAGTTGCCTTCGTATATTCTGGTCTGACGTTGATTATGTCTATTTTTTTCTTTCCGAGCGCCCATTACAAGTGATACAATGGAATTCCCTTGATGAGGGTTCTAGAGGAACAAATAGTGGAGGCGGTAAAGTTAAAGAAAAATGTTTGAGCGAATATTATCTCCTTGCAGTTTGTTGCAGCAATATTTCGTAGCAATATTTTGTAGCAGTTTGTCGCAGCAATATTTCGTAGCAGTCTGTCGTAGCCATATTTCGTAGCAGTCTGTACTAGCAATATTTCGTAGCAGTCTGTACTAGCCATATTTCGTAGCAGTCTGTACTAGCAATATTTCGTAGCAGTGTAGCGTAGCAATGTTTCGTAGCATAACTGCGTAGAACTTGTTGGCGTCACTATGATGAGTAAACGGTTTGAAACGTTCGCACGTTTTGATGAATTACCATTTATATTAAATAAAAATGTATGTATCTACAAATTAGAATATTTCTTGAAAAAAAAAGAGATGAGTTTATGTCCGCAAGTAGTTCTGAGACAGCCAACGAAAATATTTACTTCGGAAGAAAAATTTTCTCTACGCAGTTTATCTGTTATCGATCTCACTCAACATCTCTGCTCACCCTTACAATAGGAAACATACGACATAACACAAGACCCTCCATCATTCCAATTTTATGTTTTCCAATCGAAACACTGAACTCAATCCACGTTTATCGAGGAACTCTTCATAAAAACTCTACGACCTTTATTTTATAGCATTGAGTATAAATTAGACAAGGTATTGAGCCGAACTGCCTTGTTGCATTAAGTCCACCTATAATATAATAATTATAATATTCCACAACTACCACACAGCGCCGTCTAGTCCCAAGCTAAGCAGAGCTTGTGTTATGAGTACTAGACAACTGATAAACGTACTTATATATTTCAAAATACATACATATATAGATAAATTATACCCAGATACAGAACAAATGATCATGCTCATCACATAAACATTTGTCCTGGATGAGAATCGAACCCACGACCTCCGACATTGCAGTCAGGGCCACTACTGTACATGAAGTTTATAAATAAATAAACTGCTTTCTTGATATTTTAAATTTCAACAACTTTGTCACTCATTTGCAATAAATAGCAAGCCTTCCGATTATAATTTGAGTGTCTGCAAGGCAACAATGAATAGGCTCATAGATTAGTGCGCCTTACCATCAGAGATTGCATCACTGCTTGCCATTAGGTGGAATCGCAGTCAAGCACTAGTTTATATCAATAAAAAAAACATTCCAGTACTTCCAGAGATTACCTCCTAGTGGAGGTAATAGACCTTGCTGGAGTCTGTGTTTATATGTGTGAATAGGTTTTTTCTAGGTAATTCCCTACCGGTCTATATTTCCTGATAGCTAACTACAACCCGGGAATCTTTAAGTCAAGAGTGAATAAGTTACTTCTAGGGAAGCGCGCTCTATCGTCGACCGCATCATCGCTTTCCATAAGGTGAGATAGCGGTCAAGCGCGAACCTATCTACAATTATAAAAAAATACACCGCTAGAAAGCTGCTTTATTCCTGAGTTACATAGGTCTATATTTTGTACCCAGACGAAGATGCGGCCAAAAGTTATTTTTGGACAAATGACACCCACAAACAGAGCAAATAATCTTGGGTGGAAATTGAACCCTCGACCTCCGGCAGAGCAGTCAAGGCCTCTGACCACTTGACCAACTTACAGACCTATCAATAAACCTTGGTATTTATATACCGTACCTTGTCTTATTCTGCCAGTCACAGTAGGCGCGGGCTTGCGGACGTCGAGCAATGGGTAGGCCGCCGTCCGGCCATCCGGTCCCCACGCGCTCTTCAAGAGATGTCAGCAAACTGTAGGGACCTAGTAGGGCCCAAGCTCGCTAGCTAGGACCGCGGGGAATTTCTGAAAAGGAAACCCGTAGCCCTAGTACGCAGAGGGCAACTGAAGGTAACAGGTGTGGTTTTAGTCAGTAAAAGTCTGACATTCCCTCTCACTCCACCCAGAGCGGGAGAAGTTATAGGATGTTTTCTAACCTTAAAAAAAAACCTTGTCTAATTCATACCCTACCCCTATGACTTTGTTTTACGGCCTAAGACCATGAGATCGATATGGTTTATAATCAGGCGCACGGTTTGTTCTATGACGTCATAAAATAATGCTTTTTATCACTTACGGGATCAGCAGATGTTTGACTAAGTTTTTAGAGTTCTAACATTTATATTTTTATTATTAAGATATGTGGAATATGTTAATAAAATTAAATATCTCACCAAAAATAAATTAATAGAAGAGTAATGGATGTGGTCAAAAAGTCAAAAACGTTTATTTCAAATACACCAATTACAGGCACTTTTGAATTGTCAAAATGTAGGTCAGTTAATTCATGAATCCCCAAGCGACCACCGGTGGCCGCGCATCTATTGTCTTACTATTAGCCCCATTGTGAGCGACATTATATGTAACACATATGATTCAAAAGAGTGTCCATGGAGTTTCTTGCACGTTCTTCTCCATAGAGATCTACGCTTTGGAACGTGCATTTTAGCTTCACTTGTTTGTTTAACCCTTCAGATACCGTCAATTAGAGACACAATAGTAAGACAATAGATGCGCGGCCACCGGTGGTCGCTTGGGGATTCATGAATTAAAAAGGAAAAGTAAAAATCTACACTTAATATAATAGAGGTAAAGTTTGTTTTTATGTTTTTTCGTTTGTAGGAGTTAATCACTAGAAGTACTGGTCTGATTGCTTAATTTTTTTCACTGATAGAAAGCTGCTTTATTCCTGAGTGACATAGGATATATTTTATGTACGCGGGTGAAGCCGTGGGCAAAAGCTAGTTATTAATATTAGAAGTATTTAAATAAATAAATAATTGGACCAAATCAATTAAATGTGTAAATATATCGAACAAAATAAATAACCATAGTATTTTTATAGTATTCATATAATGGTAAAGCCACACAAACACATCATGTCTTCAGTTCTATTGGATAGTAATTAGTCCATTCCAATGCATTAAACATGTGAGTAAATGTAGGTATATCAGCCCCTAATTTGCTGTGCGGGTCGCGATCTGTCAATCCGTCGACAGCTAGGCTGGCTAAGTAGCAAATGGTGGTTGGAAATCACTTTAGGAACATAGAAAGAAATTGTAAATACCTTTGTATATAAAACCTTTTTATAAAAAAAAATAACCGTCTTCACGAAAAATTGAATTGAATTTGAGGAGTTCCCTCAGTTCATCAGACCCCAATTTGGTGACTATGGGACCATTTGGAAAGTATACCCTTTCCAACAAAAACATATTTTTTCAAATCGCTTGGAGACGAAGTTATGCGCGAACAAACATAAAAAAAATACAAACATCCGAATTGAGAACCTCCTCATTTTTTAGAAGTCAGTTAAAAATGAAAATAGTTTATCCATACCAAACGGGTTGTTATTTAATGAGACAGCCAAGTTGATTAGGTTACAACACTATGGCGGAGCTACGAAAGGTGAATTCATTATCATCATCATTTCAGCAACATACACTGTTATACCTATACCTTACCTACGTAAATAGTTCAATTGTCGAACCGAGTCTCGAAGCTTTTTCAAGAGTAACTACAAAAGTGTTGTCAGAGTTTTTCCTATACTTTGTGCTATAAGATCTTGCTTCACAACTTTCAGGATTCTAGATCAACAAAAAGTACTGCATAGGTTTTGATTTACTCAAAAAGCGGAGCTAAAACGATTTCATCTTTAGATTGCGTTGATTCCAAAGTTTGCTTCTTGGGGTAACCAACCTGAGTTTTTTAGTTAATTTAAGCTTCATACCTCCATGTATTCTTGAGAAAAGTGTGTTGCCAGATGGACAGACAGTGTCAGAAGATTAATGACCAAAATCACACATGTCCTTGAGCAGCCCTTTTCGTTCTAGGACCGCGAAAAAAAAATGCTCACGGCATCTCTTTGCAGAGCGAAATACGGATAATTACCGGACACGTCGGATGGCGAACTACTCACAGCTCGTTGCCGAGAAGCTCAACCCTTCCATAGCTGGTAGTCGAGGTAAAGTACTGTTACCTCACGCCTGTGGACGGTGGCTGGACGTTGGGGTCGGGGTCGCGGCGTACGAGGATGTCCGTTCCCTCACGCGTGCGACCACGTCCACTGTTGGACATAGGCCCCCCAAGCGTCGCCACAACGAACGATCCTGTGCGTCTCGCATCCATCGGTTTCCCGCAACCTTCACCAGGTCAACGTCCACTAAAAGAGTTTTCGGGTTTCTAATGCACAAATACTACCGCATCCATTTCTACACAAGTGACGAAACTCGCCATTCATTAACTCAGGAACGGTTTAATTCTCGTCTGAACAAGGTAATGAGTCGTGCCACTCCGAACGAACACTTTTAATTTTATACATTCACTAGCTATTGTTACGGGCTCTACCTACCCAACCCAAGGATCCTTTCAGCGGAGCGTGAAAGAAATTCTTGAGATTTCGAAAATCTGAGGAGAAAAGAAACAGCCAGCAAAATAATCGTTATTGCTAAACAAGAAAAATCGATATATGTACTACTAGACTATGTTGAATGAAACGCGTAAGTGCCACGAAATTCTTGGTTACGAAAAAAGTAACTATTAAGGCTACAGTCTTGTCAAAATTCACCCGCGGCAAATTATTAGCGCATCTTTGTATGCTTGAACAAAATAATGAAACAACTTGAAATATTATTATAGCACATATTATTAAACCATAGTATGAGTAGTAGCCAGTTATTTTTTTTTGAGTCAATTTGGGTGTATTATGTTTGGTAAATCAAGCCTTAATAGCTCTTTCGTGCCAACATCATTTCGACTTATGTATATGAGCTTCGATAATGGCAATAATATAATGAATTTACAAATCTTTTGAATGGATAATTAGCGCAACATTATCATCCTTAAAAGCTATCTTAGCGCTGCATGTTTTGATAGTTCTGTTAGACAACATAATGCCAATGTAGCGTCTTTGTTTTAATTTTTCAGTATTTTGACAAATAGTTTCCATGAAAGGGCTGGTCTATCACTAGAATATAATCGATGGTCAAAACGTATACAGTTACCTGACCTGTTAGTCTAGTGGTTAGTGGCCTCGACTGTAATGCCGGAGGTCGTGAGTTCGAGTCCCTCCTCACATAAATCTTTATTCTTTATTGTAAACACACAATTTAAACAAACAGTTAAAAAAGTACAGATGATGTACATAGGTGAGCTTAACCTACAACTGGGTTTTCTAATAGCAAACCACACAATCACACAATCTTTGTGTGATGAGCACGATCATTGTTCTGTGTCTGAGTGCAATCTATACATACTCGTATCTCAAAATAATAAAATTGTAGACTGATGGTAATAATTGGCGTAAAATCTACTAAACCAATCCTGTTTAAATTGAATAATATCCCATCTCAAAAAAAAGTTATGATAAAAGGTTAGGTAGGTATAAACTAAGTGGGTGGAACGATGCCACACTGGGCATGCAAACTCCCTCGCAAAATGAAAGACATACCTGTGTGCAGTACCTGTGGTGATGCTCCCCTGCTAGAAGATGTTAGGCAGTGAAGAACGTTGTTTGTCGAACTTATATGTCAGAGACCAGCCCCCCTAGCCAAGTTAAAATCGTTTCACTTGCGTCGAACGCTTCGAGTTGACCTTGCCGCCAATTCTTTTGTTCTGACCACGTGACTGATAGTTGAGATGACGTCTTTCCCGTACATTTGAAGCTTTCTACTAGCGTTAATGATCACAGATTAGCAACTTGGCTAGAAGTACAGTGATCGGTGTGATATGGATTGATAGCCCTAACACAAGTAATTTCTGTCGTCATCGTTTTAATTCTTGTGTGGAAAAGGGAGAGGGAGGCCTTCGCCCAGCAGTGGGTCATAAATGGGCTAACTAACTAACATCGTTTTAATTCTTCCAGGTATATCTCAGAAGTCAAAATAGTTTTCGAATTAAACGCCAAAGTAAAAAAAAAATTTTTTTCTATATTTTTTCCCAAAATGCGTGATCAGAGTCAAATAGACACAAAAAAAAGAATAAACTAAGTGGACAATTCAGTGTCTTAATCGAATCTAGCTTTGACATACAAATCTTTGCGTGTAGTAGAAAATGTAGTAACAAGAGCACAAAGCGCTGTGCAGAGAGCAATTCTAGACTTATTGGAAATGTTTGCGAAATAGGAATCCCTTAGCATTTACCTGCGATCGAAACTGCACTGAGTTTAAATGAAAATATCTCCGTTTTCATTGAATAATTTCTTCCATTTGTTGAGTCGTGGGACACTAACGATTTATACCTAGTCATAAGTCATTTATTCATTTGTTTAACATAGGTACAATATTAACGGTTTAACCTAGCCTTACTATTACTTTTGACTGGTCTGTTGGTCTAGTTATTAGTGACCCAGGAGAAATCATTTGTTCTGTGTCTGGTTCATCATCATCATCATCATCATCATCATCATCATCATCATCATTTCAGCCGACAGACGTCCACTGTTGGACATAGGCCTCCTCTAAGTGTCGCCACAATGATCGATCCTGTGCGTCTCGCATCCATCGGTTTCCCGCAACCCTCACCAGGTCATCGGTCCACCTTGTAGGAGGCCTTCCGACGCTGCGTCTTCCAGTACGAGGTCGCCACTCCAGAACCTTTCGGTTGTGTCTGGTTGTAATATTTTATTTAGAAATAAACCTAAATTTACTCACATGTTAAAATATAGAATTATGTTTGTTTATCAATAGGGTAGTTTCCAGGATCAAAATAACTACATTTTATTTAGTCCGTTTTTTAGATTATAAAAAAAAAACTGTTCACGATTTTTTCTTTTTTCGATTAAACAAAAAATAACAAAGATATAGCCCATTAAAGTTACGTGTGACGTCACCCCGTGCGAAAAAATGCAGCACGGGTGACGTTACACGTAACTTTAATGGGCTATATCTTTGTCATTTTTGGTTTAATTTACAAATAAAAAATACGTGTCCCTTATTTTTGAATAATCTAAAAGTCACTATTTACATTTTTTACGGCAACTAGCCTATTGGAATATTGTTTTTTTTTTTTTTATATAGGTAAGGACCTGCACACACACGCCACACACAAACTCTCACCTTTTATAACATTAGTGTGATTTTATATAACAACATCTTTCACCCCACCTGCCCCAACACACCCTAAACACAAAACTTTCACTATCCAATCTTAAGAGGAAAAAGTAAATCTTTGGGAATTATTTTTGGTCAAAAACTCTCTCGAAGTCACCGCATGACGACCCTGGATAACTTTTTTAATTTCACAAGTGAACATAATCTGTGGACACCATCAATATGGGCGTGACATGTAAGTGGTTCGGAGATGGTTTTTGTTTAGTTTTATAGAGTAAAGTAAGTAGATCGCGTATTTAGGGATCCGTACTTCAAAAGCAAAACTGAGACTGGCCTGTTGGTCTAGTGGTTAGTGACCCTGACTACTATGCCGGAGGTCGTGGGTTCGATTCCCACCCAGGACAAATGTTTGTGTGATGAGCATAATCATTTGTTCTGTGTCTGGGTGTAATTTATCTATAATATGCATGTATTTTTAGAAATATATATGTATGTTTATCAGTTGTCTGGTATCCATAACACAAGCTCTACTTAGCTTGGGGCTAGACGGCGTTGTGTGATAGTTGTGGAATATTATTATTATGTGTGGAATATTATTGTGGAATATTGTGGAATATTATAAATATTCCAAACATGTTGCTGAGGGATTTGGCTAGTATTTTAAGGTCGGCCGCCAGCCTGACACCAACCCTCTTTGGGAATACTTTTGTTGGTGGTTTTACCCGCCACCACGGGATGACCTAAGGTGCTATAGTATGCACAGTCTCTAAATATCCCTTAGTCGCCTCTTACGACACCCACGGGAAGATATGGGATGGTGCTATTCTTTACGTCCGACACCATTCAGTATACCGGCTTACTTCTTCTTCTTAGCGTATCGATGGCAAAATCAGTCAAATTCCTTGCCCAGCCCAGAAATCGGCCACTGCAATGCCGTCCGCTGATGCTGTCATTAGGTCCTTACTAGAATAAGAGAAAGAAAGACGAGAGATGCTTGCCAGGTAAAATGTATAAGAGATGAAACTAGAATGGTTATATCGGACGATGAGAAAATCAAAAAGAGGTGGAAGGACTATTTTGAAAAACTGATGAATGAGGAAAATAATTGGAGTAGTATGTTAGAGAATAAACCAGTGAATGTGGGATTAGTGAGAATGGTTAGTATGGATGAAGTTAGGATAGCAGTAAATGGAATGAAGAATGGTAAAGCCATTGGTCCAGACGGAATACCAGTTGAAGTGTGGAAGTTATTGCGGATGGATGTTGCTAAAAGAGTTATGAATTTACATGTGGATGGATGGAGAGGGAAAGGGAGGCCAAAGAAAAGATGGATGAATTGTGTGAGAAGTGATATTATGAAAAGGGAGTTAGTGATAGCGTGACGAGACAGAATGGAAGAAAAAAACGTGTTGCACCGACTCCAAATAAAACGGGATAAGGGCAGGAAGATGATGATTGTGGAATATTGTAAAAACATCGGAACCCTTACAGGATCACTTTGTTCGTCTCGGACAAGCAAGTGATTCGAATGCGTGGAGGTATCGAAATGAAATTAAAACTATATACCTACTCTAGTCTGCAATCCCTTGATGCTGTGAAAAAAAAATAAACTTCTGAGTTACCAAAAAAAAAAAGATGCGACCGTTTATGTTGCAAGAAAGTGTATTTCAACACTTAATCCTTCAGATACCGTCAATTAGAGACACAATAGTGAGACAATAGATGCGCGGCCACCGGTGGTCGCTTGGGGATTCATGAATTAAAGGAATCATTTGTAGGCTATTTTCCGTTAAACCAGAATCCTGTAACATGAAGCAAGATCTCAGTCTAGTACAATTGTAGTTTGAAAACTTTTTTTGCGATTTGAAAAATTTTCGTAATCTTAATTGAACTGGTAATAGGTACTCGTAGGTACGTTTGTACCGATGCCTGAGTGCGAAGGTCCGACACTCGCACTTGTTTTTCTATTGAAGCTTGCGTTGAGTTGATGTGTTTATATGATACTATCTTTTACCCGCAGCTTCGCGCACGTTTATTAACTTTAATTCCTCTCCCGTTTTCTTCCCTCTTTCTCCCCCTTTTATCACTTAAAAAAAAAGTGTAGCCTATGTCCGACTCCAGGGTCCTAACTATTTCTGTACCAAAATTCATCAAAATCGGTTTTTTCATTTAGGCGTGAAGACGTATCAAACAAGAATATAAACAAACAAACTCACTTTCTCTTTTATAATATTACTAACTTTTGCCCGCATGGCTTCGCTCCCGCTCTTCCCTACTCTACTCTACACTACTCTTCCCTACTCTACCCACTATACCCTACTCTGCCCTACTAAAATTCACATAAACCATCTACTAAATAGTCCGAACAAATCCTAAAAATTTGGTTTGGATAGGTGAGCCCGTTCTTGAGTTATAAAATAACAAAGAGTAGCGTTGATTTTTATGTATATAGATAAAGTAAGGATTAGTAACTTGGGAGTAAGAGCCCATACACAGAAGAGACATTTTTCCACCGGCAGAGATAGCAGCAGCCGTCGACTCGTCAGCGACTACTGTAAACGCGTCGACATTCGAATTTATACATACACATACAGCCTGGTAGCAGACAGACAGACGGACAGTCAGTGGGGTCTTCGTAATAGGATCCCGTTGGGTACGGAACCCTCAAACAAACTTACAGACCGTTTAAAAAAAAAATCTACAATAAAAAATATTTTCAACCAAAATAGGTTTACTTGTTAGGATATAATAAAAAAGGTATAACTCAAGCTCTAACCGTGTTTTTCTACTGTGACGTCATTAAAGAATTGATTGATGTTTCCACAGGAAATGTTATGTAGGCCGACCATGATTTGTGGCCGGGAAATTAAAAGAAACAGGTCAAGCGATTTTTTTTTCAAGAGTCATATTATCTAATGACTTCGTATGGTCATGTAAAGAGGGATGAAACCTGTGTATACCTGTGGATGGATGGAGAGGGAGAGGGAGGTCAAAGAAAAGATGGATAGATTGTGTGAAGAGTGATGAAGGACAAGGGAGTTAGTGATAGCGTGACAGGTGACAGGATATGACATGTGTTGTGCCGACCCCAATTAACACGAGACAAGGGCAGGAAGATGGAAACTCGAGCCTCGGTATGAAGGCTAGAAGGAACGGGGTAGGTTTTTAGTCAGTAAGAGTCTGACACTATCTCCCGCTCCACCCAAGGGCGGGTTTTGTCATCGGATGATTTTCCCCACCGAAAAAAAGGGCAGGAAGGTGATGTTGATGATATCATCCAATAATTTCGTCCACTATATAGGTAGGGCAGGAGGGCGTGACAGACTTACTATCTAAAACCACACTTATGTTCCCTAAGTTGCCCTGTGCGTTTGAGGACCACAAGCTACCATTTAAGAAGTCATCCCATTTCCCCAGTAGGCATCGGCCCTTCTGGGTTTTGTGATAATGGAGGTTCCATTATAAAAACTCGAATCATGGGGTACGAATTTTTTACACACTCTCTATCAAGATTATCTTTTTTTAAGGTTTAAAACTGGTTTTGAATTGGTCTGTTTAATTGATATAAACTAGTGCTTGACTGCGATCCTACCTGACGGTAAGCAGTGATGCAATCGTTGATGGTGAGGCGCGCTAGTTTATAAGAGCCTATTCACTCTTGCCTTGAAGACACCTAAATTATAATCGGACGGGAAGACCGTAGCCGGCAAATTGTACCCTCGATCACGTTGTTGCCCTCGATGTACGTGGTATAAACGACGAGGCAAAACGCTTGGTCCGGACCGTAGAGGTTTCAACAACATAAGGGTGGAACCTTCTCCTATGACAATCGTTTAAAAATCCATCCAGTAGTTTTGAGTTGAATTCGAATTTATATACTTACCTACTATCTTTTGCCCACGGCTTCACCCGCGTACATAATCCCAGGATAAAAAGTATACTATGTGTTATTCTGGGATATGGTCTACTCGTGTGCCAAGTTTCATGGAGATCCGTTCAGTAGTGCTTGAAAGAGTAACAAACATCCATACATCCATCCATACATCCATCCATACATCCATCCATACATCTATCCATACATCCATCCATACATCCATCCATACATCCATCCATACATCCATCCATACATCCATCCATAAATAGAAACTTTCGCACTTATAATATTAGTAGGATGTATAAAACTAAATAAAAACTAGACGAAGTAAATGATGGCCACCACATAAAAAAGATAAATAGGTATGTTGGGAAAGTAAAGTGTGCCTAGAAGCGAAGGTTCTCGAGCCCTCGACACACGCGTGTCGAGTAGCGTAGTTTGTTAGATGTTGCCTTCGAGTGATATTAGGTAAGGCTGGCTACATACCATCAAATGAAGCGATCAGTTCATCATCATTATAAATAATATTGATGCTCCCGGCATCTGCTAGAGAGAAGGCCTGAGTTCCAGCAGTGGGAACATTAAAAAGGCTGATGATGATGATGATGACCTGGCATTGGTTGGCAGGGATACGAAGAGCACTTTCATCATCATCATCATTTCAGCCGATAGACGTCGACTACTATACTTAGGCCTCCCCCAAGTGTCACCATAACGACCGGTCCTATGCGTCTCACATTCAGCGGATTCCCGCAACCCGCACCACCTGGTGAACCGATGACCTCATCGGCTCACCTTGTGGGAGGTTTTCCAAAGCTGCGTGATCCGGTAAATGGCTCCTGAACATTCCGTTCTTTTTAGCAATTTCAGACTGATGTAATTTAAAAAATTATCTACATCCTTAAAAGACCAGTATCACTTGAGAGATTCAAAAAGGTTGCACGGCTATCGGCGGTACATCGAGACTGACCTCGCAAGCGCAACTTACTTCAATCAAGGCTGCTTGCGGTCTCCTTGCCATTCCATTACGAATCAACTCTTAAACAATATTGTCAATAAATACCTCTACTTCAATCGTGTGTTATATATAGCTCGCTGTTTTTAACTTGGAAAATCATCAAATTTCGCCTCCCGCTCTGTGTGAAAGAGAGTATCTGACTTTTCCTAACTAAATCCCAGCTGTGTTTCTCCAGTTGCCCTTTGCAGTCCAGGGCCACGGTAAATCTATCAAAAATTCGTGCAGTGTGTGGCCCGTCTCTTTCTTTTAATATGGAAAATATATCAAACGACTTCTATTCAGGGTAGAGCAAGAGGAAGTATCAGACTTTTACTGACCAAAACCCACCTGTATTTCAGTCCCAGTCAGTTCAGTCCCCAGTTGCCATTTGCAATCCAGGGTCACGGAAACTATCAAGCAATCTTGTAGGTGTGTAGCCCGCCTACGTTTGCTTTTGACGTGCGCCCAAGTACTTTAGTGAAGTTTAACAGTAATTAGTTACAGATTCTAGGCAGTCTATAAGTTTTCTAGTATACTTAAGGTGCTTATAGATAGTGCCTTTTCATGTTGTACATTGGAAACGATGGTTAAACGTTACGAACGTGAAGGTTTCGTAGCTTCATAGACGCGTCATCATCAGCCTTTTTTAATGTTCCCACTGCTGGGACTCAGGCCTCCTCTCTAGGAGAGGGAATGGGCCGTAATCCACCACGCGGGCCCAGTGCGGGTTGGTGAATGTCACATAAGACATGCCGGTTTCCTCACGATGTTTTCCTTCACCGTTTTGAGAGCAGTGGTAATGAAATAAATTACACAAAGTAATGCGCTTGATAGGGTTTGAACCCGCGACCTACAACTCGTAATTCGGAGCCATTAGGTACCACTTGGCCACTACTGCTCTCTCATAGACGCGTATTCATCATTATACGCTTGGTGTACGCCTGCAAGAAACTTACATACAAAACTATGAAACTGTGCTGTGTACATGACATGAGCATGTACCTACTCGCATCTGTATGTGGCCGACGCGCGAACATAGCTCAATCTACCGAGAACATGCGAAGAGAATGGAACATGACGACCAATTACTAGCTACGATGACTCATCATCATCTTCCTGCCCTTGTCCCGTTTTATTTAGGGTCGGTGCAACACGTTTTTTTCTTCCATTCTGTCCTGTCTCGTCACGCTATCACTAACTTCCTTTTCTTTCATATCACTTCACACATAATCTATCCATATTTTCTTCGGCCTCCCTCTCCCTCTCCATCAATTCACTTGTAAACTAATAACTCTTTTAGCAACATTCAATTCATCCCTCTTCTTTACTGACTGTCGGTGCTTTTTTATTCAGAGTGAAACTAATGTTAGGGAGCAGTGGTGGCCGAGTGGTAACGGCCCCGACTTACGAGTTGTAGGTCACGGGTGCAAAGCCAGCCAGGCGCATTACTTTGTGTAATTTATTTTATCATCACTGCTTTCAAAGCGGTGAAGGAAAACGTCTTGAGGACACCGGCATGTTCCTAGTCAAAGACATGTGACCCGCACTGGGACCGCGTGCTGGATTACGGCCCATTCCCTCTCAAAGATAGAAAGCCCGAGTCCCGACAGTGGGAACATTATAAGGCCGACTATGCTATGCTAACCTGCTAGATCGGAACCCGACCCCATTTAGCTTACAAGCATCATACACCCACTTCCACTAACCTAACCCTATTCTAACCTACACAAAAACAAAATTCAATTTAACTGTTCCACCTTCCGCCTACACAAAACTGCCCACGCCGTGGATAACAAAACATCTCTCTATATGTAACTGTCACGCTAAATTCTCAGCAAACATCAATCAAACACCTCGGAATAGTGTTGATCGGGACAGCGTGACTGCGTGACACGGCATGATAACGTGTCACGGTGCTCAGAGAAAGTGGGGTGAAATGCAGGGCGCTCATAGTTTGTGCCACGATTTACCGTAAATTATTTCGGGATCGTATTATTGTTAGAGGAGTCTTTGTTTATAAGTTGCTGATAGATCTTTAGGGTTCCGCACCTCAAAAGGAACCCTTAATTTTTTTGTGCGTCTGTCTATCTGTCAAGGCCCTTTATCACGGGAAAGCGTGAAGGTCATCATCTTCCTGCCCTTGTCCCGTTTTATTTGGGTCGGCGCAACACGTTTTATTCTTCCATTCTGTCCTGTCACTCGTCACGCTCTCACTAATTCCCTTTTCTTGCACATCACTTCTCACGCAATCCATCCATCTTTTCTTTGGCCTCCCTCTCCACCTCCATCCATCCACATGTAACGGGCTATCCACGGGACGCGTGGAGATATCGAGTTGAAATTAAAACCATTTACTCAAATTTGCGGTACCTTGATGCTGTGAAAAATCAAACTTCGAAGTTAACGAATAAAAAAGAGACGGCCATTTATTCCGCAAAAAACGTATATTTCGGTACTCTCAAAGCAATCAAAATTCATTTCCGTTGATCCAGTATCCTGAAATAAAACATAAAGCAAGGTCCTATAGCACAGGTATAGAAATAAATCTGAAAATAGCAAACTGTTTTTTACATCACAAAAAATAACTTTTTGCGATTCGGAAAAAAAATCGAGATTACAATTGGGAATTGAACTATTTACTTGTAGTATATATTGTATATAGCGTAGTGTAAAAGTTGTGGAATATTATAGTTATTCTGGCCAGCGTGAAAATGGGAGTAGAAGATAGAACGTAAACCGCATTTAGCAAATGTAAAGATATTGAATCAAATAGCCAAAACCTATAACGTGATCGATTCCAGTGCAGTCAATTAAAAGTCAATGCATCACGCCAAACAGCGGGCACATTGAACGCGTCACTCTGCGCAGCGTGACACCTCGTTATCGCGATATGCTAGGAACTACACAGTCTACACCACAGGGGGGACTATTCCGTGATATGAGACCTGTGGATGCCTGTTGCTGTGTTATAGTTGGGCAACTGTTGCTATGTAGATGCTAAAAAAAATGCGAGTAAAATAATCTATAAAGGGTTGTTTGTAAAACACTAACAACCTTGCAGGGCTGTATTTTGTATTTGTTCCCTTTGGAAAAGAACCGGCAAGAAACTCCATGGTTACTCCTTTTAAAAAAAGTTGTTGATGTTACTATATTTCCATATTCCAGTATCTATTAATAGATATTTTATAAGAACAGTGTAGACCAGTCAACCCCATGTACCCAAGGGCACAATAAAAAATAATCATAATAAAAATAAAAAGTTAAAAGACGTAATCTAAGAATTCATGGAGTCGCTACAGTCTTCTCACATTCATATTTGTTTTGAAAAAAAAAGAGGCTACATTAAAAAAGAAAAGTTTAAATGATTACAACTATCAATAAAATGTTAACAAAATAAATTACTAACGAATTTAAGGTAGTTAAAGTCTAACTAATTAAAAAAAACTGCAAAAGCAATGTGTTAGAAAAAAAAATCATTTAAATTAAAACAAAGATGGCTAATAGACATAATATTAATGAGTTACCAGGGGGCCACATGTGCAGAGGTAGTCATTGCCAAACAAGCGTGTCTTCGACATAGTCTTTAACTTGTAATATGCCTTTTTGGTTAGGTTAAGCGTAACATGAGTTTTAAATTTTCCCTAAGTTCAGTTACCGCCTTTGGCAGCTTGTTATAAAAGCGTATGCTGTTTACTAAGAATGACTTGCTAGTCTTAGCTAATCTCCATTTCGGTAATACAATTTCGTGTTTACTACGTGTATTTTTGTATTGAAAATCCCTTCAAATTTTCTTCTAATATTACTGAAAAGCAAAGGGCTATTGAAGGTAATAAAAGTGTGATTCTCCCAATCGGATCACCTTAAGCAGGAGGTGGTTTTTGACGATTATGATTGTGATTATGATAATGAAAAAGAAATTTGGTGATAATATTTTATTCAAATTACTTTGTTATTTATTACTTTACTAGCTGCTTCCAGCGGCTTCGCCCGCGTGATAGTAGAAAATTAACCCAAGGGAACATACTTCCGGGATAAAAAGTATCCTATGTCCTATTCCAGGAGATGGTCTATCCGTATACCAATGCGTGGCGTGAAGACGTAACAAACAAACAAACTCACTTTCGCTTTTATAATATTAGTAAGGACAAATCTAAAAATAGAAACACTTCAAAAAATTTATAAAAAACAAATGACAGAAAACATAGACACTAATTCACTAATTAGTACAGCAAAGAAGCTACAACCTAGGGGTTTTTAAGCCAAGAGTGAATAGTTTACTACTAGGCAAGCGTGCTCCATCGTCAGCCACATCATCGCTTACTATCAGGTGAGATAGTGGTCAAAGATGAGTTTACACACAATAAAAAGTGGTTCTACAGTTGCGCAACATCACAGCAACACTTAATTTTATAGTCATACGTAATACGGATGTTTCATGGTATAGCACCATTGTCAATGTATCACGCAGACACATTCAACTTGTGATATTATTGATGACGCACTGAAAGGGTGTGCAGAGTTGCACCTTATGCCGCTAATTGGTACTCCATGAAAACGATCAAGATGGCGGCGGGTGGTTGGAGGCAGATGTTAGTTCCTCTGAAGGAATAATATTGAAGGATTATGGTCATAAAGAAAACTAATTTACACGATTAACGTAGATTTATTAGAAAACAATCGGAGATACAGCGCATACACCAAAGTCAAATATGAAAGAGAAGTGACATTTGCAAAGACAAGTTTTTGACAGCAATGAAGCATTTTTGGAGCTAGTTATTTTTTTATTGCGTTTACGAAGTCCCATTTCCAACAATTATTAGTACTAATTAGTTTGAAGTCATTTTAAAATTATATTTGACTAGCTTTTGCCCACGGCTTCGCTCAAGTTAAATTCGGGGTAACACGGTTCCCCTGCGAAATGAGGGTTAGAAAGAGACAAAAAGTAGCCTATGTCACTCTCCATCTCTTCAACTATCTCCACTTAAAAAATCACGTCAGTTCGTCACTCCGTTTTGCTGTGAAAGAAGGCCAAACAGACACACACACTATCCTATTTATAATATTAGTATGGATACCATAACTATGTAACTACTTATTTTATAAACTAATAAATATTTTATCTTAAAAGGTATACAACATTAGTTTAAGTATTTGCGAAACCTGAAACACGTGTCTAGCATTTTTATGCTATGTACATATTGTGTTCTCATATTTAACTGCAAACTTTTTTAGTCTAAAAGAAACTATTTGTAACGATAGAACTCAATTTGTAAGTATTTGGTTAAAGTCGAAAATATCAAAATGTTCGCGATCTCAGACAAATTTTATCATCATAAACGTTTTACATATGTACATAAATAGGCTCGTGGACAGCGAGCCATGGGTAGCTCGCTGTCCGATCGTCCGGTGACTGTCCGGACCGAGCCAAGACGTCGATGGCGCGCACTGTTCCCGCGCGCCTCAAGGAGTTGTCAGCAACAAGAGGGGCCCTGCTGGGTCGAAGCCTACCGGGGTCGGGGTTATCCGAAAGGAAACTAGAGCCCCGGTATGAAGGCTAGAAGGAACGGCGCGGGGTTTTTAGTCAGTAAGAGTCTGACACTATCTCCCGCTCCACCCAAGAGCGCGTTTTGTCATAAGATGATTTTCCCCGTCGAAAAAAAAAAGTACATAAAGCCACTTAAACTACTTACTTATACTAAAACCTAAATAAATACATAACGTACATAAATAAAATACAAAAACACAAAGTACACTCAGGCGTCGAAGTACTCCTCCTCATCGCTGTCATTCGGGAATGTGCCCAGAAGACTGGCAGCATTACCACGTTGGATGGCAATGCTAACTCTTTGAGCGAAGAACGAGCCAGCCCTCTGGTCACTCAAGGTGTCGATCAGTCGGCGAGAAATTAACTTAAAAAGGAGAAATTTTATTGTTTAACATCATTGACACCAGATTTAGCTAGGCAACCTATTTTTCTCGACGGGGAAAATCATCATTGACGAAACCCGCTCTTGGGTGGAGCGGGAGACAGTGTCAGACTCTTACTGACTAAAAACCCCGCGCCGTTCCTTCTAGCCTTCATACCGGGGCACGAGCTCCCTTTCGGACAACCCTGTCCCCAGTAGGCTTCGACCCAGCTGGGCCCCTCCTCTTGCTGACAACTCCTTGAGGCGCGCGGGAACAGTGCGCGCCGTCGACGCCTTGGCTCGGTCCGGACAGTTACCGGACGATCGGACAGCGAGCTATCCATAGCTCGCTGTCCACGAGCAACCGCAACCTATTTGGAATGTCTTAATAAACGCATTATTTAGCACATAATATTTATCATAATCGAATAACAGATGAGGGAAGAGATTTCTTCTAGGTATGTATCTCGTACTATGAATGTTTGATGTCTAACTTGTAGAAAGAAATAAACTTTTTTCAGTTGATTGATTGATTTAATTAGAGCTCTACCTACAAGTATTAAAGAAAGAAAGAAAGAAAGAAAATAGAAAGAAAGAAAGAAAGAAAAAATGAAAGAAAGAAAGAAAAAAAGAAAAACGTTTATTTGAACCTCACTCAATTATGTCTGAAATCTATCTACACTAATATTATAAAGAGGTAAAGTTTTATTTTTTTGGTTTTTTAGTTTGTAGGAGGTTATCTCTGAAAGTACTGGTCTGATTGTTAAAATTTTTTCACCGATAAAAAGCTGCTTTATTCCTTTTTTTTTGGACGTGAACAAATTTAAAAAAAAGCTAGTAAATAAGAGTCGCCAAACTTAAGTGGCAATGGGCAGGGCACATTGCACACAGAACAGATGGTCGATGGGGACGAAAGGTTCTGGAGTGGCGACAACGTACCGGAAGACGCATCGTTGGCAGGCCTCCAACAAGGTGGACCGACGACCTGGTCAGGGTCGCGGGAATCCGATGGATGCGTGACGCACAGGACCGGTCGTTGTGGCGACGCTTGGGGGAGGCCTATGTCCAGCAGTGGACGTCTTTCGGCTGATATGATGATGATGATGATAGTAAATAATAAATAGACTATAACTTTTCCATCAACGCCATTTACTTCATGACAGTCAGATTGCCGTATCTAAGCATCACGCGTGCGCAAATGGTCATTGGATATAATTCCCTCGTAGACCACATCATTAACGCAGACAAAGCAAACACTAAGGGGCAGGCCATAGGAACGAGAGCGGGAACGGAACGGGAGGAAATATAATATTTAGAAGTACAGTGGCCAATTTAAAAATTTCCAAACCGACTGCGAACCCAGGTTGGGCGCTGCAAAAACAATCTGGCCAAATGGAGCTTTTTCGACCCATCTCTAACGCAGTGCCAGTGCGGAGCCACTGCACAGAGGTAATACCCCTGTTGGTATAAAATGTTAAAGCAAAATATAGTTTGGCATAATGTTTTCGCTTTCGCATAACTTTTATCAGTCTATAATTTGGAGTCGGTCCGGACTGTTACCGGACGGTCGGACAGCCAGCTACCTATTGCTCACCGCCCGCAAGCCCGCGCCAACGGTGGCCGGAATCAGAATGATTCGGCTGGAGCATGCGGACCGTTTCCTCATTTCCCATTACTGATTCGCAGAACTCCTCCTCACTTTGGACCATGGCATGTACCAAGGTCCGGTGCAAGAGATCCTTTCCACCAATTGCCCCTACAAGGACCGTATGCTCCATCGTGTCCTCTGGGCGTCCAATGTCTGACGATAACCTGCTTGGATAGACTAATGGTCAGATTTTCTGGCGTCTGTCAAAGATCTACGAATAAGTAAGAAAAGAAAGAAAGAAAACTATTTTATTTGGCATACACACTCGTAGCAGTACTGCGTAGTATGTAGCGGAGATGAGAATGTTGAGATGGATGTGTGGTGTGACCAGAATGGATAAAGTGAGAAATGAGTATATTTAGGGGAAGTTTGAAAGTGGCGCCAGTGACTGAAAAGTTGAAAGGAAATCGTTTGTCTTGGTATGGTCATGTAAAGAGGAGAGATGAAACGCATGTTGCTAAAAAAGTTATGAATTTATATGTGGATGGATGGAGAGGAAGAGGGAGGCCAAAGAAAAGATGGATGGATGGTGTGAGAAGTGATATGAATGAAAAGGGAGTTAGTGATAGCGTGACGAGCAACAGGACAGAATGAAAGAAAAAAACGTGTTGCGCCGACCCCAAATAAAACGGGACAAGGGCAGGAAGATGATGATACACACTCGTAGATACACACAATGTAGTAACAACATGTAGACACTAATATTTTATAAAAGAAAGAGACAACAATGACAAAGACAAGATAACAATGTGTGGCTCACGGCGGCGCCAAACAGGTCCAATTCAGCAAAAATGCCAGACAACTACATGGTAGTTGCCTGACGTTGGTTTTCAACCTGAACCTTAATTCGAGTGTACGGTTGAAAATTGGTTTATATTTAGGTAATCAGTTATTAGCGTTGGTTGTATAGTAAATCATCATCTTCCTGCCCTTATCCCGTTTTATTTGGGGTCGGCGCAACATGTTTTTTTCTTCCATTCTGTCCTGTCACTCGTCACGCTATCACTAACTCCCTTTTCATTCATATCACTTCTCACACCATCCATCCATCTTTTCTTTGGCCTCCCTCTCCCTCTCCATCCATCCACATGTAAATTCATAACTCTTTTAACAACATGCGTTTCATCTCTCCTCTTTACATGACCATACCAAGACAAACGATTTCCTTTCAACTTTTCAGTCACTGGCGCCACTTTCAAACTTCCCCTAATATACTCATTTCTCACTTTATCCATTCTCGTCACACCACACATCCATCTCAACATTCTCATCTCCGCAACATGTAATCTTTTTTCATCCGTCTTTTTCACAGCCCAACATTCTGATCCATACAGTATGACAGGCCTTATCACGGATTTGTAGATTTTACCCTTCAAAAGGTTGTATAGTAAATAATTTACATATATGTTTATGGGTGGTAAATAAACCGAATACCGGAACTTTACGTGTATCTGAAAACCGCTACCTGTCCCGCCCCGCTCATGCCTAAGCTTAGTCTTAATTAACTAATACAATATCGTTTACAAATGACTCTACACAAAGCCTATTGCCAATAACTGGGATGACGTCACGCGACCAAGTTTGACAGCAGACTGGAATTTGTTTTTATTACTTCACTAGCTTTTGCCCGCACGGCTTCGTTCCCGCTCTTCCCTACTCTACACTACTTTACCCTACTGTACCCTACACTACTCTACACTACTCTACTCTACCCTACTCTACCCTACTCTACCCTACTCTACCCTATTCTACCCTACTCTACCCTACTCTACCCTACCAAACTTCACATAAACCATCTACTAAATAGTCAGAACAAAGCCTAAAAATTTGGTTTGGATAGGTGAGCCCGTTCTTGAGTTATAAAATAACAACGAAAAGTGGCATTGATTTTTATATATATAGATTTAATTCATGAATCCCCAAGCGACCACCGGTGGCCGCGCATCTATTGTCTTACTATTGTGTTTCTAATTGACGGTATCTGAAGGGTTAAAGTGTGGGGACAGTCTGGTAGATAGGACAGGTGACATCGCACGGGAAGACGCAGCCTCAGAAGACCTCCCACAAGGTGGAAAAAAGATACACAGGATTATGCATACAGCTAAGGAGTGGAATTCACTGCCGGGGTCTGTTTCCTGATAGCTATAACCTTGAAGGTCGCGTGGCAGATCGCCGATGCGTTGGACTGACCGAATAAAAACTGCTGTTGGCGGCCCGTTGAACGAGTGTGCTCGGATGACTGCCAGCAGGCAAAAGTGGCGGGAAATCGTGCGGCGTACCCTGACGGCTTCCGGAGAGCTACCTTTGTGATAACCACGACCACTCTGGCAAGGGTGAAACGACCAAGAAGAAGAGATAACCTTGAAGTCAAGAGTAAATAGGTTACTTCTAGGCAAGTGTGCTCTATCGCTTACCTTTAGGTGACATAGTAGTCAAACATGAGCCTATCATGAATTTACTGTCTTTAGATTTATGCCTATACTTGTGGTATAAGCCTTGCTTTGTGCCTAATTTCAGGAGTCTGGGTCAACGGGAAGTACCCTATGAATTGGTCTGTGAGAGTATAAAAGAAATATATATTTTTATGCGACATAAACCGCCGTATCTTTTTTATTTATTAACTTAAAAAATATATTTCTTCACAGCTTAAAGGAACCGCAGATCTGAGTGTATGGTTTTAATTTCAACTCGATATCTCCACGCGTTCTTGAGATAAACGGTCTTGACAGCCAGACAGACGGACGGACGGTCAACAAAGCGATCCTATAAGAGTTCCGTTATTTACTTTTGAGTTACGGAACCCTAAAGATATCAAAACTGTTTGGTAGATATTAATGCATCTCAACTAATCGTAAGATATGCCCACTGGCCAGTTAATTGTCATTCTCCGTGACAGTGACGTTAGCTTAGATAGGTACAACTCCAGAGTCGAGCCAATCCGCTCAGAACATTGGCGACCGACCTAATCTCCGGTAACACTATAATCTAATGGAGCTTATGACCTATATCTAATAATGCTCTAGTCTGAATCTAGCCTGGTTATTATTCAAGTTGCTTTAAAGATAAAAATAAATACAGGATTAGTTGTAAAACAACATATTTGAACAGTGCTGAAGCCGTTTTAAATGGTAAAAAGTGAAATAAAATCATAGTAGGATGAAACCTATTGGAAAAGGAAGAAAATATAACAAAAATGAAAGGAAAAATAATTTACGGGCCATCCGAGGTCGGGAAATGGATGGGTGTGCGTTTTTAAGGGTAAAAAACAGTTTATCTCGATTTAATACATTTCAACACTGTATATTGCTATATTTATCTACGTGTGTATGACGCGACGCAAGCGCATCAAGCACCCTCGCCACCTTATCCCTACTCCTCTCCGCTATTGTACTATCGCTAGCGCTTCGTAGTAGTATATACTCGCCATAACGATCGGTTTTTTTATTATTATTGATAGTTTCATGTTTGACCACTATCTCACCTAATGGTAAGCGACAGAGCACACTTGCCTAGAAGTAACCTATTTACTCTTGACTTCAAGTCCCCTAGGTTATAGCTATAAGTACCCCTAGTCAAGTTGCTAATCTGCAATAGTTAACGCTAGTAGAAAGCTTCAAATATACGGGAATGACGTCGCTCAACGCTCAGTCACGTGGTCAGAACAAAAGAATTGGCGGCAAGGTCAACTCAAACCGTTTGACGCACGCAAAACGGTTGTAACTTGGCCAGGGAGGCTGGAAACACAAATTTCGGCACAGGAATTCCACTGCTTAGCTGTACGCAAAATGCACAATGGTGACACCCGGGCGTTTCATCCGCACGAATCCGGTGCAGGAACACCCCGAACTGTCCATTTCCGGTGAGAGCCTGCGTCATGCGGAAGATGAGGTTACCGTATTGTCTTAGCCACTCCTCAAAGAGTTCCCCTCACGTACGTGGTAGGCCACTGCTACCATCGTGCCGCCATAATTGTGGCGTGCTCGACCTCTGCAACCTTGCAACTGGGTTATACGATACTGTTGACGCCTACAGTAAAACGACTAGCAACTAGTAGCGTGCAAAACGCGCGGTGTTAATAATATCAAAGGAGTTTTGTTATCTATTATACACTATCTACAACAATATTCATTAAACCCTAAGCGAACGCCGGCGTTCGCGCACCCTTTGTCTTTTTATTGGCAAAAGAATTGGCAGCAAGGTCAACTCGAAGCGTTAAACGCAAGCGAAACGGTTGTAACTTGGCTAAGGGGCTAGGAAACAGAAAAAGTAGTGGTGAGTATATTTTTTTTTTAATGATTAAATATACAAAATTTCCAAGTCGGTTGACTTTTTGGACAGACTTGTAAAGTATCTAACATTGAAAAACTAGACAAATTAATGTTTTCAAATTCTCAATTAAATTCATCTATTTACATATTAAAATCTTTCTCACAGTCCAAAATTCACAGACACAAAAAAAACAAAACGAATTCACTCTAGTCTATTCCGAACTAACTTTTGGGGAACATAACAATATTTCCGAACGCGAGCTGTCTCGCCTCTCGACTGTTAAAACAAAACACTCCCAAACTCAAGTAAATACAAATAATTCTCGATATTCAGACGGCATGAGTCGCTAGTATTTTTGACAAACTTTAGACTAACTAGCGCAGGGCTGGCAGTAGCAGATCTGAGAATATTACGATCGCCAATAGCCATTACCAATGTAGGAGAAATAGGCTAGTTGCCGTAAAACATGTAATTAGTCCGTCTTTTAGACACGTATTTTTTAATTTGTAAATTAAACCAAAAAAAAACTTTTTACAAAAAAATTAAACCGACTTCAAAAAGTACAAAATAACTTTAATTTCGGAAGTCGGTGTTTCAATAGATACCTAATCTTGTCTCTTCGTTATTTAACACCGACTTCCAAAATTAAAGTTATTTTGTACTTTTTGAAGTCGGTTTAATTTTTTTGGAAAAAGTTTTTTATTTTTCACTTTTTAGTTATGGTAGCACCACTAAAAAGTACCTACCCTTCAGCTAAACATAAATTACCTTATAGCCAGAGTGCATCTCATAATGATTCTTATAATCCCAAATACGGTTATATTACATGAATTTACCCCCTCCCCCTTTTCTTTCAGTCAGTCATCGACTACACGTATAAACAAAGCAATTTTACTTGTTACGACAATTCTGCTATGATTCTATGAGGAGTTCTGTTCCATATCTTCGAAGTTCATGATCAGATCATAACAATATTTCTATGGGACCAACTTGGAAGCATAACCTTTCAATAAAATAAAAAAATTCAAAATCGGTCCACAATTGACTGAACATACATACAAAAAAAAAAAAACATACATTCAGCCGAACATAGAACCTCCTCCTTTTCGAAGTCGGTTAAAAATGACAAAAATATAGCCCAGTAAAGTTACGTGTAACGTCACGCCGTGCTGCAATGTTTCGCACGGGGTGACGTCTTACGTAACTTAAATGGGCTATATCTTTGTTATTTTTTGTTTAATCGAAAAAAGAAAAAATACGTGTCCAATATTTTTTTATAATCTAAAATACGGGCTAAATAAAATGTAGTTATTTTGACCCTGGAAACTAACCAAGAACCCAAAGTGACCTTGGTTTGTGTTGCTTTCATCATCAGCCTTTTTAATGTTCCCACTGCTGGGACTCAGGCCTCCTCTCTGGTAGAGGGAACGGATCGTAATCCACCACGCGGGCCCAGTACATGTTGGTGAATGTCACGTTTTTGAATTTTTGGTACTAGGAGGTTCAGTTTCCTTACCGTTTTGAGAGCAGTGGTGATGAAATAAATTACACAAAGTAATGCGCCTGGCTGGGTTTGAACCCGCGACCTACAAATCGTAAGTCGGAGCCATTAGGTACCACTTTGCCACTACTGCTCTCTCATAGACGCGTATTCATCATTATACGCTTGGTGTACGCCTGCAAGAAACTTACATACAAAACTATGAAACTGTGCTGTGTACATGACATGAGCATGTACCTACTCGCATCTGTATGTGGCCGACGCGCGAACATAGCTCAATCTACCTACCGAGAACATGCGAAGAGAATGGAACATGACGACCAATTACTAGCTACGATGATTCATCATCATCTTCCTGCCCTTGTCCCGTTTTATTGGGGGTCGGCGCAACACGTTTTTATCTTCCATTCTGTCCTGTCACTCGTCACGATATCACTAACTCCCTTTTCTTTCATATCACTTCACACATACTACATACATACATAGGTACTGCTCACATAAAAATTGGGGTAAATTAAATTATCTGGTAGCCTGACAGCCCTGCAAACAAAGTATGGTCGGCAACTAAACAGCTACAACATGTCACGAAGCGTCCACGACGCGGCGACGTCGCGCTCGCTACACTCCGTTGACTACACACGCGTTTGTTTGTCATACCGAGGATATTTACAGGAATATTTTAGGGTATTTGTAAAGCTTTTTTTTTTCTGCTTGATGAAATCATTAAAGACCTAGCTTTCTCTCTTTGGAAGTTTAAGGTTTTTTTTTTTGATGGGAAAATCATGTAATGATATCCCCCGCTGTTGGGCAGAGCGGAAGATAGTGTCAAATTTAAAAAAAAAGAAAAAAAGATAGTGTCAGACTTTTACTGACTAAAAACTCACCCCATACCTTCGTGCCTTCATACCGGGGGCTTTTTCTTTTTGGCCGCTTGGACTCGGTCCATTACCGGACGATCGGACAGCGAGCTACCCATGGCTCGCCGTCCGCGAGCCCGCGTCTACGGTGGCCGGAAATCGGGATCGGAATCCCGGCGACGGCGGTGAGGGCGCCGTTGCCTGATGCGGTCGGCCTCCTCCTTTGCAAGCATTACTGCTTCGCAGAAGGAGGCGACCGCCTGCTATTCCTCCTCGCTCCGGACCATGGCCTCGACCAGGGCCCGGCGCGAGAAGTCTCCGCCACCATCGCTCCCACGAGGGCACGGCGATGCTCCGCCCAGGCAGGGCACACCTCGACGGTGTGCTCCACCGTGTCCTCCGGGCGTTGCGCACAGTGGCGACACCCGGGCGTTCATACCGGGGGCTGAACTACCTTTCGGTCTAACCCTGGCCCTAGTAGGCTTCGACCCAGCTGGCTCCCTGCCGTTGCTGATAACCCTGAGGCGCGCGGGAACAGTGCGCGCCGTCGATGAGTTGGACTCGGTCGGACAGCGAGCCACCCATTGCTCGCCGACAAGTGACGGTTTAGAATTTTATTAGCAAAAACATTCTGTGTGCGTATGCCTTAAGAGTAAATTTTTTTTTTGTACATAATTTTCCGGTATAAAAAGTACCCAGTGTGGTGCCCAGGATATTAAAGAATAATTATACCAAGTTTCATCGTAATCGGACCGATAGTTTTTGCGTGATGCCTGAACAAACAGACAGACAGACAACAATTTTTTTAATCACATTTTTGGGTTCGGTGTCGGTCTGGTAACACCCATTTTTTTTAAATATTTTAAATGAACAGAATTTTCACTTCTACAGATTTATTATAAGTATAGATAGACAGTTACTTTTCTTAAAAACTTTCCTCACCCCGAAACAAAGATTTAAACTTCTATGTTTATATTAAGCTAACCGTTTTCGCTTAGTAACTGGAAGGCTTAGCGTCAAGTAGAGTGCTGATCGATTACTTGATAACTTGATCAAGTTATAAGTGTTTTGTTGACTACGGTTCATAGACATATTTCGCGGTGGGTGAGTAGTATATGGTAGAATTACAAAATCTACACTAAAATTTTATAGAAGTAAAGTTTGATTTTTTGTTCTTTCAGTGGGTAAAAAAATGTAAAAAGACAAACAAAAAAAATAAACAAGCTTCTAATAAAAATATTTTTTTCATAGCAAGCTTTTGTAGCTATACCTATATAATTAATACTCGTCAAGACGAATCATACGAGCCCAAACTCGATGGGTCGATGATTCTTAAAGCCACATTCCGGTTCCATCATCAGATCAGCTCCTTGTCATAATAATTTTGTATTGTCATCTGATCTGCATATGTAAATGCAAATGCATGTGCATGCAAATTTCAGCTCAATCGGTAACCGGGAAATGGGTCAAACATTTACAAGATTTGATTACAGACAAACATCGGGACAGGTGAAACTAAATAAAAGCTTGTAAAAAACAAATTTACCTCTTTATTATAATTAGTGTAGATAACAATCAGTTAATATAACAATTTGGCCTTCTAACCAGGCTTATTCGACTCCGATGTATAAATATAATATTTTGAACGATGGACTCAATGATTTATGATTGACAAAAGATAACTGAAAAAACACTGGTAGGTTTAATCAGTCATTGAATCATCATCACCTTTTCCGCCGAAAGGGTATAGGCACAAAATATATTGGTACAGAAGTCAATCTACACACAAAGCGCGCTCGACCAACGCACACATAGACACCGCTCACGGACACGATATCTCGGAGCACCTCACCCCACTCGTCGAACAGTTCCGTCTCAAACACTCATTTAGATATAAAAAGTGAAGCACATACATGAGATTGTCTTCTGTACCTATCTATTTTGTGGTATAGACCTTCCCTAAGTAACGGCACAATGAACGGTGCGTTTAGCATCCATTGGTTTCCCGCGACCCTCACCAAACATCGGTCTACCTTGTGGAAGTCCTTTCAATGCTGCGTTTTCCGGTGCACAGTTGGCACTCTAGAACCTTTTGACCACACCGACTATCCTTTCTACAGGCAATGTGCCCTGTCCACTGCCACTTAAGTTTAGTGATTCTACGGGCTTTGTCGGTGACCTTGGTTCTCCTGCGAATATTTTTATTTCTTTGGGTGACTTTAATCCTTTTAATGAGGCTCATTGTAAGAGACCAATTTTTGGAGCTATATGACATCACTGGTCTCCGTCTTGAGACTCTGTAGTATGTTTAGTCAGTAAAAGTCTGCAACTCTCTCTCGTTCTATCCCGAGTGGAGGACTTATTTGACAATGTCCAACCCCTAACAGAACCCTATTCAGAAAGATACAGTTCTGCAATTTCACTTTTTTATGGTGGGGAAAATCATCCAATCAACAAACAACCCCTACTCTTGGGCGGAACGGGAGATAGTGTCAGACTCTTACTGACTAAAAACTCACCCCGTTCCTTCTAGCCTTCATACCAGGGCTCGAGCTCCCTTTCGGATAACCCTTGCCCCAGTAGGCTTCAACCCGGCTGGGCCTCTGCTGTTGCTGACAACTCCTTGAGACGCGCGAGAACAGTGCGCGCCGTCGACGACTTGAGCTCGGTCCGTACAGTTCCCAGGCGGTCGGACAGCAAGCTACCCTTAAATAACCCTGGCCCCAGTCTGCAGTTTCACATGACTTTACCCATGATTCTAGCAATTTTAATCGCGCCTATAACAAGTCAGTAAAAAATACCAGTTTTATACAATCCCGTCAGTATGATTTATCTGGTCCAGAGTACCATTGTCATTCGTTGGCTTGGCGCTTTTGTGCAGTTCCGTTTCATAGCCGTTTGAGTAATGGGCTCCAAGCAACGGTTGTAAAATATCATGACAGCCCCTAACTTATGGCGTTTTCACATATGCACTACGTTTTAAATAGTACGATTTAACCCTTCAGATACCGTCAATTAGAGACACAATAGTAAGACAATAGATGCGCGGCCACCGGTGGTCGCTTGGGGATTCATTAATTAATGTGTTTGACGAGTCCTAGTTTTGGTGTGTTAATAACACATGTATTGTTAATTTATCACTACATAGTATAAAACAAAATCGCTTTTTCTGTCCCTATATCGGACAGTATATGTAGTGAAGTATATGTACGCTTAAATCTTTAAAACTACGCAACGGATTTTGATGCGCTTTTTTTTAATAGATAGAGTGATTCAAGAGGAAGGTTTATATGTATAATAACATCCATTAAATAGTGGAGAAATACTGTTACCCGAGCGAAACCGGGGCGGGTCGCTAGTTTTAAAATAAAATTATATCTATAATTATTAGGATTGATATAACATTATCCTTATCCAAGTTGCTAATCTGCAATAGTTAACGCTAGTAGAAAACTTCAAATTTACGGGAATTGTGTCATCTCAACGCTCAGTCATGTGGTCAGAACGGAGGCGTAGCCAATTCGCGAGGCGTTCGACGCAAGCGAAACGGTTGTAGCTTGGCTAGGGGCCAGAGTACATTATTTTTACAATGGTTTATCATTTCGACACGGAAAGGAGTTTCATAGTCGAAATAGAAAATAGAAGAGGTTTATGGGATTTATCACAGTGCACGCACTTACCGGCCAGGCCACAAACGTGGCCGCCGCAGCCATGGTCACCAGTCCATAGAAATTTTTGGTTAAGAGGGTCCTTCTCCACTCGCTTATCGTAAACATCGAAAATGGTTTAAAAGCTTGTTACTTCATTTAATGCAATCCAACGCGATGTTTGACGAAAAGGAAACGCAAAAAAAGAGAGAACGCCTGGAAACTCTGTTAATATTCGGAAATTTCGAGATTTACTCGAAAATTTCACAAAACTTGCTCCAGGAAATAGCTGTTTTTTTTAAACCCTTAAAAGTTTTTGGAAAAAGATGTCGTCATTTAGAATCTTAATAAAATTTGCAAGGTCTCTAGAGGATTACTTTTTTGACTTTTTTAATTTTTAGGCAAATTATGAAGTGTCAAAGTTCATACAAAATAGGACATTTTCAGAGGTTTTTACTGGATCAGTTTTACACAAATTTAGAAATTGGTTTCTTTAGAAACCTAGATAATATCCACAAGATACTATGTTTCCAAAATATCTAATGAAAAATGTGCAATAACTTCATAATCAGTTATGAGCGGTTGTATGAGAAACAGTGAAAATATGAGTCGTGATGCACCACCTTAATAGCTATCAGGCAACAGACTCCAACAGGGTATTCCACTTCATACCTGAGCGTATAATGAGCTACCGTTGAAAATCAGCGTCAGTTGGTGGGCGTCAGCGTCACGGCGATGCTCCGCCCAAGCAGGGCACACCTCGACCGTGTTCTCCACTGTGTCCTCCAGCCGTCTCTTCCACTTGAATCCAGTACAGGAACCTCCCGAACGTGCCATGTCCGGTGAGGACCTACGTCATGCGGAAGGTAAGGACGCCGTGAGGTCGTTCCAGCCACGGCTCAAAGAGGGGACTTGCCGCCATAATCGTGGCGTGTCTAGCACTGGGTTGCATTAGTCGCTGACGCCATTTCACCATGAGATCCCGCCGGAGCTCTGTCCGCCATGCCTTGACCTGTCGCGGCAGTAGTCTTTCACCCCGGCGTTGCATCTCCACGCGCATATCGTGTATGTCAGTTGGTGGCTTTATGTTGCTATCTGGCATTATGCTGAGCTGAGGCCTTTTTGGTATTACTCACTACTCAGTGTACTTTTAGGGTTCCGTAACTCAAAAGAAAAACACAGAACCCTTATAAAACCACTTTGTATGTCTGAGACCCTTTATCTCGGGAAGGCGTGGATACCTTCACGCGTTCCAGTTGAAATTAAAACCATCCCATCCATCCATCGTCTGCAGTCCCTTGAAACTGTGAAAAAATCGAACTACTAAATAAACGAAAAAAAAGATACGGCCGTTTATGACGCAAAACACATACATTTCGACACTCTCAAAGGTATAAAAATTCATAGCGTACTTCCCGTCGACCCAGAAGTCTGAAAATTTGCATAGCACAGGTATAGGAATAAATCTGAAAACTGTAAATTTATTTTTACGTCACAAAAAATGACGAGTTTACGGTAAAGTACGGGATCTTCAGTACGCGAGTCTGACTCGCATGTGGGTGACTAACATATAGGTATATTTACAATGTATACAGTATATACGTATACAATGTATACAGTATATACGTATACAATGTATACAGTATATACGTATACAATGAATACAATGTGTAACGTTAAATGCGCAAAACCTCAGACACCTCAAATGATTTTTAATTCGAATGACCTAATTCTGTAAGAAAAAAAAACATAAAAAAAAAGGTTTTATGTGCAGTTTTAGTTTGTTTAAAATTCATATCTGCATTGAAATAAGAATTTGTATTATTCCATGTATGAGAAAATTTGCTTGAATTACAACTATTTGTATTTGTTTACCTATTTCAGCGGGTTTGCAGACATGTTAGCTTGACGTATTGATTGATTGAATTTTTTTTTGAAAAATGTAACCTTTATCTTCTTCTTAGCGTATCGATGGCAAAACCAGTAAAATTCCTTGCCCAGCCCAGAAATCGGCCACGGCAATGCCGTCCGCTGATGCTGGATGTCATTAGGTCCCTACGTAAGCAAATAACCTATTTATTAAGAAATGGTTTAATAGATTCTGCTCGTTATTCTGATCAAACTAATTTCAGGTTTTGCGCTTTTAACGTTACTCCTTGTATATTGCCATGTTCACAACACACATATTCACTAACACTATACACAACATACACATTGACGTGACGCATTGGACACGCGCACCGTCGATGACGCGCTGCGACTTATTTTCTTCTACCGCCAAGTTGTAGCATACATGTTACATTTCGTTTCTCACCAGTCACGATCTACGCGTACGTAGACCTACGTGCGCTCGGGCCGATAATATTAATTGTGAACTATCTACCCGCGCTAAGTTATTGCTGTAATTCTAAGGACTTTTTCTATTCCATATTAAACTCATTTCTGTTTTACCTGCCTGTGCCTAGTTTTTGCGCCTTCTATAAAACTGTTGTAGTGTTGTGTGTGAGGAGATTATACCTGGTGATTCCTGCAGCAAGGACTTCCGTTTACTCGACACCTACCCAGTGAGTACACCACACATCAAAGAGATTAAATAGATACAATAGAGTGGCCATCAGAAGAAATGTCTTAGAAAAACTGTCATCCTATGCTTCAGTGAAGACGAAAAATATTTACGAAAATAAACTGAAGTTAGGTCCAGTCGTTTTGCCATAATACGATTTACAGTGGTGCGATGCGCAATTCGGCATATTTCTCCAAAAAATATTTTCTTTTGGTGCATATAGCGGACACAAACGCGACTTGACAGGTACAGGTGACAGCGACTTGTTACTACTTTAGTAACAAGTCTCGGATTAGAATTTTGATCGCTATGTCCTGTCTATTGGTAGTATATGTTTAATGTCCTTGGCACACACCACCCAAACAACCAAACGCATTTGCCTAGTATTTTTTTTTTCATTTTATTTAATTTTCAGATAATTCAGGTTTAATAATACTCGTACCAATAAACGCAATTTTCTTTCTTTCACGTTTATTTTCGAAAGGAAATGTTACATGTAAAATGTTACCACAATTTCCATTATGTGTCCCCAAAATAACCTCAAAACAATAAAAATAACTTCCCTTCCGCTATGTCAAATTGAGGCCCGACTGCACCATTATGTTAAGCGGCGACTTATTTCCGCGGATTAAGGCCGGATTACACAAATGCCCGTCACTCTATCACGGACGTAACTGACTGTTATTAAATTTAACAGTTATTTATTACAATGAGGAAATAACTGTGATTCTAAATCTGTTAGAATTACATTAGGAATTTTCGAGCTAATGAATGATTTCAATTTTGTTTGCAAGACAGCTTTTGCCCGCGGCTTCACCCACGTACATAATCCCAGGATAAAAATTATCCTATGAGTTATTCTGGGATATGGTCTACTCGTGTACCAAGTTTCATCGAGATCCGTTCAGTAGTTTTTGCGTGAAAGAGTAACAAACATCCATACATCCATCCATACATACAAACTTTCGCATTTATAATAAATATTAGCAGGATTATATTATCATCATTATGAGCCTTTTTAATGTTCCCACTGCTGAGACTCAGGCCTCCTCTCTAGGAACGTGCAATTTAGCTTCACTTGTTTGTTTGACTGACCGACATTTTGACAATTCAAAAGTGCCTGTAATTGGTCTATTTGAAATAAACGTTTTTGATTTGATTTGATTTGATTTGGAAAGGGAATGGACCGTAATCCACCACGCGAGCCCAGTGCGGGTTGGTGGACGTCACATGTCTTCGAATTGTTGGTTCTAGGACATGCGGGTTTCCTCACGATGTTTTCCTTCACTGTTTTGAGAGCAGTGGTGATGAAATAAATTACACAAACTAATGCGCCTGGCTGGGTTCGAACCTGCGACCTACAACTCGTAAGTCGGGGCCATTACTACTCGGCCATCACTGCTCTATAACATATATATACACATGTATGCTACACAAAATATTACATAAGGATATTCATTCATCTCAAAGTTTCACCAAAAAACATCAACTACAGAAAAATTAATTACGAAACTCCAATAACTTCGTTACGTGTCCACCCAGAACGGTCAATGGCGGGAAAAAACTATCGAATTTGAAGGTGTCAAAAAACATGTAAAAAAAGTACTAATGAAAATAAAAGAAGCAAAAACCATCTCTAGTTTAAAAAAACACAGTAACATGACACCCTTTAGCAATACGATTGTCAAAGATCTACAAATAATTGCCAGTACCAAGAACTTTTTTTTTTTTTTAATTCGTATAAACTAGTGCTTGACTGCGATCCCACCTGATGGTAAGCAGTGATGCAATCTCTGATGGTGAGGCGCACTAGTTTATTAAAAGCCTATTCACTCTAGCCTTGAAGATAGCGTAGCTTATAAAAACTTTAGTGTTTTATAAGCTACGGTGACGCAAACGGCAACTAAAGGATACAGGTGTCTTATTTTATTTTTTTATGGTGGGTAGTGTCACTCTTACTGATTAAAACCCAACCCGTTCCTTCTAGCCTTAACACCAGGGTTCGAGCCCCCTTTTGGATTACCCTGGCCCCAGTAGGCTTCGACCCAGCTGGGTTCCTGCTGCTGCTGACAGCTCCTTGAAGCACGCGGGAACAGTGCGCGCCGTCGACGACTTGGGCTAAGTCCGGACAGTTACAGGACAGTCGGACAACGAGCTACCCATTGCTCGCTGTGCGCAAGCCCGTGGCTACGGTGGCCAGCAATCGGGTCGGAATCTCGGCGGCGGCTGGGGCGCTGTGAGCGCCTATGCATGATACGGTCGGCCTCCTCCTTTGCTAGCATTACTGCTCCTTTCCTCCTTTGCTAGCATTACTGCACTTTCCCAGAAGGAGGCGACCGCCTGCCACTCCTCAAGTCAAGTCCTGTAACAAGGCCCGGCGCAAGAGGTCGCCCTCACGAGGGCACGGCGATGCTCCGCCCAAGCGGGGCACACCTCGACTGTGTCCTCCACCGTGTCCTCCGGGCGTTCCGCACAGTGATGACACCCGGGCGTCACATCCACACGAAAGGATACAGGTGTGGTTTTATTCAGTAAACGTCTGACAGATTGAGTTCATTAACCTTTAAAATCGACCTGTGTAGTACTACTTGAACCACTTTTTTACACATATCAAAAATAAAATTCAACAATTTAATTTCACAGCGGCATCCACAATTGCAATATAAAAGTAAGATAAAAAAAAAATAAACTACGAGTAACTCGAAACATAAATTTATTGTTTGATTTCCAATAAAGTGACGCATGAATAAATACTATATCGCACCAAAAATACCTGTTACCTGCGAATACGAGTATAAAATCACTGTGACAATGATCACTGTTCCGTTGCTCCACCGTTCCATGTTCAAACAGCAATTAAGAGGCACTGTATGTATCTCTAGCTATAGTGATGTTAGCCTCAATATTTTTTGTGCAATCGTTCCGTAGGTACGAGTACCTATTATTTTTTGTAGATGTCATTTTGTTCAGTGAATGAATATTGATTGTGTAGGTAAGAGTAGCTTGTTTGTTTTCTTGATACTTAATACTGTTGTCATGATAATTATTTTAAGATTAAAAGAGAGTGGTCCTATAATATTTTGTAGTAATTTATGACCTGAGGAGCTTGTTGGTAAGTAATACCATTCCTAAGGTTAAGCAATTAATGTCGAGGTTTTTTTTCCGGTGGCAAAATCATCCAATGATATCCCCCGCTCATGGGCGGAGCAGGAGATAGTGACTTTTACTGACTAAAAACCCACTTCTGTTCAGAGTTCCAGAAACAAATTCTTGGCCTCGGTAGGTTTCGACCCTGCTGGGCCCCTACGGTTAGCTGACAACTCTTTGAACCGCGTGGAACAATACTCGCCGTCAACATCTTGGGCCAGACGGTCGGACAACGAGCTACCCATTGGTCGTCGTCCGCAAGCAACTAACGATGGCCGGGAATCAGGATCTGAATCCCAGCGGCGGCTAGAGCGTGAACGCCCTTGCCTCACGCAATTCTAGGTCTATAGATCGGTAACCTCATACCTACCGCGGTTCGAGTAACCTCATACCAACGGCTTACCATGCTTTCCGAAATACGGAGGTACCTCGGAAAGGACGACTTTGACAGTCACTACTAATTGGTCGGTAACAGTTGGTTAGTCAGAAGCCAGAAAAATTGACGCCAGTCTTGCCAAAGGGTATCAAGGTACACTCTCGTATTGGACCAAAATGAAAGCCTGCGATGTGATTTCAGCTTGTATTTTTCAACAATAATGCAACGGAAAAATATTGTAGTTTTAGTTCGGAATTGAAAAAGTAATATAGGGTATGTCACATATTATTAACTAGCTTTGGCCCACAGCGTCGCTCGCGTATATTAAACATAGCCTATGTCACTCAGGAATAAAGCAGTTTTCTATCGGTGAAAAAATTTTCGTAAACGGACCATACTTTCAGAGAATACCTACGATAAACAAAAAAGTATAAAATTTGAGTCACTAATATAATATGGACACTGAAATTAGTCTAAAATAAATTTGTTTTATTTTTTTATAAAAACAAAACAAAAACCAACTACCTCTTTTTAACCTTTCAATCGTGATAATTAGAGACAATAGAGAGACAATGGGTGCGCGCACGCTGGCGTCCGCTTGGATCTTAATGAATATTGGTGTAGATAGAGTATAACAGATACCAAAACTCCTTTGATATTATTAACACCACGCGTTTTGTATGCTACTAGTTGCTATTCGTTTTACAGTAGGCGTCAACAGTATCGTATAACCCAGTTGCAAGGTTGCGAAGGTCGAGCACGCCACAATTATGGCGGCACGATGGTAGGCCAATGCTTAAAGATCCCACTCTTTGAGGAGTGGCTAAGACAATACGGTAACCTTATCTTCCGCATGATGCATGTTCTCATCGGTACCATGTCCGATGAATCTGGTGCAGGAACCCCTCGCACTGACCAAGTCAGTCAGAATCCGGTGCAGGAACAGGAAGAAACGCCCGGGTGTTACCTTTGTGCATTCATTGTGCGTATAGGTAAGCAGCGGAATTCCCTTCCGGAGTTTGTGTTCACAATCTTTAAGTCAAGAGTGAATAGGTTCCTTCTAGGTAAGCGCGCTCCATCGCCGAACGGCTCGTTGCTTTCCATCAGGTGCCATGCCATGGTTTGGAGTGAGAAGGAGTAGCAGGCGGACACCTCCTACTGCAAAAACAATTTTGCAGTACGAGTACTGACTCGTAATGCCTTTCTTTTCGCATAATTACCGTTTTTCTCATATACTCTGGCATAACTATTTTGGTACTTACCTATATTTTGTTTTATCTTAATAATACTTTTCCATATTTTTGCCGAGCAGCACTGAATTATAGTGACCGAATTAACAACCAAAGCGTCATCATTTCATCATTTCAGCCGACAGACGTCCACGGCTGGACATAGGCCTTCCCTAAGTGTCGCCACAATGAATCAAAGCGTGCGAATAAAAAATCTCCGGGGTATTTTTTTTTATAAAAACTTAAATACATGTTTCAGAATTTTATGTTTAATCATTAATATGATTAGAGAAATTATGTTCAAAAAATTATGCGTAAGCTGTTATTACATTTAGGAGACACAAAAGTATCTATGCCAAATTACATTAGGCCTTAAGTTTTTATGCAAATGGAAAAGAAACCATGGCCCTGCATCTTCATCTCCTTCTCTCCCTCCAGCTCTTATCCCGTTTTATTTGGGGTCGGCGCAACACGTTTTTTTCTTCCATTCTGTCCTATCACTCGTCGCGCTATCATCAACTTCCTTTTCTTTCATATCACTTCTCACACAATCCATCCATCTGTTATTTGGCCTCTCTCCCTTCCATCCATCCACATTTAAACCATGGCGCTGCGTAAGTACGAAAAAAATCCGAAACTGTTTTGCCATCGTTGTAAACATTGTCTACAAGATAAAACAGCCAAGTATTATCCAGAGCCTCTAAAACTAAATGCATTTTATTCCACAATACTTGTAAATGCAAATGCAAGTGCCCATAACCCATATTTCCATATTTCCGGTCCAGATATTCGAAGATAAACTCAAGCATTTGTAAACTGGGTCATTATTTTAGAATTACATTGTCGTGCAATTTCAATGTACTAACGAATTGTATGGTTAAGTTTTGGTTGTTACTGTCCAATTGTTGTTCAGTGAAAAAAAAAGATACTTTTAACTGGCTTCAAAAATATGGTTATATGTTCGGCTGTATATATTTTTTTTTCTATTTATGTTCCCCCATTTCTCGGTCAATTGTGGGTCGGTATTGAAAATATATGTTTTGATTGAAAGATTATACTACCGAATTAGTTCCATAGAAATATTGCTATGAGAACCAAGGTTACCGACATAGCTCGGAGAATCGAAAAATTTAATTGGCAATGGGCAGAGCACTTGCACGCAGAAAAGATGGTCGATGGGGACGAAAGATTCTGGAGTGGCGATCACGTACCGGAAGACGAGAGATGAAAGGCCTCCAACAAAGTGGACCAATGACCTGGTCAGGTCTGGTCGCAGGACCGGTCATTGTGTCGATGCTTGGGGGACGCCTATGTCCAACAGTGGACGTCTTACGGCTGATATGATGATTGTTATGATCTGATGATGAACTTTGAAGATGTGAAACGGAACTCCTAGGACCATAGCAGTCGATGACTGACTGAAAAAAGAAAGAGGATACATTGAACTTATTCGTTGGTGTACGCCTACCCACAGCTTACATATAATAATAATAATAATAACCCCATCGTCGTATCTCTACGTTGACGTCGTGGTGGGGCTTGTGTGCTCCAACATGCCCTGGGTCTGTATCGGTAGAATTTTCTTTACCGTAACATACCTAGGGTGAGGGGCCAGACTAAGAGAGATACAATCCGCAGGGCAGTTTTGTGGCGAACTGTTGGGTATTAGCGACCCCACGGACCCGATCTCCCGGGAGAATTCCTGTTCTTCATCTCCGGCTTGCCTTTATTGGCCGGCCGTAGTGAACACTGACGAGGAACAGAGCTCCCACCTCTCTCTTGCCTTTATTGGCTGGCTTGAGTGGAGAGTCGCAAGAGCAAACATGCTCGGGAGATGGATGCATAATCCAGTAAGCTGCTGGTAGGGATCTTGACCGTACTTCCGGGATTGTCCTGATAGCCGTGGTATACCTCTCCACTCCACAAGCGCCTCAGGATATGTTGCCCCCTTGTTGCTACGTCACTTTGTGCTAGCGGCCGTTTTAGGGGGCCCATTTATTGAGTGTGCAAGTCACCCCCTGCCTTTTATCGATGGATATTAATAACATTGTTCAGGCAGGGGCCATAGTCTTAACATAGCTCCATATAACCAGTCCATTTAAGACTCCAAAAATCATAGCCCTATTATTTTGTCTTTCATATTATGTCGCAATAGTTTTTCAGACCGGGGGTTGTCCTTGGGTGCACTAGTATAGCGCGTACAGGGATAATCGTCGGTTGGTATCACGTTCCATTATAGTAACCAAAAGGGCCTCTGCGAGTTGGCTTCGGCCCCTCGTACGCCTCTCAAAGGCCCAGGACCTCAGGGTCCTGAGATTAATAAACAAATAATAATAATAAAATAATAATAATAATATTTTTTTTCCACAAAAATAAAATACAGACTTCACAGTGTAGACTAAAGACAGTTTAAAAGAGCTTTGGTAGTAACACAATACAGTACAATCTAGGAACTAAAATCTGTACACAATAAGGAAAATCCTGCCTCTCAAACTAGGTTACCTGTATCTTGAGAGACAGAGATTCAGCTTAGTATTGATGCTATAGCATTTATAGTAGACTGTGTCGATCTACCCGAGCATTCTAAGAAAATACTTAATAGGAAATTAAATTTACATTCACTAGGTATGTGTGTGTGAGCGTGTATGTATGTATGTGTCTATAGGTGTGTTTGTGTGTGTGTGTGTGTTTGTTAGAAATATGTACATAGGTAGTTAGACAACATACTTGAGTAAAGACTCTGTTTTCAGGTAGTCCTGTTTCAGTAGCCATTCCGTTAATTTTGATTTTACATCATGTTTATTAAGATCGACTATGTTTAATTTTTTGTGAAAGTTATGCTATATAAATAATAATAAGCTTACATACAAATATATGTTTATATATTTGTATGTAAGATTTATTATACACAAAACTATGAAACTGTTGACGGAGTTATGTAAGCTGTAAGCAGACCTACACCAAGCGTATAATGACGAAAACTCGTCTATAAAGCTACGCGTCCATAGACCAGGAAATTTTTGCAAGTGTAATTCGGTAAAATAATTTTCAATTCGCAAACATAGTTAAGTAATTACGAGTATTAGCTTCATAATCAAAATTGAGCAACGTCTGCCAAAGTCGGTTTGTGGATGGCTATCTTGACATACCGAGATTTCTCCGTGCCTGGGAAAGCATTGACCCAGCTGTCATTCATAGGCGTTGCTTGTTTTGACACACGTCTTGCCAAAAGGTATCGTGATACCCAAGTACTGGATTGTGGAGATCAGATAGACATTCGCTCCATGTAAAATAAACGGTACGCAGCTGCATTTGGCTAGGCAAATGATGATTTATGAAAAATATCAGATTATAGTACCGCAATTTATTACGGGTTGTGCGAAAGTGTACCCCGGGTTTCTATTTTTTATGGTGGGGAAAATCATCCAATGACAACCCCTGCTTATCTCCGGCTCCACCAGCACCTAGCTCCGGCTTCACCATCCGGAGATAGTGTCAGACTCTTACTGACTAAAACCCACCCCGTTCCTTCTAGCCTTCATACCGGGGCTCGAGCTACTCTTTCAAAACTAACCCTGGCCCCAGTAGGCTTCGACCCAGCTGGGCCCCTGGTATTGCTCTCTGAACTCCTTGATGCGCGCGGGAACACTGCGCATCTTCGACGACTTGGGCTCGGTCCGCACAGTTACAGGACGGTCGGACAGCGAGCTACCCGTGGCTTGCCGTCCGCAAGCCCGCGTCTACGATGGCTGAAAATCGGGATCGGAATCCCGGCGGTGGTGAGAGCGCCGTTGCCTGATCGGCCTCCTCCTTTGCTAGCATTACTGCTTCGTAGAAGGAGGCAACCGCCTGCCACTCCGACCCCGGGGCCCTGGAACGAAGACAAAGAAGAGGTTTAGTCAATAAAAGTCTCACGAAAAAAAGTAAGCTTACACATCAGGTCACTTTTATAATTTACTGTCATTCATAATTCCATCTTAAAGCCATATTTTCATCAACTTTCGCATAAAAAGGCAAAAAATATTTTCCATCAAATAAAAAATGTATAACTGCTAACTTTAAAACAAAGCTAAACGACCCCAGACCTCGCAGTTTATCTCAGCGGTAATGAATTTTTAAATCAAACTTGTTCAAGAATGCTGTAAGATTACAGTTAAAATGAATACTGGCGCCCAAACCGGGACCCACCTTGAGTTATAAAAACGTATTTCTACTAACTTATAACCTTCTGGCAACTTAGTAGTTTAAGTTTTGTGAGGATAAGCAACTCTATTAACATTAATAGAGTTTAATATTACTTCAGGCGTGTTAGAATTTTATTGGCGCCCAGCATGGGACTTTTTTTGCATCA
This sequence comes from Mythimna lalbum, assembly GCA_949319445.1. Classification (NCBI taxonomy): domain Eukaryota; kingdom Metazoa; phylum Arthropoda; class Insecta; order Lepidoptera; family Noctuidae; genus Mythimna; species Mythimna lalbum. Next base: position 14,378,189 of record OX439370.1, on the reverse strand, counting down.
ATGTTACTATTTTTTTTTGACAAAAATAGTTTCATTTATGACACAATTTACTTTCAAGTTTCTTAGAATGCAAAGGGAAACTGAAGGAAATAGGTTTGTATTTAGTCAGTAAAAGTCTCCACAGATTATAGTGGTCAAAACCACTTAGTTAATTTTTTGTCTATGGTTATAAGGCGTAATACACACATGGCCTGACAGGGTTGTTTCTGTATTTATGATGTTCTGTGCGTCTGTTTGGGCGGAATAAACGTGTTTTCTTTCTTTTCTTTTTTTTTTACATGCTTTCTCACACCAACCTAAAGTGGGAGAAGTTATTTGATGATTTATTTCTCATGGGACTTTTTTAATAACTATTCAGTACAGTTCTTTTTTTTGACACGAACAATTATGACAGTTATTATAATTTGTGTTTTTAATAGAATTATGATAAAACACATTTTCAAGCATATTAGAACTCTGAACCTCGTGGTCCTGGAATGCAACTGGAGGATACAGGTGTGAAACGTCCACCTTAGAGCAGGAAAAGTTATTGGATGAATTCCCAACTTAAAAAAGGGTACCATAACTCACACTAGCTTAATTACATTTTTGAATAGCTATGCTAGAAAGAAAGAAAAACAATTTATTTACGCAAAATAAGACGCAATCTTAAAGCTAGCTACTAATATCTTTTCTCATTGGTTAATAATGAAACAAACTCAAAGATCTGAGATTTAGTAAACACAAGCTTTGTTACTTATACTAACCACGTACATAGGAATTAGTCATTACGTATTTACCTACACCAGTTAAAGCATGAAGCAAAAACATGAGGTTTATATATGCCAACCCAGCCGGCGGCGGTGCCGACTTGCTAGCCGGTCCGTTTACTATCGTTTACATTTCGGGGAGTGTGTACTGAAATTGCACAATTTAATTCCGCCAAATCCGTTCCATCATCGGACCACTAGTCGTACGGCGTTACGCCAGAGGTACATGGTAGACATCCCACCCGTACGTTTGAAAAAACATTTGTTGTGCGTACAACTAAGGAGTGGAATTCCCTGCCGTAGTCTGGGTTTCCTGATATCTACAACTTAAGGGTCTTTAAGTCAAGAGTGAATAGGTTACTTCTACGCAAGCGTGCTCCATCGTCGGCCACATCGTCGCTTACCATCAGGTAAGATGGTGGTCGAACGCGAGCCTATAAATAATAATAAATAAAAATACCTTCATGCAAGCGATATTTGTTTACTAGGACTTTTACAATTTTATTAATTACTTAAAATACGCAACAAACTGTAATTACCGCTTTTGTGAACGAATGTACGATGGAATAAAATATGTTGAAATAAGAGAATTGATCGAATGTATCGTAGACAGTGTCAAATACTCGTACACACGCATGTATATTTTGTTTGTATGTTGGTGTAATCTTTGATAATTATTTTGTTTGTAAGTAACGCATAGCTTCTCTTTAAAGCAAATATCACACTGCTACGCATCACGCTGCATGTAGCACCTACGCGCGTACTTGCGGGAGTGCATATCAGATGCGGGTTTTTTTACACACACACGGGCGTAGTAGCGTTTTGTGGATTCACGGCGGCTCTGACTCATTTCATTCAAAGCCTATCAGAAATCACGCACGGCACTGCGAAACTAGGTGTTCCATCTCTTGCGTCTAGCCTCGCACTCACGCGTTCGTGTGTATGTTTCTCTGCTTGTAGGGGCGGAATCTGTATAAACGCGCGTGGATGCATTTTCTGTGTGATGGACTGTGCGTATTTTCTACGCAAACGGAGATACTTACAAGCATCGTAGCATACGCAGCGTAGCGCATGTATGCGTGTTCAAACACGCAATACACGCGTTACGCTGCGTGGTGCCAGTGTGATAATCGCCTTAACATTAGTTCTACCGAGAAAATCTACTTTATATCAGGTATTTCTAGCAATTGAGGTTTAAAGTTCTAAGTAAAACATTCCCGTAACGTAAAAGTCAAGCATTTGACGCCAAAAGTAAGGAAGATGAATAAGTATGAATTTTAAAATTTAAATTGGATAAGATATGCAAAATTTTGATTTAAACTAAGCTAGTTGGGGCTGACTCACACAATGCAGTTGGGTTTTGCCATTAAAATTGATTTAAATTGAGCTTTTGATCCTGGCTTATGACAAGAATGTTATTATTGTGTATAGTGCCATCTATTGGGAAAAAGAAAGAAACAAATTGTTTTTTTATAAATTGATTATTTCATTATTTTGTAGTCATACTGTTTGCAGATCTAATTTTTTTCATTGTTATGGTACAACTTTGAAGAAATTAATAAAAATGTGGATTATTAAGCATCAGAAGCATGTTTACATTAATTACATTATACACAATTGAAACATCTCTCCCAAAAACCAACAGATGGCGTTAATATAAACTATTAAAATGAAACATAGCAAGCGTGAGTTGGAATACCAACTACAGAGAAACTAGTACGAGAGGGTTCACAGTCCCAGGAAAAGTTTGACTGTGAATTTTATAATTTCACTTTGAAATTTGTTGAAATGTATCTTTCGAGTTGCCGCCGAGATATCGTGTAAGATGTCTGGGATGAATAACTGGAGATGGAAACGTTTTTCGCGGAGTTTTGGCTTCCATTCAAGCGGAGAATCTTGTTAAGGTTGGTTTTTCTGTTTGTCTTCGAGAAATTTTTGTATGATCCATATTTTAACCCCTCGAGCGCCGATTGTATATCCGATTTACAACTTAAATGACCTTGAAAAACGCTTAATTGGCGTTTTTGACCAAAAATTTTGGTTTCTATATCTTTGTTTTTTTAGAAACATCCAGAAAAAGTTTTTTTTTGTGATTTATGTAAAAACGCGCAATCTCGTAATAATAATAATCCCCACGCGCGCGAAGGGTGCTTGATTTTTAGTTAAAATCAAATACACTCGACGGCGCGTTGTGTTTCTCGCATCTCAAAGAGAAATCAGCTAAACCGTGATGCTCCAGTAGTGCCAGTACCCGCTGGGACCACGGGAATTTCTGAAAGGGATACCGTGATCCTGGAACGCAATAGACAACTGAACATTATACGCCGCCAGAGACTCGGGCTTGATTCTCACCGGACGGCCGGACGGCGGGCTACCCATTGCTCGACGTCCGCAAGTCCGCGTCTACCGTGGCTGGTAGTCGGGCGATCGGGGTCTGAATTTCGGCGGCTGGGGCGTGAGGACCTTCGCTCCCTCACGCGTCCGCAAGCCCGCGCCTACGGTGACCAGCAATCGAGATTGGAATCCCGGCGGCGGCTGGGACGCTGTGAGCGCCGCCGTTGCCTGATGCGGTCGGCTACCTACTTTGCTAGCATTACTGCTTCGCAAAAGGAGGCGACCGCCTGCCAGTTCTCCTCGCTCCTGACCATAGCCTGAACCAGGGCCCGGCGCGACAGGTCGTTGACATAGATTGCCTCCGCGAGGACCTTTCGGAGCTAACCCTAGCGGTTGGTTGTGTATTTAAGTGTAGCAATTATGTATTCAAACGCTGTAAAAATTTTGGGTCTCCAATGTAATTAAAATTTTAACTTTAAAGTATATTCCCAAAGAGTTTGCTGTTCCAAAATTTAATAATTCATCTCTAAATCTGAATTCAAATATTTGCCTCCTGAGATAAATGTTAAAAGTCAAAAATCTACACTCTACAGAATAATAAACACAAGCTTAAAGAAAAATTTGACCTCGAATCAAATGGGATAGATTTTTAGAATAAAAACATTCATTTTCTCAGTGAATTTCAAAATATTATAATTTTAAAGTAATCCAACAAGAACTTGTGAATTTTGCTTTTTTATCTCTAACTAGTAGCCCGTCCCGGCTTTGCACGGGCAATAAATATAGCCTATGTTACTCACGGTGAATGTAGCTTTCCAATGGTGAAAGAATTTTTGAAATCGGCACAGGTTTTTGAGTTTATTCGCTACAAACATACACACAAAAATACAAATATTCCCTCTTTATCTCTTTACTAGCTTTTGCCCGCGACTTCGTCTGCGTCCATAAAATATAGTCTATGTCACTCAGTAATAAAGCAGCTTTCTGACGGTGAAAAAACTTTAGCAATTGGAACAGTACTTCCAGAGATTACTCCTACATACAAACTTACAAATTTCTTTATAATTATCTCTTTATAATATTTGTATAGATAATATTAGTGTTGATAAGTACTAAAAGTACGTAATGGACAATACAAGTACAGTTAAATTATATTGCACCTAAGTTCTTTTATGTATAGTAATATACAAGAAGCAAAAAAAAACGAATAACTCATTAGACTTTCTGTCAAAAAAATAATCAACCCTCAACCCACGGTTTAAGTGAACCATATATTTTTTAATTCATGAATCCCCAAGCGACCACCGATGGCCACGCATCTATTGTCTTACTATTGTGTCTCTAATTGACGGTATCTGAAGGGTTAAAACACCACTTTAACAGTTCAAAATCTAATTTACTTTTTATAAAATAATAAAAGCAACGATCGATCAACATTTATTATCCACGATGACAGCGAAAGCAGCTTTAAAAAAAAAATTTAAAACATAAAAAGTATTTTTTTCTTCTATATTGCTTTATGAACGCACAACGAAATCCAATTACAAGTACAGTCGATAAAAAAAATTATAACAACGAAGTAATCAATTTGTAAAATAAAAATATTTATGATATAAAAATTAATCAAAAATCGACGAATCAATCTTCGCAGGGACTAAAATAATAATGGTTTTGTTACATATTTTATTCAAGTACTGTCGACTACAAAATCGTGAAATTTTTGCTACTAGCATTGTTTGCATAAAAACAAAAAAAAAGTGTCATTTTTGATAAACAATTTTTTTCTAAAGTACTTTATAAATATTTTTTCTGACGCACCTACGGCTTCTTTTTACAAGCTTTTATTTAGTTTTACCTGTCCCGATGTTTGTCTGCCATCAAATCTTGCAAATTGTATTTGATCCACTTCCCGGTTACTGATTGACCTGAAATTTAGCATGCATTATGGAATTGGAAGGTGGCTATAGGAACCTCGTAGTTAAACGACACAACCCCATCGAGTTTGGGCTGGTATGATTCGTCTTGACGAGTATTAATTATATGTATAGACCGAGCTATAAAAGCTCGCTAAAAATTTTTTAAAAGCTTGTTTATTAATAAGAGAAGGTTCTCAAGTATGCTCCGATACAATAAAATCACAATGAAGAGAAGATAAAGAAAGAACCTGGTAGGTAGGTTCCTGCACCGGATTCGTGCGGAAGAAACACCAGGGTGTCATACACAGTGGACAGTCTGGAGGACATAATGGAGTGTGCCCGCCTGGGCAGAGCACCGGCACTGCGTCCACGTGGGGGCGATCGGTGGCAACCGACCAACGAGAAAATCTTTTGCGCCGGGCTTTGGCACAGGCCATGGTGAGAGCAAGGAGGAGTGGCTGGTTGTCTCCTTCTGCAAAGCAGTAATTCTAGCGAAGGAGGCAGCCGCCGACGTTAAGGAATTTACGTCTCCGGGGCCCAGCCGCCGTGACCCTGACCCCGACTACCAGCCAAGTCTTACACACATAACACACCCACGTCAAATACAAAATCAGCCCCGATTGTGCGAGTAATAGGCTAGTTTCCAGGTCTAAAATAACTACATTTTAAATAGTTCGCATTTTAGATAATAAAAAAATATTGAACACTTATTTTTCATTTTTCGATTAAGCAAAAAATAACAAAGATATAGCCCATTAAAGTTACATGTGCAATCACTCCGTGCGAAAAAATGCAGCACGGCGTGACGTTACACGTAACTTTAATGGGCTATATCTTTGTCATTTTTGGTTTAATTTACAAATAAAAAATACGTGTCCCTTATTTTTGAATAATCTAAAAGACGGACTAATTACAATTTTTACGGCAACTAACCTATTGCAAAGCTTAGATATCTCTCACGTCCAGTAAATATCACTAAAACAACTCCGCACTCGCATGTACAAAACAAATAAAACATAACTCTGTTTTATTCACGACTGTACCTAGCGAAACAGTGATGATAATTATATTTTCTGCTTCGTTGATACTGTGTTATTACCTGTTCAAATAATTATAACGTCACTCTGTTATTTATTATAGACCAGGCAAATAAAGCTATCGTCCAGTTTGTCACCTGACAAGCCTGTGGGTAAAAATCATTTAAATTACATCCCCCGGCCTTGGGCGGAGTGGGAGATAGTGCCAAAGTCTTACTGACTAAAAAACGACCCCTTTCCTTCTTGCCTTTCATATCGGGGCTGGGCTACTTTTCAGAGCGGAGCTAACCCTGGCTCTAGTAGGTTTTGACCCAGCTGGGCCCCTGCTGTTGCTGACAACTCCTAGAGGCGCGCGGGAACAGTGCACGCTGTTGACGACTTGGGCTCGGTCCAGACAGTTACCGGACGATCGGACAGCGAGCTACCCATGGCTCACCATCCGCAAGCCCGCAGGCGCGGAGATGTCATTGGATGATTTTAGCGACTACTAGAAAAAAATCGTTTTTGTATTTAATCTAAAAAGCTCTTAAAATCCAACTATACTATAATAGCTCACAATTAATGTTTAATACCACACTAAGAATACCGAGATTATTTTCCTTTTAACGAAAGCCTTTATACAGAAAAAAAAACTTAATCATTTTCGAGTAAAACTCTTCGGCCAAGAGATCTCAAGACCCCTGACCTTGGCGGTGGAATTCTTTTGAAAGTTACACCTAGTTGAGCTTTCAAAGGGGTTTGTCTGTTTTTACAAACTTCTTAAATTATTTTTTTAAACAATCTTAACTTCGAACCAAAGCCTTTTTCAATTGTCTGCTGTTTGGAAACCAGGCTTTTGATTCTTAGTGTATTTATAAGAGATATTAGTCCGTGATAGTGCAGGCAACGTTTTTTTTATGGTGGTCAAAAATCATCCAATGACAACCCCCGCTCATGGGCGGAGCGGGAGATAGTTTCAGACTCTTACTGACTAAAGACCCAGCCCGTTCCTTCGAGCTCCCTTTTGAATAGCCCTGGCTCCAGTAGGATTCGACCAGACTGGGCCTCTGCTGTTGCTCACAACTCCTTGAGGCGCGCGGGAACAGTGCGTGCCGTCGACGATTTGGGTTTGGTCCAGACGGTCGGTCAGCGAGCTACTCGATGCTCACCGTCCGCAAGCCCGCACCTACGGTGGCTGTAAAACGGAATCCCGGCGGCGGCTGGGGCGCTGTGAGCGCCGCCGTTGCCAGATGCGGTCGGCCGCTTTTGCTAGCATTACTGCTTCGCAAAAGGAGGCAACCGCCTGCCATTCCTCCTCACTCCAAACCATGACCTGTACCAAGGCCCAGCGCGAGAGATCGCCGCCACCGATCGCGACCACAAGGACACGGCGATGCTCTACCCAGGCGGGGCACACCTCCACCGTATCCTCCAGGCATTACGCACAGTGGGTCGCCACTTCCACACGAATCCGGTGCAGGTACCTCTTTTTAAGCCAGGTTAAATTTCCTAACAAGGTGCTAAGATTAAAAGCAGAAAAGGGCGAAGGAAGGTTAAGCTACGCTTATCGAGGTCAATCCGATGACGTGTGATCGAGACTCCTTCGTACCTCGGAGAGCATGTTAAGATATCCACAAGGATAGCTAGCGGAATTCAAATTCTCTTAAGTTTTTCGCATTTTGCAGGTTAGTGTCAGACTTTGTTCATCTATATACAATATTATTTTTAGTTTATGCGAAACCTGAATATAGTTTGTTCAGAATCAGTAACTGAATGGATTCCAATAGGTTTTACACCGTGTTTAAACATATGTCATGTGTATAAACAATACCTCCACGCGTTCTTCAAATGAAGGGTCTTAACAGACAGATAACTTGGAGTCTTTAAGTCAAGAGTGAATAGGTTACTTCTAGGCAAGCGTGTTCCATCATCGGGCACATCATTGCTTACCATCAGATGAGGTAGTGGTCAAACGCGAGCCTATCAATAATAAAAAAAAGACAGACAGACCGACGGACCAAGTGATAAGGGTTCCGTTTTTTCTTTTGAAGTACTGAACCTTAAAAAAATACAATAGGCTAGTTGCCGTAAAGAATGTAATTAGTCCGTCATTTAGATTATTCAAAAATAAGAGACACGTATTTTTTTATTTGTAAATTAAACCAAAAATTACAGAGATATAGCCCATTAAAGTTACGTGTAAAGACACGCCATGCTGCATTTTTTCGCACGGGATGACGTTACACGTAACTTTAATGAGCTATATCTTTGTTGTTTTTTGTTTTATTGAAAAAAAATACGTGTCTAATATTTTTTTATAATCTAAAATACGGACTAAATAAAATGTAGCTATTTTGACCTTGGAAACTACTGTATTATCATGTAAAAACTGAGTGCGTCATGAACAAATAAATTTACACTTTTGCCAGTAACATACTCAACTACATCACTCCTCGATTCACACATAAAACGCATTAACCTCACCATTAATTCTAAGTTAAACAGTTTTACATTAAGAATAGTAAAATCGAATTGTGGCGTCCACTGGGCCACAAAGTAGACTGAATTATGCCGCCATTTTGAGCCAAAGAAGCGACAAGCCGGATAAAGCCAGTCGTAACCGGCTCTAGAATCGACCGGAATTGTAGCTCAGGAGTGTGGAACGCTCTGAGATATGTTTTTTTTTAATTGATAAGATACTCCTTTACTGTGTATTACACACACACACAGGATTATTTAAGAGGGTTATTTGTAAAACACTAGCAACCTTTCAGGAATATGTTATTAACATCATAAACCACAACTTTTGTTCTATGACTTTTAAAAATATTTTAGTTCATCAGATTTTCATACATTAATTTCAACTTCATACCTTCATACGTTCTTGAGAAGCAAGTTTAACATATTTTTTTCATACCAAGCTTTTATAGCTCGGTATACCTATATAATTAATACTCGTCAAGACGAATCATACGAGCCCAAACTCGATGGGGTTGTGTCGTTTCACTACCAAGTTGCTATAGCCACCTTCCGGTTCCATCATCAGATCAGCTCCATGTCACAATAATTTTGCATTGTCATCTGATTAACACATGCATGCAAAATTTCAGCTCAATCGGTAACCGGGAAGTGGTTCAAATTTAATTTGCAAGATTTGATGACAGACAAACATCGGGACAGGTGAAACTAAATAAAAGCTTGTAAAAAGTTTTGACAGATGGCCAGACGGATAATAAAGTGAGGGTTCCGTTTTGCCAACTTGGGTACCTACAGAACTCTAAAAAGGACCTTGGGCAACTGATCAGGGAGTGTATCATGGTTTTCTTACGACACGTACGACCGATTAACAGTCTTAACGTTTATATCTGTCGATTAACAGAGCGTTTCTAGGAAAGAGACAGAATTAAACGGAAGCATTGCATTTTATGGTTATAGTTATTGTTCGCTTGTATCCCTATAGAGACTAGGTTTCAGCGTTTTCGATATGGTTCAGGTCAAGAAGACAGCGGGGTGGTTCAAAAGTGTTACCTCGGCCTTGGAAAGAAAAAGATAATTGAAGATAGATAGAAAGATCAATTCTTTATTGTACACCAAAAATAAAAAATTACGTAAAAAAAATAAAATTAATAGGGTGTTACAATGGGCGGTCTTATCGCTAAAAGCGATTTTTTACAGACAACCTTTGGATGGATTTGACCGAGGAGGAGAAAAAGATACGCCGGTAGTTCGTGGTGTACTATTTTGAAGGAACTCAGGTGAGTTAAAAGCCACTAATTCACTGACTAAAGTCTATGAAAGTCTCACACTTCCGCTAATAGTTATTTGATATTTTCCACCTTTAATTTCGGAAGTCAGTGTTTCTATAATAGTTTTGTCTCTTCGTTATTAAACACCGAGTTCCGAAATTAAAGTTATTTTGCACTGTTTTAATGCTTTTTTTTTACATTACAATTTTTTTTTTGTAATTTTTTGCTTTTTAGTTGCAGTAACACAACCTTAAAAGTATTCGTCGTAAGGCATCCATAAAATTTTATTTAATTTAATTTAAATAAAAATAAATTAATAATTAATAATATAATAATAATAATAATTATTAATATTATTTTTAATTTTATTTAATTTTTATTTAATTTTTTTTTTTTTTTTTTTTTTTTTTTTAACAATGCATGATAATTCCAATAAGCCAAGCCACGACTAGGATACATTATTTTATTATTGAGTTGTCGTGCCTACTTTCCAGCATCAGATTAGTTGGATGATGGAAGGTAGGCACTTAGATTTTGTACAATTACCTTTATTAATTAAACATCAAACCACAAAATAGGTAGCTACAGAAGTCAATCTCATGTACGTACTCTTCTCGTACGTGTTCTTTATATACCTAAGCTTGGCGATCGCGCTAGGAGCGCGCTTTGTATGTAGATTGTCTTCTGTAGCTGTATTTATTTTGTGCCGAAGCGAACGCCGGCGTTTGCTCTCTTATTGTCTTTCTATTGTGTCTCTAATTACGGTATTTGACAGGTTAATGTAAAATTTCTTGTAAATGACGTGTCTTTGATGTTCCTAATAAAAAAAAAAAAATCTAACTGTCAACAGTTATAATTCATTTTAAATTTTTAAACAAGGTCATCTTTCTCAGCTAAACAACCGTGAAAAATAATGAAATTCGTTCTTAGAAATCCTTTGTAGTTACTAAACGTTCGTTTGTAACATAAAAGTTAAGGGTTCTGGGAAATTCAGTAAACTATTTAACTCACAAAGCTTCACTTAGATCAAAAACATCAACAATCTAACTTCAAACTATTACTGAGAATTTCTTAATAGATATTGTAAAATCACTTTTCTCCGACTTGGTGATCTAACCCAGGGTCCATGGCAGTTGGTCTAGTGACCATTAGGTCATTGAGGTCAGGCGGTCGCCTCCTTCTGCGAAGCAGTAATGCTAACAAAGGAGGAGGCCGACCGCCGCCGCCGGGATTCTGATCCCGATTTCCGGCCACCGTAGACGCGGGCTTGCGGACGGCGGGCTATGGGTAGCTCGCTGTCCGGACCAAGCCCAAGACGTCGACGGCGCGCACTGTTCCCGCGCGCCTCAAGGAGTAGTCAGCAACAGCAGAGGCCCAGCTGGGTCGAAGCCTACTGGGTCCAGGGTTATCCGAAAGGAACTCAAGCCCTGGTATGAAGGCTAGAAGGAACAGGCTGGGTTTTTAGTCCGTAAGAGTCTGACACTATCTCCCGCTCCGCCCAAGAGCGGGTGTTGTCATTGGAAGATTTTTGCCCACCATAAAAAATGGTCATTGAAGTAGTTTTTAAACTAGTGCTAGACTGCGGTCCCATCCTGATGGTAAGCGATGAAGTGGTTGACGATGGAGCACTTTTGCCTAGAAGTAACCATACACTCTTGTCTTAAATATCCCTAAGTTGTTGCTATCGGGAAACACAAACTCCGGTAGGGAATTCTACTTCTTGGCTGTACGCACAATAGGTTATGTTGGCCTTGAAGTAGTAAATGTACTTAGTAATAAGCAACATTGTAACCTTTAGGTAGTCGACAATAAACGCTTGTCTTGACTAGACGTGTTTCCTTTCGCTCCACAACACCTCACATACTTCATGGCGACCCTGCCACACACGTTCCGGGAACTCAGCTTGCGAGCTATCCGATAGCGAAAATATTACTGGCCAGGATTAGATGCGGATATTCGAAAATTTATAAGTAAATGTGAAATGTGTCAGAAAATGAAACAAAGTAAATATACGAGACAACCCATGACTATAACTACGACAGCATTAGCTGCTTTTGATAAAGTTTACCTTGATTTAGTTGGACCTTTGGATAGGGATGAGTCAGGAAATTGTTATATTTTAACCCTACAATGCGAGTTGACAAAATACATAGAAGCATACCCGTTACCCAATAAGGAAACGATAACTGTAGCGAAGGCATTCGTAAATAATTTTATTTTACGATTCGGCATCCCAAAATCTATAGCTACGGATAGGGGGACAGAGTTTATTTCTCAAGTTATGGAAAACGTATGTAGGTTATTAAAAATAGAAAAGTTAACATCAACTGCATACCACCATCAATCAATCGGTACGTTAGAAATAGCTCATAAACATTTAGGAGCATTTTTAAGGACTTATTGTAATAATGTGTATCATTCATGGTCGGATTGGTTACCTTTTTGGTGTTTTAGTTTTAATACTAGTGTAAACACACAAACAAAATATGCACCTTATGAACTTGTGTTTGGAAGACAATGTCGTTTGCCAAACAGTTTAGAACAAGATGTAGAACCACTTTATAATACTGATGATTTTTGTTTAGATTTAAAATATAAAATGCAAGTAGCTTTAAGAGATGCAAGGAACAATTTGGTAGCTTGTAAGGAAAAAAGAAAAGACAAATATGATAAATCATGTAATCCTGTATTTTATAAGAAAAATGATCTTATTTTAGTAAAAAATGAATGTGCTCGAAAATTAGACTGCGTTTTTGATGGACCTTTTGAAGTGTTGGAAGATTTAGGCGTAAATGTGAAGATAATTAAAAATGGTAAAATAGATGTTATACATAAGGATAGAACAAAAAAATTTAGTAAGTAAGTTTTAAGAAAAGGTACCTTTGCTTTGCTTAACTTAGCTTGTTAGTCAAAAAAAAAAAAAACAATTTTTTTTTTCATTCACCCCCGGAGGTGAAGTAGTAAATGTACTTAGTAATAAGCAACATTGTAACCTTTAGGTAGTCGACAATAAACGCTTGTCTTGACTAGACGTGTTTCCTTTCGCTCCACAACACCTCACATACTTCAGCCTGTTGGTCTAGTGGTTAGTGACCCTGACTGCTATGCCGGAGGTCGTGGGTTCGATTCTCACCAGGACAAATATTTGTGTGACGAGCATAATCATTTGTTCTGTGTCTGGGTGTAATTTATCTGTAATATGTATGTATTTAGAAATATATAAGTATGTTTATCAGTTGTCTAGTACCCATAATACAAGCTCTGCTTAGCTTGGGACTAGACGGCGTTGTGTGATGGCTGTGGAATATTATGTCCTAAATGTGTTCCCAAAACGCTTTGTGCGTATGGGTGGGATGTCTACCATGTACCGTCTGTATATTATGTAGTTTCACATTTGAGTGAACGCACTCACGGTAGAAGAGACGTAATCCCTAAAGTTAGGCAATGCTTTTTGTCCATCATGTTCCTGCCCTATGGTCGGAGGAACTCGTCTCTTTCTTCCATTCTATCCTATCAGCTGTCTCACTATCACTGAATCCCTTCTCCTTCATATCACTCTTCACACCATCCATCCATCTTTCCTTTGGTCTCACATCTCCCTCAACGTTTTCTGTTAAAAAAAAATATAACCAATTTGTTAAATAAATATCATTTATCATTCGTTACTGATAGTCACCGAGATACGGTGTGATATAAAGTATGCTCGTTATCTTTTTTGGATTACATAGTCTGCACTTGTGTTCTACACGCAATAATCACATTATTATTAAAGCAAAAAGCATTCTTTTAAACATTTAGTAATGTATGGTTCATCTGTAGTTACTCTATGAATAATTGATGTCAATAGCAAGACAATGAAAAAACAAATGCTTGGGCGTTTGCGTTCGCTTGGGGTTAAACATCATCATTTCAGCCGATATACGTCCACGGTTGGACATACTATAAGCCTCCCCCAAGCATCACCACAACGAACGTTCCTGTGCGTCTCGCATCCATCGGTTTCCCGCAACCTTCACCAGGTCATCGGTCCAATGAATCTGATGCTTGGGGTTCAATGAATTAATAGTACATTGTTACACTAGGGGTGAAAGTTACTTATTTCGTCCCGAGAAGGAGTTGGCGGCCGAGCGTAGCGAGGTCGCTAATTCCAGGGGCTAAATAAGTAACTTTAAACCCGAGGTAAGCACTGTGCTTTTCATTACGAATACAAGAAGATAGACCTAGTTTTTTTTTTTAATAATTTGACAGCTGTTAGTTGAAAGTAAAACTCCCTTGGGATGAAAAGTGTGATACTTTTCAGCCCGCTCCTCAGGCAACTTCAGATCTACTTTCAGGGTATGAGTAATGAAACATATATAACTTAACCATGATTCTTTGCAAAACTTTCGGGGTAGAAACAAAAGAGATAAATTTAAAAATCTGGTAAGGGTTAGGATGTTATAAGGACAAGATTACTTTACATAATTGATGATCGGACGTCAAGGTAAGTTAGTCCGGTCTGTTTAATGAATACTGAATTATTATATTTATTTATTTACCAACCTGCACTGGGCCTAGCTGCTAGCTTTTTAGGCTATAAAAAGATTAAGGAATAAGGCTTAAAAATTCAGCCTCTTTTTATTCACACATGTCAAATCCGTTCCACTCTCCCGGCCTACCGTTTCAAAGCGACCGCGACACATAAATCAGGAACACTTTTCTACCCCCGACCACCCTTATATATTTGCAATTGGCCTGCGATAAATTTGAACCAAATTAACACTCCTAGCTGTATTCGATGAGATTTAATGCGATTTTTAAGTATTTACTCTCTTTTTTAAGAAGCTAAGAATTTCAAATTAACGTATTTTTTCATTAGTATGGGGGATTACGGTCGATTTTTTCTTGGGTCTTGGTTTAGCTTCGAAGATAATTTTTTTTTTGCTTGTTTTGATTTTAAAGTAGTAAACACTACGGATAAATAGTAGAGCAATAATAATAATAATATATTCCACAACTACCACACACCGCCATCTAGTCCCAAGCTAAGCAGAGCTTGTGTTATGAGTACTAGACAACTGATAAACAACTTATATATTTCTAAATACATACATTATTATAGATAAATTACGCCCAGACACAGAACAAATTATTATGCTCATCACACAAACATTTGTCCTGCGTGGGAATCGTACCCACGATCTCCGGCATAGCAATCAGGGCTGCGTCGGAAGGCCTCGATGATGCGGGACGCACAGGATCGATCATTGCGGCGCCACTTGGGGGATGCCTATGTCCAACAGTAGAGTCTGTCGGCTGAAAAAATGATGATGATGATGAACTTCTCCAGAAACATTAATTTTTTTGTTAGAATTTTAAGGTTTTACAAAAACTTTCTACCATAAACAAGTCCCAATTTCAGTACCTTTTATATTCCCAAAGCAAATAAACAACTTCGTCAAAGCTTGTTCCGAAGTACAACCCTTGAATGTTCATGTTTGCACAGGGTGCCACCCTGCTAGTAAGACATGCTTGGCTAATTCACACACTTATAATAAATTCTGCACATGTCCAGTTTGGGGTCACTCATGCTATAAAATAATATGCAGTAGGTCAGTACCGAACGATGAGCCAAAACGCACAGACACATTAAGAGGGTCCTTCTCCACTCGCTTATCGTAAACATCGAAAATGGTTTAAAAGCTTGTTAAGTACCTACTTCATTTAATGCAATTCAATGCGATGTTTGACGAAAAGGCAACGCAAAAAAAGAGAGATAACGCCTGGAAACTTTGTTAGTATTCAGTAATTCCGAGATTTACTCGAAAATTTCACAAAACTTGCTCCAGGAAATAGCTGTTTTTTTTAAACCCTTAAAAGTTTTTGGAAAAAGTTGTCATCCTTTAGAATTTTAATAAAATTTGCAAGGTCTCTAGAGGATTACTTTTTTGACTTTTTAAATTTTTAGGCAAATTATGAACTGTCAAAGTTCATACAAAATAGGACATTTTCAGAGGTTTTTTACTGGATTAGTTTTACACAAATTTAGAAATTGGTTTCTTTAGAAACCTAGATAATATCCACAAGATACTGTGTTTCCAAAATATCTAATGAAAAATGTGTAATAACGTCATAATCAGTTATGAGCGGTTGTATGAAAAACAGTGAAAATGTGAGTCATGATGCACCACCTTAAGACTGGCCTGTGAGTCGAGTGATTAGTGACCCTGATTGCTATGCCGGAGATCGTGGGTTCGATTCCCACCCAAGACACATGTCTGTATGACGCGACGCAAGTGCATCAAGCACCTCCGTTAGCTAATCTCTGCTTCCCTCCGCTATTGTAAAATCGCGTTTGCTTCTCATAGACTTCGTAAAATTTAGAATGTTCAATTTAAATATTTTTGATTTCGTATGAAAGTCTGTCGCGGGGTCTTCTCGTCTAATATACCACAGTGTCTCAAGACGAAAGTATATGACTAGTGCGTGTTGCCAGTGATGACTTATGGTGCCGAAACATGGTCACTTACAATGGGCCTTATAAGAAGACTCAAAGTCACCCAAAGGGCGATGGAAAGGTCTATGTTCGGAGTTTCCTTGCGTGATCGCATCAGAAATGAAGATATCCGCAGAACCAAGGTTACCGACATAGCTCAAAGTGTCGCCAAACTTAAGTGGCAATGGGCAGGGCACATTGCACGCAGAACAGATGGTCGATGGGGACGAAAGGTGACGCAGCGTTGGAAGGTCTCCAACAAGCTGGACCGAAGACCTGGTCAGGGTCGTGGCAATCCGATGGATGCGTGACGCACAGGACCGGTCGTTGTGGCGACGCTTGGGGGAGGCCTATGTCCAGCAGTGGACGTCTTTCGACTGATATGATGATGATGATGATGATGAAAGTCTGATGCACTAAAATATGATACATTATTAAAAGTCATAGAACAAAAGTTGTTGTTTATGATGTTAGTAATACAGTCTTGCAAGGTTGTTAGTGTTTTTCAAATAACCCTGTATAGATTCTTTAAATAAAAATACTGGACACGTGTTTCGGGTTTCGCTAAACTATATACACATACGACACGGTTATCAGATGGCCGTTTTAGTGTTAAGATTCCGTTGAAGAAATCTCCTGAGGCGATTCATATCATCGTGCAAAACGATGTTTTCTGTCAATCGATCGCAGACCCTCAGCCAACCTCCACTGGACTGGGCACGCCACAATTATGGTCCCCTCTTTGAGGCGTGGCTGGAAAGACCTCACGGCGTCCTTACCTTCCGCATGACGCAGGTCCTCACCGGACATGGCAAGTTCGGGAGGTAATTGCATCGGATTCGAGCGGAAGAGACGCCCGGGTGCCGCCACTGTGCGGAACGCCCGGAGGACACGGTGGAGCACACAGTAGAGGTGTGCCCTGCTTGGGCGGAGCAACGCCGTGCCCTCGTGGGGGCGATCGGCGGCGGAGACCTCTCGCGCCGGGCCTCGGTTCAGGCCATGGTCCGGAGCGAGGAGGAGTGGCAGGCGGTCGCCTCCTTCTGCGAAGCAGTAATGCTAGCAAAGGAGGAGGCAGACCGCATCAGGCAACGGCGCCCCCGCTGCATCCGCCGGGATTCCGATCCCGATTTCCGGCCACCGTAGACGCGGGCTCGCGGACGGCGAGCCATGGGTAGCTCGCTGTCCGATCGTCCGGTAATTGTCCGGACCGAGCCAAGGCGTCGACGGCGCGCACTGTTCCCGCGCGCCTCAAGGAGTTGTCAGCAACAGGAGGGGCCCATCTGGGTCGAAGCCTACCGGGGTCGGGGTTATCCGAAAGGAAACTAGAGCCCCGGTATGAAGGCTAGAAGGAACGGCGCGGGGTTTTTAGTCAGTAAGACTCTGACACTGTCTCCCACTCCACCCAAGAGTGGGTTTCGTCAATGATGATTTTTCCCGTCGACAGAAAAAAAAAAAACTCCACTTGACAAAATGTACAAAGACTTCATGACTGAGTAAATTTCTTTAGGCCATACGTCGGAGTGTCATATCAATGAAAATTTGCGGTCATATTTTATTCCTCATCACGGAGGCCTGCGCGAAAGTAGTAGCACAACGAAATTACGGGTTGTATTTAATGCTAGTGCACCCACTAACTCTGGCAAAATTAAACTGATACACTGCAAGCTACGATTCTGATTTTTAATTTCCAAAAATTCCTGAGAAGTTCCTACAATTTTATACATACACCAAAAGTAATGTTGTATAGTAAATAGTAAACCTTCTGGGTATTCCATACACGACAGCTACTTGGAACATGGACTCTCGGGCAGTTTAGTTACAAAATGTAAATATTGACCTATATTTTGTTCGACATTGACTCAATTTAATTCCGGTTCTGATATGATATATAATTATGGATCAACATTTTTATATTATTTAACAACTACCTTGGTTCCGTGACTTTAAGCGCGTCTGCTGAGCGTGAGTTCCTGGGTCGGGCAAAGAGTGTTTTTTTTATTGCTGATAGGTTTGCGGTTGACCACTATCTCACCTGATGGAAAGCGACGATGCGTTTGACGATGGAGCGCGCTTCATCATCATCATCATCAGCTAGTTAATCGGACCAGTACTTGCAGAGATTAACTCCTTACAAAAAAAAACATGTTCCAAAATTGCTGTTGTCTCAATGGTTGTAAATTCTTTTTCAGCCCTTCGAGGAAACCAGGTCGGATGGTTTATGTGTTTTCCAGACTGTCACGATTTTTTTCAATAAACCTTTCATAAGAAAACCACCTAAAATAAGCCCTTAAACAACATAATAAGTACAGGTGACACTGTACCTTAAAAAAGGTATATTTTCTACAAACGTGGGTAGCATTATAATTGGTGTGCGTAAACTGGGCTGTCCTCTGAAGTACTGTCAAATAAGTGTCTGTGAACTGCGAATATGATCCTTATTGTTATAAAAAAGAACATTTTACATCATAATTAAAAAAAACGTTTATATGATAAAAAAATAACCGACTTCGCTAAAAAATTGAATTGAAGGAGTTCTCTCGACTTCGCCAAGATTCGATCTTCAGATCCCAACTTGGTGACTATGGGACCATTTGGGAAGACGATTTGAAAAAAATAATAGTTTCAAATCGGTTGGCAAGCGACGAAAATATGCGCGAACAAACATAAAAAAAATTACAAACATCCGAATTGAGAACCTCCTCCTTTTTTAGAAGTCTGTTAAAAAATGCGCTGTTAATGTCGAAATGTAGTGTAGAAGTGTAAATATATGAAGTATAGATTGTATGTGGCTGAAACTAAGGGCCTGTGCACACCTCGTTTTATAAACGCGCCGTTGACGCGCGTTTGTAGCGATACAGGCGCGAATAAACTCTTTTTCTTTCTTGCAAATTTGCAAGTTAGACGCAGCCTTTAGACCTTTGGGCCTGTACACACCACGCTTTTTAAACGCGCCATTGACGCGCGTTTTAGGAACGTGTGTCGACGTCGCGCTTTGGGGTTTATACGGGCGCCTAAAGCCGCACAATTTTTCAAATCGCAAATCGACCGTCTAAACGGCAATTCGGCTAGGTCATAAGTGACTAAAGCCGTTAGCCCCAAAGTTGGGTAGCATCCGACTTTAGTCGCGCGGCAAAAAACGTGCGGCTTTAGTCACTCGTGTAAACCCCATTTTACAGGAAGCGTCTGACTCGCGTGCGTATTTCATCAGTACCGCTACAAAGGCGCGTCAACGGCACGTTTAAAAAACGTGGTGTGAACAGGCTATAAAATAAACAGAAATAAGTGGGGGTTTACAGAGCGTACTTTATGTAGGTTTCGAGTAGGTACAGTTTTTAACCCTTCAGATACCGTCAATTAGAGACGCAATAGTAAGACAATAGATGCGCGGCCACCGGTGGTCGCTTGGGGATTCATGAATTAAAGATGTTTCCTGTAAAGTATAATTACATTACTAGAATGAATTTGAAGGGCTCAGTGAAATTATTGAAGCGAGAGCTTTAAAAGGGTATTGTTTCATAGTTTGTAACAAAAAAAATACTTGAATCAAAATCGCAAATAGAAAGAAATTTTCAGATCAAGATGACCCTAGCGCCGCGTTGCGTAGTGCAACTTATTCTGAATTCTCACAATGAACTGCTCTCTTTTCGTGAATGAACTAATGTTATATTTGGAGTAGCTCTTCTTGTCGCACCTCGGTGTGAACTCACCCTAAGCACACACCATCACACACACATCATCCCACAGATTTCTGGGGATTTTAAGGTCAAGAGTGATTAAATTATTTGTAGGCAAGCGTGCTTATCGTCGACCACATCATCACTGCTGGGTGTTTGCCGACATCTCTTTGAGGAGCGCGTGGATCAACACTCGGGCTCAGTTCGGTCAGTTACCGGGCGGCAAACTACCCATTTCTCGACGTCTGCAAGCCCGAACATGCTCTGCCGCTCCCGCTGGAGAAGTCATTTGATGATTTAACAACGAAACAAAAAGAGTGCACGAGCTCCTGGGTGTTGTCTAAGAAGGTCGTCTTCTTAGTGTCGACAACTGTCTACATCTGAGAATTTTATGCTTCTACTTGGAAAATGGATTTTAAAGCCTAATAAAAATATTGTATAGATATATTGTTCATACATATATACGTAAATTGGTATAGACATAAAAAGACCGAAAAAAGCTTATGCAAAGCGACTTGCTATCAACAACATAGCGCGAATATGTGATAAAACAGACGAACAATAAAAAGGTCCAGCGCTAATACATAGACCTTTTTAAACCTCCGCAGCAATATGACCTTGGAGATATAAATACGCCGAATGTGTGGATAGGTCGTTCGGTATCAAGACAATAGTCGATGGATAAAAGGAATGTGTATTGGAAATTTCTATAAAATACTAGCTGTTACCCGTCGCTTCGCCCGCGTTTATCAGCCTATGTCCGTCTCCAGGATCCCCACTATCTCTGTACCAAAATTCATCAAAATCGGTTTTGCCATTTAGGCGTGAAGACGTAACAAACAAACAAATTCACTTTCGCTTTTATAATATTAGTAAGGATATCTGACAAAATCTGCGAAATTATGGTATAAATCGAATGTCAAACGTTTTTTTTTTCGATATCGACATAGCACCAAGAATCGCCAAACTTTAGTGGCAATGGGCAGGGCACTATGCTCGCAGAACAGATGGCCGTTGGGGTCGAAAGGTTCTGAGAGGTGACTGAGTACCGGAAGACGCCGCGATGAAAGGCCTCCTACAAGTTGGACCGAAGACCTGGTAAAGGTTTCGGGAATCCGATGGATGCGAGACGCACAGGACCGCTCATTATGGTGACACTTGGGGGAAGCCTATGTCCAACCGTGAACGTCTTTCGGCTGTAATGATGATAATTTACTATGACTGGATTCCGAACAACAGGACATGACGACTCGGAAAACTCATAAGGAGATGACAAGCTTTATGTATGTCAAAATAGAGATTAACTTAAGTTTGATTTTTTCATTGCTAATTTCAAGATAATAATAATAATATTCCACAACTATCACACAACGCCGTCTAGTCCCAAGCTAAGCAGAGCTTGTGTTATGGGTACTAGACAAGTGATAAACATACTTATATGTTTCTAAATACATACATAAATTATAGATAAATTACACCCAGACACAGAACAAATGATTATGCTCATCACACAAACATTTGTCCTGGGTGGGAATCGAACCCATGACCTCTGGCATAGCAGTCAGGGTCACTAACCACTAGACCAACAGGCCAATCGATAATTTGATTTTAATTTATACTTCTACTACTACTACTTTACTTAATACCTCCACGCGTTCCTGAGAAAAAGGATCTTGACAGACGGACAACAAAATGATTTTACATGGGTTGTTTTTTGCTGAGGAACAGCATTCAAAAAACTAACAAAATTTCAAAAGAATTTATCGCTAACAAAAAAAAAAAAACTCGTGTCAAGAGCGTGTCTTATAAAAAGAAAAACCAGTTTTCTGTGTAAAAAATCGTTAAGTTATGTAGGAGCAATAACTTTGAAAATGAATATTTTATATAAATCAAGGTTATACTGGGAAAAAAACATATGCTCAAGGAGCCTGAAATATTTAAAGTAGGCTGTAAAGTCCCCCTTACTACCTACGCAGGAGAAATGATAAAAGATATTCTTGAGCTTGACGAAAATTTTAAATAAGTCACTCAAATATTTATTGTATGGTAACTCAGTTGTTATATAAGGCTCTTAATAATGAAGACTGGTAAGGGCACATACATTATGACATCATCATCATCGTCATCCTGCCCTTGTCCCGTTTTATTAGGGGTCGGCGCAACACGTTTTTTTGTTCCAGTCTGTCCTGTCACTTGTCACGCTAACTCCATTTTCTTTCATATCACTTCTCACATAATCCATCCAATATGACTGTATGGATCAGAATATCAAAGAAACGGGCTGTAAAAAAGAAGAAGGATAAAAGAGATTGCACGTAGCGGAGATGAGAATGTTAAGATGGATGTGTGGTGTGACGAGAATGGATAAAGTGAGAAATGAGTATATTAGGGGAAGTTTGAAAATGGCGCCAGTGACTGAAAAGTTAAAAGGGAATCGTTTGTCTTGGTATGGTCATGTGAAAAGATCGAAACGCATATTGCTAGGGTAGAGGGAGGCCAAAGAAAAGATGGATGGACTGTGTGAGAAGTGATATGAAAGAAAAGGGAGTTAGCGATAGCGTAACGGGTGACAGGACAGAATGGAAGAAAAAAACGTGTCACGCCGACCCCAAATAAAACGGGATAAGGGCAGGAAGATGATGATGACAATAATGTTTACCAACGGCCTGAAAACAAATAACTGAAAATAAATTGACTTGTAAAAGTGATTTTTTAAACCTATTATTATTATTATTATTATGAGCCCGTTGTGTCCCACTGCAGGGCAAAGGCCTCCCTTCCGTTATTCCACTCTTTCCTGTCCTTAGCCACTTCTGGCCAATCCTTAAGGTAGGAGTCCAAATCGTCACGCCATCTCCTTCTGGGCCTACCGCGTCGCCGGCTCCTGCTGTTCGGAATCCAGTCAGTAGTTACTTTCGCCCAATTCTGTTGCGACATGCGGCAGATGTGACCTGCCCAGTTCCACTTTAGTTTGGCGGCTGAGTTACCTACGTCTGCGATTTGTGTTTTGGAACGAAGTATACTGTTCCTTATGCGATCGGTTCTTTAAACCTATTAGCAAAATAAATATATTTATCATTTGCTTCATGCTCGAACAACTGAACGTATTTCGATGAAACTTCCGAAACTCGAAGAAAGATATAGAAAAAACACGTCGATGTCAATGGGAAAAGTGCGAAAATTCTGACACCACTGTTGCCACGTTGAATAGCAACGAAAAGCACAGACTTCTGGCCACGTCAAAAGTTGACTAGACAACTAATTGGAGGATATAAGATTCCAGTTACATTAAAAATAAACTCATATCGGTTTGCCGCAAACTTCACCAGGTCATCGGTCCATCTTGTAGGAGGCCTTCCAACGCTGCGTCTTCCGGTACGCGGTCGCCACTATAGAATCTTTCAGCCCCAACGGCCATCCGTACCCGTAGCCAAGTTTCTAATCTGCAATAGTTAACGCTAGTAGAAAGCTTCAAATGTACGGGAATGACGTCATCTCAACGCTCTGTCACGTGGTTAGAACAAAAGAATTGGCGGCAAGGTCAACTCGAAGCGTTCGACGCAAGCGAAACGGTTGTAACTTGGCTAGAGGGGCTGTTCTGCGAGCAATGCGCCCTGTCCATTGCCTTATTATTCTATAACTCTACCATCTCTATCAAAAACTTCGGCTAAATGGAAAATGTGAATATTTATCTGCTTACAGATAAACCCAATTCAATACACTTATACTATAAATGATGTAGAAATTGCTAGAGTAATGACGGTTAAAGATCTTGGTGTCATCTTCGATACTAAGCTTACATTTCATGATCACACTATTTCTTTAGCCAAAGAGTCATTTCGGAGGTTGGGGTTTGTACTTAGAAATTGTCGTGAGTTTACAAACCATCAAGTAATCCGACTCCTGTATAACACGCTTGTTAGAAGCAAACTTGATTCAAGCTCTTGTGTTTGGAATCCATACGAGAAATCCTATACTGTTATGATAGAAAAAGTCCAAAAAGCATTTTTAAGGTATTTCTACAAACGTAGGTTTGGGTACTATCCATATTTGTATCCAACCAAGTTTTTGTTAGGTTGTTTGGGTTTTACTTCGCTCCAGGTTAGACGAGCCTTTGATCAGCTTGTAACTGCCTGCAAGATCATACACGGAACAATCGATTCGCCTAGTTTGCATGGGGAGCTGTGTAAAATTTTTGTATAAAACTCTGGTCAGGTCTCAATTGGAGTATGGGGTCCCGGTGTGGAATCCCTTCTATGAAAAATATTCTAACATGATAGAAAAAGTACAACGTAAATTTCTAAAGGCCATGCACTACCGTTGTTTTCGCAGGTATGCATCTTATAGCGACTTATTAAATAAATTTAAACTTCAAGATCTTAAATCTAGACGTATAATGTTGGAATCGATGTTTCTGTTTGATTTATGTAACAATAAATTTGATTGTATAGATATAAGCAATAGAATAAGTTATGTAGTACCCAGAACAACTACACGTCGGGGTGTGCGCGCGCGACCGCTGTTTGCTGTAACCTCTTGTCGATCAAACGCGGGCTCGCGAGCACCCCTACGACGTCTTACCACTCAGTTCAATAGGATTTTCCAGGATATTGAGTTCTTTGCTGTCTCGGCTGGGAAATTTAGAAGTATTGCTCTTAAAACCATAGCAGACTTAAGTACATAATAATTTAAAATCATGGTTCAATTCTTTCTCTTTTTGCATGTATAACTTTCAGTTTAGTTTTATTTTAACATTTATTCATACTTTGTAGTCTATCTACTTTACATCGCACGATGTTCATGTTAGTTTAACTTTTTTTGTATTATGTGGAAAATGTTGTTGGTTATACATTTATATTACCATTTTAGTTTTAAGTTCTTAACCATATTGTAATGTGTAACCGTTTATTTTCCCAAATAAAATAAAATAAAATAAAATAAAAACCAAGTTTTTGTTAGGTTGTTTGGGTTTTACTTCGCTCCAGGTTAGACGAGCCTTTGATCAGCTTGTAACTGCCTGCAAGATCATACACGGAACAATCGATTCGCCTAGTTTGCATGGGGAGCTGTGTAAAATTTTTGTCCCTGATAACTATTGCCGGGCAAGACGGCATAAATTTTTCGTAGTGCCACGTTGCCGTACGGTTGCACGACGTATGTCACCTATTCCGCGAATGTTAATTGCACTCAACGCTCTCCTTGAATCCAGTCCTAGACTAGATCTATTCGCTGATGAATGGAAGGAGATATTGACTGAATGTCTGGCGATTGGTTTAGTTATACTATCTGTTATATTTTCTTTAATGTGTTTTTATGTAATTTGTACCTATTGTAATCAGTGTAATTGGCATTCTGTCGTTCTGGTTAAATAAATAAATAAATACTTTTCTCAAAAAGAGACAGACAGAGCTGTTAAAATAGAACCCGTTTATATCTATTTATAACAGTTTGGGGAAGATTAAAAATAAAGTTTGTTGTACAATGTTCACCGATTTCGACGATTACGAAATCTGTATGCAAAAACTTAATTACATACAAAGTAATTCTTAGCATAGTTAGAAAAATAGAGATATCTTGAAAGTGACATAGTTGTTTAAAAAATGTTTTACGATTGCACGACGATTAAATTATATTACACCTTAGGGTCCATCTCCACGAGCGAGAGACTCGCGACGAGTCCTTGCTTCTGTTGCCGGATGGTCACCACAAACGAGCGATTATTTTGCCAGCGTATCGTCACAACTCGTTACGAAATCGTCGCGTTTCTTCGACGAGGCGAGGCAAAACATAGCTTGGCAGACAGGCAACGCAGAAATAACAGTAGCAACAGGCGCGCGGCGATACGACGACGCTCCATACGCCGCGATAATATCGCTGCGTGGAGACACGTTTTGAGTGTGCATAGAAATAGGTGGCACGACGATAATATCGCCACGATTCTCTCGCTCGTGGAGATGCTCCCTTACAGAAATTCTTGTTAAGGTGGTGCATCATGACTCACATTTTCACTATTTTTCATATAACCGCTCATAACTGATTATGACGTTATAACACATTTTTCATTAGATATTTTGGAAACACAGTATCTTGTGGATATTCTCTAGGTTTCTATAGAAACCAATTTCTTAATTTGTGTAAAACTAATCCAGTAAAAACCTCTGAAAATCTCCTATTTTGTATGAACTTTGACACTTCATAATTTGCCTAAAAGTAAAAAAAGTAAAACTATAGAAACCCAGCAAATTATTAAAATTCTAAATGACGAAATTTTTTTCCTAAAACTTTAAAGAGTTAAAAAAAAAAACAGCTATTTCCTGGAGCAAGTTTTGTGAAATTTTCGAGTAAATCTCGGAATTACCGAATACTAACAGAGTTTTCAGGCGTTATCTCTCTTTTTTTGCGTTGCCTTTTCGTCAAACATCGCGTTGGATTGCATTAAATGAAGTAACAAGCTTTTAAACCATTTTCGATGTTTACGATAGGCGAGTGGAAAAGGATCCTCTTAAGTACGCATTACACAAATTCTACAAAAAAATCTCTATTTTTGCCCTTACTTTTTTATTCAAGGAACAAGATTTACTGTACCAAAGCTATCTACTAATCCCAATTAAACAAAGAGATATGCACAAAAAAACCGGGATCCCTCTCACCTTAAAACCATACATCACTACTGAACGCCGTAAACCACAAATTACATTCTTAACACCAAAATGTTAACATCCCGAAAAAAGAATCCCGTTATCAGTTTGACAACGTTTAATCCCGGGATTTATAAAAGAAGGAACGATAGAAAACGAATTCAAAAATTTGAATTTCATGAACGCATTTCCCTCCTTTCGAAATTAGAACGTGGAATTCCGTGTTCAAACGTATTTTCACGTAGAAATGTGGCGTGGAGAGAGCTCTTAGTCGAGCAAGTAATTTGTTTTTAATTGGTCAGCCCGGCTTTTGAAAATTTTAAAATTAAAAATTACTTACGAATGCGGGATTAAAAATGTCTATTGGTGGTGACGGGTTAACGTTTGCGGAGTTTTTTATAGATTAATGTTTGGGATATTTTTGGCTGTTTCTGAATTTCTAGGTTATGAAAGTTTAATAAAGACCTTATAAGGTTAAGGTAGTTGTAAAGTAAGTTTAATGTCTCTGATTCTTTTTATTTTTAATTTTTGGGGTTCGTACTTTAAAAGGAAATGCGGAACCCTTATAGGATCACTTTGTTGCCCGTCCGTCTGTCTGTCTGTCTGTCTGTTGTTAATAATGTTCTTAGTTTTGTAAGAATTAAGGTAGAAGATTGTGAGTTTATGTGCATGTTTGTTACTTTTTCATGCTTGAACTTCTGAATGAATCAAGGTGAAATTTGGCACATGGATAGACCATTTCCTGGAATAGCATATATACAGTTTTTTTTTTACTTTGAAGCCGCTGGCAGTAGTAACTAGTCTATTAAATCATTATATTAGTCGATAGACGTCCACTGTTGGACATAGGCCTCCTCCAAGTGTCGCCACAATGAACGATCCTGCGCGTCCCACATCAATCGGATTCCCGCAACCTTGACCAGGTAATCGGTCCACCTTGTAGGAGGACTTCCAACACTGCGTCTTCCGGTACGACTATTAAATAATTGTCCCAAATTCGGCTACTACTTTTACTATGTAGATAGTTAAGTATACTAAGCGTAATTTTGGATACTGTAACGTAATGCCGACGATACTACTATAATTACGTAACAACTGGAAGTGTTTACTTTATTTCTGAAAGTGTCAAAGCTGCCGCAGACAGCCCCGATACAACAAAACGACAACGCGTTTTTAAAGAAATTGTTCTACAAAAACTCACAGTATTTACTCAATTTAAATTGTAAAAATGTACTTTTGAAATATAGTGGAAGTCAAAAAGTCGAAGCTATTTGCATGTTAAATTAAAATAGTAGTTAACTTATTAACCGCCTACGTCGGATATATCCGACAAACATTCTACCGTTTATTCCACTAGGGTCGCATATTCACGACCAAATACTCCATCTCGTCAGCTTTTCTGTCATCTATGGGGATTAAACAGCTAACCGAGATAGAATACCCAGTCGCAAACACACTGCCTTAGCAAATAGGACTCGAAAACACTCATCGGACTAATCCAACGCGGGCGGTTAAAGGGTTAATGTTGATTTTATTTACTTACATGTAGGTTATATTATTATTATTATATATTTATTTATCTCAGGCCCCTAAGGTCCTGGACCTTTGGAAGGCGTACGAGGAGCCGAAACCAACTCGCAGAGGCCCTTTTAGATGCTTTTAACCCTTCAGATACCGTCAATTAGAGACACAATAGTAAGACAATAGATGCGCGGCCACCGGGTGTCGCTTGGGGATTCATGAATTAATGATGGATTGTGGTACCAACCGGCGATTATCCCTGTATGCGCTATGCTAGTGCATCCAAGGACAATCCCCGGTTTGAAAAAACTATTGCAATACAATATGGAAAACAAAATAATAAGGCTATGATTTTTGGAGTCTTAGGTGGACTGATATCATGGAACTATGTTAAGACTATGGCCCCTGCCTGAACAATGTTATTAAGATCCATTATTATTGTTATTATTTGGATTTGTAGTTGTAAGTTTTTTAGATTTTTAGGTAAGATCATTTATTTTGTTCCTTTTTAAAACCACTGTTACATTGGGTCCTGCCTGTAAAGATAGCGTGTGTGTTTTAATAATAAATAAAGAAATAAATAATGTTGTGATAAAGTGTACATCGTTTTCCTGACAGAACTATTTTATTTTGCATTTATTTGTGCTATTTTTATGTCTTTTTTTCTGCACTGGCCTGTTGTTCTAGTAGTTAGTGGCCCTGACTGATATGTCGGTGGGTTTGATTCTGACCCATAAAAAATTATTCTGTGACGAGCATGATCATTTTTTCTGTGTCTGGATCTAATTTATCTGTAATATATATGAATTTAGAAATATATAAATATGTTTATCTTAGTTTGAAACTAGATGACATTGTGTGAATGTTGTGAAATATTATTACTCTTTATTTTTGAATGAACTTGCTATGTCACTCTGTTGTCGCTTAGTCGCATCCGGTCGGTCTGTATGAGCCTTTACACAGCCTTCACTTCTCCAAGATTTACCGGTACAGTAATTGTGTTACATAAATAACGTTTCATATAGATGTAAGGCAATTTTTTGTATTTCTATTTTTGGATTGGCATTTGAACAGATGGAGGAATGTCGTACGAGTAAAAGTGATGAAGCATGAGGTCATGACCCTCAGCATTGAGGAAGACGACGCACGGATGAGGGTATGAAAAGATTTTTGTTTCTTCCACGCTTCTATTTAAGACCAAGTTATTATTCGTTTTCTGTGAAATATAATCTTATCCTATAATATCTTTTTTAGGGTTCCGTACCTCAAAAGGGAAAAACGGAACCCTTATAGGATTACTTTGTTGTCCATCTGTCTGTCTGTCAAGAGCATTTATCTCAAGAATGCGTGGAGGTATCAAATTGAAATTAAAATCATATACTCAAATCTGCGGTCCCTTCAAGCTGTGAAAAAACCAAAATTCTAAGTTAACGAATAAAAAAGACACGGCCGTTTATGTCGCAAAAAAACGTATATTTTGATACTCGCAAAGATCGAAATTCATAGGGTACTTTCCGTTGATCCAGAATCCTGAAATTTGGCACAAAGCAAGGTCATATAGCACAGGTATAGGAAAAAATCTGAAAACAGTAAATTTGCTGTTGACATTACAAAAAAAAAATTGTAATTCGGAAAAATCCATTTGGGAATATTGTTGTGTGCACGGAACCCTCAGTGCGCGAGACTTGCCCAGTTTTTTTATATACACATTACACTTTTTTATTATATATATTATATTATGTCACCGGAATATTATGATTGTAATAAATCTTTATTAAATTATAATTTATCGATGTATATGATATAATCGACCGTCATGTGAAGAGGAGGGATGAAACGCATCTTACTATTTTTTTTTTGTCGACGGGGAAAATCATCTTATGACAAAACCCGCTCTTGGGTGGAGCGGGAGATAGTGTCAGACTCTTTCTGACTGACTTCTAGCCTTCATACCGGGACACGAGCACCCTTTCGGACAACCCTGTCCCCAGTAGGCTTCGACCCAGCTGGGCCCCTCCTGCTGCTGACAGCTCCTTGAGGCGCGCGGGAACAGTGCGCGCCGTCGAAGTCTTGGACTCGGTCCATTACCGGACGATCGGACAGCGAGCTACCCATGGCTCGCCATCCGCGAGCCTAAACGCATTACTAAAAGAGTTATGAGAACCAAGGTAACCGATATAGCACGAAGAATCGCCAAACTTAAGTGACAATAGGCAGGGCACATTACTCGCTGAACAGATGGCTGTTGGTGCCGAAAGGTTCTGGAGTGGCGAACGCGTACTAGAAGACCCAGCGATGGAGGGCGTCCTACAAGGTGGACCGTTGATCTGGTGGCGAAACGCACAGGACCGTTCATTGTACCGACACATGGAGGAGTCTTATGTCCAGCAGAGGACATCTTTCGGTTGAAATGATGATGATAAATAATGTATGTATGAGTATATCCAGTTGAAATACTAAAATAGATCATATTATTATATCAGCTCTGTCAACAAATCCTTGAAGCCACACCCGCCTCTTCAATCACAAGTATTATTTCATAAAAATATCATTAACATAATGGTGGTACCAGGGCGGCATAAAACCCAAGGAGTCAACGAAACAGTGGATAATATCAGAGGCTCTCGACTACGGGAAACACGCAAATGAGAATTTTATGACATGTCCGCGTTTGAGTTGGGTTGGATGTTATGGAAAGAGGTTTCATGTGATATCTGGTCTTAAAATTGTTTTTTTTTTAGGCACTCTGAATGTTTTTAACGTGAGCACGTCTTTTGTTCTCACATCTCTAAAAGTCTTGACTTATTGATAGATTAATCAACGTCCAGCTACAGCCAAAACCACAAAATATATAGGTACAGAAGACAATCTCACGTACCTATGTACTTCACTTTTTATACCTACGGTGTGTATGCTCGAGCGCGTTCTGTATGTAGATTGACTTCTGTACGTAAATATTTTGTGTTTTGAACCAAGAAAGTGATTAAAACATAATTTAGATAAAATTAAGGCCGCCTCTATACCTTTATGTGCATAAAGTATTAAATAAATAAACGCTGAAATTTTGTACTTCTTCTTTTCGTGTCGATGCTCTCAAACTATATTTTTTCTGACCAATATTTGGCAACCTGTACGGCTCTATTGTTGGCCTCGTATGGATCCTGAAAACTGCAGGTGCTAACCTAGGATAGGCAGCACAGCAGGTAGCGGATGTCCTGTGGAGAGGCTCCGCACTGGCACTGTACTAGAGATGGGTCGAAGAAGCCCCATTTGTCCAGATTGCTTTTACCCAGATTGGCCGCTAACCTGGGTTCGCAGTCGGGTTGGAGATTTTGTACTGAAGTTCCTTTTGTGATGCATAGCCATAGAGTATAATATAATTTTTTAATTTAATAGATTTTTAATTTAATAGATTTTCCAAAATATCTCTAGCATAGAAAACCATTCAAAAAAAGAGATAAACCTATTTGCACGTTTCAAAATGTAGATTTATATGGAGGATAACGTTTTGTAAAGCAATAAATTGTTACAAAATTATAAATGTAGAATTTATAAATTCACTAGTTTCTGCCAGCGAGTTTACTCGCTTGAAAGAAGGTTTCTCCATACAAATTTTTTAACACCCAATTCATTCTCTTAATTCACCCCAATTAGAAAAAAAACCTTTTTGAATACACTTGCTCATAAAGTGACTCTTATTGCACTGCACTTAGGTATATAATGGCACTTGTTACCAAACTGTGACATTTTGATTACCATTACGCACTAGTGCTATAATTTGGTTAAAACCTTATTGTTTGACCTCTCCACCGCCATAATTTTATTACATTATCGTATCAGGATGGGCGCAAGTCGTCCCCCACGAGGAAAAAAAGATGGCCACGCATATGAAAACAGCTTTTTACCGCCACCAAAGTTTACTAGTTTTACAGTTATTTTATTAACAAGTGTATTGAAAAACGTCGTATGATACACGTGAGAAATTAATGATAACCGATCTCGGCTTTCTTAAGACCCTCGCCATGGCTCGGGTCTAAATACCGCCTCGACTGTAATCACTAACATTACACACTTATATCATAATGAACTATTTTTATATCATAAAAGGAATGTTGTATAAAACTCGTTCGCACTTCGTTTTAAGTAGAAGTGTTTGAGCCGTATATTGATGAGTCAGTGAGTAGAACGTTATTTTGTCATTTATTTATGAAAATGACATATAAAAGCCACTTCCACACTAACCGCGCCATATATTTTCGCGATGACCGCAACAGAGTATTATTAAAACATTATTTGCGTAGGAGAAATGTATTTTTGACTACGAAATGTCCCGGCTTCGTTTACATTTCAGCCTACAAGTTTCAACTGTGTTCATGTGCCAACTATGTTGAATAGTAAAAATATGAATAGTTTTCGTGAATTCAGTCTGTACATACAAAGAATACTAAAATTAATAGATGTAAAAATTAATCCATGAGGGCAGCCTCAATAAACAATAGTGATAATAATAATATTTCACAACTATCCCACAACGCCGTCTAGTCCCAAGCTAAGTAGAGCTTGTGTTATGAGTACCTACTAGACAACTGATAAACATACTTATATATTTCTAAATACATACATTTATTATAAATAAATTACGCTCAGACACTGATCAAATGATCATGCTGGTCACATAAACATTTGTCTTGGGTGGGAATCAAACCCAGGACCTCCAGCATAGCAGTCAGGGCCACTAACCACTAGCACTAGTCCAACAGGACGGTCAATGTAATATTTATTTATTACTAGCTTTTGCCCGCACGGCTTCGCTCCCGCTCTTCCCTACTCTACCCTACTCTATCCTACTATACCCTACTCTTCCCTACTCTACCCTACTCCACCCTACTATACCCTACTATACCCTACTATACCCTACTCTACCCTACTCTACCCTACTCCACCCTACTCTACCCTACTCTACCCTACTCCACCCTACTCTACACTACTCTACACTACTCTACTTCACACTACTATACCTTATTCTACCCTAACAAACTTCACATAAACCATCTACTAAATAGTCCGAACAAAGCCTAAAAATTTGGTTTGGATAGGTGAGCCCGTTCTTGAGTTAAAAAATAACAACGAAAAGTGGCATTGATTTTTATACATATAGATATACTTTATTGTTCACATATATACAATTAACAGCCTTATAGCAATCCGGGATCCCTTACTGGCAAGTTGGGATGGGAAGGTAAATAGATAATATATTTAATACTAGCTATAGCCCGCGCCTTTATTCGCATACATAAAATATAACCCATGTCACTCAGGAATAAAGCAGCTTTCTATCAGTGCAAAAAATTAGTAATCGGACCAGTACTTCCAGAGATTACTTCCTACAAAACTCAAAGGCTTACTGGGAGAAAACTCATTGTTGAGTTAAGCTCGCCTGTGTATATAAACTGTCTGTATCACCGTGTTCTATGTGTTTTTCTATGTTTTTCTGTGCAATAAAGAATTTTGTTGTATGTATTATGTATGTTATATATTTATAGTAGAAGTTATATATTGTTGTTGTGTTATGTATTGTTGTTGTTGTTGTTGTATGTTGTTGTTGTGTTTTTTATGTTGTTAGGTATTTTTATATTTAACTAGCTTTGCCCGCGCGGCTTCGCTCCCGCTCTTCCCTACTCCACCCTACTATACCCAACTCTACCCTACTCTACCCTACTCTACCCTACTCTACCCTACTCTACCCTACTCTACCCTACTCTACCCTACTCTACCCTACTCTACCCTACTCTACCCTACTCTACCCTACTCTACCCTACTCTACCCTACTCTACCCTACTCTACCCTACTCTACCCTACTCTACCCTACTCTACCCTACTCTACCCTACTCTACCCTACTCTACCCTACTCTACCCTACTCTACCCTACTCTACCCTACTCTACCCTACTCTACCCTACTCTACCCTACTCTACCCTACTCTACCCTACTCTACCCTACTCTACCCTACTCTACCCTACTCTACCCTACTCTACCCTACTCTACCCTACTCTACCCTACTCTACCCTACTCTACCCTACTCTACCCTACTCTACCCTACTCTACCCTACTCTACCCTACTCTACCCTACTCTACCCTACTCTACCCTACTCTACCCTACTCTACCCTACTCTACCCTACTCTACCCTACTCTACCCTACTCTACCCTACTCTACCCTACTCTACCCTACTCTACCCTACTCTACCCTACTCTACCCTACTCTACCCTACTCTACCCTACTCTACCCTACTCTACCCTACTCTACCCTACTCTACCCTACTCTACCCTACTCTACCCTACTCTACCCTACTCTACCCTACTCTACCCTACTCTACCCTACTCTACCCTACTCTACCCTACTCTACCCTACTCTACCCTACTCTACCCTACTCTACCCTACACTACCCTAATTTTTTTTTCCATAAGAACCTTCTCCTCACAATAACAATCACAACAAAAAAAAATCAGCCAAATCGGTCAAGCCGTTTTCATGCCAAGTCGTGACAACGGAAAACGGGGGTCATTTTTATATATATAGATAGATATATATAGATAGATAGATTATATTTGGATTAAGACTTCCCACATTCTGTTTTTTTGCTTCCTACACACTATTGTCTACATTTCTTTTTCATTTCTCCTTTCGCAGGTCTGCTGGAAGAAATTTCTTTGGAAATAAGCAGTACCTTTTTACTAATGTATCTTATGTATTATCTTTTTTTGTTATTTTTGTGTGTACATCATCATCTTCCTGCCCTTGTCCCGTTTTATTTGGGGTCGGCGCAACACGTTTTTTTCTTCCATTCTGTCCTGTCACTCGTAACGCTATCACTAACTCCCTTTTTTTTCATATCACTTCTCACACAATCCATCCATCTTTTTGTGTGTACATAAATAGTAAAATAATAAATAATAATAAATAAAAAAAATATTAAGAAAAGGTTAGGTGTCGAAAGATCGCATACAGAATTGAAGGTAACATCTAAAGACTGCCGACTTCTGAGTCAGTTTATAATTCAATCATAAGACACAGTAAACTATAATTCACAACAACTCCAACTCACTAGGTGTGATGTTTGATGGACTGAGTCTCCACAAGTCAAGTTTGTAACTTGTTATAACTTATGTCGGAACTGAATTGTCGCCTCAACTTCAAATGCGTTTAGACTACATATAGTTAACTGCTTTAAGTCACCGCAAACCTAAAGCTGAATGGGCAATTGAAGAAATACGGGTGGGCTTTTGTCAGTAAAAGTCTACAGGGACGGCAAACCATGGGTAGCTCGCTGTCCGACCGTCCGGTAACTGTCCGGACCGAGCCCAAGACGTCGACGGCGCGCACAGTTCTCGTGCGCCTCAAGGAGTTGTCAGCAACAGCAGGGGCCCAAATAGGTCGAAGCCTACTGGGGCCAGGGTAATCTGATAAGGAGCTCGACGGCCGGTATGAAGGCTAGAAGGAACGGGATGGGTTTTTAGTCAGTAAGAGTCTGACACTATCTCCCAGTCCACTCAAGAGCGGGGGATGTCATTGGATGATTTTTGCCCACCATAAAAATTCAGTATTCTGCATCGCTGGTGACTGGAAGTGTGCTCAAAAGACTGGCGGTATTGCCACGTTGTTTGAAAAAGCTTAATCTCTGACCGAGGTAAAAGCCAGTCTTTGAGTCATGTAAATATCAACTAAGCGTTAAGATAATTTTAAATTTTAATTAGTTCTAACTGATCCGGCGAACTTTGTACCGGCTAACAGTCATTGCGTGTGGTGTGTCATTTTACTTCTTGAACACTATAATTTCAATAACAACGGATTTCAATGTAACATAGTCTAAGTAATATATCAAATTACACACAATAGAAGGGGTAAGCGGACAAAACGTGCAATAGCTTGTGACGTTTTATAAGTGCCCTTGTTGGCCTATCTATATATATAAAAATCAATGCCACTTTTCGTTGTTATTTTATAACTCAAGAACGGGCTCACCTATCCAAACCAAATTTTTAGGCTTTGTTTGGACTATTTAGTAGATGGTTTATGTGAAGTTTGGTAGGGTAGAATAGGGTATAGTAGGGTAGAGTCGTGTAGAGTAAAGTAGGGTAGAGTAGGGTAGAGTAGTGTAGAGTAGTGTAGAGTAGGGTAGAGTAGGGTAGAGTAGGGAAGAGCGGGAGCGAAGCCGTGCGGGCAAAAGCTAGTATGAAATAAAATATTTTGACTTTTGACTTTTAAAGGTGTTAACTACTATTACGATTCTCTGGTAATATTTATGCTATTAGCACGTTTTAATTCTGAAATATATACTTGACTGACAGTTAAAACCTTTGCTAGCCTCTGTATATATAACTATGTAACGAATTAGAATTGGGGTGTTTTAAATCCACGGATTGATTTACCATCAGTTAAAACCTATGTACGTGCAAAAAAAGTCGGATTATTTTATTGTGCCACACCGTTGTCCATTTAACTCTTCTTTTAATATATAAAAGGTCTAACTAAATTACGTCGATATCATACATTTTACGTGATGTGTGCTCAACAAAGATTTTCTACAGAATAATATAATACAACGCGTAACATTAAATGCGCAAAACCTCACACACAAAGATTTTTAATTCAAGTGACCTAATTCTGTGAGAAAAAAAAAAAACATTTAAAAAAAATTAAAGGTTTTATGTGCAGTTTTAGTTTGTTTAAAATTCGTATGTGCATTGAAAAAAGACCTTTTATTATCCCGCGTATAAGAAAAATTTATTGGACTACATCCATTTGTGTTTGTTTACCTATTGGGGCGGGTTTGCGCACATGATGGCTTGACCTATTAAAAAATAGGCTGGGCAACATTTTAATAAAGACTAGCTTTTGCTCGCGCGGCTTCGCTCCCGCTCTTCCTTACTGCATCCTACTATACTCAACTCTACCCTACTCTACCCTACTCTACCCTACTCTACCCTACCCTACTCTACACTACTCTACCCTATTCTACCCTATTCTACACTACTCTACCCTACTCTACCCTACTCTACCCTACTCTACCCTACTCTACCCTACTCTACCCTACTCTACCCTACTCTACCCTACTCTACCCTACTCTACCCTACTCTACCCTACTCTACCCTACTCTACCCTACTCTACCCTACTCTACCCTACTCTACCCTACTCTACCCTACTCTACCCTACTCTACCCTACTCTACCCTACTCTACCCTACTCTACCCTACTCTACCATACTCTACCCTACTCTACCCTACTCTACCCTACTCTACCCTACTCTACCCAACTCTACTTTATTCTACCCTACTCTACACTACTCTACCCTACTCTACATTACTCTACACTACTCTACCCTACTCTACCCTACTCTACACTACTCTACCCTACTCTACTTACCCTACTCTACCCTACT
This sequence comes from Mythimna lalbum, assembly GCA_949319445.1. Lineage (NCBI taxonomy): Eukaryota > Metazoa > Arthropoda > Insecta > Lepidoptera > Noctuidae > Mythimna > Mythimna lalbum. The sequence goes on along the minus strand of OX439370.1, from coordinate 14,340,683 downwards.
CTAAATTTTCTTTGCTATAAACCTCACGGAGCCCGAGAACTTTCCGTGGTAATCGGTTCGTGCGTTCTGGAGTTATAGCGTCAGGAAGGAAAACCCGACGTATTTTTATATAGTAGATTTTTTTGAAAAATGTAGCCTATATTAAAAAGTGGTTTAATTGATTCTGCTCGTTATTCTGATCAAACTATTTTCAGGTTTTGCGCATTTAACGTTACACGTTACACCGTATAAAAAATAATTTGTATAAATTTTTCTTTAGTACTTTATTTATTAAACTGTCTTCATCTTTTAATAACCAATCATGACTCTATACAATTACTTCAAAAGCCACCCATCTCATAATGACAAATGGACACAAGATTCCCTCGAAACTTGGAAAACTAAGATCTTGTAACCCGCTCCCAATCAAACCTAACTTTGTCTTTTGAAACCCTTAGACACCAACTTAAGGTACAAAGGCCACCCGCATACTATCAAACCCATTATATTATCAAATTCTGAACTATGTTAAACAGGAAATGGCCATGGAAGGTAAAATAAACTGTTGATTGGAGTTCCGGTGAAGCAGGATATTGCAGCCGACAAAGGGGGGGACAACTTTGCTTTCAGCACTTGTTTCTTAAAGATAAAGGTGGATGGCTGACCTCAATAGCAGGGGACAGGGAGAACAGAAGAATCAGTTTGCAGTTCAAATGGATTTTTAGGGTTCTGTACCAACCTCAAAAAGAAGGGCTTGCGGACGGCGAGACATGGGTAGCTCGCTGTCCGACCGTCCGGTAACTGTCCGGACCGAGCCCAAGACGTCGACGGTGCGCACTGTTCCCGCACGCCTCATCGAGTTGTCTGCAATAGCAGTGGCCCAGCTGGGTCGAAGCCTACTGGGGCCAGGGTTATCCGAAAGAGAGCTCGATCCCTGGTATGAAGGTTAGACGGAACGGAGTGAGTTTTTAGTCAATAAGAGTCTGACACTATCTCCCGACCGGAGTGGCGGCCTCGTACTGGAAGACGCAGCGTCGGAAGGCCTCCTACAAGGTGGACCGATGACCTGGTGAAGGTTGCGGGAAACCGATGGATGCGAGACGCACAGGATCGATCATTGTGGCGACACTTAGGGGAGGCCTATGTCCAACAGTGGACGTCTGTCGGCTGAAATGATGATGATGATGATGATGACTATCTACCGCTCCACCCAAGAGCGGGGGTTGTCATTGGATGATTTTTGCCAACAATAAAAAAAAATCCCTTTATAGGATCACTTTGTTGCCCATCCGACAGACAGACAGACGGACGGACCGTCTGTCTGTCAAGACCCTTTATCTCGAGAACGCTAGCAGGTATCAAGTTGAAATTAAAACCATGTAAGTCTACGGTCCTTTGAAACTGAAAAAAATCAAATATCTGAGTTAACGAAAAAATAAGAAATGGCCGTTTAATTCATGAATCCCCAAGCGACCACCGGTGGCCGCGCATCTATTGTCTTACTATTGTGTCTCTAATTGACGGTATCTGAAGGGTTAAGTCGCAAAAAACGTGTATTTTGACACTCTTAAAGAAATCAAAATTCATGGGGAATGACATGTACCAAAATCTCATAACACGAGTATAGGAAAAAATCAGAAAACTGTAAATTTTCTTCTACTACTAACTATCCTTACTAATATTATAAAAGCGAAAGTGAGTTTGTTTGTTACGTCTTCACGCCTAAATGGCAAAACCGATTTTGATGAAACTTGGTACACGGATAGACCATGTTCTGGAATAGGAGATAGGATACTTTTTATCCCGGAAGTATGTTCCCTTAGGATAATTTTCTACTATCACCCGGGCGAAGCCGCTGGGAGCAGCTAGTTTATAATAAACACAGAAGTTGTACTTCTGTATTTATTATTAATAGAAACTTTGAGATCAGTCTTGGTCGGGAACAATGCTCGGATTGTGTTTTTTTCTAAGTAATGGATTTGTTCGAGTACTTCTTCAGTCTGGGCTTGTCTCGTTTATAAATACTTAGTGCTTACGCTGTTATTGTACTGAAGTTAACGGTAAGTCAAGTTTATAGACTGGTTTGCAGTTTGTTGACAGAGCATGGAGTTTCTTCCCGATTCTTCTCCATAGGAAACGACCAATGGGAACTGTGCGCTAGTTTCTGCCGTTTTATAAGTAAGCAAACGTAGTAAAATAAATAATTTTGAGTATTAGTTTCGAGTTTTTTGTATTTTTACAAGCTTTTATTTAGTTTCACCAATCCCGATGTTTGTCTGTAATCAAATTTGACCCACTTTGCAGTTATTGATTGAGCTGAAATTTTGCATGCAGGTGTAAATCAGAAGACAATGCAAAATTATTGTCATGGAGTGCATCCGACGATGGAACCGGAAGTTAGCTATAGGAACTTGGTAGTTAAAGGACACAACTCCATCGAGCTTGGGCTCGTAAGATTCGTCTTGACGAGTTTTAATTATACAGGTATACCGAGCTATAAAAGCTTGCTATGAAAAAAAAAAGATTTTTATTAAAAGCTTGTTTAGGTTTTTATAATCAAAACTCGTATGTTCATAATTTTTATAGACACCTATACATACATATAAACGTCTTAATGAAATTGCCTTATTGGGGTTATTTTGTAATGGGCATTGTCACGTTGTATCAGAATACAGCATTTAATTGTCAAGGTCTCCCGCCCAGTCGCCAAAAAAGTGAAGCTATCTGCACATTGCAAAGTGTAAATCTCTATTGAGAAATACCTATAATATCTCTGTTACATGTTTTTTATTGCTACTCTTATATAAGAACAATGTAAATAAAGTAAAAATAAAATCTAAATTTAGATATTAAAATTAAAAATATTACTACTGTGCGTTCCAAATGAGAATAGGATCGATTTTTTGTTGTGACGTCACGATTTACTGTCAAATCTAAGAAATTTGGTCAAAATTGAGGAACTTGGAGATGAGTAAAATTGAAGAACTGAATTCTGATTAAACTTTTTTCGTTCACAGTTCGTAAATAAATTAAATTTTTCGTAAAATAGATAAAGTTTCAAAATTAAATCGTGACGTCACAACATGCAATCGATCCTATTTTCATTTGGAACGCATTGTATAAATTAAGATAAAGATATTATTTAAAAAAATAATCGGCAATTTATACAAATTTTAATATGTGTGAACAATGTAGAATATAAATGTTTATTAGATTTATTTTATAATTGCTTACACAAGGCAGTATCTAGCTAGATTTTTCCTAACACTCAAACACAAACCTGGAGCGATATTTATCAATCCGTTCAGTTCGCTAAATCCTCATAAAATTGAATCTCTCAGGGTCTTTGGCCGCTACATCGAGCTCAAGTGCACTCTCAAAAGATATTCCTATCGTACAAGCACCCTTGAGAAGAAAATAGATTTTGGGGTAAAAGATTTTTGGCAATATAGATCTAGTATTTATTACCTACGATTTTTTGGGGAAAGATTTTGAATTGTGTGCATTTCTTGTGAAGAAAATTTTGACTGGCTCGTTGGTCTAGTGGTTAGTGGCCCTGACTGCTATGCCGGAGGTCGTGGGTTCGATTACCACCCTGGACAAATGTTTTTTTGATAAGCATGATCATTTGTTCTGTGTCTGGGTGTAATTTATCTATAATATGTATGTATTTAGAAATATATAAGTATGTTGCGAGGTTAACTCGCACTTAGCCGTGTTTTTTGTGTTTCATTATGTAGGTACTAGCGGTACCCCCGCGGCTTCGCTCCCGCTCTACCCTACTCTACCTTACACTACCCTACTCTATCCTATACTACCCTAATTTGCATTTTGTGTTCCATAGCAACCTTCTCCTCACAATAACAAACACAACAAAAAAGAATTAGCGAAACAGGTTTAAGTATGTATTAAAAGTGAAAGAAACTGGACACAAAAAAAGTTTACGTATGCGCAAGGAGTGGATGATTTCATACTGGTTCTATAGAAATCAAATATTCATTGGTAATTTGTATCTGACACAAGACACACGTTTGCGCTCCGCCTTAAGGTGGTGCATCATAACTAACATTTTCACTGTTTTTCATACAACCGCTGATAACTCATTATGAAGTTATTACACATTTTTCATTAGAGATTTTGGAAACACAGTATCTTGTGGATATTATCTAGGCTTCTATAGAAATCAATTTCTAAATTTGTGTAAAACTAATCAAGTAAGGACCTCTGAAAATCTCCTATTTCGTATGAACTTTGACACTTCATAATTTGCGTTAAAATTAAAAAAGTCAAAAAAGTAAAACTATAGAAGTCGTGCAAATTTTATTAAGATAAATGACGACAACTTTTAAGGGTTTAAAAAAAAACAGCTATTTCCTGGAGCAGGTTTTGTGAAATATTCGAGTAAATCTCGGAATTACCGAATACTAACAGAGTTTTCAGGCGTTATCTCTCTTTTTTTGCATTGCCTATTCGTCAAACATGGCGTTAGATTGCGTTAGATGAAGTAAGAAGCTTTTAAACCATTTTCGATGTTGACGATAGGCGAGTGGAAAAGGACCCTCTTAAGTATAAGAAACTCATAAAATATTTAACCCATTCAATCGCAAAGAACGACCCAAGATTCTGCAATAATATCATAAAAAAACACTAAAAATGAACTTATACACTACTCAGAAACCCTAATATCGTAGTCCAATAAGTTATAATAGCTACTTATAAGTGGGGTCCTTTTCGTACCCCCGCCGAGTGCAGTGCTAACTGATATTCCATGCGATTAAACCCGCGCCCAGTCGTTTTTCGAACGGTTAAACATTATTGACCCCTAAATTGTCTGGGGTAAGTCGGTACGGGAATAAGGGAATAGTTTTTTTTTGTAATTAATTGAGCAATGGCTGTGGAATAGAGAAGGTAGAATAATGAGTTGCATCTAATCAAATTTTCTAAACAATTACCCTTTGTAATTGGTTAGAAAATTTACTCAGATCGAAGGAAATGACCCTCTGCCTGTTGCCTACTGGGGCCAGGGTTATCGCCTACTGGAGCCAGGGTTATCCGAAAGGAAATCGAGCCCCGTTATGAAGGCTAGAAGGAACGGGGTGGGGTTTTTTAGACAGTAAGTGTCTGACACTATCCCGCTCCACCCAAGAGGGGGTTGACATAAGATGATTTTTGCCCACCGAAAAAAAACCCTGTGCCTGTTGCGAATAGTTTATGTGGAATTAATTACCTTAGATTAAATCAAACACAAAACAACACAGACTAGACACACACACAACACACAGACAGACAGACAGACAGATCAGACAGACAGATCGGATTAAAACAGTGGAACATAGGTGACTTGCCTCTAGCGCGTGGACTACTGAAATCAAGCCCCCGTGGTTTAATTTCACTTATTCACATAAACAGGCGTGTTACACAAATACAAGGTGTATCGTTAAATGCGCGAAACCTGAAATTAGTTTGATCAGAATAACGAGCAGAATCAATTAAACCCTAGGTTACGTTTTTCAAAAAAATCTTCATTAAAACCTTCGACCTGTCTATTTATGAATAGGTCGAGCCATCACGTGCGCAAACCCTAAGAGAGGGAATGGGCCGAAATCTACCACGCTTGCCCAGTGCGGGTGGGTGAATGTCACATGTCTTCGAATTTTCGGTTCTAGAACAAGCCGGTTTCCTCACGATATTTTCCTTCACCATTTTGAGAGCAGTGATGATGAAATACACAAAGTGATGCGCCTGGTTGGGTTTGAACCCGCAACCTACAACTCGTAAGTCGTAAGCTGTCGTAATACTGATTAATTCTTGATAGAAAACCCAACAGCACTTTTTGTTAGATCCGAGAATCGAACAATACCAACATAAAAAAAAAAAACATTCCTCAAATTTCGAGCAAAATTCCACAATATCTGTACCGCGGAACGAGTCAGAAACCTCGATAGGTATTATTAAAAAAATAGCAATACAATGAACATGGAGTTTTTACGAGAATTTGCGATATTAACTTATAAACTATTCTGAATAGAATCAATCGGGTATAAATGGATTTTTTTTTTGCGAAAAAGAATCGTCAAATAAGTTCACTCGAGCGAGAGAGACTGTCTACCTTTTACTGCTTATTCAGGGTTATTTGTAAAACACTGATAACCTCTCGCAAACTTCACCAGGTTATCGGTCCACCTTGTAGAAGACCTTCCAACGCATCTCCCGGTACGCGGTTGCCACTCCAAAACTTTTCGGCCCCAACGGCCGATAATTATATATGTTCTGCGAGCAACGTGCGGGATTCCGATGGATGCGAGACGCACAGGATCGTTCATTGGGTCAACACTTGGGAAAGGCCTATGTCCAACAGTAGACGTATATCAGCTGAAATGCTGATAACCTAATGGAATAAATAATGGAAACACATTCATTGTCCGTGCAGCTAAGGAGTGGAATTCCTTGCCGGAGTCTGTGTTTCCTGATAGCTACAACCCGGGAATCTTAAAGTCGAGAGTGAATAGGTTTCTTCTAGGTAAGCGCGTTCCATCGTCGACCGCATTGTCGCTTTCCATCAGGTGAGATAGCGGTAAAGCGCAGACCTATCAACAATAAAAAAAAACCTCTCAGAACTATGTCACTAACATCGTAAACAACAACTTTTGTTCTAAGACTTTTAAACATTTATCATATTTTAATTCATCAGATTTTCATACAAAAATAACAATAATAATTAAATTGAATGTTCTAAATAATACGTAAGTCTATGCGAAGCAAACTATAGTACAATAACGGACGGGAATGGGGATCGGGCGGCAGGGGTGCTTGATGCGCTTGCGTTACTTCCAACCGTCCGGACCGAGCCCAAGTCGTCGATGGCACGCATTTATAATAATAATATGTAATAATTTTATGGTTTTTAGTCATATAAGTCTGATATCCACGCACCACCCAAAAGCGGGGGATGTCATTGGATGATTTTCCCACCTAAACATCATACCCGTGTTCCTTCAGAGATCGTGTTCGTTCCAGGGCCACAGTGACACCTTCGAACCAGCCCGAGCCACAAAATAAATAGGTACAGAAGACAATCTAAGTGAAGTACCTGCATACATACATATGCAGGTACTTCACTCTTTATGCCTACGCTCAGTGGACGCACGCTAATGAGCGTTTGAGCCGGAACCGTTCGACGAGCGGGCCGAGGAGGCGCTTCGAGATATCGTGTCCGTGAGCGGTGTCTATCTGTGCGTTGCTCGAGCGCGCTTTGTATGTTAAGATTGCCTTCTGTACCTATATATTTTGCGCCCGAGCGTTATGAATCGACTACAATATGTTATGAAGCTCGCTTCATTGGGTCGTAGATTTCAATATCGATGGCATTTAAATTTGATTTGGAGATTGTGCACTCATGGGTTTCGAGGTAGGTGTGTAAATTAAACTGAGGTTGTCTGGTTCAGTTCAGTGAAGATTTTGCGTGGTCGGCCATCTTGGTTCTTAATGTTTTTTATTTTTTTATTTGGACATGTCGTGTCGTTCAACGTTGCATCTTTTGAGGGAGGACTATGTCAGACAGTTAAGTTATGAACGCAAACGCTTGGAGGATTACATTTATAATTAATCAACATTTATTTTGACATTTATAGTGAATTTATTTTGACAATTACAATGAATTTAGTTCTGACAATTGAAAGAATGTATTTCAGCATTAAATGAATTTAAGACATTTACTATTTTTATCTACTACGTTAGTGACATTTGTATTTTATTTAATTTGAGTTGTTTATCTGATTTTATTTTATAATTACAGCTTTGTTCTCTTAAAATTGTTTTTATTTACCTTTATGAAATTGCTGTGCCCTACAAGGTCCATATGCTTTTGTTAAACTGTTTTAAAGATTTTATGTAAAACATGTAATATCATCATCATCATTTCAGCCGATAAACGTAAACTGTTGGACATAGGCCTCCCCCAAGTGTCACCACGACCGAAACGAAATCGATGGATGCAACACGCACAGAATTTTTTGTTGTGGCGACACTTGGGGGAGGCATGTAATAGAGCGACAAAGAATTGAATTGGATTTCTTCTTAAAAAAAAAGAATCCTACTTGCAACGAAAACCCGCTAGCTTTTCATTCCCAACAGTTTAAAACAAAAACATTATTTCCCAAGTACATTCGACGCAGCGTGCGATTTCCCAGGCGGTGCTCGAGTCCCTCCGAGACAAAGGTTTTCCTACAGGCCGTTGCCTGTCTGGAGTGCTGGAAACATACGCAGTTGTAGTTGATAATATGATTAATTTAATGTGTCTGGCCTTTAGTTTGGGTCTGCATATTGTGTGGTGATTGTTTATAGATGTTAAGAGCTGGTTGTAGTTATTGAGTATGAACTCCGCCCGGGTCTATATCAATTTCGCGGGCTCTTACTGCAATTTTTTTACATACAGGGTTATTTGGAAATATTTGAAAGTTCCATAAAATACGAGTAATAAAGAATGTTTTTTAAAAGGGCCCCGTAAAAACAAAACTCTATAAAAAAAATTGTCTTTTTTTATATACAGGGTTATTTGTATAACACTAGCAACCTCTTAGGTGCTAGTTAAGAACATCATAAACAACAACTTTTGTTCTATGAGTTTTTACAAAATATAACACACTACCGACCCGCCGCGGCTTCGCTCGAGTGCAATATTATACATAAAACCCTTCCTCTTGAATCACTCTAACTACTAAAAAAACCGCATCAAAATCCGTTGCGTAGTTTTAAAGATTTAAGCGCACATAGGGATATAGGGACAGAAAAAGCGACTTTGTTTTATACTATGTAGTGATTTACCAAAAACTAACGTTCACGATTTAGTTGTTCTATTTAAAACATTTCAACTCTGTATTTTGCTGTACCTACCTACGTCTTCTGCGCACTGTTCTTCTAGTAATAGTAAGCAGGCTTCCGAAACATTATCATCACACCTACTTAGCAAGCATTCGCACCATTTTCGTGTACTTATCACACTAGAAAATTGATACGCCAGCATAGACTTCGTAACATTTAGAACATTCAATTTAAATATATTTATTTTTGTATGAAAAAACCTACCACAGTGTTGTCTTTTTAACCCAAAGGTTGGCTGAGAGAGAATGCCTTGTTGTCCGCCTATGTACCACTACCGTACATGAAGTTTAAATATTTAAAAAAATATTTTTTATTTTTATTATTTAGACTTCAACTGCATTCAATTTGTTAGTAATTTATTTTGTTAACAGTTGTAATTATTTAAATTTTTCTGTTGTAATTATTTATATAGTCTCTTTTTGGAATGTGAATGTGAGAACACTGTATAATCCACAAACACTTAGATAACTTTCTATTACAACTTAGTTAGTTAGTTAGTTAGTTAGTTAGCCCATACAACTTACTATATTTTTATTTTATTATGATTAATTTTGTGCTTTTGTGTACAGTGTTGACTGGTCTAAACTGTTCTTACATAAATCAATCAATATTGTAATAAACACATTTTTTAAAAGAATAACCATGGAGTTTCTTGCCGGTTCTTCTCCATAGGAAACGACCAATTTCGAACCGTGCACTAGCTTCTGACGTTTTATAAGTGCCCTTGTAGGCCTATATGAAATAAAATATTTTGACTTTGACTATGACTTTGAAATAAATAAATAAATAAAATCTGATCAACTATTATATGATATTTTTACAAGTCGTAGAACAAAAGTTGTTGTTTATGATGTTCTTAACTATCACCTAAGAGGTTGCTAGTGTTATACAAATAACCCTGTATATAAAAAAACAATAATTATTCAAGAATTTTGATTTTGCGAGGTCCTTTTAAATAACAAACTTTATAAGTATTTTATGTAACTTTCAAATATTTCCGTGACGTAGTCTACGTTTGAAATCGTAAGTTAGGGTCTGATTCGCGTTTTTTTTTTATTCATCATCATATCAGCCGAAAGACGTCCACTGCTGGACATAGGCCTCCCCCAAGCGTCGCCACAACGGTTGGTCCTGTGCGTCATGCAACCATCGGATTCCCACGACCCTGACCAGGTCGTCGGTCCACCTTGTTGGAGGCCTTTTTTTATCAAGCCAACTAATTTATAATCATGGTTTGATTTTTTGTTTGGTGGTTGGTCGTATAGTCAATTTTAATAAAATAATTATTCATTGGGTTCGCTTTTATGGAATGAATATTAGAACGCGCTGACAAATTGTTGGCACGGTTAACGCAGTGTTTGAGTGATCGCCTGCTGTGCTGCATGACGCGGGTTTGATTCCTGCACTGAACAAATATTTGTATGGCCTAAAGATAGGTGTTATAGGTCTGGGTGTCTCGTGTATGTGAGTTTACATGTTTGTAAACTCACTATACAGGAGTTATTCTAAGAGTAGTGACAACAAACTATGGGTAGCCCGCCGTCCTTCCGTCCAGTAACCAGTCGGACCGAGCCTGAGTCGCTCAAAGAGAGGTCGCAAAGCAAATAATTAACATAAGAGTGGATTTAGTAAAAGTCTGACACGTCCTCTTACTCTGCCCTAGAGCGCGATATTCACCGTCACGTTGTTGAAACCTCTACGGTCCAGACTAAGTGTTTGGGCTCGTCGTTTATACCGTGTACTTCGAAGAACGGGAACAATTTTCCTGCTGCAGTCTTCCCGTCCGATTATAATTTAGGTGTCCATGCATATGATACCCTGCGACTCTCGGCGCCCGAGTGGTGTGAGGGTGTCCTCTCTCTCACAGTACACACCAGGTCTAAAATCACATTAAAATACACATTAAGTCTTATATAAAATTTAAAAACTATTCCAAAGATTTATAACGGCACTTAACATAATGAGCTCAATATTTCTTGCTTACTGTAAAGTGCCCTGTTCAACCTCAATATGCAATAACAATTAAATGCACGATCAAGTTAAACGAAGCGTTTTTACGAATTAAAAGAAATGATTATGTACGTTTGGTATAATTGGATTATTTTGGATTATTTTCATACCCTTTGGATTCATTGAGAGAAGATAAAGCCTATAATACGTTATAGTAGTAATGGTATTTAAATATTTACATTATGGTAGTAAAGAAGAGATAGAAAGTGACATAAACGCTAGTCTGGTTATGATTATTGACTGGTTGGAATCTAACAATCTTAAAATTAACCTTACAAAAACTAAAATTATGAATTTTAAAATTAGACAAAACATAAAATCACAATTTCAAGTATATATAAGATATGTTATTGAGGATTTTCCAAATAAACCACAAATTGTTTCTCTGAAAATCAAAGATTTGTTTATTTAATACGTCTTTACTATATTACAACGTTTAACTATGACCATTACACCTATAACTTACCTGAAAATCAAAGAAACGACATTTAAAGTTTACTAATATCGCCTCCTCAATTATATCCCTTTATTTTATCTCTTTACAATAGAATTTTTAACAATAAAATATGCAAAATAATCTAAACATCATCTGCCATTCAATCACACGTCACCCCGTTCCACAGAACATAAATTCCATTGACAACTTCAACGCGCGAAGCGCGGCAAATTTGAATTAATGAAATGTCATTTAAAAGAATGAATTTTTTTAATTTATTTTTTTATATAAAAGAATGAATATTTACAATAAAATGCCCTTTGGATTAAAATAGAGTTACGATTATGAGTTTTATTTAGGTGAGAAATCGTCCAATGACTTCTCTCGCTTTTTTTTATTGATATAAACTTGTGATTGACTGCGATCCCACCTGATGGTAAGCAGTGATGCTAGCAAAAGAGGAGGCCGACTGCATCAGGCAACGGCGGCGCTCACAGCGCCCCAGCCGCCGCAGAGATTCCGATCCTGATTTCCGGCCACCGTAGGCGCGGGTTTGCGGACGGCGAGCATTGGGTTGCTCGCTGTCCGACCGTCTGGTAGCTGTCCGGACCGGGCCCAAGTCGTAGATTTTTTTTTTTTTTCTGTCGACGGGGAAAATCATCATTGACGAAACCCGCTCTTGGGTGGAGCGGGAGACAGTGTCAGAGTCTTACTGACTAAAAACCCCGCGCCGTTCCTTCTAGCCTTCATACCGGGGCTCTAGTTTCCTTTCGGATAACCCCGACCCCGGTAGGCTTCGACCCAGATGGGCTAACCCCTCCTGTTGCTGACAACTCCTTGAGGCGCGCGGGAACAGTGCGCACCGTCGACGCCTTGGCTCGGTCCGGACAGTTACCGGACGATCGGACAGCGAGCTACCCATGGCTCGCCGTCCGCGAGCCCGCGTCTACGGTGGCCGGAAATCGGGATCGGAATCCCGGCGGCGGCGGCGGGGGCGCCGTTGCCTGATGCGGTCTGCCTCCTCCTTTGCTAGCATTACTGCTTCGCAGAAGGAGGCGACCGCCTGCCACTCCTCCTCGCTCCGGACCATGGCCTGAACCAAGGCCCGGCGCGAGAGGTCTCCGCCGCCGATCGCCCCCACGAGGGCACGGCGTTGCTCCGCCCAAGCAGGGCACACTTCAACTGTGTGCTCCACCGTGTCCTCCGGGCGTTCCGCACAGTGGCGGCACCCGGGCGTCTCTTCCGCTCGAATCCGATGCAGGAACCTCCCGAACTTGCCATGTCCGGTGAGGACCTGCGTCATGCGGAAGGTAAGGACGCCGTGAGGTCTTTCCAGCCACGCCTCAAAGAGGGGACTTACCGCCATAATTGTGGCGTGCCCAGCACTGGGTTGCGATAGTCGCTGACGCCATTTCACCGTGAGATCCCGCCGGAGCTCTGTCCGCCATACCTCGACCTGTCGCGGTAGTGGACTTTCACCCCGGCGTTGCATCTCCACGCGCTTATCGTGCATGTGTGCAAGGACTGTTGCCTCCAGATCCCACGGTGGTAGGCCAGCCAGAAGGCTCGCCGCTTCGTGGGAGATCGTGCGGTAACCCCGCACCATCCGTATTGCCATGACCCTCTGGCAGGCGTTCAGTATGGACGCCGGTCGCTTTGCCAGCGACGGCGCCCACACCGGCGCCCCGTAGAGGGCCATGGACCGAACAATCCCTGCGTAGAGCCTCCGGCAGGAGGCGTCTGGACCTCCAAGGTTGGGCAGGAGCCGCTTCAAAGCAGCCCTGGCCCGGTTGAGTTTGGGAGCCAAACGTCGGAAGTGTTCTCCGAAATTCCATCGGCTGTCGAGAACGAGTCGATGCGAACTCCTCCTACCGTAAGTTGGGAGTCTGATGGTGGCGCATTCCGAGGGCCGTGGAAAAACATGGCCTCGGATTTGTGCAGCGCCACCTCGAGTCCCAACTCCTGGATCCTATCAACGACTATCGCAACCCCGCGTGTCGCTAGAGCGACCGCCGCCTGGTGCGACTCTCCCTGCGCTAGAACCAGCGTGTCGTCTGCGTAGCAGACCACGCTGACCCCGTCAGGGAGGTCGCCGCGCAGCACGTAGTCGTAGCCGATGTTCCACAAGGGTGGGCCTAGAACCGACCCCTGCGGAACACCGCACGACATCTCTCGACGTTTCCAGTCTCCTTGGTGACCGGGGTAGATAATTGACCTGTCCGACAGGTAAGCCTCGACCACTCGACAGAGGTATTCGGGCACCCGGTGGTACCGGAGTGCCCTCCGGATCGTACTCCAGGGCAGGGAGTTGAACGCGTTGGCAATGTCCAAGGACACTGCCACGACGCTCCTGCCCCGGGACACCGCAATCCCTGTCGTGAGGGCTCGCACGCGCATGATGGCGTCCACCGTAGAGCGCGCCCTGCGAAAGCCGAACTGTCCGTCCGACAAGTCCGGCCCCACCCGTGTTAGCCGCGCGACGAGGCGGTTTGCAATGACTCTTTCAAAGAGCTTGCCCACCTCGTCGAGCAGCACAATGGGCCGGTACGCGGACGGAGAGTCCGCAGGGCGCCCTGGCTTCGCGATGAGGACCAGTTTCCCCGTCTTCCAGCGAAGTGGAAACTGGCCCCTCTCCATACATGCGCTGAAGAGCCCTCTTAGTCGAGGCCCGAGAGCCTCCATGGCCAGGACCCAGGCTTTCCCTGGCAAGCCGTCGGGTCCTGGGGCGGTGTTCTTGGCACTCAGCCTTCGCACCGCCCCAAGTCGTAGATGGCACGCACTGTTCCCGCGTGCTTCAAGGAGTTTTCAGCAACAGCAGGGGCCCAGCCAGGTCGAAGCCTACTGGGGCAAGGGTTATCCGAAAGGGAGCTCGAGCCCCGGTATGAAGGCTAGAAGGAACGGGGTGGGTTTTTAGTCAGTAAGAGTCTGACACTGTCTCCCGCTCTACCTAAGAGCGGGGGTTGTCAATGGATAATTTTCTTTAAAGAATCTATGTTTATAATTTCAAAACTGTATTATGAAAAATCGAGAGTTATAACCCAGTTGTGGTACTTGGTTGGCGACATAAATACATGGTCACCGGACCACCCGAGCGACTGGGGGGTGGTTTTGCTCCCGCACCCAGCTGTATGCTGGCTCCTATTACCCGCTATGACCATCCATGAGCTATGTTGTACTTAGTGTCGGTGGTATCCAACTTGTGACCTTTTATTAAATATTTTTGGAAAAAAAATATAACATGGTGTAAAAAATATTGGAATCGTTTCAGTTACTGATTCTGAACAAACTAAGAGTATCAGGTTTTGCATTAACTAACAATAATGCTGTAGATTTGTTTGTTACTACATTTTTAATATGTAATTATATTATCATATCATTAAAAATGTTTGTTACTAAATTTTTAACGATATGATAATATAATTACGATACAAATATAATCGTCTTGTATATTGTGCTATTTCTTCTTTTATTCACGAATGACTAATTATCTTTTTACAAACTTGTTGACAAGCTTATTGTCATGTTAAATTCAAAGTTAATTCTTTTTGTTTATAATTGGGTAACTTTCTTGGTTCCTGACAGTTCGTAACAACTGTCAAAGAATCTACTAAATGACAGCAGAAACCAAGGGCTTTGCGTGTGGAGGAATGTTGTTATGTTGAAATGGTCACCCATCCAATGGATGGGCAGAGCATCGTGGGGCCAATCGGCGGCGGCGATCTCTCGCACCGTGCCTTTATACAGGCCATGGTCCGGAGCGAGGAGAAGTGGCAGACGGTGGCCTGGTTGGGATGAGGCCGACCGCATCAGGCAACAACGTTCACGCCCCAGCCGTTGCTGGGCCGTCCGATCCCGATTTCCGCTCAGCGTAGCGCGGGCTTGCGGATGGCGAGCAATAGGTAGCTCGCTGTGCAACCGTCCGGTAACCGTCTGGACCGAGCCCAAGTCGTCGACAGCGCGTACTGTTCCCACGCGCTTCAAGGAGATGTAAGCAACAGCAGGGACCCAGCCGAGTCGAAGCCTACCGGGGCCAGGATTATCCGAAGGGAGCTCGAGCCCCGGTATGAAGGCTAGAAGGAACGGGGTGGGTAAAACCCACCCTGACACTATCTCCCGATGGACCCAACGGCGGTGTATGTCATCTGGAAGAGATTTACCGACCGAAAAAAAAAACCCATCCAAAGACTGACCTCGGCAAACGTTGCTTAACTTTGGTCATTAGCCCCGAAGTCCTGATTAATTAAATTACACAGAGCAAAGGGCCGGTCTTCGTGTGATTAGTACCGCCGAACCGACCTGTAACTTGTAAGTCAGTGGCATCACAGCCCATACATCATAATGTTCTGTGGCAAATTGATATGTATTACCTACTTAGGATTTGAAGCAACAATCGTCTGTGTTCATTTTGATGTAGGTTATTATATTAACCCTTCAGATACCGTCAATTAGAGACACAATAGTAAGACAATAGATGCGCGGCCACCGGTGGTCGCTTGGGGATTCATGAATTAATAGGCCGAGTCTGTTCATTTTGTTTTTTGGTTGAACTGCTTTTTGTTGGAAACAGCTTTGGACACTTATAATATCATTGTTTTTGTTGTATGTATTTATTATCTACATTAATAATTATAATAAAGAGGTACTTAAAGTTTTATTTTTCTGTTTTTAGGGTTCCATACCACAAAAGGAAAATACGAAACCCTGGATCACTTTGTTGTCCGTCCGTCTGTTTGACTGTCTGTCAAGACCCTTTATCTCGAGAACGCGTGGAGGTATCGATTTGAAATTAAAACCATATACTCAGGTCTGCGGTTTGCGATACGACCGTTTATGTCGCAAAAAAACGTGTGATTTGATACTCTCAAAGATCGAAATTCATAGGGTACTTCCCGTTGACCTAGAATCCTGAAATTCGGCACAACGCAAGGTCTTATAGATTATGCTACCAACGTCACAAAAAAAATTGCAATTCTGAAAAATGTTTGAGACCCCATTCAGGAATCGTAATTGGCACGGAACCCTCAGTGAGCGAGTCCGGCTCGCACTTGTCCAGTCTTTTTGTTTGTAGGAGGTAATCTCTGAAAGTACTGATCTGATTTCGAAAATTTTTCACCGATAGAAAGCTGCTTTATTCCTGAATGACATAGGCTATTTCATGTAAGCGGGCGAAGCTGCGGGCAAAAGCTAGTTTATTATGTAAACAAACATAATAAACTAGCTTTTGCTTTTGTAGAAAACTTTATCTATTTTTACATGCTTTTATTTGGTTTCACCTGTCCTGATGTTTGTAAATTAAATTTGACCCACTTCCCAGTTACCGATTGAGCTGAAATTTTGCATGCATGTGTAAATCAGATGACAATGCAAAATTATTATGACATGTAGCTGATCTGATGATAGAACCGGAAGGTGGCTAAAGGAACTTGGTAGTTAAACGACACAACCCCATCAGTTTGGGCTTGTATAATTCGTCTTGACGAGTATTAATTATATAGATATATCGAGCTTTAAAATATTGCTATGAAAAAATGAGTTTCATTAAAAGCTTGTTTTAAATTATTTTGATGAATAAGCCTATCCAAAGGCTTTCAATTTGTTTGTGCAGATAAAAACAAGTAACGAATGAATTTTTCGACCTTACCGCAATAAGGAAAGAAAAAGGAAACTGGGAACATTAGCAAAACTGTCGTTTCTATAACGATAGCACATTAAAATGAAACGGATTTAAAAAATAACATCCAATTTTCTGAGACGACTTTTTTTAGGGACTTTTTAAAAATTTACGTATCTACTATGGAACACAAAAAGCCACTGAAGGAACACAGGTGGTTTTTAATCTGTAAAAACCTCACGCACCCTCACCCTCCACCCAGAGCGGAAGAAGTTATTTCTAGGTATCCCACGTAAAATAGGAGGTATTTAAATCTTCTTCTTCTCTCGAATCGATGGTTTTCCTTTCCCTCAAAGCTTTTCTGCCCAGTAGGTTGAAATAAGACTTTTGGCCGCAGGGCGTGGTGTTCCGTCGCTTCCGCGGACAGGTGCCACAGAACGGCACGAAGTGAACTTAGTGCAATGTGAAGTGTTACTAACATAGTCTTAAGTCTTATTTACTAACGATAAGTTGTATTTACTCTATATACATGGTTATTTGTAAAACACAACCTTGCAGAACTGTATTACTAACATCATAAACCACCACTTTTGTTTTATGATTTTTTACAAAACATAATACATTGACCAAAAACAAACCTTCAAGATTTCGTTGTTCTATCTAACACGTTTCAACTCTGTATTTTGCTGTACCCGCTTATGCTTCCCGCGCACGATCTCCACTCTCCTCCGCTATTGTACTATTGCTTGATTCGCATAGACTTCCTAACATTTAAAACGTTTAGTCGGTGAGGTATGTATCTATGCGCCAAGATGTCTAAAAATGAATGATTGATTATTATTATTATTATTTAGTCGATAAAAGTCTGACCCGCTCTAGCCTAGAGTAAACTAAAAAAGTCTACCTACCTGCACAAATTAGTGTAGATACTGTTGGGACTTCCATCTAATTACAAATGAGTAACAAAGCGTGGGCAAAAGGGAATGAATAATTATGATCGGGGATGCACTAAGAAATGGCGCAGAAGCCTCTTTTACGTCTCGCTACTAACGTTAATGATATTTTCTCGGAGCTTGATGAGCTTTCAAATGGATGGTGTTATGCAATATGTGATGAAGAAAACGAAACTAAAAAAAAAACTAGCTGCCAACACGGGTGTATTTTACAACTTACTGGGGCTACCTCTAAATCAGATTTTTTTTTTTGATGTTCGTTATAAAATTTATTTAAACATAGAAAGAACATGAAAAATAAAAACACTTAAGTAATAACTCTTACCTAAAATATGGCGTACAAAATTCCTCCGCATTGCTGTCGACTGCCAGTGTGCCCAAAAGACGGTCGTATTGCCACGTTGTATGGCAATGTTTGATGTCTGACCAAGGTTAATATATGAAAAACAAAAATCATTGTTTTTTTTTTTGCTGCCAGCGGCTTTATCCTCATGAAAGTAAAAAAATATCGTAAAAAAACACACTCCCGGAGTAAATAGAATCCTGTATGCTATTCCAGGACATAAAAATTATTTAAATTCTTAAAAGTAATAAAGGCGGCAGCCACGTAACTAATACTAGATATATATTTTTCACATAACAAAAAAAAATATGCAGGTCCCAATAAAGTCAAAGTCAAAGTATTTATTAGTGTGCTTTCCATTTCTGAAAATCAAATCAACTAGACACGTGTTTTAGGTTTCGCGTGTAATAAAAAAATAATGTTGTATAATGTTTCACATAACAAACAATCAAAAAACTAATCCTATTTCAAAAATGGTTATTTCTATGTAATGTCACAACAAACAAACAAAAAAAACTAATCCTACTTTCTAAAACCATAGCATTCGTATCAAAAATTCAGTGGTAGCACAATTTAATCTGCCGTTAAATCCCGTGTCAACATAAATGATAGGTTTTTGTTATTCGGTAGAACAATCACACAAGCTGGCATGACAGTTCTAACTGAGGATTTGTGTACTGAACTGGAATTTGTGTGTAAAACAGAATTTTAAATGAAAGTTCTAATTAGTGCAGTCATTTGGTAGCAATATTTTTAAAGAAAGAAAAAAAACGTGTTTATTTGGCACACAATGGACAAATAAATACAGGTTAAGATATTATATGTACACATATCTTAAAAGTTAAAACGCAAAAAGTAAGTTCACTTATTTGCTTTTTTTTTGGTTTTTTCTGAGAGCACATACTCTCAGGAAGTTTTGATCAACGTGACAATGATAAACAGTTGTAGGTTTCTTAAGAATATCAATTACTTTCCAATTTATTTATTTTCATCATCATCATCTTCTTTGACATACAATAAAATATGTTAGTGTCATCGATAATAAACTTAACAATATAATGCTTAATATTTTTTTTTATATACGTGTTTGAAATAACAGAAAGTAATTAACAAATTTTATTGAAAAAATGAACAAAAAAAAATACATAATTAAATTCTCGAAAATATAGATTTTTTAAGGTCTTTACTGGACAACTCTTTACAGATTTGATTTCAATAGGAGCCTAGATAATATTCTTAAGATATTTGTATTTTCGAAATATCTAGGGAAAGATGTGTAATAACATCATCACGTAAGAGCGGTTGTATGGAAATGTATCTTGAGTTTGCCGCTCTTAACCCCTCGCGTGACTGGGGGTATTATTATTACGTAATTGCGCATTTTTACGTACATCACCAAAAAAATAAAATAACTTTTTCTGGATTTTTTAGGAAAAACAAAGATATAGAAACCAAAACTTACGGCCAAAAAAAATTCGTAATAACGTGTGTACACAACAACAAATAAATGTTTTTCAAGGTCATTCAAGATGTACAGACAGACTTATGTACAATTGGCGCTCGAGGGGTGACTTACTCCATCTAACATAACACCATCCAACAGTAACCGACTGTATCTGTACAAATTAATTCTGTTACTTACTTCCACCTTGGGCACAATCGTCGCCCCGTGCTCTCTGGACGAGCATTTAACATATTTAATGAGTTAATGCAATGAGCAAAAAGACGGACTGTGCTCGTTTCATTAACTTATTGAACTTTGAGTCGGAAATGACCGGAAATAATCGATTTTTAATTGTGTTTACTGTATGGAGTTTAATGTGTTAAGGATTGGAGTAATAAAGTAGTTTAATTTCTCTTTTGTTGCATGTTTTTTTTCCGGTTAAAGATATTTTTTTTTACGTGTGACTTACTTTTGCCTGCAGCTTCGCTCGCGTACATAAAATAGCCTCTAACATTCAGGAATATAAAGCAACTTTCTATCAGTTAGAACTTTTTTGCAATCGGACCAGTTTCTTCAGAGATTACCTTCTACAAACAAAAAAACTAACTTTACCTCTTTGTAGATAAACTGGTGCTTGACTGCAATCCCACCTGATGGTAAGCAGTAAAAGTGATGCAATCGTTGTTGGTGAATTGCACTCGTTTATGAAGAGACTGTTCGCTCTAGCTTTGAAGACACCTAAATTATAATCGAACGGGATGACGGAAGCAAATTTTATTTATTTATTTATTAAAAACACACACTATCTTTACAGGCTTGCTGGCCCAATACAACAGGTGGAACAAAATAAATCATCTTATGGTTAACTCTTATCTAAAAAAACTTAAACAACTATAAAAAAATCCAAAAAAGAAAAAGAAAATATAACATAATACTTAACCTACATATCTATATCTATACTTATAATAAATCTGTAGAGAGGTCAATTCTGTACATGAAATATATTTCCAAAATAACTATCAGGGGGTGATTAGTGATCGATACTGATGCTAAAAATGCAAACAGTAAATTTTTTGTCTGTCTGTCTGTCTGACTGTATGTTCTTTATAGAAACAAAAACTACTTGATGGATTTTAACGAAACTTAGTACAATCATTCTTCATACTCCTGGGCAGGTTATAGTATACTTTTCATCACGCTACAATCAATAGGAGCAGAGCAGTGAAGGGAAATGTTGGGGAAACGGGAGAAATTACTCCATTTTTTAAGCTACACAGCTACACAGAAAACATGTATAACGGAAATGTTCTCCTCAAAATTATATAAAAAATGTCCCACGACAGCATACGTCTATCTTTTATGGTTAACTCACAATAACACGTGTAACTCCCGATAGCTTAGCAGTTCTGAGCTTTCTGTTTATTTTTGTCTACTCTTACGTTTATAACACTGAATTTCGCTGGCATAAGCAACAGGATCCGCGTACGAAGTCGCTGGCAGAAGCTAGTAAGTAAATAAAATCAGACTTAATACCTAACATTAATTAATATTCAATTATAACAAAGAAACTTTAATAAAACCCTTGCGAATTCTATCTCATGGCTCGAAAATAAGTCAATCCTCTCATGCACTTCGTTTAGCACGCGTATTGTGCGGGTGAGGGGTGCTTTTGACAGCAGGTTGGTTCTGGCAGCAGGCACTGCTAGCAATGCAAAAAATTGCTCCAGTCCTTCGATGTACGCGGTATAAACGACGAGGCGAAACACTTATTCCGGACCGTAGGGGTGTCAACAACGTGGGGATACTCCCCGTACATCGCAGCAACGGGTTGTCCGATGGTAGAAAGGTGATGGTGGAATCAAGTCATGCAATTTCTGCATATATTTTCTAAAATGCATCCTATAAAATACAGTAAAGCTGGCAACGCCTGATAAAATAAAAAGTTGGTGGGAAAACATCAAACAAGTTTTCCCTTTTTTGTCATGAAGCGTGAGGGAGTCTCAGAGTTTTAATAACTAGAACCCACCTCTTCATTCTTACGCTGGCTCGCGGACAGTGAGCCCTGGGTAGCTCGCTGTACGATCGTCCAGTAACTGTCCGGACCGAGCCCAAGACGTCGACGGCACGCACTGTTCCCGCGCGCCTCAAGGAGTTGTCAGCAACAGGAAGGGCCCAGCTGTGTCAAAGCCTACTGGGGCCAGGATTATCTGAAAGGAAACTCGAGCCCCGGTATGCAGGCTAGAAGGAATGGGGTGGGGTTTTTAGCCAGTAAGAGTCTGACACTATCTCCCGCTCCACCATAAGATGATTTTCCCCATCGAAAATAAAAAAACCTCTTCATTCTTCATTTGTTTTATGCGTTCTAAGACCATTGTAACTTTTTTAAATGTATGTTTACTGTAGCCTTAGCAGGCATAGGCTCTACCAGGCCGCTTCAGAAGTAAAATAACATTACTCCCCAAAAATACGACTGCCAAAATAAATCGTTTATTGAATTGAAAACAACCTTTTTTCCGTAATAAAATTAATAGTCCAGGCATCCGTTTATCTGCAACCATTCATACTGTTGGAACTCATAAAATTTAATTACTCCATATAAAAACACAGTTAAACCCGGTATGTTAACGATAGACCCGCTCGCAGTTAAAATAACCTACTTATGAAACTTCACGGCTAAATTTTTATGGGGGATCAGCTGTTTAGTTTTGGGTGTATAATGGTATAGGCCTTTTTGTTTTATTTTTCGTTGTTTAAAAGTTGTCCAAATGACATACCCCACTCTTGGGCAGAGCGAGAGATAGTGTCAGACTTTTACTGACCAAAAAGCCCACCCCATTCCTTCGTTGCCTTTCATACGGGGGCCAAGCCTTCCTTTCATAAGCAAACCTTAAGCCACAGTACGCTTCGACCCTGCTAGACCCCTACGACTTGCTGACATGTCCTTGAGGTGCGTGTGGAACAATCCGCGTCGTCGATGACTTGGGCTTGGTCCGGACGGTTACTGGACGGTCGGACGGCGAACAACCCATTGCTCGCCGTCCTTAAGCATGCACCTCTGGTTGCCGGTGGGTAGCTAGTAGAGCTGCGGTATTGTCAGAAAGGATTAATAACAGTTTTTTTTTTTCAAAGTGGGAAATCATCTAATGACTTCTACCGCTCTAGAATGAAGCAGGAGAGCATGTTAAACTTGTTCTGGCTAAAACTACACCACGAGCCCCGAGTATCCCTTTCGTAAGTTTTGCCAGTGGCCCTAGCAGGCATCGGCCTCGCTGGGCCCTTACGGATTGCTACCGTCTCTCAGACTCAGTTCTTATAAGACGAGCGGACAGCGTGCTACCCATAGCTTGCCGTTCGCAAGACCCGGCCTACGGTGGGCTTAGATCGCTCTGCGATACTCGACGCCTGAGGCTTCTAATGACTGTTTTAATTTTGTATACAACGTTATTTTTAGTATATAATAATAAAATAAAATCTCTAAACCATTTTCAACAAATTAAAATTTTACATAGCAATTTATCAAACCCCAAGTACAATAGCCAACAATAAAATAAATAAAGATCCTCATAAAATATAGATCATGACAAAATACAAATTTTATACTAATAAAACCGAGAAAAAGGTGAGTGACAACTGCTGTCACATGCCGTTCACAATACTGAAAATGGGAAATTGAGAAAGATGTTGACGAGAGCCGCAGCTCGAAGAGCACGCCCACCATCTCCGGCCTCGTCGCTCAGCTCCGCCTCGCCGCCGCCGGAACCCAGCCCCATCGTGAGTGCTGTGACATCGGCCGCGGCAGTTGCGTCGAGCTCCAGCGACGAGTACTTCTCTCCTCCGACGACTCCACCACCTGCGCGTCGACGGGGAGGACGCCGGCCGCCGAGCGGCTTAGGACCTCGAGGCCCACCGGCCTCTGATAGGGTCCCAGCTCCCGGCGGAAGTGTGCAGCGCATGCGATGGACGAGATCTATCAACGAGAACGTCATGCGCTCATACTATGGGGCTACAGAGGGAGGAAACAACCTGACCGCGTACCGTGTTCGGATGCTCTCTTTGTTTCAGGTGCTTGAGCCAGCCGTCAACGTTTCGGCCCAACGATTGTCGGATCAGGTGCGGGTCATCCAGCGTAATCATATGTTGGACGATACTGTGCTTGATCGCCTCCGAACGGAAATGGGTAGCCATGCCATTGCCTCCTCGTCGCAGACGGTGTTACCTTTACTGGTATCACAGTCCAACCATCTCCCCAACCACGCTGACGAGGAGAGCACTGACATTGTTACACATGTAAGTACCCAATATAACAATGAATTGAGGAGTGCTTTGGAGTGTGCTATTCATGAGTATCGCAATATGCCGCTTGAACTTAGGCCGCGTATTTCCAAACAGTGACGTAGCTACACGACCAAAATCAGCTGTGCCGGCCTGGCAGTGCAGGATCGAGCGTCGTATTGGTGGGGCCAGAGCACTCATCGGCAAGCTGATCTGCTTCAGGGAGGGCAACACTCGCCCACGAGTGATGCGCTTTGTGAGACGGGCATTTTCGGGGACTGACATAAGCCCCCGTGACTATATGTCACGTGTCACAGAGCGCATCGACTTCCTGAAGCAGAAGGTGTATGCATGGGCAAACTGTATACGAAGGTATAAGCGGCGGGTTGAGCGGTACATCCAGAACAGCACATTCCGGAGTAATGAAAGGTGGGTATACAGGGCTTGGGAGCAACCGGACCTAGGTGTGACTGACACGTGCCTACCAGATGATGACGCCATGTGTTCGTTTTGGCGCAACATCTGGTCGGTGCCTGTCAGTCATACTGAAGGTGGTTGGACTCGAGAGGTCGAACGAGCGTGCGAATCGATACCAGAAATGGGGGCAATCACAATCAGCCCTCAGGATGTGGCCCGTGCAGTCCGTCCGTGGCCTAATTGGAAATCTCCAGGGCCGGACGGGCTGCACAACTTTTGGATAAAGTGGCTTCAAAGGTCGCACGCTCGTTTGGCATCTCAGTATCAGACCGCCTTAGAGTCTGGTTCGCTACCCGAGTTTCTTACAACAGGAGTTACCCACCTGCTCCACAAATCTGGTAGCACCGCGGAACCCAAAAACTATCGGCCGATAACGTGTTTGCCGACAGTTTACAAGGTTCTTACATCCATTTTGAGAGAAAAAATTAACCAACATGTAGATAATAACACCATCATGTCTGTCTCTCAAAATGGATGTAGAAATGGGTCCCGCGGTACTAAGGAGCTACTCCTCATTGATATGGCCATTAGCCAACAGGTTCGGCGTTCCCGAAAGGATCTGTCGACATGTTGGATAGACTATAAGAAGGCCTATGACTCAGTTCCTCATACATGGCTCATGAGGGTGCTGGAGTTGTATAAAGTTGATGCAACTCTTCGCACCTTCCTGATATCATGTATGAGGCAATGGAGGACGGTCCTTCGCTATCCAGGATATCGACATACCCAGAGGAACAACGAAGCGATAAGGATTGAGCGAGGCATATTCCAGGGTGACAGTTTGAGTCCGCTTTGGTTCTGCCTAGCCTTGAATCCTCTGAGCACACTGCTGGAGAATTCAGGCCTAGGCTATAGGTTGAAGAGAGGTGGTCAGGTTATATCTCACCTCCTTTATATGGATGACTTAAAGCTTTTTGCCCCCAACAATCTGCAACTGATGGAGCTACTGAAGGTAACTGAAACCTTCAGTAGTGCCATCAGGATGGAGTTTGGTGTGGACAAATGTGCGGTCATGCATATAAAGCGAGGGGAGATAGTGGAATCCGTGGGTACCCAACTCTAGGATTCCATAAACCTGAGATCCCTCTCTCCAACCGAAACCTACAAGTATTTGGGTATGTCGGAAGCGTTAGGCATCAATGCCACTGACATGAAGCAATCGCTGAAGGATCGCTTCTTTGGCCGCCTGAAGAAGGTACTTAATAGCCTTCTGTCAGGTGGTAACAAGGTGCGTGCCTTCAACGGTTGGGTCATGCCGGTATTGATGTACGCTTTCGGTGTACTCAAATGGACTCAAACGGAACTTGATGCCCTGGATAGGAGGGTTCGTACACTGCTGACTGCATATCGAATGCATCACCCTCGGTCGTCGGTAATGAGACTGTATATCCCGCGGAAGTGTGGGGGTCGAGGCTTTTTAAATGCTAAGACCCTGCACAATCGCGAGGTATGCAGTCTTAGGGATTACTTCCTAGCCGCCGACGTGGGTATGCATCGTGATGTAGTGGCAGTGGACAAGGGACTCACCCCGCTCTCCTTGGCTAACGAGAACTGGCGCAAACTTGTAGTGCTTGACACTAACGTACGCAAGGAAGTATGGCAGAGTAAGGAACTTCACGGACGCTTTTTCCGGGCCCTTCATGGGCCCGATGTAGACCAACCAGCGTCCGTAGCCTGGCTGCGCGTCGGTGACCTCTTTGGGGAAACCGAAGGTTTTGTCTGTGCAATTATGGACGAAGTTATCATGACGAATAACTACCGGAGATTTATTGTGAAGGACGGCACGGCTGTCGGGCATGTCACCGACCGGGTGAATCAATCCGCCACATTATCTCTGGTTGTTCTCGTCTAGCTAACGGGGAATACTTGCATAGACATAACCTTGTAGCCAGGATTATCCATCAGCAACTTGCTCTGAAGTATTCTCTTGTGGAATCGGAGGTGCCATACTACAGGTATGTGCCCGACCCAGTTCTCGATAATGGCGATATCACGTTGTACTGGGACCGGTCCATCATCACTGACAGGACTATTGTAGCCAATAAGCCTGATATAGTGGTGGTGGACCGAAGCGAGAGGCGTGCAATGATTGTTGACATATCCGTTCCACATGACGAGAACCTCGTGAAAGCCGAGAAAGATAAACAAATCAAGTATATTGACTTGGCTCGCGAGGTTGTCGACATGTGGGAAGTGGATTCAGCGATTATTGTACCGATAGTCGTTTCAGCCAATGGCTTAATAGCTAAGAGCCTCGACCAACACCTTAGGAGGCTCTCGTTAGGCGGCTGGATCAAGGGCCTGATTCAGAAAGCGGTACTCCTGGACACGGCTCGTATAGTCAGGAGGTTCCTTTCTCTGGAGCCCTGACCGCCGGTAGCTTGGACCCTGTTCCCGAAACCGGTGGGACACTATTTTTTATATTTTTAAATGTTTTTTTAGTTTTTATTTAAATATTTAAAAATATAATTTATATGTTTGTACAATGAATAAAGGAAATAATAATAAAATCATAGCCCTATTATGTTGGTTTTCATATTATGTCGCAATAGTTTTTCAAACCGGGGTTTGTCCTTG
The DNA here is from genome assembly GCA_949319445.1 of Mythimna lalbum. Taxonomy (NCBI): domain Eukaryota; kingdom Metazoa; phylum Arthropoda; class Insecta; order Lepidoptera; family Noctuidae; genus Mythimna; species Mythimna lalbum. The sequence continues at coordinate 14,313,701 of OX439370.1, read as the reverse complement.
GGTGCACTAGTATAGCGCGCACAGGGATAATCGTCGGTTGGTATCACGTTCCATTATAGTAACCAAAAGGGCCTCTGCGAGTTGGCTTCGGCCCCTTGTACGCCTCTCAAAGGCCCAGGGCCTCAGGGTCCTTAGATTAATAAACAGATAAAAATAATAATAATATTCCACAACTATCACACAACGCCGTGTAGTCCCAAGCTAAGCATAGTTTGTGTTATGGGTACTAGACAACTGATAAACATACTTATATATTTCTAAATACATATTAAATTACACCCAGACACAGAACAAATGATTATGCTCATCACACAAACATTTGTCCTGCGTGGGAATCGAACCCACGACCTCCGGCATAGCAGTCAGGGTCACTAACCAATAGACCAACAGGCCAGTCAGTTTATGCGAAACCTGAATATAGTTTGTTCAGAATCAGTAACTGAATGGATTCCAATAGGTTTTACACTATGTTATAATTATTGCCCAAAAATATTTAAAAAGGTCACTAGATTGACACTACCGCCAGTCCGACACAAAGTACAAAACAGGTCACGGCAGGTCATAGCGGGTATTAGGTACCAGCTCACGGTTGGATGCAAGAGCAAAACAACCCCTCAGTCGCCTGGATAGCCCAGTGACTTTATATGTCTCTGACATAACAAGCTTATAAATTACAGTAATAAAATTTTATACATAGATTCTTTACATAAAAATACTAGATACGTGTTTCAGGTTTCGCAAATACTAAAATTAATGTTGTATAATGTACTAGCTTTTGCCCGCGACTTCGTCCACGTACGTAAAATATAGCCTACTTATATCACTCAGGAATAAAGCAGCTTTCTATCGTTGAAAAAATCTTAGCAATCGGACCAGAACTTCCAGAGATTACCTCTTACAAACAAAGAAACATAAAAAAAAACTTAACCTCTTTATTATTTTAGTGTAGATAATTCAAATCCGAAATTATTTATTTCAAATAGACTAAATGTAGGCACTTTTTAATAGTCAAATTTCGGTCAGTTCAAAAGTGAAGCTAAATTGCACGTTCCAAAGCGTAGATCTCTATGGAGAAGAACGTGCAAGAAACTCCATGGACACTCTTTTAAATCATATTATGTGTTACATAATAAATAATGTTTGGTTACATAATAAATAATGTTTGGTTACATATTTCTTGTTGCTTCTATTATGTGAGCACAATGTAGATAACTAAATAGACTGTCTGAATTAAATGAATTAGTAATAATAATTATGGATTTCATTCGATTCACACTTGATTGATTTTTCTCTTTCATAACTGTTTATGAAAGAAAAAAAATCTTCAAGGCCAATACCGATCAATTATTTTACTTGAGTATCATTTTCAAAGTCCCATAACGAGCTGAATAGAAAAAAACCCGAGACCTTTCAATTGTATGGAGTTTCGTTTAAATTCCATACAATTAGGATTAATTATTTGAAGAACGAAGAGCTTCGGCGCCATTTTGTGAAGACCCTTTCAATCAGTATGACTGTAAAAATATAAGAAGGCTGTATTGAAGATACGTAATTATTTTTACGGCTTCATATTTCAACTAGCTGCTCCCAGCGTCTTCGCCCGCGTGATAGCAGAAAATTATCCCAAGGGAACATACTTCCGGGATAAAAAGTATCCTATGTCCTATTCCAGGACATGGTCTATTCGTGTGCCAAGTTTCATCAAAATTGGTTTTGCCATTTAGGCGTGAAGACGGAACAAACAAGCAAACAAACTCACTTTCGCTTTTATAATATTAGTAAGGATTTACAATGTACGTTGTTTTTTACCCGACTACGGCCAAGTCAAAGGAGGGTAATGATTTTGACAAGCTATGTATGTATGTATGTGAGTATGATCATCTGTTCCCCCATAGCTCCTAAACTACTTATCAGAACTCAACATATGAGGTATCGTTAGAACCGTCTTAACCGTCCGCATTTTGTGATACGTCACGTGAACGTAGGTCACGTGACGGGTCGCTCGTCCAAGGGGATGGTGAGGTAGACCGGGACGTAACTCATCGGATCAACGCAGGATGGATGAAATGGCGACAGGTCACGAGAACAACTTGTGATCCACGGATGCCCCTCAAGTTGAAGGGCAAAATCTACAAATCCGTGATAAGGCCTGTCATACTGTATGGATCAGAATTTTAGGCTGTGAAAAAGACGGATGAAAAAAGATTGCATGTAGCGGATATGAGAATGTTGAGATGGATGTGTGGTGTGACGAGAATGGATAAAGTGAGAAATGAGTATATTCCGCTAATATACTCATTTCTCACTTTATCCATTCTGATCATCATCAATCAGTTTGAAAGTGGCGCCAGTGACTGAAAAGTTAAAAGGAAATCATTTGTCTTGGTATGGTCATGTAAAGAGGAGACATGAAACGCATGTTGCTAAAAGAGTTATGAATTTACATGTGGATGTATGGAGAGGAAGAGGGAGGCCAAAGAAAAGATGGATGGATGGTGTGAGAAGTGATATGAATGAAAAGGGAGTTAGTGATAGCGTGACGAGCAACAGGACAGAATGGAAGAAAAAAACGTGTTGCGCCGACCCCAAATAAAACGGGATAAGGGCAGGAAGATGATGATGAATTACAAATTAGTGAATTCTGAACTAACATAAAAACAAATGTTAATAAAATATAATGTGGACCTTAAAACAATAAGAATAATAATTTATTAAAAAGACTATATTTTAAATAAATTATTATTATTTTAAAGATGCCATCCAATAACTTCTCCTGCTCTAGAGCGGAGCGAGAGGGCGTGTCAGACTTTTAGTGACTAAAACCGAGCCTATGTCAGTACACCGGAGACTACCCTCTTTTTATTTCTTTATCTGAGACACTAATCTGCATGGTTCTCATATGATTTGACCATTACATGTTCTGTACCGTATGGACTTTAAAAGAGACTTTGACCCCTGAGTTTGTTTCGGTGTTTCTTCTCAGGGTAGTCAGCTAGGAAACACCGGCCTCATCTCGTTAAAACTGACTGAAAACAAAATTGACGTGTAAAAGTGTTTTTAGAAAACCTATTTACAAAATAAAGATCGTTTATTTGAAGTTCTTACATTCCATTCAACGAGTTAGGTTGTCTGGCGGTCTTATCTCTAACAGCGACATCTAATCACTAGAGATGGGCGGTGGGTAAAAACCCATCGGGTATTTACCGGGTAAATACCTAATTTGTGTATAAACAGGGTTTTTACCCGGTAAATACCCAAAAGAATGGGTATAAAGTTTTAACACACACACACACACACAGTCGTCATTTATGTAGGTACATTACATTTCATTCATCGTTTTTAATAATTAAGTATGTATTTATGTATCTATTATAAGGCTTATGTATATATTTATGTATCTATTATACAGCATATCATATATATATATATATATATCTGTGTATCTATTATAATACATTTTATTATGTTATAATTGGTTTGTCACACCTATGACAGCCCCATTTCTTGTCCAGGCAATTACTGTCCATTCCAGGTTGCCTGGAAGAGATCGCGGAATGCGATAAGGCCGCCCATTGTATGTATGTGTTTTAGTTTTAAGTTTTCTTTTGTATGTGTAACCGTGTACAATAAAGTATATAATAATAATAATAACACTTTTTGAAACATTTTATTTAATAATTATAGTTGAACTTTAGTTCGCTTACATAGTTTTAACACATCCATGTTATAAGTTCAGCTACATTCATATATTCTTACGTTTCAACGCCTGATTATTGTTTTTGTTAAATGAAGTGTAACTGTAAATTTTGCATAAAGGTAAAATTTCTTCAACTGATTTTCAAGTTCGTATAAAATAAATAACATAATTATATTTTTTTTTTTTTGTTTTTTTAAGATAAAAAATCTTAAGTGTTTTGACATGTTATTTCTACATTGTGTGCATCTGATAATCAAATGTAATATAAACCACCAAATATAATACTTAATTAACCCTTCAGATACCGTCAATTACTTATATTAGGGTATTTACTTTTCGTCTTTTTTTAAGTCTTTTATACATTTGTAGCAATAAAAAAATGTTTGTTAAATATGTTTTATGCATGAAATGTACATGGTGTCGGCAAATAATAGTTTTCTACTAAAAAATCATGTAAAAATTGCACGTCCGTATTAATTCATGAATCCCCAAGCGACCACCGGTGGCCGCGCATCTATTGTCTTACTATTGTGTCTCTAATTGACGGTATCTGAAGGGTTAAGATACGTTACTATTTTGTGTTACTAGTTACGTTACTTTAAGTGTATGATAAAGTTTGTTCTATTCTATGTTCCGGACGTTTTAGGACCCCAAGTTTCAGAAATAAATCATTTGTAAAAATTTCAACTGTCTCGGTTCATGAGATATAGCCTGGTGACAAGCGGACAGACAGACAGACGGACAGCAGAGTCTAAGAGCTATATTACACCGGGACCCCATGCTGGCGCGACCAGTTGCGCTGCCATGGTGTCCTGGTGAATTATACCCCTAATCTACCAAACCAAACACCATACAGACACTAGAGTCGCCACACGTCCGAGCTGGTTGCGCCACCAAATTGGTTGCGCAACCAAACGGACACCAGGTGAGTAACTCTCTATAGAGCTGTATACATTTTGTTGGTTGCAGCGACTGGTCGCGCCGCCCTGGTGTCTCGGTGAAATATAGCCCTTAACAAGCTTTTAATGAAAATATTTTTTTCATAGCAAGCTTTTATAGCTCGGTATACGTATATAATTAATACTCGTCAAGACGAATCATACGAGCCCAAACTCGATGGGGCTGTGTCGTTTAACTACCAAGTTCCTATAGCCACCTTCCGGTTCCATCATCAAATCAGCTCCGTGTCATAATAATTTTGCATTGTCATCTAATTTCTACATGCATGCAAAATTTCAGCTCAATCGGTAACCGGGAAGTGGGTCAAATTTAATTTACAAGATTTGATTACAGACAAACATTGGAACGGGTGAAAGTAAATAAAATCTTGTTAAATAGGGGGAAACAGGAGTTTTATCCTGTAGTTAGAGAACCCTAAAAAAACTTGCCTACACATCACAAGTTATCCACAATCTGAAGAGATAGTCTGGAACCCAGTGGGTACGAATAAAGGTCTGCAATAAGCGTCCTCTGAAAATATTTTCGTTTATAGCAAATATAAGGAATGTAAAAAGGCTGACCTTAGCAAGGGACCTCATATTGTTTCACATAAAGAACTTGTGACGGAATCTAAACTAAGCTTTTGTGGGGGGTCAGCAAAAAAAGGAGGGAGTTTTTTTTTTAAATTGTGATTGGTTGGTAGTTATATTTTCGAGCCGTTTGGGGTCGAAACTCTTGGATCGTGGGGCCCGAGTGCTCACAAATTATTTAAAGAACTTTCGAAACGCCTCTTTGACACTTCGCGTGACCCAAAGGCTGGCTTTTACTTCGGGGAAAGGATAAGCATTGCCATTCAGCGTGGCAATGCCGCCAGTCTTTTGGGTACACTACCAGTCGTCAGCGAGGCGGAGGAATTTTTCGATGCCTTACCTTAAATTGCCATTTTTTTAGTTCTTTAGGGTTTTATTTTAATTTTTTAAGTTAGTTTTAATTTATTTAAGTTTATTTCTATATATATCTAACGTGATTTAAAAACGGAATTAAAGACATAAAATTGCGATTTTTATTTGTCTCGTGGATAGAGTTTTTTTTTTAATCCAATCTACCAGCCGTGGTAAGCGCGGCCTTGCAAATGACGAGCAATGGACAGCTCGCCGTTCATCTGTCTGGAGTGAGCCCAAATTGATATTGAAATTCACCAAAATTAAATTAAATCCATCCATCAATTAACACAATTGTATTGTTTAAATCGATATTTTTTATTCAAATTAAATTCCGGATTACTTGTGATTTATCTCATTTGTTTGGCTTTCTGTCTTTATTTTGTACGCCATTCTTTTGGCAATAACATAGCTTAACATTTTTTAAACCCTTTATATTCCCAGAATAAATAGTTTTTTGTCAATGATATTTAAATAAACAGATTTGCTATGAACGCGCAATCGTGAAGACTCGAAAGGATCCTAATTAGGATCCTTGCCTTTAGGCGTCACGCATCGGATCTAGTCATACGCTGCGCGTTGTTACGAAATTAAATTTAAAAAATGCCATACCACAAATGCTGCCGATGCTGCGTGGAACACATTTTTCGGTTGATTTGTGAGTGTATAACATGTCTGTTTATTAAAATGTCATTGTTGTTTGTAATAAAACGATATGTATTTTTTAACCTTTCACATACCGTAATTAGAAGCACAATAGAAAGACAATAAGGGAGTGAACGCCGGCGTTCGCTTGGGCTTGTATGAATTAATGACTTAAATTAAATAACAAAAGCCATAAACTAAAAATAATAACAAAAAAAAAAACGGTTTTTAACCGACTTCTAAAAAAGGAGGAGGTTCTCAATTCGGATGTTTGTATGTTTTTTTTTTTTATGTTTGTTCGCGCATAACTTCGTCGCTTGCCAACTGATTTGAAGAATTATTTTTTGGTTGGAAAGGGTATACTTCCCAAATGGTCCCATAGTCACCAAGTTGGGATCTGATGATGGAATCTTGGCGAAATCGAGGGGAGCTCCTCAAATTCAATTCAATTTTCTAGTGAAGTCAGTTATATTTTTTTTATAAAAAGGTTTTTTCAAACATTTTTTTGCTATCAGTACCAGTATTTCATCACAGATACATAAGTAGGTAAGGAGGAATCGGCGAGACCAATGCTCAACGATTATTGGATGCGAAACCCGTACAGACAGGAATCATATTTTATTGGTTCAAAATAATAATAATACAGGGTGTAAAAAGACCGATCACATACCCGTTAACTACACATTCTGTACATATAACTAAGTCATTTTGGCCAAAAAATATTGCTGGGAAACAAACTTTTCTTTCAACCTTTAAAAAAATGACGCTTTTCCTAGCGCGCAATGTAAAGCGTCCAACTGATTGTGCCGGTGTGTGTGTGTGGTACGTATACGACAGGCGAGGCGCGGCGCCCGGGCGTCGCGCGCGCTTTGAATGGTGTAGGTATTACGTTAAAGGTTTGCTACACGGTTGCAAACTAGCGTTCCAACTTGGTTCTAACCAAGGTGACCTTGGTTCATGCTGCGGCTGCATGGATGTAAACCACACGCCAACAGGTTCGGTGGTTGGAAAAACGCGCCACGGATTGCAACTAGCAAGGTCACCTTGGTAGTGACATGGCATTTGGCATTACAACCATGGAGCTCTTTAGTAGGCTCTTGGTAATTAAAAATTTCTGTGTTGTGTTCAATTACTTACGTTTACACGAAATAAGTAGGTACAGTTTTTAAATAGCTTGAGTACTTACCTACACTGTCCGTCGCTTCAGCTGTCATCCAACACAGGTGGCCTCTCGACACTGACGAGCTCCGGTTCGAACTGCCGACCTCCCACGCGGAGACAGATGCGCGCCCTAGCCCGCGTGTTTTCATGAACCCGTTCTAGGATTCCTTCTTGAGCTGACCGCTGCTTAAGTTCTTCAAACACATCAATAATTTTCTGTCGCATTTCAGCAGCGGTCTCGCATGGGCGGTCAAACACCCTATTTTTGACGTAACCTCACAAAAAGAAATCCAGAGAGGTTAAATCAGGCGAGCGAACTGGTCATGCGTGAGGCCCAAATTGTCCGATCCAGTTGTCTCCGAACAGCATAGTCAGTTGCTCACGAACTGGTCTCACGACATGAGGTACCACAACCCAAGCCTCTGAGCTAGTCGCATCTCTTTTAAAGTGTAGGTTAGGTACCCAGTAATAAAATGGAGGTAGGCAGGCCCGTCCATTCTCGGTGGCAAGAAAACTGGGCCTAGGATCTGGTTTCCCACAATGCCCGCCGTAGACACATTGTTTCCACCGTGTCTGGAAGCCTGTTTCCATAGTTTGATTTGGATTGACGAAGCACCATTAATGGGTATTTCGGCGGTTCCACATTCCATTATTTGTGAAAGTACTCTCGTCGGTAAAAATAATTTTATGGTCAAAGTTTCGGTCCTGGCTCAACAGCCACCTGCAGTAATCCATGCGACGCATCGCGTCGCCTGGCACGAGCGCTTGCACACGATGGATTTTGTAATGCAGTTGCCTATCCCTCCTCAACACTTTATGCACAGTTGAATGGGAAACCGTGTGCCGAGCGTGATGACCATGCCGCCTCCGCAATATTTTGGCCCAACCGTCGGTTTTCCCGTATCACAACGAGAATGGCCTCTTCTGCTGCCGGTCGTACTTGTCGGCCGCCTCCCAAAGAAATTGGTACAATCGATTGATTGTCCAGCAATCGTTGAAGTGAAGAACCGTGAATCCGTGGGCTGACACGCCCACGAATCCCATCAATCCCTTACACTCGCAGGGCTGCAGTAGCGTTTCCATGAGCCATGCCGTAACAGTAAACCATATTCACGTAAGTAGGTAGGTACTCGCGCGCCGAATAAACATGAAAGGCATCTTAACTCGCGAAATGTGCCTACTACCTACTAAAATAATCCTAAAAAGACACTTCACACACAAACACACTCACAATATCGAAACTAAGCCTATCACTCTAACACTTTCACTAATATCAGTCAGACTATCACACAAAACAACACAAACCTAACAACAGTAATTCACAACAAAAAAAACCACGAGTGCATTCGATGACGCAAGAAATTGAACTAATTCGCAATAAATAAAAATAAAATTCAGATAAATTGTTTGCGGGGATAGGGAGGAGGTCGGACCGCGGGCGGCTCTTTTGATGTCACAGGTGCGCACCGCCACGGTGGGCGGTAACTTTCTTTGAGCACAAGCCGCTCGCATGCTACTGGCTGCTGGCGCCAGCGCCAGCATGGTGTAATAACAAAATATCGCTCTAGTTATAAATAATTACCTAAATTGGGTTTGCGTAAATCAGTTTACGTAAATTACTATTTAAAAAAAATGTTATCAATGAACACAGAAAAATGAAATTCTGACTAAATTCTGATTAGTATTTGTAAAATACGTAGCTAGTAGGTAGTTGTTGTAAAGGCCGCAGTCGGTAAGTATCTTAGTTCAGACTGCTGCAATTGTGCAGCTTCGATTTATTTTGATGTTGGGAAACCATCAAAATTACCTCGCACTCTGATGGGGCGAGAGGGAATTGTAGACTTTTATTGACTGAAACCCAATGTTGTTCCTTCAGTTGCCTTTGCGTTTCAAAGTCGCGATAACTATTTCAAACGTTCTCGCGACCCTTTCAGGCATCGTTTCTTTCGGGACCCATCAGTTTTGCTGACAGCTTCCACATCGCGCCGTCCACTAGGGTTTGGTAGTTATTGAACGGAGAGCTACCCATTGCTCTCCGTCTGCAAGCCTGCGTCTAAGGTGGCTGGTTTCACTTTGTGACTCCCGATCGACAAACAAAGGAATTTACGCAGATAAAACGCGCCGCGTGCTCGTTCCATGTTTTGAAATGTAATTTAGTCGGTACCTACCTACTAAACATTTTTATAAAGTGAGGTAGGTAGGTACTTACGAGATTTATTTACAATCATACTTAACAGGACGGCTTTTTATTGCTTAGGCGTTACAGCCTTATGCATTAGAAACCATCCTTACTAGAAATCATCCTCAAAAATGCCTACAATGTTCGTTAAAACGACACAAGTACCTAGTGAGGTTTATTACGTTGTTATTTTAAATGTAGTTAGGGCTTGAACCTAGGTAGAAGTTTAAACCTAGGATTTCAAGTTTAGTTTTTAGATAAGTGACCCCTCGCGCTCTGTGTGAAATGAAAGGGAGTGTCAGACTTTTACCGATCTTTAGTCAGTAAAAGTCTGAAGCTCCCTCTCTCTCTCTCCGATCGTTGTTCCTTCAGTTGCCGTTTGACGCGGCCATGGTATACTATCATCATAGCAGCGGAGTTTCCCCTCGGTGGCGTTGCACCTTCACATGTGAGGACTGTCGCCTCCAAAATCCTACGATGACAGGCCGCATTTGGCTCGCCTCGCAGGATGCCGTGCAGTATCCCTGTATCATGAGGATGGCTATAACCCTTTGGAGTCATCTTCAGTCCGTGCGACCGAGTCTACACCGGGGCTCCGTTAACGTACAGGGACTGCACAAACCCCGCGTAGAGCCTCCGGAAGGAGACGTCTGGACCTGCCAGATTGGGGAAGATCTGCTTCAGCGCAGTCGCGTTTAGGTAGTAGGTACCTACCTACCCAATTTCAAAATTAAAACAATTTCAAAATTCAATAATCAAAGTTTTTGTTGAAAACGTAAAATCGCGCGCGTCGATCAGCTGAGCCCGTATTGCATTGGTCGTTGAACTCGGAACCTCGCGCGGTAGTGTGCGTGCGTAGTATTTTGTGTTCATTGCATTTTTGTAACTTCAAATGATTAATTTGTTATGAAAAATTAATAATTTTGATTATGTTTGTTCAGAAGAAAGTTTTCTAATGATGGTTAGAATACGATTTTGAAAAAAAATTGTTTTTTTTATTTCAACTTTGACCTTGAATATCTCCGAAACTATTGAATTCCCAGGAAAGTTGTAGAAGAAAAAACTGTCCCAGTGATGAGTAGAATACGTAGTTTTCGTTTACGTAAAGGGTCTTTTTACACCCGATATTATGAAAAAAATTGCTTGCAATTTGTCAGCGACTTTTTTATGTAAACTTTAAAACTTTTTATACTGTATTTTGTGGGTAGGTTTTAAAATTTTATTAATAGAAACAGTGATTCAAGGAGGGAGGAGCGGGAGATAGTGTCAGACTCTTACTGACTAAAAACCCACCCCGTTCTATCTAGCCTCTTCATACCGGGGCTCGAATTTCCTTTCGGATAACCCTGGCCCCAGTAGGCTTCGACTCAGCTGGGCTGAGTTGGGCTCTGGGCCTGGGCTCCTGTTGCTGACAACTCCTTGAGGCGCGCGGGAACAGTGCGGGCCGTCGACGACTTGGGCTCGGTTTGGACAGTTACAGGACGGTCGGACTGCGAGCTACCCATGGCTTGCCGTCCGAGGTCGCGGGTTCAAAGCCAGGCGCATTACTTTGTGTAATGACAGTCTTTTTATACTATTTTTTCTTAATGGCAAATAGAGGCGATGTCGACTATTCTGCCCAGGGGCGCCGACTCCGTGGGTGCTCAGGGCTGTAGCACCCATGAGAAATAAACAGTGGGTGCCCAGCAACCCTGAAAATAGACTTCAAGAAACAGATCAGTAATCGCCTTTTAGGAATGGTCGTTTTTTCATTACTCAACGACCTGTTCAGCAGAGCACCGGTTGAGACGCATGGCACACATAATTACTTTAGTTTTTAGCCTTTTAGAAACACATTTACCTATTGTGCGTACAGCCAAGGAGTAGAATTCCCTGTCGAAGTCTGTGTTTCCTGATAGCTACAACTTGGGGGTCTGTAAGTCAAGAGTGAATAGGTTAGGTACTTCTAGACAAGCGTGATCCATCGTTGACCACATCATCGCTAATAGGTGAGATGGTGGTCAAACGCGAGCCTATCAATCATAAAAAAAATAAGAATTAAGTACGCAGTATGTAAGCAGGACATTTATTTATTTGTCGGTCGATTAGTGTGCATTTCTCTTCTCACCCCACGCCACGTTTTCGAGTCTTCAAATGAGAATGAGCAGCCATGAGGTTTTCTTCAAGCCGGCGCCCCAGATTCTATCAATCCAATGTCTAACCGTCTTATGTGTATTTTTGTCAAGTTTTTTGGAATATGACTGTCGGTAAGTGCGGTCCAAACAGGGAGAACGATTTTTCTCGCTCGGGTCTAACTCAAAACTGTCGTCTCTCAAGTCAAATGCGTCAAATGTCAAAATGAATGACAGCTGTCAAACATGCCACGCTAGGTATCGACCTCACACAAGCATATTGCTTGATGTTTCCAACAAATGACAATAGAAGGCGTTGTTCTAAATTACGATAATCAATATTGATTCTAACGGCTCAGTTTACAACCTTGCCGCTGTGAGCTGTATCTCAGCGCGGAGCGGCGAGCGGAAAGTAAAAAAAAATATGAATATATTTGTAGCACGCCACGAGACGCCACTCATAACGCCCCGCGCCCGCTTACCGACCGACCAGCTCGCCGCGCCGCTAAGACCGAATTGTGAATTCGGACCAGTACTCCTAGCCAAGTTACAACCGTTTCGCATGCGTCGAACGCTTTAAGTTGACCTTGCCGCCAATTCTTTTGTTCTGACTACGTGACTAAACGTTGCGCTGGCGTCATTCCTGTCATTCACATTTGATACCCCTAGCCAAGTTGCTAATCTGCAATAGTTAACGCTAGTAGAAAGCTTCAAATGTACCGGAAAGACGTCAGCTCAACTCTCAGTCACGTGGTCAGAACAAAAGAATTGGCGGCAAGGTCAACTCGAAGCGTTCAACGCAAGCGAAACGGTTGTAACTTGGCTAGGAGGGGAGGCTGTGATAATTGTGTCTCTGTGTTGATTCTACAACATATATGTATATAAAGATTACAGCTTCTTTTATTTTATATTTTTCGTACCTACGTTTTATGTTTAAGGGTCAAAAGTTTTTGTGGGTTTTAATACTGTATGCGGCAGTATCTTGTTTTGTGGGTGTCGTAAAAAGGTTTTATATGTGTTGATTCTCAGAAGTTGTAAGGAGTTTGTGGAAAAAAAATACAGTATGGGTCAACCTTTAGCGAAGACGGTCGCACGTGTGAAGGAACGGACATCCTCATCGGGCTTGCGGATGATGAGCAATGGGTAGCTCAGCGTCCACTCGTCCTATAAGGACCGACCTCGAGTCGTCGAAAGTGCGTAGTGTAACACGCGTTCGTCTAAGAGATGTCAGCAAACCTTAGGGGCTTGGCAAGGCTCATACCTGCAAGCATTTGCTGAAAAAGAAAGCCGTGGTCTTAGAACGCTAAGGGCAATTCAAGGACACAGGTGTGGTCAGTAAAAGTTTGTCTCCACCCAAAGCAGGTGAAAAATAGTACATTGTTACACTAGGGGTGAAAGTTACTTATTTCGTCCCGAGAAGGATTTGGCGGCCGAGCGTAGCGAGGTCGCTAATTCGAGGGACTAAATAAGTAACTTTAACGCCGAGGTAAGCATTGTGATTTTCATTACGAATACAAGAAGATAGACCTAGTTTTTCTTTTTAATAATTTGACAGCTCTTAGGTGAAAGTAAAACTCCCTAGGGATGAAAAGTGTGATACTTTTCAGCCCGCTCCTCAGGAAACTTCAGACCTACTTTCAGAGTATGAGTAATGAAAAAACTATTTTGTCGCACCATAATTCATTCTCTCATTGTTTTCTTACAAGCTTCTATTTAGTTTCACCTGTCCCGATGTTTGTCTGTAATCAAATCTTGCAAATTAAATTTGACCCACTTCCCGGTTACCGATTGCGCTGAAATTTTGCACGCATGTGTAAATTAGATGACAATTCAAAATTATTATGACAAGGAGCTGTTCTGATGATGGAACCGGACGGTGGCTATAGGAACTTGGTAGTTAAACAACACAACCCCATCGAGTTTGGGCTCGTATGATTCGTCTTGACGAGTATTAATTATATAGGTATACCCAGCTATAAAAGCTTGCTATGAAAAAATAATTTTCATTAAAAGCTTGTTTATGTAGGAAAACACAGGCTCCTAAAGCCCTGCCTACCCAACAAGGAAACAGCGTCATAATAAAGATTGGGGGTACGAATGACTTATTTGTTGTTCTCAGATAAATCATATATAAATCTTGATTTGTTTGCCGTAAATATAAGAAAAGTAGAAGGAATAAGATAATACGATAACTGACGTTACAGGGTCGGAGGCTAAAAATAGGAATCTCAATTACTTTGTTAACAATACCTTTATAAGTGATCCTTGAGATCGCTGTGTATACCTTGGGTAGGCACGCAATGCCCCTGATTTTCTTCGTAAGCTTGTATATTCTATCGCACTGTTGGCTTTTTTGATCAGATATTATGAAAGTGAAGTGTTGTATTTTCTTTTTCATTGATATAAATCAGTGCTTGACTGCGATCCCAACAGATGGTAAGCAGTGATACAATCCTTGTTGGTGAGGTGCACTAGTGTATTAATAGCTTATTCATTCTAGCCTTACTAATAATAATAATATCAGCCAATGGCTTAATAGCCAAGAGCCTCGACCAACACCTTAGGCGGCTCTCGTTAGGCGGCTGGATGAAGGGCTTGATTCAGAAAGCGGTACTCCTGGACACGTCTCGTATAGTCAGGAGGTTCCTTTCCCTGGAGCCCTGACCGCCGGTAGCTTAGACCCTGTTCCCGATACCGGTGGGACACTATTTTTTTTTTTTTTTTTTTTAATATTGAAATATTTAAAAATGTAATTTATATGTTTTTATTGAAAATAAAGGAAATAATAATATAATATTACACAACTGTGACACAACGCCGTCTAGTCCCAAGCTAAGCAGAGCTTGTGTTATGAGTACTAGACAACTGATAAACATACTTATATATTTCTAAATACATACATATTATAGATAAATTACACCCAGACGCAGGACAAATGATCATGCTCATCACATAGCCATTTGTCCTGGTTGGGAATCGAACCCACGTCCTCCGGCAAAGCAGTCAAAGACACTAACCTCTGGACCAAAAGGCCAGTCAAAAATATAAATCATGCTTGACTGTGATCCCACCTGATGGTAAGCAGCGGACATCGAGCAATGGGTAGCCCGCCGTCCGGCTGTCCGGTAATCAACCGGACCGAGCCCAGTCAGCAAACCATAGGGGTTCGGTAGGGTCGATGCCCGCTAGCTGGGACCGTGGGGAATTTCTGAAAAGGAAATCCGTTGTACTAGAATGCACGCACACACGGGCAGCTGAAGGATACGGGTGTGATTTTAGTCAGCTCTGGAATGCGAGTGTCAGACACGCCCTCTCGCGTCCCAGAGCGGGAAAAATCATTGGATGATTTCCACCCTTACAAAAAAAACCTGATGCAATAAAACAATCGTTGATGGTGAGGTGCACTAGTTGGTATACCACTCAAACCCAGAGCGAACGCCGGCGTTCACGCGTGATTTCGATTAAACACCAAGCGAACGCCGGTGTACGCTTAAATTTTAAAATATTAGATTTTGCCCGCACCTTCGCCCGCATACATAAAATATAGCCTATGTCACTCAGGAATAAAGCAGCTTTCTATCGGTGAAAAAATTTTAACAATCGGACGGATAAATTTTTACTTCCAGAGATTACCTCCAACAAACAAAAAAACAAACTTTACCTCTTTATTATTATAGTGTAGATACACTATCTACTTTGATTGAGCGTTTCATTTGTAAGGTATTTATCAAAGAACGTGAATAAGAAGCTCTTCATAAAGTATATTAACAATATCGAAAATAAGCAAACTTTTCCTTTACTCCCTATACAAATTTATTTTTAGTTTAAGCGAAACCTGAATATAGTTTGTTCAGAATCAGTAACTGAATTGATTCCAATCGTTTTTATAACATGTTCTATTTTTTCCCAAAAATATTTGAAAGGGTTACAAGTTGTATACCACCGATACTAAGTACAACACAGGTCAAGGCAGGTCATAGCGGGCATTAGGAAACCTCTTATTACCCTTCAGTCGCTTGGATGGCCCGGTGACTATTAATTTTTGCTGACATAAAAGCTTATAACTTTGTTATTTTACATGATACAGATGTGAAATTTTGTACATAGATTCTTTACATAATAAACAACTTTTTACAAATAATAAAATTAAACCGACTTCAATGTAAAAAACACTGAAAAGTACAAAATAATTTTAATTTCGGAATTCGGTGTTTCTATAGTAGATACCTACTGTTAGACTGCCTCCTCTAAGAGTCGCCACAATAAACGGTATATAATATATGACTACTAGCTGCTTCC
Source organism: Mythimna lalbum (assembly GCA_949319445.1). NCBI lineage: Eukaryota > Metazoa > Arthropoda > Insecta > Lepidoptera > Noctuidae > Mythimna > Mythimna lalbum. Next base: position 14,297,729 of record OX439370.1, on the reverse strand, counting down.
AGCGGCTTCGCCCCCGTGATAGCAGAAAATTATCCCAAGGGAACATACTTCCGGGATAAAAAGTATCCTATTATGAGTACAAGTACTGGTGTATTACGTGTACTTGAATAATAAGCAAAAGTGATAAAATATTAGTATATATTTTTGCTTTTACATTTCTTGTAAGATAACACAAATTGTCATTATTAGAGAGAACCAAAGATTTTATATATCCTAGTACTAGATTGACTACGACAACCTCAAAAGCGTACCTGAAAAGGAAAGTCAGAAAGAGTCCTGTCATCTCGTTCTACTAGTGTGTCCATACACTAGCTACATACTACGGGACAATTTTGCTCAAAAGTTAGTTAAAGATATTTTTGATACATCAAAATAGACATGCACTTACCAAAAGGGAACAGAGTTTTCTCTGTAATGACTAGAAAATAGCTGATGTCCGTATATATTATAATAGCAATATCCTCTTATGCGAGTATGAAATACCTACACTGATAAAAAAATGCCTAATGTGTGTGTACCTACGTAAGAAGATCACTTCTGAACAGCTACACCTATCAGAATAAGGTTTGTCTGAAAGAAAAAACTAGTTAGTTTATAATAAAACTAATATTATTCTTTTATTTTTACTTTATTAAAAATAGACTGATGCGTGACATAAAGTTTTACATTTTTTATTACGTCAAATTGCACGTATTAACTAAAAAATAAACAATAAATAATACATTAACGCGCCACAGGGAATTTCCGAAAGGGAAACCATGGTCCTGGAACACAAAGGGCAACTGAAGGACACGGGTAGATTTATTCAGTATAAACCTCAAATAACTTGTCCCGCTCTAGGATGGAGCGTAAGGCGCTCTACCTTAGAGCAGGATAAGTTATTGGAGATTTTACCACATCAAGAAAAGTCTCCTACTATGTTCGTTTGTCTATATCTGTTTGCAATCAACTCAAAAACTACTGAATGGATTTTTAAAAACGGATGAACTTACAAAAGGGTATATAGATGGAATAGAATTACGTTTTAGTGTTGATTTAACTTTACATCTTCAGACTTAATGTGGCAACCACAAATAAAACTGTTGCTGAAAATAAAATGTTTAAACTTCAAAGCCACTGTTGCTGATGGTTCTCGTTTCTTGGAAATCTACAACAAAACATAAAAAATAATATATTTCTAGTAGTTAACGGTTAAGCCACATACATGCAGCATTGCGTGCGGCATTTATTAGGGACCTACCTAAGGACTAAAGTTAAAGACTATGATTTAAAATGAATATAATTCTCCAATGTACTATTTCGATGTGGAGAAGATTTTGGAGCGCACGCGCGTCGTTTTAAGAAGTGGTCACAGATAACTAATACTGAATAGGTCCGAAGACACGTCCCGCATGCCGCACCTCTGGCCGCCGCTGCTCGCCGCTTTCCGTTGTGACATGAGAGCAGCCGAAGATCGCCGAGCGGCCAAAGGGGCCCGATCAACAGAAAAGATAAAATTAGTAAAATTGGTGGGCGCTTGATTTATTAAAAAAAAAATTGAGCCTTCTCAGATATTTAGAAATTTGCTTATAATAATATAAAACTTGAACAGTGCACAATCGAATTTTATAAAATTTTGCACCTAGTCAAAAAAAATTCAAAACGATGTTTGTTGTCACCCTACATAAATATTTTGTAAACAAAACAGAAAACTTACCAAAAAAAATGAAATTCCACAACCAGGATACCCATCGCTATTGCGAAACTTTACACAGCATCGTTTTGAACATCTTGCACACTTTATACTTTACTAAACATTGAGATAAAAACTTGTAACAATTAAAAATACAACTTTAGTCCTATGAAGCATCAGCCATATTTTTTATTGATGTCAAATGCTGTCAAATTGAAACCTCCTAAATGTTGCCTTTTATAATTTGAAAATTACTACGAATAGCTACTAAATCTAAATGAAATCATCATTAAATACAAGAAGAATGCGTATAAAATTTCAAGAAGCAATATTTAAAATAAAATATTTAGTTGCAATTCATTTTATGTTGCATAGCTTATGCCCGCGACTTCGTCCGCGGAAAATTTCTTGTTTTAAAATAAGATTACACTCGATTAGACGATGCGCACGTTCAGCGCTAGATTCCTGAGCACGGGCCTGTGATGTTATGGCATTTTGCCTAGCGAGCCGCTGCGAGCGCTCAGCGCTAGTCTCCCTATCCCTTGTCTCAGAGACATGCTGCCTTAAATGAGATGGACGCTGCGCACGTTCAGCGCTAGATTCCCGAGCACGGGCCTGCGATGTTATGACATTTTGCCTACCAAGCCGCCGCGAGCGTTTAGCGCTAGTCTCCCTATCCCTTGACTCAGAGACATGCTGCCTTAACTCAGATAGACGGTGCGCACGTTCAGCGCTAGTTCCTCGAGCACGGGCCCGCGATGTCCTCACATTTTAGCTAGCGAGGCGCTGTGAGCGCTCGGAGCTAGATTCTCTAGCGCGTGCTTGCGAAATATATTCTCTATTTCTCGAGAGGCGCTGCTCATTTTCAGGGGCAGATTCTTCCGTACGGCGTACTCGAGCGGCTCTTGTCTGTGATGTCTGCCGGGACAGTTGAGATTTCCTTTTAGACATGCTCTCAACAAACTACGCACAGACTTGAAAACAATTATGAACAAAAGGAGAGCGACTCGAACACCGTCCGCCTTTACAAAACAAAACAATCGTAATATCGAATAACTCGTATCGATTATTACGATAGATCGAAGTACGAAACTACGAACATACAAAAACGTACAACGAAATTACGATATTTTCGATTATGAGGTATCTATCAACAACAACAACATACGAACGAAACAACCGAAACCAATAAGCAACTGACAGAAGAACTCCAACTAACGACAACGTGGGCATAATAATTCGAGAGGGTCATCAATCCACAGAAAGTCTTAACACCGCGATTCAGAAAAAATACGTAATTGCAGAACGCCATCTATGGGCAAATAGGTGAAACGTTGGGCACGCTACAATTATGGCGGTAAGTCCCCTCTTTGAGGCGTGGCTGGAAAGGCCTCACGGCGTCCTTACCTTCCGCATGACACAGGTCCTCACCGAACATGGCAAGTTCGGGAGGTTCCTGCACCGAATTAAAGCGGAAGAGACGCCCGAGTGTCGCCACTGTGCGGAACGCCCGGAGGACACGGTGGAGCACACAGTCGAGGTGTGCCCTGCCTGGGCAGAGCATCGCCGTGCCCTCGTGGGGGCGATCGGCGGCGGACACCTCTCGCGGCGGGCTCTGGTTGAGGCCATGGTCCTTAGCGAGGAGGAATGGCAGGCGGTCGCCTCCTTCTGCGAAGCAGTAATGCTAGCAAAGGCGGAGGCAGACCGCATCAGGCAACGGCGCCCCCGCCGCCGCCGCCGGGATTCCGATCCCGATTTCCGGCCACCGTAGACGCGGGCTCGCGGACGGCGAGCCATGGGTAGCTTGCTGTCCGATCGTCCGGTAATGGACCGAGCCCAAGACGTCGACGGCGCGCACTGTTCCCGCGCGCCTCAAGAAGTTGTCAGCAACAGCAGAGGCCCAGCTGGGTCGAAGCCTACCGGGTCCATGGTTATCCGAAAGGGAACTCGTGCCCTGGTTTGAAGGCTAGAAGGAACGGGTGGGTTTTTAGTCAGTAAGAGTCTGACACTATCTCTCGCTCCACCCAAGGGCGGGGGTTGTCATAAGATGATTTTTGCCCACCATAAAAAAAAAATAGGTAAAACGTCTGCACAATGAAAGTTACGCTAGGGGCATTTTGCGTTTTAGTAATTTTATATTATCTTCGAAACTGTATGACCAATTGCTATGCTGTAAATGGCACATCTTATCTGTATAATGTTCTTGTGATACTGAAATAATTTATTGTCATAAGAATTAATATTTTGTTGCTCAAATAATCAACCAAACGTAAGTATGCCGAAAAAAATATTTTTAATGCAATAAAAGAAGTATAAAAGATGAAATATAAAAGATAGAGATATGGTACCGCGGACTTTTTTGTAGAAATAATTAAGACGAACCAGGTAGCCATACATTGTTTTTAATTTTAAGCAACTGTTTAGGCAGCGCACGCAAATAATTCTATTTTATGAGGTATTTTTTTCCGACTTGCTAGACAAAAGTTGTGATAGCTCGGTTAATATACATGCTATAGAAACAATTTATAGCCTATAGCACTCAGGAATAATGTAGCTTTCTGCCAGTAAAAAAAATTTTAGAATTGGATTATTAGTTCCAGAGATTACCCCCTACATACAAACTTACAAACTTACAAACTTACAAACTTACAAATTTTACCTCTTTATAATATTAGTATAGATTAGTATAGATAAACCTATCAAAATGCATGAACACGGGACTATTTAACGATAACTGGAACAATCTAAAAACTACCATCTGTTTCTTATTTTTTTCTGGTAGTATGTGCGAAAGGGACAGAGAGGATTTATCTCAGTGTCTTACTCCAGGCCATTTTTCCCTTTTGCGTGTCAATAGCACACATGAACTTAATGCTAATGAGAATAAAGAACACTTTAGCAGTGTAATATTTCTTCGTAGTCAATCTAGTCTACTCTAGTAGGATATATAAAATCTTTGGAGAGAACACACCGAATTGTGACAGACACACTCTTTCTTATTTGCTGTCTAACATAAATTCAAACATTCGTCAATCTCTCAAACTGCCAGTACACACGATACGATTACAACCTCTTCTGACACTCCTCCTTAATCGTATTCGTCACTCTTTCATTCTCTTCAGCTACTCTAACTCGTACAACCAAACCCTCACACCTTTCACACCCTCAATGGTGGTTTGCATCATATGACACCCACCTCTTTAGAACAAAATTCAAATTTGTATTTCGGCAAACTTTTTGTTAAAATGTCTGCTGTCATTTTGTTAGTCTCAAGATACTTCAATTCGATCTCCGAGTCACTGATCACAGTATCCCGAACAAAATGATACCTCACATCTATATGTTTGGTCTGGTGATGATGCACTGGGTTTAGTGCTATAGCCATAGCTGATTGACTATCTGTGTACATACACAGCTTCGTATTATGTATACCTGTAAGCTCTTTTAAGAATCTTTTCAGGTACACAGCTTCTTTGGTAGCTTCGGAGAGGCTTACATACTCTGCCTCTGCAGTAGATAAAGCCACTGTCTTTTGTTTCATGCTCTTCCAGGAAATAGCAGCTCCACTTAACTTGAACACGTATCCAGAAAAAGATTTCCGGTCAACAATGTTTCCACCATGATCAGCATCTGCAAAACCTTCAATCTCACATGTCTTGCCTTTAACATATTTTAGACCTAAATTTGTTTTGTTTTTCAGATACCGAAGAATTCGTTTTGCTGCTATCCAGTGACCTTCCTCGTAGCAGTTGTTAAACTGACTCATAAAGTTCACTGCTTGAGCTATGTCTGGTCTTGTACAAACTGCTATATACATGAGAGATCCTATAAGTTCTCTGTAGGGGATCTTCTCATCTGGTTTGTGTTCTCCATCTGGCTTCTGGAGCCTCAGTCCAGGTTCCATTGGAGTGGAAGCAGGTTTACAGTTCTCCATCTGAAAAGTCTTGAGAACCTTCCTGATATAGTCCTCTTGGTCAATCTTGATCCATCCGTTCTCTTGAGTTACTCTGATACCCAATACTAGTTCGGCCTTGCCAAGATCCTTCATCTCAAATTTAGACATCTGGTCTCTCTTAACCGTCTTCACTTCTTGTAAATCATTCCAAAATAAAAGTATATCGTCAACGTAAATTGCAAGTATTATTATTTTCTTGCCCCTTTCACGTAAATATACACATGGCTCATTTAGTGATTGTTTAAATTTCAAATCGATTAACTCCTTATGTAATCTTTGGTTCCAGGAACGTGGTGCTTGTTTCAATCCATACATGGAACGCTTCAAGAGGCATATGTGGTCTTCCTTCCCTTTCTCTTCAAATCCAGGTGGTTGTTTCATGTACACCTTTTCGGTTAGGTGACCATTCAAAAATGCTGTCTTTACATTCATATGGTCGCACTTGAGTCCCTTTTGTACCGCTAATGCCATAAGCATCCTTAGAGTACTATGTCGCACTACAGGCGAAAACGTTTCATTGTAGTCGACACCTCTACGTTGGCTAAAGCCTCGTGCCACCAGACGAGCCTTGTATCGGGTCTTATTTCCCGCCTCCTTTTTGATTCTAAATAACCATTTAGAATCAACAAGGTTATTCGTCTGATTGGGGTCTCGCTTCGTAAGAATCCAAGTCTTGTTTTTCTTTAAAGCATCAAGCTCCTCCTGAATTGCTGCTTTCCATTTTTCAGCATCCGGCCTTGCTAGTGCTTCTTCGACTGTAAGTGGATCATTAAGTTCAGCTTGATAAGTGACGTAATCTGGAAACTGTACCGGTTTCCTATCTCTCAAAGGATACCTTCTCTCTTGTACACTTTCATTTCCAGGTTCTTCATTAGGTGTTGGATCTTGTTCTTGATTGTTTTGTTCCTCTTCACCTTCAAATGACGCCTATTGTTCGTCATTATCAGCATCTGCACTATCAGATAGTGTTTGTTCATCGTTCGCTTGATAATTATCTCTTTCTTCATCATCACTGCTGTCACGACCAACTTCACTATCTTCATCTGAATCCTCAAACTTCAGATTCACAAGCTCTTTTGGACTTTCATTTTTCTTGTACATCTGATGTTCAAAAAACTGTACATCTCTTGCTATGTATACCTGTCTCTTGTCTGGGTCGAACAGTCTGTATCCTTTTGTCGTCTCACTATATCCGACGAAGATGGTTTCCTTCGCTTTTGGTTCCCATTTTGTCCTTTTTTCGTCTGGAACATGCACAAAAGCCCTACATCCAAATATTTTAAGGTCTTGGAGGTCAACTTTTGTTCCAGACCACGCTTCTTCTGGTGTCATGCCCCTGACTTTATTTGTGGGAGACCTGTTCTTCAAATATACAGCTGTATTTACTGCTTCAGCCCAGAATCGAGGATCTAAGCCAGCCTCTTGTAACATACACCTGGCTTTTTCTGTTATTGTGCGGTTAGCCCGCTCAGCAACCCCATTCTGCTCCGGTGTATACGTACATGTGTACTGATGAATTATCCCATTTTGTTTCAGGAAATCCATAACATTTTTATTTTTAAATTCACTACCGTTATCAGTTCGTAGGACCTTAAGTTTTTTGTTCGTTTGATTTTCTGCCAAAACTTTGAATTCCTTTATTTTCTCAAAAACCTCGCTTTTGAATTTAAGAAAGTATATAAAAGTTTTGCGTGAAAAATCGTCAATAAACGTCAAAAAATATTTAAATTTACTAAAACTCTCGTCCATTGGACCACACACGTCCGAATGTACCAACTGAAGAATTTCAGTAGCTCTTGTAGCGCCTTCTTTTGGGAATGGTTCACGCGTCTGTTTACCCAATTGGCAAGCCTCACAGTTGACCACAGTAGAAGAAGACGAAAAACTTACCCCATTAGCTAATTTGTTTTTCAAAAGTTTCAGATTTCGAATGCCTAGATGCGCTAACCTTTTGTGCCATAGCTCCACATCGCTGCATGGTTCTGTAGACACTACTGTAGCAACCTGTGGAGTTGTCATTAGTTTGTAGATACCTTTATCTATCTTGCCTTCTACACAAGCATTCCCTTTAATCTCACATTCATCTTCATTATAGATGTAACATCCTTCACTTGAAAAAACAACTATTTTATTCTTCTTCGTGATCATACTTACGCTCAAAAGATTTGATTGTAATTCAGGTACAAACATAACATCATCAACCGTTAAGTTAAGTTCCTCACTCTCTATTCTGCCAAAACCTTTACCAAAAACCTTCCCTCCATTTGCACAACATACCTCAATATCATCGTGCTTAACAAAATCTTTTAACAAATGTCTACTACTACTCATGTGTGAAGAAGCGCCCGAGTCCAAAATCCATTGCTCTTCTTTCGCAATAGGTGAAGTCATGGATAAAGCTGTGGCAATATGTGCTCGTTCCTTTTTCTTGCTATCCTTTTTCTTCCTTGGATTATCTGGACAATCTATCATTTTGTGAGCACCTTCACAAATAAAGCATTTCGGTTGCTTAGCAGTCTTTGCATAGTTCTTCTTGAATGGCTTCTTCTTAGCCGTCAGCGCAGTGACTGGTTCAGAACTTGTACTGCTCTCTTTGTAGTCACTCATTTGCAAGAGTTTTGTTTTAATGTAGTCGGTTGTCAGGGTAATATTGGTATTTTCTAATGCTAATCTCATTGGAGTATATTCTTCAGGTAATCCTGCTAGCATCATTGCAGCCAACAGTTCATCATCAATTGATTTGCCAAGCTCTCCTAGTTTCTGAGCAACATTCAATAGTTCTGTTACATACGCTCCAATACTGTTAAACTGATTTAGCTTTAGACTTACTAGTTTTGTAAGCAGTCGGCATCGATTGTTTAAGCCTTTGTCCTCAAAAGCGTTTCGCAGAGCCTCCCATGCCTGCTTCGCAGTTTTACAGGACCTCACATAGACCTTGCAGTCCTTGTTTACCATAAGACATATTTTACTGAATGCCTTTTGATCTCTTCTCTGACCTGCCTCATCGGTCACTGGCGGTGTTTCCTCTACATACTTCCAAAGATCATCATGCATCAGATGACATTGGATATCAAACTTCCAACTTCCATAGTTTCGCATACCTTCTAATTTTTCTGCGTATACTGGTGATAGCCCTCCGCTACCAGAAGCTGAAGTCTCCATCATGTTTTTTTATTTTTGAAAAAAAAAAACAAAAGAATACTTTTTTTCACATTGAATCACTTTTTATGCAAAAATCGTACTGGGCCCATAACCTATGAGTACAAGTACTGGTGTATTACGTGTACTTGAATAATAAGCAAAAGTGATAAAATATTAGTATATATTTTTGCTTTTACATTTCTTGTAAGATAACACAAATTGTCATTATTAGAGAGAACACACCGAATTGTGACAGACACACTCTTTCTTATTTGCTGTCTAACATAAATTCAAACATTCGTCAATCTCTCAGACTGCCAGTACACACGATACGATTACAACCTCTTCTGACACCTACGTCCTATTCCAGGACATGGTCTATCCGTGTATCAAGTTTCATCAAAATCAGTTATAAAGATATAACAAACAAACTCACTTTCGCTTTTATAATATTAGTAAGGATTTTGAAATACATAAGGTTTATCAGTTGTAGTACTCATACCACAAGCTCTGTTTAGTTTGGGATTAGACGCTTTGTGAAATGTATGGAGTATTATTATATAAAAAAGATACTCTAAAAGGCCTAAATCTGTTATGCCACACCCTCCACTTTCCTTAATAAAAACTAATAAATTCAGCCTCTAAAAACAAAATTACACACCTCAATAAATCCTAGCCTCAAGCCGAAGCACTTAGATCTTACGCAGACGAAGAATTCAGCAAAAATTTTCAATATTCAGGTGTTCATTCGAGTCGCGGTTCACCGCTTACGGAACCCTGATATCAGGTACAGGGTTTAGCTTTTAGGTAGGTTTGAGTCGCAACCAGGAATAAAACGTGTAGCGTGGAGGTATAGTGTGTACCTTGATGTTAGTTTACATAGTGGAGAAGGAGTTTTTTGTGACGGTACTGTTGGCGCAGTGGCTGAGCGATTGGCTGTTGTGCTACGAGTTGTGGGTTCGCTTCCCGCACGGATTTTTATATAATCTACAGATAGGCAATTGTTCGTCAACGGTGCGTATTGTTCTATAAACGCCTCGAGGAGATGTTAATGTCAAAACCGTAGGAGCCCAGTGGAGTCGAAGCCTACTGGGGCCAAGGGTTGTGCGAAAGAGTTCCTCAGGGCCCTGAAACAAAGGCCGAGAAAGAACAGGAATGGGTTTTAGTCAGTAAGAGTCTGACACTATCTCCCGCTCCGCCCAAGAGCAGGGGTTGTAACTGTTCAGGATTACGTCATATTTAAAGAGTTTTGTATCCAATCAAGTACGTTAAAAGACGCTACGATACAACACAACACAATAATGTGTACCCGGCTTCAATGTACGTGATGCTGCAATATTGCATTGTGTCTTACAACTTACCTGCCAACATTTTACAACGCATTCACGTGACGCCGAATAATTATGTTGTTTGAAAATTTTGATAGCGTTCACGTCTCGCTGGGGACATTCTGTCCTTTAGTGTCTGGCTTATAGTGAACGCAGTTATAATTAAACAAGCTACGAGTATTTGGGCACGCCACGATTATGGCGGTAAGTCCCCTCTTTGAGGCGTGGCTGGAAAGACCTCACGACGTCCTTACCTTCCGCATGACGCAGGTCCTCACCGGACATGGCAAGTTCGGGAGGTTCCTGCATCGGATTCAGGCGGAAGAGACGCCCGGGTGTCGCCACTGTGCGCAACGCCCGGAGGACACGGTGGAGCACACCGTCGAGGTGTGCCCTGCCTGGGCAGAGCATCGCCGTGCCCTCGTGGGGGCGATCGGCGGCGGAGACCTCTCGCGCCGGGCCCTGGTGGAGGCCATGGTGCGGAGTGAGGAGGAATGGCAGGCGGTCGCCTCCTTCTGCGAAGCAGTAATGCTTGCAAAGGAGGAGGCCGACCGCATCAGGCAACGGCGCCCTCGCCGCCGTCGCCGGGATTCCGATCCCGATTTCCGGCCACGGTAGACGCAGGCTCGCGGACGGCGAGCTATGGGTAGCTCGCTGTCCGATCGTCCGGTAATGAACCGAGTCTAAGACGTCGACGGCGCGCACTGTTCCCGCGCGCCTCAAGGAGTTGTCAGCAGCAGGAGGGGCCCAGCTGGGTCGAAGCCTACTGGGGACAGGGTTGTCCGAAAGGGAGCTCGTGCCCCGGTATGAAGGCTAGAAGGAACGGCGCGGGGTTTTTAGTCAGTAAGAGTCTGACACTGTCTCCCGCTCCACCCAAGAGCGGGTTTCGTCAAAGATGATTTTCCCCGTCGACAAAAAAAAAAAAGCTACGAGTATTAATGAAAATATTTTTTTCATAGCAAGCTTATAACACAGTTCAATACTTATATAATAAATACTCTTCAAGACGAATCATACGAGGCCAAACTCGATGGAGTTGTGTCGTTTAACTACCAAGTTCCTATAGCCACCTTCCGGTTCCATCATCAGATCAGCTCCTTGACATAATAATTTTGAATTGTCATTTAATTTACACATGCATGCAAATCTGCTCAATCGGTAACCGGAAAGTGGATCAAATTTAATTTGCAAGATTTGATTACAGACAAACATAAGGACAGGTGAAACTAAATAAAAGCTTGTAAAATAATAAAATAGTGCTGGAGCTTCAGATCGTGACTTCGCCTGCTTACAATACCATGATCAGCTTTATAATGTCCACTGCTGGGACTCAGGCTTCCTCTCTTAGAGATGGAATAGGCCGTAATCAATCACGAGGGTCATTGCAGTTTGCTTGATGTCACATATCTTCGAATTTTTGGTTCTAATACACGCAAGTTTCCATACGATATTTTCCTTTACCGTTTTGAGAGCAGTGGTGATGAAATAAATTACATAAAGTTATACGCTTGGCTGCGTTTGAATCTGCCACCAATTCAATTATCAGCAAATTGCAAAACTGCAGATAACTTATTTCATTCTACACACGTCGTTCTTAACCGAATTCTAAAAAGAAAGGAGGTTCTCAATATTCAGATGCTTATATTTTTTTTTAATGTTTGTTCGCGCATAACTTCGTCGCTTGCCAACCGATTTCAGAAATTCTTTTTTTGTTGGAAAGGGTATACTTTCCATATGGCTCCATAGTCACCAAGTTGGCCCCATAGGATCTGATGATGGGGAACTCCTCAAATTCAATTCAATTTTTTAGTGAAGTCGCTTATATTTTTTTATAATAAAAAGGTTTTTATTCCTCAGATTTTGGTAGGAATTATAAAACAAAGTCGTTTTTCTTACATCTATTGTGATACAAAATGCTCTGACCTCTAAGACTTTCACTGTCAGCGCGATAAGCCCTCTCTGCGTCCCTCTCTTTGGCCTCTTTTTAGCATCACGGCAACCAATAACTTACAAGCTATATTTTTTTGTTTATTCACTTAATCTATTGCTTTACTGCTCTGCAAAGGATATTTCTTAAATTTTGGGTTTGCACGATTATTTTGTGCATTTAGCCAGTTTAAAGGTCATAAAGTCATCATCATCATCATTTCATACACTATTGAACATAAACCTCCCCACAGTATCTCCACAACGAACGTTTCTATGCGGTATGCGGAACAGAGAGTAAAGTCCCACGTAACTCCTTTGAAAAGTGAGGATCCTCCGACCAGACAGGTGTTAGTCTGGTGGGCGACTGCCCGATAGTTTATTTCGGGCTGTCGTATATATTCAATTCGCGCGGAGAACTTTGATTGCGCGATGCAGGATTTCGTATTTTCTTTATAGTTCTTATGTGGCGTCATAGATGTCGCTACACATGCATTGGGTTCTTGTAACCATCACCAGGTCATCGGTCCACCTTAGAGGAGGACTCCTAACACTGCGTCCTCCAGTAACCGATTGCCTCTCCAGAACCTTATGGTCCTATGGACTATCTGTTTTGCGAGCAATGTGCCCTGCCCACTGCTACTTGAGTTTGGCAATTCTTGGGGCTATGTGGCCACATTCAAAAGGAGATACTTACTGATTGACATTTCAACGCACAGCCGAAACTACTGGTATTAGGAGCGCGAAATTTCGCACAAGGTTTTCTTCTACAACGCAAGCGAGCACAAAGAGAGGGTTTCCTAAAATTTAAGCCATAAAGGGATAAAACAGGGGTCCGAAGTTTGTATGAAGTAAACTATTTTCTATGTATAATATAACATGTAATCCTTGCTGCCCGATCACCGTCTCACTGTCGGCGATGGCTGGTGCTGAAAATCAGCGCTGTAGCTCTGTCTTACACGAGCCCCAGCATCTTACTGAGCGCTGGCTGTTTTACGCGGATGTGACGCATATCCTACTTATTTGCTAGTCATCATTTCAGCCGATACACGTCCACTGCTGGACATAGGCCTCCCCCAAGCGTCGCCACAACGAACGTTCCTGTGCGTCTCGCATCCATCGGTTTCCCGCAACCTTCACCAGGTCATCAGTCCACATTGTTGGGACTTAATAGTTATAAGTTGATATTGTTATTTGTTTTATTTTTACAAGCTTTTATTTAGTTTCACCTGTCTCGATGTTTGACTGTCATCAAATCTTGTAAATTTGATCCACTTCACGATTACCGATTGAGCTGAAATTTTGCATGCATGTGTAAATTAGATGACTATGCAAAATTATTATGACATGGAGCTGATCTGATGATGGAACTGGAAGATTATAGAAACTTGGCAGTTAAACGTCACAATCCCATCGAGTGTGGGCTCGTATTATTTATTTTGACGAGTATTAATTACATAAGTATACCAAGCTATAAAAGCTTGCTATGAAAAAATGGTTTTCATTAAAAGCTTGTTTATAGTATGCGCCATGCTTGATACAAATAAACTCTGTTTTTTCTTTTCGCGGGTGAAGCCACTAGCAGAAGCCAGTCTTAGATATTATCATAAATAAACATCCATTAACAGAAAAATAATACAGATCTTTTATCCTATGATTTCCATACAAAACCCACCTCAAGGCATATAAATGTGGAGCTATAAAACAAGCGGGGGTATAAAAGCGTGCCCCAGCCGCTATCGCTCCGTGTACGGTACCATTAACATATCAATATGGCACTGAACTCATACGTATTACTGGTGATGGTACAAGGCATAAGCGACAGCGATTTTCATTATTTTTACCTCGATGGTTTTTTTTTCGACGAGTGACAAGGAAGAATGGAAGAAAAAAACGGGTTGCGCCGACCCTAAATAATAATAATAATAATAATAGGCAGGCAGGGGCCATAGTCTTAACAAAGCTCCATATTACCAGTCCATTTAAGACTCCAAAAATCATAGCCCTATTATTTTGTCTTTCATATTATGTCGCAATAGTTTTTCAAACCGGGGGTTGTCCTTGGGTGCACTAGTATAGCGCGTACAGGGATAATCGTCGGTTGGTATCACGTTCCATTATAGTAACCAAAAGGGCCTCTGCGAGTTGGCTTCGGCCCCTCGTACGCCTCTCAAAGGCCCAGGACCTCAGGGTCCTGAGATTAATAAACAGATAATAATAAAATAAAATTTATTAATACTAAAGACAGGTTTGCTTAAATCTATGTCAAGTTCATTTGTGTCACGTGCCTGAACTAGGTCATCCTGTGTTTCAAGCAAGAGGAGGTAAATTAACGATAAAAAATATAACGGGATAAGGGCAAGAAAAAGTAAAAGGTTTTTTTTCCATCATCAAATTATATTTACTGAAAGAACTATGAGCATACATATGGATTGGTGGAGAGACGAGAAAATATAAAGTAAGAAGTAAGTATATCAGGGGCAGTTTGAAAGTGGCGCCAGTGACTGAAAACTTGAAAGGGAATCGTTTGTCTTGGTATGGTCATGTAAAGAGGAGGGATGAAACTTATGTTACTAAAAGAGTTATGAGTATACACGTGGATTGGTGGAGAGGGATAGGGAGGCCAAAGAAAATATGGATGGATTGTGTGAAGAGTGATATGAAAGAAAAGGAAGTTAGTGATAGCATGACGGGTGACAGGATAGAATGGAAGAAAAAAACTTGTTGTGCCGACCCCAAAGAACACGGGACAAGGGCAGAAAGATGATGATGATAAAATTGTCTGATTGTTCATTATATCTGACATATAATGAAACAATGTTTTATAGACGCAGTGGAGTACTCAATAACTGTGGTATGAAGAATATTTTTGACAATCTAAAGTGCTATATTGACATGTATTTAAATGAAAATTGCCTCAGAAATGTTAAGAAATTGAATTCAGAGAGCAGCTGTACTACTTTAAGAAAGGACCAGTTTTTTCGTTCCTAATATAGTTAATAAGAGGGAATTGAATACTAAAGTTGAAATTCGCAACATACGTCTATTGCACCAAAATATTGCAGGGTTATTAAATAAACTTCCTTCTGTAGAAATATGTTTATCGGAGTTAAATGATAGGCATAAAGATATCCATATTCTGTGTTTTTCAGAAACATTTGTAAGAGCTGGCAACGAAGTAAATGTATGCATTAATAATTTTAAACTTGCGACTTCATGCTCTCGACATAAGGAAAATAGGGGTGGGGTCTGTATTTTAGTAAAACATTTCCTAGATTACAAAATACTACAAATATGCAAGGATATGGCGGTAGAGAAAGTGTTCGAATGCTGTGGCATAGAAATACCTCTTTATAACTGTACCATTGTATGTGTCTATAGGACGCCCAACTCAAACATAGCAATATTTTTTAATAAAATAGAGTTCCTACTGCAGAAACTGACTGAAAAGAAAAACAATAAAATTATATTGGTCGGAGATCTTAATATAAACACTCTAACGAAAAATAAAAATGCCACCATATTAAATGATATTCTTGTAAACTATAACTTAACTTTAAAAATAAATACTCCTACTCGGCAAACCTCTTGCATAGACCACATTATTACCAATATACCGGAATCGTCTGGAGAAACTTGTGAACTACACCTCTCGGACCATAATACTGCCCAAATTTTAACATTCCCATCAAAAATGTCATCATATAAACCTGCTCCATCGCATTGTTTTATATACAGGAGAAATTATAGCCAAGAATACATTAAAAAATTTAAAGAGTGTCTCTTGAGTCTAACTTTTCAGGAAATTTATGACGAAACGGATCCAAATATAGCTTTTAATAATTTTCATGAAATAATTAGTCTATTTTATAGGTTAAATTTTCCTTTACAAAAAATTAAAGTTAATTATCTGACACCTACTTTAAAATGGCTAACTAAAGGCATAAAAAAATCATGTCTCTCTAAAAGGTACCTTAAATTCAAGTATCATAAAAATAAATCATTAGAAAATAAATTGAAGTATAATAAATATGCAAAGCTGTTAAAAAAATGCATTAATGTGTCCAGGAAACAAACATCTAGTAACTTTATTTTGCAAGCAAAAAACAAATGTAGAGCAACTTGGGAATTGATTAAAAATAAACCTAAACGTAGAGACTCGCAATATATAGAAGCAATTAAACAAAACGGAACTTTGATAGAAGACCCTGAACAGATAGCGGAGGCTTTTAATAATCATTTTATTGATTCTACAAACGCTGATATAACTAATAGTAGTAAAAATAGACCCATGCAAAATGAATGTAATAGTATATATATAGAACCTTGCACGCCAGATGAAATAAGCAAAATAATTGCATCTTTAAATAATACCAACGCGGTTGGATATGATGAGATTTCGACACAAATTATAAAATCGTGTGCTAATATACTTTCACCCATTTTGGCTCATTTAATTAATTTAAGTTTCTTTGAAGAAAAGTATCCTGACAAATTAAAGCTTTCAGTGATAAAGCCTTTATATAAAAAAAATGATAAACATGACTTAAATAATTACCGTCCAGTAACCTTAATTCCAATAATTTCAAAGATATATGAAAAAGCAATGTATAACAGGATTGTATCATTTATAAATAAGCACAGTATAATAAGTCAGGAACAAAATGGTTTTCAGAAAGGAAAGTCGACTACACTAGCTTGCTTTCAACTTATTAAATCCATAACCGAGAATATTGATAAAAAAATTCCAGTTACAGCTATATTTTTTGATATGAGCAAAGCCTTTGACTCTGTAAAACATGACATATTATTGAAAAAATGTGAAACTTACGGCATAAGAGGGAAAGCGTTAAACTGGCTCAAAGACTACTTAAGT
Source organism: Mythimna lalbum (assembly GCA_949319445.1). NCBI lineage: Eukaryota > Metazoa > Arthropoda > Insecta > Lepidoptera > Noctuidae > Mythimna > Mythimna lalbum. Next base: position 14,280,831 of record OX439370.1, on the reverse strand, counting down.
AATAGGAAACAACGTGTTGAAGTTATAGGAGTAAATAAAGACAGAGAGGTGATAAATTATAAATCTCAGTTCCGGGCTAATACATATGGCGTGCCTCAAGGTAGCATTCTGGGACCATTGCTCTTTCTTTTATATATAAACGATTTGCCTATGGTAACTCAGAATAAGTGCGTGTTATTTGCAGATGACATTTCACTGGTAATAAATAACGAAAACAAAAATGAACAGCACGAGGACAAAATAAATACTGCTGTAGAAGCCATACTAGAATGGTTTCAACAAAATAATTTATGTGTGAATATTTCAAAAACAAAATATATTAATTTTTGCAACTACAAGATGACAAATAAAACAATGAAAATTATTGGACGTGATAATGAAATTGACGAAGTTGACAATACAAAATTCTTAGGTATAGAAATTGACAAAAATTGCAATTGGAAAAAACATATTGAGAATGTATGTAACAGGATAAACAGTTTTGTATTTGCTCTGAGAAATCTAAGGAAAACCGTAGGAAGAAAGGCCGCCTTGTTAGCTTATCATGGATATGTCGCATCTGTGTTAAGGTACGGTTTAATCATATGGGGCAATTCTACGGACAGTGACAGGGCTTTTATTGTCCAAAAAAAGTGCTTAAGAGCAGTGTTCGGGATTGGTCCATTAGAATCGTGCAGACCCATTTTTAAAGAGAATAAACTTTTAACACTTGCATGCTTATATATACTAGAGATGGGCTTATTTGTAAAAAAACATCCTGCTCTGTTTAATAAGGCAGATAGCGAAAATCTTTATAAGATAGGTAAAAAGTCTAGAGATCCAACAAAATTAGCAATGCCTAGGCGAGGGACAGCATTTTGCCACAAAAACGCAAGTCGTATGGCAATTAAAATATTTAATAGGATACCCAAGCAAATCAGAGAATTGCCAATGAATCTTTTCCAAAAAGAGCTGAAAACGTGGCTCAGGGACAAATGTTTCTATACGGTAAATGAATTTTTAGACTGTTATATTGATAAAAAGGTACATTAAATAATTTGAAATGAAATAAAATTTAACATTTTGTATTATTTTAGTTTTTGACATTTGTAGTTATTTTTTATTATTAATTTAGGTTATGACATTGGTATATTTTAGTTTATGACATATTGTATCTTCTAGTTTTTGACATTTTGTATTTTTGTTTTTTTAGTTTATGACATTTTGTATCTTTTAGTGTTGACATTTTTATCTTGTAGCTTTTGACATCTTTTATTTCTTAATTTTATAATTTGCAATTAACTTTTTGCTAATTTATCAATGTGTAACTTAAAAATGTGACATTTTGTATTGTAATTTAATGTAATTTTCCATTTTGATGAAATAATTGAGAGTCAAGCCCATTCATAATTAATTTGCATGCTGAATATGAGGCGGAATATGAAGAAACATTATTTTAATTTAAGACCTGTACCTGAAACCATATTTCAAGCAAATAAATGATATTATTATTATTATTATTATTATTATTATTATTATTGTAATTGGATGGGAAGACCACAGCAGCCAAATTGTTGCAGTCCTTCGATGTACGCAGTATAATTAACGACAAGGCGAAACGCATAGTGCGGACAGTAGATGTTTCAACAATGTAATGGTGTGCACTCACCGTACGTCGAGTTGTCCGATGGTAGAAAGGTATGGTTGATAAAGAAGTACGCTTGCTTAGAAGTCATCATTATCATATTAGCCGAAAGACGCCCAATGTTAGACATAGGCCTCCCCCAACTGTCGCCATAATGGCTGGTCCTGTGCGTCTCGCATCCATCGGATTTCCGTGACCCTGACCAGGTTATCGGTCTGCCTTCCAAAGTAGCGACTTCTGGTATGACCTTTCGTCCCCATCGACCATCTGTTCTGTGTGCAATGTGCCCTGCCCATTGCCACTTAAGTTTGGCTTTTCTTCGAGCTATGTCGGTAACTTTGGTTTTCCTGCCGGTATCCTCATTTCTAATGTGATCATGCAAGGAAACTCAGAGCATTGCCTTTTCCATTTTTTCCAGGTTTTTTTTGAGGTGGGACATCATCCAATGACAACTCCTACTCTATGGCGGAACGGGAAGTGTCAGGCTCGTATTGACAAAAAACCAAACCTATGTTTTTTTTTCGGTTGGTAAAAATCAAATAATAAAAAAAACAGATAATATCCCCCGCTATTAGGTGGAGCGGGAGTTAGTGTCAGACTTTTACTGACTCAAAAGCCTAATCTTTATTTTGTTTCAGACTTTTAGTGACTTAAACCACACCTTTCTTATGGGTTCAAGATCCACGGGTTTTCTTGCAGAGTTTTCTCGCGTCTCTAGCTGGTATCAGCTCTGCTGGACACCTACGTTTTTCCTTACATTTCTTTGAAGGACGGTTTCCGGGTGATACAACGGTGAGCTACCTATTGCATCTACATTATGGTAGCTGGCAATCACCCCATGACTTTCAATGCCCAGGGCGCCTCCGGGTCCTCCGCTTCCTTGCGACAGCTGTGGCATGAGGATGGTTGTTTCCTCACTCATGCGGTCATCTCCTTTGCTGGTATGGTATGCTCCTACCCTGTCTTTCTGACAGCGAGTATTTTTGTCTATTGATAGGCGGTCCGCACAATGGTGGCACGCGGGTTGAGATAATTACGTACCAACTTACTTGCGAACAAAGCTGCCGGCAAAAACTAGTGAGTACTGAAAATATTGTCCCTATTTCAATTATTTTTCTTCTTACGCATTCAAGTTGAAAATCCTTTTATTATATTTATGAGGTAAAACTATTATATATTATATCAGCATAAACCTATCAATATATAATGTAGAAGAGACCGAATGTTTTAACGCACTAATTTCAGAAACTAGTAGTTAGATTTGAAAAAAAAAACTGTGGGAAATCATTCAACGATTCCTACCGCTCTAGGGCGGAGCGGGGAAAAATGTGATACTTTTACTGACTTCATATTTGCCTTGACAACTCATGGCCCCAGTAGGCTTCAGCTTTGCTGGACCCCCACGCTTTACCGACATCTCTTTGGGCTCAAAGACGAGTTGTGTTCCACGAGTAGTCGCCGACTCGGGTTCGGTTCGGACCAAAATATTTTAGTGTTAGATTTTTTTATTATGTTAGGCTTTATAATAAATCCTACTAATAATTATAAATGCGAAAGTTTGTATGTATGGATGGATGTTTGGATGGATGTATGGATGGATGTATGGATGGATGTATGGATGGATGTATGGATGGATGTATGGATGGATGTATGGATGGATGTATGTATGGATGTATGGATGGATGTATGGATGAATGTATGGATGTTTGTTACTCTTTCACGCAAAAACTACTGAACGGATCTCGATGAAACTTGGTACACGAGTAGACCATATCCCAGAATAACACATAGGATACTTTTTATCCTGGGATTATGTACGCGGGTGAAGCCGCGGGCAAAAGCTAGTGTTATAATAAATGTGCAAAAAATGGCTGAGTATACGTGTATATGGATGGAGAGGGAGAGGAAGGCCGAAGAAAAGATGAATGGATTGTGTGAGGAATGGTATGAAAGAAAAGGGAGTTAGTGATAGTATGACGGGTGACAGGACCGAATGGAAGAAAAATACGTGTTGCGCCGACCCCAAGTAATATGGGATAAGGGCAGGAAGAAGAAGAAATACTCAATACTTTATTGCATTCCATATGTGTTTATGATGGTATAAAAAAAAAGAATCAATATGGACCCTGTCGGGCACAGCAAAGCTAGGAGAGAGGACGAGGGCTAGCTTGTCATCATTATTAAAATAAATATAGTATATATGTATCCTGTTAATTAAGTACCTATCATCATTTAAATTAAATTGTGTATGCATGTTATTATATAACATTACTAGCTTTTGCCCGCACGGCTTCGCTCCCGCTCTTCCCTACTCTACCCTACTATACCCTACTCTACCCTACTCTACCCTACTCTACCCTACTCTACCCTACTCTACCCTACTCTACCCTACTCTACCCAACTCTACCCTACTCTACCTTACTCTACCCTACTATACCCTACTATACCCTGATCTACTCTACACTACTCTACCCTACCACACACAAACCATCTACTAAATAGTCCGAACAAAGCCTAAAAATTTGGTTTGGATAGGTGAGCCCGTTCTTGAGTTATAAAATAACAACGAAAAGTGGCATTGATTTTTATATATATAGATAGAAGATAGATTATGTCTCTGCATAAGTAGGTATTGGTATATTTTATAACATCACGCTATAGCCAGTTAAAGTAGAGCAGTAATCAAAAACGCAAGTAAAACCGCGGGGAATAACTTGTGAATAGATTTATAACTCTTCACTGAATAATCTGAATGGGGGCGTTATCTGAATTAGTGTTAGGGGAACGATTCATAATCAGTGATGTTTAAATGCCTTAGCTTAGGGTTTCTTGATTAAAGACTGGCATATTTCCAACCAACCCAGTTTTAACGTGACTAATGTTGGTTGTTTTTAACGCTATTGTTTATCACTTATTTTGTATTCTTGACCTTGTTCTTAATTTCCAATTTGTTATTTTTTTAAGATATGAAGTCATCTAATTACTTCTACTCTGGATGGAGCGAGAGAAAGTATTAAACTTTTAAGGTGAGTATAAACTACTACATTTACTTGTAACAGAACAACGAGCCGCTCTATGATATGTTCCAGTGTATCATCGTTTTACGAACTAAACGTCGAGCACGCTCGCCTCTTTGTTACAAACCAACGAGCATATTGGTGTAACATTTCATCGAGCCACGAGTGCGGGAGATGCGCGGTTGCGGGGTGACATTTCAAAAAAAAATGAACGCAAGGTACAACGAAATGTTGGTAAATGTACACTCGCTGTGATTTACCCGTAACATAACGCCGAGCATTCGCAGGAAAGTTACATTACATGGAAATGCTCCAGAAAATGTTGTAGTCTATACTCACCTTTACTGATTACAACCTACCTGTTTTCCTTTCGGCCGTTTAAATGTTTTTTATATTGGTATATTATTAATTTTACATAACTTTTACATAAATAAATAAATAAATAAATATATAAACAGTGAGACAGCTGATGTACACAGGCGAGCTTAACCCAAAATTGGGTTTTCTTACAGCAAACCTTAGTATCTTTACAAGAAATATATAATGTGAACTGAACAAAATACAAATACAACATATTTATTTTCGGTACCAAATATTTTTTAACAATAGATTGTGATTGGAGCCTCATTTTAGGTAAATAATGCCTGTATTAAAAGACTCCGCTCTTCTCTCTAACTTTTCGATAATTTTTGGTTTTTACAATGTCTAGTTACCTATATATTTATAAATATGTATGTGGGAACGTTGGAAGGCCTCCAACAAGGACCGATGACCTGGTCAGGGTCGCGAGAATCCGATGGATGCATGACGCACGTTTTGACGTCGTTGTGGCGAAATTTGGGGGAGGCCTATGTCCAGCAGTGGACGTCTTTCGGCTGATATGATGATGATGTATGCATGGAGGGTGTATGTGTGTGTGGGGTTCGCAAATGCACAACAAAAACCAAGTTAACATAGATGAAATCAATTTTATAACCATAATAATCTACACAGATGTGTGCAGCATACAACACATATAAACATACTATATATATATATATATATAACTAGCTTTTGCCCGCACGGCTTCGCTCCCGCTCTTCCCTACTCTACCCTAATCTACCCTACTCTACCCTACTCTACCCTACTCTACCCTAATCTACCCTAATCTACCCTACTCTACCCTACTCTACCATACTCTACCCTACTCTACCCTACTCTACCCTACTCTACCCTACTCTACCCTACTCTACCCTACACTACCCTACTACGCCCTACTCTACTCTACTCTACACTACTCTACTCTACACTACGCTACTCTACACTACTCTACCCTAATATACCCTACTCTACCCTACCAAACTTCACATAAACCATCTTCTAAATAGTCCGAACAAAGCCTAAAAATTTGGTTTGGATAGGTGAGCCCGTTCTTGAGTTATAACAACGAAAAGTGGCATTGATTTTTATATATATAGATAAATAAAATCTATACATCTATATGAGTTATGTTGTTTGATAAGGTTAGTAATTAATATATGGCTTTTAATAAACTAGTGCGCCTCACCATCAGAGATTGCATGACTGCATACCATCGGGCGGGATCGCACTCAAGCACTAGTTTATAACAAGAGCTTTTATTTTGTCTTTATGGAAAATTAGCCATATTTATAACTTTTTCACACAAAGTTCTTGTTTGTTTTATATTTAATAAAAACATTTGTTAGTTAGTTTAACATAGAAACAATTTGTTGCGTGGCGCTGGAGGACACATCGCGTATTATATAGATGGGCGTCTAAAAGGTTAAGAGGCCCTCGTCCTTCCCTAGAACGGGAGTAGTAATTTGATAATTTATAGAAATCAAATTTACGACAAGCAGCGTTGTCTAAAAAAAATTAAGTATACCAATTGGCATAGCTTGCCTAGATTACACCTAACCATTTCATACTTCAAAAGGAAAAAACGAAACCCATATATGGTCACTTTATCCGTATGTCTGCCTGTCTGTCACGACCCTTTATCTCGGAAATCCGTAGAGGTATCGAATTGAAATTAGAACCATATAATATAATATATATAATATTCCACAACTATCACACAACGCCGTCTAGACCCAAGCTAAGCAGAGCTTGTGTTATGAATACTAGACAACTGATAAACATACTTATATGTTTCTAAATACATGCATAATATAGATAAATTACACCAGACACAGAACAAATGATCATGCTCATCACATAAACATTTGTCTAGGGTGGGAATTGAACCTACGACCTCCAGCATAGCAATTAGGGCCACTAACCACTAGACCAACAGGCCAGTCAAGCTATATGCTCAGGTCTGCAGTCTCTTGAAGCTGCGGAAAAATTAAACTTCTGATTTGATAAACAAAAAAGATTTACGTCCATTTTTATTGCAAAAAACGTGTTTTAACATATATTTCGACACTCTCTAGGGAATCCTAATTCTAAGGGTACTTCCCGTTCACCTAGAATTCTGTTAAGTATGAAACAAGGTTTGTTTTGAAATTAGGAAAAATCTTCCTGAGTTACGAAGTTAAATTCAGCAATTAAACTGTTTTTACAGAAAAGTTTGCAATCCTAACATAAGTATGATGTCAATGCAAATAAAAGAAATGTCACTGAGTGCCTAACGGGAAGAGTCTAAATAAAAATGCAAGTAGTCCGACTCAAACCACGTCTAATTATACACTAAAGTAAAATATTTTACATAAATGCATGCAATCGTTGCTCTGCCATGTCGATGCATCTTCGAATGTAAGTCGCGTTCAAAGTGCACTTACATGAGCCATTCGGCTAATTAAACTAAATTATAACTAAATTATTTTCCCATGTACGTACACCGTACACCCTCAGTGCGTGAGTCCGACTCATTCTTGCTCGGTTTTTTTAAAAACATCTTTAAACCTAACCCCTTCTTTTTCCTCTCGCCACCGTCCCCGCTTACACCTTGGACCACACAACACAGAGATCTGCATTTGACGGTAGACCTGTATTTAGCATATTAGGCACGGATTTACACTTCCGAATTAACACGAGTAATTCCCTTGGCTTTCTGAAATTATAATCTTCCATTTTCAGATTGTGACCTGAAACGTGTTTGGAGCGATTTATGTAGTGTTTGGGAGAACGGTTACCTGGTGGTGTTCCGGGGGGTGAAAGCTTCTGGTAATGCAGAAGGGTGCATAATAATTAGAGCTGTGGTGGCCGAATGGTAAAGGCCCCCGAAGTTACGAGGTCGTGGGCTTGAAACCAGCCAGGCGCATTACTTTCTGTAATTTATTTCATCACCACTGCTCTCAAAATATCGTGAGGAAACCGGCATGTCCTAGAGCCAATAATTCGAAGACCACCACCACCAACCCGCACTGGGCCCGCGTGGTGGATTACGGCCCGTTCCCTCTCCTAGAGAAGAGGCCTGAGTCCCAGTAGTGGAAACATTAAAAGGCTGATTATGCTTATGCTATATTTATGCATAATAATTAATAAGTAATAATGTTTTAACTATGAGCAGTAGTAACCCCGTAGTAACGGACTACTACTTACGAGTTTGTAAGTCATGAGTTTAAACTCAGCCAGGTTAAAAGACACAAAAAAAAATACACTACGGTTTTCCTGTCCGATTATAATTCAGCCCCCCCAGCCACAACCTACCTACCGGGTTACAACCGTGTCGCTTGCGTCGAACGCTTCGAGTTGGCCAAGCTTGGGGGCGTTCTTTTGTTCCGACCACGTGACTTAGCGTTGAGATCGCTCATACATCATCATTCATCGATCATTCGTACATCTTGGCAGGTAGCCAAGATTACAGGTACAGGTGTCCTCAAGGCAAGAGTAAACAGGCTCCTAATAGTGCACTTTATCGTCAACGATTGCATCACTGCTTACCATTACTTTTTTTTTTAGGTAGAAATCATCTAATGACGTTTCCCTCTCTTGTCGCGGGAGTGTCAGACTTTTACTGACTAAAACACACTCCTATGTTTTAGTCAGTTTTTTGCGGTTTCAGGACCACAGAGTCCTTTTTCGCACCACCCGTGTCCCCAGTAGGCTTCAGCCCTGCTGGGCCCCTACGGTTTTGCTGACAGCTCTTTGACGGGGACGACCTTGGCTCTGTCTGCAGTATTACTTGACATAACTTTCTCAATGCTGAGACTGTCGTCTTCTCTATTAGAGGCCGTAATTCCCTACGCACGACCAGTGTGGGTTTGAGGATAATTTTGTCCACAGTTATTTATATTATTAAAACTTATTTTTTTTCCTGCTCCATAATATGATATTTTTTTCCTTAGCTTAATTTGCGTCCTATTGTTATACCCAGCTGTTTGGCGGTGTTTGGCTACCCAGCTTTGTCGTGGGCGACCACCTTTTTCATGATACAGACTCCAGACTCCGTGGTGGCCGATTGGTAATGGCTCCGACTTACGATGCGATGTAGGGGGAAGGAGGGGCTGAAGGAAACAACGTGGTTTGTACTATTCCATGAGTCAACTGATCATAGGCCTTTAATTGGTAGAATATATAGTAAGTATGTGCCTTATGCTATGAACACAGTAGGTCACGGGTTCAAACCCTGGCAGGCGTATTACTTTGTGTAATTTATTTCAAAGTCAAAGTCAAAGTCAAAATATTTTATTTCACATAGGCCTATGTGGAAAACGTCAGAAGCTAGTGCACGGTTCCAAATTGGTCGTTTCCTATGGAGAAGAACCGGCAAGAAACTCCATGGTTACTCTTTTAAAAAATGTGTTTATTACAATATTCATTGATTTATGTAAGAACAGTGTAGACCAGTCAACACTCTACACAAAAACACAAAATTAATCATAATAAAATAAAAAAAGTAAGTCGTAATAGAAAGTTATCTAAGTGTTTGTGGATTATACAGTGTTCTCACATTCACATTCCAAAAAGAGGCTACATAAAAAAACAGGAAAATTTTAAATAATTACAACTGTTAACACAATAAATTACTAACAAATTTAATGCAGTTGAAGTCTAAATAATAAAAATAAAAAAATAAAATATTGCAAAAGCAATGCGTTAAAAAAAGGAAAAATAAATATATATAAATTAAAACAAAGGTGGAGCAGTCAATAGACACAATATTAATGATTTACCAGGGGGCCACATGTGCAAAGGCAGGCATTGCCAAACAAGCGTGTCTTCGACATAGTCTTTAGCCTTGTAATATGCTTTTTTGGTTAGGACACGCTTAATATGAGTTTTGAACTTTCCCTCACTAAGTTCAGTTACCACCTTTGGCAGCTTGTTGTAAAATAAATTTCATTACCACTGCTCTCAAAATGGTGAAGGAAAACATCGTGAGGAAACCGGCATGTCCTAGAACCAAAAATTCGAAGACAGGTGACATTCACCAACCTGCACTGGGCCCGCGTGGTGGATTACGGCGCATTCCCTCTCCTAGAGAGGAGTCCTGAGTCCCAGCAGTGGGAACATTAAAACGGCTGATGATGATGATGACACAGACTACGGCAGGGAAGTCCACTCCTTAGCAGTACGCACAACAAATGTTTTCTTTCATTTATCCTTTGTGTTGAACGGCTCGTTCACGACTTCGGTCTTAGCGGCGCGCGGCGCGGCGGCGGCAAGAGGTGCGTTTTACACGCCACGTACCCTCAGTAGCGGCGAGCGGCAGCGGCCGAGGTGGACGTATTTAGGTAGTCGGGACGTGCTCAAAATTATGGCGTTATCAAAATTATCCCTTCTGTTCTGTGTACAGACAATATAATTATGGTAGCTGATACTACGTTATTATGTTATCAATTTAAATTAAACTTACCATCATATTCCGGAAAACATTGTTTTATTTCTTCCCACAGCCTTTTTATAACGTTTTTATATTTATGTTGGGGATGTTTTGACATCCATATAGGGGGTCGATTTAAAATTTCAGTAATAAGCGTCTCGGTATCTATTACCGCCACAAAATCGTCTAAAATTTTTTGTATACGAGTTCGCCGCCGAGTCCGTCACAACTACACCGCTATCCACGCCGCCAAACGCGCCGCTCTGTTTCGTGGCGTCGTGCTCATTCGCTTGTACTTTTGATCTCGCCGCTCGCCGCACCGCGCGCCGCGTAACGATTCGCTCTGACAAAACCGCGCGCATTTTCGCTATGAGCGGCGACTCGTGGCGTGCTTCAAACATTTTCATAAATTTGTTCTTAACGCTCGCCGCCCCGCACGCCGCTGCCGCTCACCGCGCTAAGGTCGTGAATGGGCCGTAAGGGTTGCGATAACTGCGCATGTACGAACGTTGCGTTGCATGATACGCAACGACTTGGTTACACACGTATGTACCACTAACGAACATCGAACACTCTGTTCGTCAAACACGTTTGCGGCAATCTCATTAGTATGTTCTGTATGGACAGTGTTCTTCATGAATCGATGCGAACACCAAAAAACTTTTCACTACTTTTGTCTGTCGACTGGCCTGTTGGTCTAGTGGTTAGTGACCCTGACTGCTGTGCCGGAGGTCGTGGGTTCAATTCCCACCCAGGACAAATGTTTGTGTTATGAGCATGATCATGTTCTGTGTCTGGGTGTAATTTATCTATGTGTTAAAAATATATAAGTATGTTTATCAGTTGACTAGTACCCATAACACAAGCTCTGCTTAGCTTGGAACTAGACGGCGTTGTGTGATAGTTGTAGAATATTATAATACAAACAAACCAAATGTTCAAGTTTGGTGTTAGTGTTCGCTATTTTTGTGTGCGTACGGCTTTTTGTTTTAACTAATTATGCTCTTTCAAAGAATCCAGTTATTTTAAACCAGTTATTAAGGTAGGTGCCAAAGAACCATGGCAAAGTGGTCATTGACAAAAACAGAAATAAAGACATAAAGCTGTCTTAAATCGACATGATCGAGTAATGAAAAGCAGTTTATAGTTTGTTTTTCGGGTACCTACGCAGAGATATTGGGAAAAAGTCAATATAATTTATTCCACGGTTATCTGGCGCCTTCAATAGCGTAGCCGCGCTACGGCGTAGCGCGTTGTGTGCTACGGCGTAGCAGGCTACATTCTACGACACTGTAATCTTCTGAAGAATGTTTTAAAATCTCAATTATTTTTTGATAAGGGAGATGCTATGGGAATGACTATTTGATGGAATATTATGATTCCTTATATAAATACGTATCACGGCCGACAACAATATTTATAAAGTGTGCCTCGAATTTATTCCTAGTAGGTAATTTTGATTTTGTATTGGTGTCGTGTCTCCCAGTTACTGGATTTTGAAGATATATATTATAAAATTCTGGTATTCAGATGCTGGCTTACTAAAATGTGTACGGAGATATTATACCAACCAGTTTTGCCTAAAAGGTCACTCCAATCACTAGATGTAGAACTTAATTTATTTGTGAATGGAAATAAATTATTTGTATTTGTATTTGCAATTTATTTGCATTAGTATTTTCATTTGCAATTTATTTGCATTAGTATTTTCATTTGTAATTTATTTGCATATGTATTTATCTATACCTATATTACTTACTTCCACTATTTATCTAGTGTTTTATTATTTTAATCACTAGTATAAAACAAAGTCGCTTTTTCTGTCCCTATATCCCTATGTACGCTTAAATCTTTTTTTTTAACTACGCAACGGATTTTGATGCGGTTTTTTTAATAGATAGAGTGATTCAAGAGGAAGGTTTATATGTATAATATTGCACCCGAGCGAAGCCGGGGCGGGTCGCTAGTGTAGGGATAATTAAAAGATTGTATTAACATATACGCTTTAATTCAATTTTATGCTGATTACACAAATGAGCTTTATGTAAGTACGTAATATCAAAGTCACATATTTTTTTTTGGAATTACAGAACAATTTACAACCTTATTTATTTATCGATTGGGCTTATTTTACAATGATCGCTGAAGATGAAGTTATCATTATTCTGAAATGTGGTTTCACCAACTTGTTTTTTTTTTTAATTCTTAAATAAAGAAAATCAATATAAAAAAAAGTTATTTTTGTAAATAAAATGATATTTTTTTGTAAACAAGTTGGAGAAACCTTAAAGATTAATAATAATTTTTATTCAACAATTTTAAATAATTAGAAAATACTTTTTTTTTCGAAGATGTGGTTCGGTTCAAACTTGAAAAAAAAATTTAAAAAATTATTATTATTTAAAATAAAAATACAACGACGAAGAGAAATTTAATATAATAAATAACCACATCTTTTTAATAATTATTAAACTCACGATTATTACCGAAGATTTAACATTGACTTCTTTAATTATTTATTATTTTAATTATCTTATTTATATTGACAATATGTTTTGAACATTCGATTAGCACTTACCACTAGATGACAAGCTCATATTTTTTTAAAATAAAATTAATTAAAACAGCAACAATAATTAGCAACAAAATAATGATTTTAAAACATGTTTTTACAAGAGGCCGTTATTATGCAAATAAAGTAAATTGAAATTCGAGACAGGGTATATAAAAATAAATGAAATATATTAAAAAAAATATATTACACTTATTTTTATTAAAAATTGAATAAAAACGCAAAGCCTCGATGTTTTAATGATCATAATTCTAAAATTATGTAATGAAAAGAATGTACTTATTACTAAAAAGTTCGTTTTTATATTCTTTATACTAAATTGGCAATATTTAAAGTGATATTTTATTCTCAAAATGGCGTAAAAGTATAAGGCACGGTTTTAATATTTTACTAAATTTACTTAAATGTAGAAGGACGTCAACCCAGCTAATATTTATTATCTAAATGGTTAGTTACTCGCGAAAAAAAATCTGTTTTGGCACTTTTTCAGTTCGTCATACAATTTGTAAAAAAAGCAAACAAAACAAAAAGTTTCCTTTTCCACGATTGATATGTTTTAATAATTGGATTTTTCATTTAAAAAAATAAAAATAAATGAAATAAAAGGTAATAAAATAAAACAAAAAAATATTATTAGGTTTTTATTTTTATTCGAAATGTAACAATAGACTTGTTTGTAAATATAAAATCGTATTTCGTCATTGGATGGACTCTCTTTGGAGAATTTATGAAAAGAAATTGACAGTCAGTCGGAATTTCAGAGAAAATCATTGCGATTGTTACAAGTTCGATGTAGAGAAAATATAATAGAAAATAATTAAGTATCTTAATAACTTAAAGATTAAAATTAATAAAACTTTGGCATGTGTATTATGACCGATTAAATTTTGGGGCTGAAACGCTATTAATGTAAAAAAATACAATTAGGTACATATATTATTTACATAGAATCAAGATGGACATAAATTAAAATTAATTGAACTTATTTTTTATTGTCAGTTCGCAATTTGAGTATTTTTTTTTTTCTTATTTACATCGTAAAAATGCAGAGAAAAAGTAACTTACGAGTAAAAATTTACAAAATAATAATAAAAACTGTAAATATTTATACAGTTATTTTTTTGTAAAAAATTACAATTTACAGTTTATAAATGACAGTCGTTCAATATTTGACACATTACGTAATGGGGTCTTTTATAATAGTTTAGTATTTAATTGAAATGATTTAAAACGTAATTTTGGAAATAAAAGTAATCATACAAAAAGAAAATGTAATTTACAAAAATATTTCAAAATTAATTATAAAAAATCGTCAGGAACAACTTCTTAAGTTTCGAAAACCATTTCTAACAATAAAAATGTATTTAACATTTTCTAAAGAACAATTTTAAGTAAAAAACGATGACAGGATAAAATTCAAAATTTTTTCCCGATTAATAATTTCTTGTTTTTTTTTTCTATTCCAAAATCGTATTTTATAACAATCATAATTATCTTAAAAACTTAATTACGAGAGATCCTTTTATGGAATCAATAAAAATTTGGATTCGCATTTAAGTAGGTAATTTGTTCGACAATTTGTAGAGTATTTTAACTATCGAACTGAAAAAACCCTTATAATAATTTTGTCAAAATATTTCGACAGCTTTATCAAAACTGACAGAAAACAAGAACACGCATCAAATGTAACTTTATTCTTAAAGTTACACTTTTATAATAATCCTACATTAATTTCTTTACAATCTAGCGAAGTTTACAAATCAATAAATCACCAAATTGTCGAACAACACAATCCAACCTCTAAACAAAATTAAAAAGAATAAAATCGTACATTTACCATCTAAATGTATTACCTAAAATGATTTCACGATTGGACATTGAAAAAATCATATTTTTTTGTTCGTCTATGTCATTTGGACGTATTACCTATTACAATATGATAAGTCAGTCGAACATTTGAATACAACCCGACTAGCCCAAATACTAATTTAGGCAACATTGTCATATCTATCTACGCAATGGACACTAATCGTTTGAAAGTTCGTTCTTGTATCACATTCAATTATTTTAAATCTATCTACAATTTTATCTAGTCCATTTATTTACACTCCACTTTAAAGTTTACACTCATAGCCAACTTTACACATTTAGTTTATTCACTTTACATGTTTTAGTTTGTCACTTTAAATTTTTATTTTGTCACTTTACGTTTTTAGTTTGTCACTTTACGTAATTAGTTTGTCACTTTAGACGACGTGTGTTTCACTTCTTTTGTTGAACGATTCGTCGATGGTAACGTTTTGTTTTTTGTTTTCTTTTTTGATGGTTCCGTACTGTGGGACGTCGGAAGTGAGGTTTTGCACTGTGAGGATTTGATTGGAGTTTTGCGGCGTGCTCGATGATATGGGGCTACCGTACTGGTTGCCATATTTGTGACGTGAGGGGTCCTTTAAGATGGACTGGGGCTGCTTCGGCGCTGGTGTCTGGACTAGATGCTGTAACAAAGGAGATCTATTAGTTAGAGGACACGATGGATACTTACATTAATTCGATAAGATATTATTTTTGATTGGGTTTGAAACCGGTTTTATTTTAATTTCTTTTTTTATTTAGGAAATTACTGACAGTATTATTACTGAAGTACAGTCATTGATCCCGGTAACCATTCATTGATCTCTGACAGTCGTAACAGGTGGGGAGGAGTAAGTAGCAATTCACGGAATCCGGAATTGAAATTATGTATGCATATAATTATAATATTATGTTTGTGTACAAGTGTAGGTAAATTATGTCAGGTTTTCCTTTTTGATGCCATATTTTAGTTTGATTTTAGTTAGTTCTAATTAGCGAAGGGTTTTATTATTTATTTTACTGTAATTACAGTTATTTAGTTGTTAATAAGTATTGTATTGAAGAAAACATAATAAATTTATACTATCATTATTATTAAATCATACTCATTTTTCAACTACTATTTCAAATAATTTTAGATAAAACGCTTAAATTACTTTCGATTCAAACCCAAAAGAAAGAATTGACAACTAAATAGTCAATTCCAATTAATTTCAATTGAAATTAAATAACGTATTTTCTTACAGCATTTACACAATTACGTTTTGGGCGTAAAATGACAAAGTTTTAGCAAAAAGTTGAGAGATTTTCGAATCCATTGAAAAGTTGTTCGAGATTGGAATTTCAAAGCTCCGGCAATGGAGAGGGAATTTGTTGTTAATTAATCTTAAATTATGAGATCGTTCACGCTTTACTGGTTCTGTAAAAGTATTGTAAGCGAGACAAAATATTCTCGATTAGATTAATTCTTTGAGTATATTGCCTATGTTTTTGTTTATTAACATCGAATATTAGCGTAAAATATAAATATCTATTGGGTGTTTATAATATTCCACAACTATCATACAACACCGTCTAGTCCCAAGCTAAGCAGAGATTGTGTTATGAGTACTAGACAACTGTTATACATACTTATATATTTCTAAAGTATATATTAAAGATAAATTACACCCAGACACAGAACAAATGATCATGCTCATCACATAAACATTTGTTCTGGGTGGGAATCGAACCCACGACCTCCGGCTTAGCAGTCAGGGCCACTAACCACTAGACCAATAGGCCAGTCGAGTCGTTATTTGTATCGATAGGTTTAAATTACCGCGTCTTTTACTGAGGAGTCAGTTTACATATTTGTAACTGCGCCAATAATACAGAAGTAATTCTAAGCTCGAGACCATGTTTAACAACTGGGCAAGTGCGAGTTGGATTTGAGCACTCAGGGTTCCGTACTGTCTGTAGTAAAAAACGGCAAAAAAATCACGTTTGTTGTATGAGACCCCCCTTAAATATTTATTTTATTTTGTTTAGTATTTGTTGTTATAGCGGCAACAGAAATAAACAATTAGTGAAAATTACAATTGTCTATCTGTCGCGGTTCTTGAGATACATCCTGGTGACAGACAGACGAACAGACAGTGAAGTCTTAGTAATAAGGACCTGCTTTTACCCTTTGGGTACGGAACCCTAGAAACAGAATTTTGAATATTATCAACTTTACAAGTCGCAGCATTTAAATAATTATAATTATTAAAGAGAAAGAAAGAAAAACGTTTAAATACCATTCTCACCGACAGTTCGCTAGATAGTAATCAAATAGTCAAACTAAAAAAAATCTTTTACAATCACATAATAAATATTATATACGCCTATGTGAAATTAGACAAGGCCTATTTGTGTGACCATTCCATCCAAATCCGTTCAGTCATTTAAGTGTAAAGAAGTAACAAAGATTCACTTTATATTTCCTTTCATGTGGCCAAATCAACTGGCAGAAGCTAGTTAAATATACTCATCAAAGAAAGTACATTAGACAGTAAGAGTATCATCTTTAGAAGATACAACACAATAGGTCTTCAGGTATGTTACGACATACCTAATGATCTGTTGCCACCGCCGGATAGCCCTCTGCTGGTAAGCCAACAGAGGGCCATCCGGCAACTATCTGTCACAATTTATCCTAAAGTCTAGGGTTTATAGGATGTAAGATAACCTTATTTTTTACAATTTGTACGGTAGATATGTTTGGTAAGAGGCGGGTATGTATATTATACGTATATACAATCTTGTATGTTAGATGGAAAAGGGTTGTAAAGCTCTATGTCAAGAAGAGGACGTGTTTCGACTGAAATGAATTCTGTCTCCCTAAGTGTAAAACGGGACCCTAGTCTATCCGTTTGTCACCAGGCTGTATCCCATGAACCTAGATAGCTAGACAGTTGAAATTTTCACAGATGATGTATTTCTAATACCGCTATTAGAACGAATATTAAAAGCACACGTTTTTTTTGCCATTTTTTTGTTACGGTCACTACACAGTTCAGCTCGCGTTTCTCGCGCGTTTTTTCGTTTCACTACCGAGTAGAAATCAGTTCCAAGTACTTTTAGATATTTTTGTGGCGTCTCGGATCAGTAAAAAAATATTATAGAACAGATACTAATGCTAAATAAGTATACATGTGGATGGAGGGAGAGGGAGGTCAAAGAAAAGATGGATGAATTGTGTGAAGAGTGATATGAAAGAAAAGGAAGTTAGTGATAGTGTGACGAGTGATAGGATAGAATGGAAGAAAAAAACGTGTTGCACTGACCCCAAATAAGATAGGACAAGGTCAGGAAGATGATGAGTTACTAATGCTGAAAGAAAATCAATCACGGAAGTGATATTCGCCTCACCTGTCCACAGTTCCCTTGATGCAGTACAGTGACGTCAGGAGGAGGCACGGCCGCCATCTTGTCGAGCCGCTGCCGCCTCAGTGTGCCCCCCGCCGATTGTCTGTCTAAAGGTAGAATTCTTTTTTGTTTAATGTATCTGAGCTCTTTTAAAACTAATTGGTTTGAAGTTACAACTGAGATTGTGTCAACAGAATCTTCTGTGTGTAAAGAGAATTGATTCTTCTAGGATAGGTTTGTGATTTTCCGAAGTTTAAATTGGTTTTGGTGAAAGGTCACTTCATTGGATTTATGTAGTTTAGTTTTATCTCAGAGCTGCCTTTCAAGTCTTTCCGAGAATTTGACAGCAAAATTGTAAAATGTATTCTAATATTAGACGAAAGATGGTATATTTATTGTTTGATTAGGAATACAAAATAATAAATGGCTAACTAAAAATTGCTTATTTGAAATAACTAATTTGAAATTGCTTATTTGAAATAACTAATTTGAAATTGCTTATTTGAAATAACTAATTTGAAATTGTTTATTTCAAATAACTAATTTTAAATTGCTTATTTGAAATAACTAATTTTGAATTGCTTATTTGAAATAACTGATTTGAAATTGCTGATTTTTTTCCTAATAAAACGTAAGACTAAATTTTGTATAGTAAAATGTTCTCTTAAACAAAACTATAAAGTAGACTTACCATCAAGTGCATAACTGTGTGGCGGACTGGCCATATGTGAGGGGGACCCTGCAGGTAGACCGCCGTTCATCAGGTGAGGCTTGGGCAGAGGCTGACCTCCGTACTGTTGAGGAGGTGTCGGGGTGCGACCTTGTTGCTGAGGGGAAATGTTAAAGTTAGTATATTGAGTAATTATAATTTTGCTATCTTTTACAAAAGTCAGTTGTCAAAAACTTCGTTTCCTAATGCAAGACATAAGGGCCCTCACCCACATTACAAAAAGTCGTCGTGGGCGAAAGGCCCAAGTATAATAGAATGGAATAGTAAGCTTTGTAATGTTCTCGTGTCTCTTCTCTATGAGAGGAAATAATCCACGAATCGACTAATTTGAAATTACTAACTAAATTGCCTTTTTGAAATTGTATTATTAATTTGAAATTATTGATGTGAATTATTTAATTAAAATAGTTTATTTGAAACATTTGAAATTGCTTATTAGAAAATACTAATTTCAAATTGCTTATCTGAAGTGACTAATTTAAAATTGCTTTATTGAAATGCTTACTTTGATATTGCTTTTATTTGAAATTATCTATTTGATATCATCATCATCATCATCAGCCTTTTTAATGTTCCCACTACTGGGACTCAGGCCTCCTCTCTAGGAGAGGGAATGGGCCGTAATCCACCACGCGGGCCCAGTGCGTTTTGGTGGATGTCACATGTCTTCGAATTTTTGGTTCTAGGACATGCCGGTTTCCTCACGATGTTTTCCTTCACCGTTTTGAGAGCAGTGGTGATGAAATAAATTACACAAAGTAATGCGCCTGGCTGGGTTCGAACCTGCGACCTACAACTCGTAAGTCGGGGCCATTACCACTCGGCCACCACTGCATCACTATTTGATATGACTATTTTTAATTTCTTATTTGAAATAACTAATTTGAAATTGCTTATTTGATATGACTAATTAGAAACATAACTGAAATTATCTGGTGATGCTTACCTGTTGCAAATACTCTCCAATGAGGGGTGGGTATGACAAGTATCGATCGGATGCCATGTTGTAGTAGGAACCGTCCAGCGGCGGCATCGGGCTCGGAGCGGGCACGTAGTTGTTCTTACCTGATAGTAAACCGATAAACATGTTATTTTCATTTAAAAATTGGAAATGTGCAAGTCGGACTAGTGCACTGAGGGTTACGTACTATGAAAACAGTTTAATTCTCGAATTGAATTACGAAGATTTTTCCGAATCGTAAAAAGATTTTTACCCCCTGTGAATTTGATTCCCTTGAGAATGTGAATGCACACAAAGGGGGAGGCTAATGTAAGCTTAAGTTTCTTTAAAAAAAAAAACTAGTTGGATGTATTGGTCATAGAGCGACTGGTTATGGTCGATGGGGACGAAAGGTTCTAGAATGGTGACTACGTTTCGAAAGACGCAGCGTTGGAAAACCTCCCGCAAGGTGAAACGATAACCTGGTGAGGGTTTCGGAAATCCTATGAGCGTGAGACATTCCATCAAACACACTTCCGCCTAACCACCGCTAAGTTCATTTTTACTTGCATTCGAAACCATAACTTCAAAGAGTGCTTTGGCGCCGCGCCCCAGGATTCAAGCAAAATTTTTTTTAAATGATCAGGCAGAAATGACCACGATTGTTCAGGACCAGTCGTTATGATGATCTATGTCCTACAATGGGCTTCTTTAGGCTGATGATAAGGGTGATTATCTATATGACCTTCATAACCCAGTGACTGCACACAATAACCCTTTGGTAAGACAATTCATTTTAGTGGGTTTCAACCTTCTACGCCAATTACGGGCACTTTTGAGCAGTCAAATGTCATGATTGACATTTGACGCACGTTCCAAGGCGTAGATCTTTATGGAGAAGAACGTGCAAGAAACTCCATGGACAATCTTTTAAATCATACATAATCTTGGTTACATATTTCTTGTAGCTTCTATAGTATGTGAGTACAATAAATGGGTTTACCAAACCATGAAAAACTAGTTTGTTCACTTACCAGCACTTCTTCCAAGCGTACTGTGTCCACTAATGTCCTTGTGTCTATGCGGATGCGGCAGGGTTCTGGCGTGGTCACCGTCGTACACCGCGTAGTTGGGAGGAGGGTAGTCCAGCGGCGGAGGAATCACCAGGCCCTGGTCGTCCATTAGGAAGGCGTCTGTTGTCTGTAGGAGAGGAAATTGAAGGTCAATTTTGACTTAAACTTCATTTAATTCATGAATCCCCAAGCGACCACCGGTGGCCGCGCATCTATTGTCTTACTATTGTGTTTCTAATTGACGGTATCTGAAGGGTTAAAGAAACTTTTTTACTGGTTTTTTCAACTGGTTTTGGCTTCAATTCCGTAGGTATAGGGATGGCAATACAAGCAAAATAGTAATTATAATCCTTATCCTTACTAATATTACAAAAGCGAAAGTGAGTTTGTTTATTTGTTCGTTTGTTTGTTTGTTACGTCTTCACGCCTACATGGCAAAATCGATTTTGATGAATTTTGGTACAGAGATAGTTGGGACCCTGGAGACGGGCATAGGCTAATATTTTTTTTTAATTGAGAAAAGGGGGAGAAAAAGTAAAGTGCTATTGATATTAATAAAAGTATTATAAATACTACTAAGTAATATTAATAAACGCGGGTGAAGCCGCGGGTAAAAGCTTGTACCAAATAATTACCACAGCCGTCCCTTATGAGCTTCCCCAGCGGCTTCGTCCGCGTGATAGCACAAAATTATCCCAAGGGAACATACTTCCGGGATAAAAACTATTCTATGTCTTATTCCAAGACATGGTCTATCCTCTGTGTACCAAGTTTCATCAAAATCGGTTTTGCCATTTAGGCGTGAAGACGTAACAAACAAACTCGCTTTCGCTTTTATAATATTAGTAAGAATTGTTGTGTCTGTGTGTTTTATTGTTTAGTCTGTGCAAGTATAAAGCATGAGTCAGAATGGGAAGAATACATAATTATGTCCATCAGTTTTCGCTTCAGTGACGAGGGCAAAGTGCCTTAAATAGTTCTTTCATAGACCAGTAGCAAGAATAAAGTTAAAGTAAAAATAAAACTCTAAAAATAACCGACTTAACTAAAAAATTGAATTGAATTTGTGAATTTCCTTCGATTTCGCCAAGATTCCATTATCAGATCCCAACTTGGTGACTATGGGATTATTTGGGTAGTACACCCTTTCCAACTAAAAAAATAATTTTTCAAAACGGTTGGCAAGCGACGAAGTTATGCGCGAACAAACATAATAAAAAAAATACAAACATCCGAATTGAGAACCTCCTTTTTTGGAAGTCAGTTAAAAAGCAAATAAATAATTTCTGAAGTTCTTACCTGACTCAACATATGTCTCGTCGGCATGGACGGCACCTCAGGTATCGGCGGAGGCTGCCTGTCATCCTGCTCATCTTGCGAGTAAGTTTCAGATTTCTCTGATACGGAGCTCAGTGTTTCTCCCGTCATTGTGTCATTGTACGAAGATGGCGCATACATTTCTATTGTAGCTGACTTCGAAGCCTGGCCAGCTTGTTCTGTTAAAAAAAAATATATATAATATAACTAGCGACTCGCCCCGGCTTCACTCGGGTGCAATGCTGATACTAAATACACTAAAGAAAAACTGTACACATATAAACCTTTCTCTTAAATCACTCTATCTATTAAAAAAAACCGCATCAAAATCCGTTGCGTAGTTTTAAAGATTTAAGCGTACAATAGGGATTTAGGGACAGAAAAAGCGACTTTGTTTTACACTATGTAGTGATATAATACTCTACAACTATCACACTACGCCGTCTAGTCTCAAGCTAGGCAGAAAGTACTAGACAACTGATAAACATACTTATATATATCTAAATACATACATACATATTAGAGATAAATTCACACCCAGACACAGAAAAAAATATGTGCTCATCACACAAACCTTTGTCCTGGGTGGGAATCGAACCCAAGACCTCCGGCTTAGCAGTCAAGGCCAATAACCACTAGATCAAAAGGCCAGTCCAAAAACATCAATGCTATTTTATTATTTCTCCTGAATGTAAACAAACTACAGCTACAGTTTCCAGTTACATCAATTAATACAAATGTTATGGTTAAATCATAATTATCGTTCGGTTCCACGCCTAAATGAAGAGCAATTTCTTTGTAATTAATTTTGTATTCAGTTATATCGAGCAAATTGAAATTATTCCTGATATGTGTAAATTTAATGGAATATTGTATTGCTTTTACTAGTTTTAATGAGAATTTGATCATCATCATCATCATTTCAGCCGACAGACGTCCACTGTTGGACATAGGCCTCTCCCAAGCGTCGCCACAATGATCGATCCTGTGCGTCTCGCATCCATCGGTTTCCCGCAACCTTCACCAGGTCATCGGTCCACCTTGCAGGAGGCCTTCCGTCGCTGCGACATCCAGTCCGAGGCTGCCACTCCAGAACCTTTCGGCCCCAACGGCCATCTGTTCTGCGAGCAATGTGCCCTGCCCATTGCCACTTAAGCTTGGCGATTCTTCATTCTATGTCGGCAACCTTGGTTCTCCTGCGGATATCTTCATTTCTGATTCGATCCCGCAAGAATTTGATACTATCTGGTATTTATAAAATAGTGTGGTTTTGATCACGCATATCATGCGGGAATGTGCCGCACGCGTGACCCCCGCAAATATGTAATGTTTGGAATAAGCACGTGAATTGCGTTTTTTTGCATTGTAATTTCGTGATGAGCACGATAATTTGTTCTGTGTCTGGGTGTAATTTATCTATATTATGTATGTATTTAGAAATATATAAGTATGTTTATCAGTTGTCTAGTACCATAACACAAGCTCTGCTTAGCTTGGGACTAGACGGCGATGTGTGATAGTAGTGGACAAAATTTTTTTTTGTGTTTAATTGGAACAATTTAATTTTGACTACTTTTAATTAGATTTTTTTAACTAGTGCTTGGTTGCGGTCACACCTGATAGTACGCAGTAATGCAATCGTTGATGGTGGTCTTATTAAACTAGTGGGAGTTTAATAAGAGCCTATTCACTCTAGCCATGAAGACTATAAATTATAATCAGACGGGAAGAACGCAGCATGCAAATTGTTTCAGTCTACATTTTACATCTATTCTTCTTTTAATTGGTGTTGGTTTCCAATCTAACTAGATGCTGCTAAATACCAGTACCTGATCCCCACAACCCAGTTAATGGAAAACACGTCTGGTATCAGATTTCCTGGCTTCTGTCTATCCGTAACGACTGTCAAAGATCTACAAATGACAGCCAAGACCAACAGCTCAACGTTTTCAAAGTACGAATTGAAATGCCAAAATGGTCACCCTCTATTCTAACCTAGGTAAGTGTTGCTTAACCTTTAATATAAATACGTACGGCAGTTTTGACACTAGCCACGAGTTTCTATATCCTATTTTATTTATTAAGTAATATTACGAAGTAATAAACGATTTTAAATTTTTATTATCGTTGTTAAAACAGAATTTAATTAACAAGATAGGCAAGAATAGCTATTTACTTTCCTTGGCAACATATTTCTGAGAGCAATTTATTTGTCAGTCTCTTTAAGAGTATTTTGTCGTAGGCTAATTTGTTTTTATGTAAATGACACCAAACAAAAATAACCTTACACTTAATGAGTGAAATATTCGTCGAGAAATTCAAGCATCTTATATGAAGTTATAAATTTATAAGAAAGGGTAGGTATTATGTTCTAACAAGGACAAATTAATTACGTAAAATAAGCAAAATTTCGTTGAAAATATTATGTTGTTATGTAAGAATTTATAGACATTTTGTCCTTTGGGGAGCAGACTTGGCAAATATAATTACGTTACTTTATAAATCATAAAGCAACCACAATATTTAAATACGTAGATATACTATATATTATGTAACGAGTAATTTTTAACTATATCAACTCCAGTAAAAAAAACATCAAACACAAAAGTTAACTTTTACAAAAATACTATCATTGATCATTTTCTACTTTAAACTGGAGATGATAAATTGAAAACAGGAAAGCCACATACAAACAACATCAAAAACAAACTAATTAAAGTAAAAAGCGAAAATAAAACAGAAAACTCACCTTTCAGTCGTCTAGAACGTCTTTTCAATACAAAACAAGCAACTAAGGCGGCGTTTATCAACACTAATACAACTCCAGTGATTGATACGTAAATAACTACAGATTTGGATACATCAGCTGTTTCTACGAACTCAGTTGACACAACATTCAGCTCTCCTACTTCTGAAGAAGCTTTAAAAGAAAAGAAAATAAAAGTAATTAGCAAAGAAACACATATAAAGCAAAAAAAGTTGATTGAGTTTGGTTCTGTGTCAGTAAAAAAAATATTGATTTGCGAGACACGAGGCGTAATCAATGCGTTTCACAGGCTTGGTTTTCCAAATATTTGTTCAACTAGATTTTTGATATCAATCGTTTTAATAGAGAAAATTTAAAATATATCTTTCATCGAACAAACAAATATGTAATGTAAACGTTACCAGTCCAATATTATTTCAGAGAATAAACATAATAAAAACATTCATGTTGATATTTGACAAATTGATCTAAAAATCTTCATCTATCTTAGCCATGACTTTGACAAATTCTTTTCATCATGAACAAAGATAACGAAAGAATAAAATACCCATTTTATTTGGTAGTACTGAACAATACAATTCATCTTTTGTGAAGCTACCGTCACTTAAAACTGAAAAATATACTCGCTAACAAAATTTAAGAACAAGTTAGTATTTGAGTGAACTTTTCATGCCGTCCTTGACTCTAATACAATTTTCACGGTCGCTCTTTGTCACTGAAAGCTTCAGAGCCTTCGTTTCAGTAGATATGCTTTTAATGTACTATTGAAGTACCTACTGCCTCGCTTCACAATTTTTTGTTTTATGTTTTAAATATTTTAGCGGGAAATGGGAATTGCTTTTAGTGAAAATTTTAGCAAATTGTTCGTTTATTTATTTTTTGGATGGATATGTAGAATTCTAAACTCTCTGAAAATGAATATTGAGTGTTCTGTTTAAAATACGCATTTGAAAAATAAAGTGGGAGCAAATAAAAACAAGGCATTGAAAGTACAAAAAAAAATTGAATAACTTCACAGAATGTAAAACTACTGACACAAATCCAAAATCAACATAACACCAGGACAAAAATCTTAAGACTAACATCCAAAAAACAGAGATTCAAAAGCGAACTCAAACCTCGAATCCTCTTATTGGTCCGTTTATGTAGACAGAATCCGATCAGCAATACATTGAGAAGTATCAACGCTGTTCCTACTATTGTACCAGTTATTATGAAAACCCCTGGTACATTGTAGTTGTACTCTTCAGAAGAAGACTGTACTGATGATGGGATCATGTCTGAGCAGCGTGAAAAGATTGGATTAGGATTAGGCTGAGTATAGTACCTTGTAGAACCCTTTGGGTTTCATCAGACTTATATATCCGAACCCACGGTATATAGTAGTCTTCTATTTCAGCTTTATTTTAAAAATATATAGTACATTTAATAAGAATTTTGACACGAGACATATAAGTCAATTATAAATGTAATTAGAATTCATAACGCATTAATAAGTGTCAAAGGCCTGTCTAAAATCTTATTTCTTCCCTTATAGAGTCTGTTATTTTCTTCTTTGACAAAATTTAGGTAAATAGAAATTAGAACTTACTTAGTGTAGTTACTTTGGTGTCGTCAGGTCTGTACTTGCTCTGACCAATTTTGTTGATAGCCATGACAGAGAATACATAGTCAGTGTTCCGTTCTAGACCACCGATGGTGAACGTGGTTGCGTTTCTGGGTACCACATCTTCGTATTTGTAAGATTCTTCGAAGATTCTCCTGAAAAAAAGAGGTTGGTTTCAATTCTGGGTTTAAGATTGAAAGTTTTATGTTGCAGCCTGTTCGGAAATTAACCATTTTAACAATTTATGTCTAAAATTTTAGTTATCATATTTGTGATATAAAATAGTATGCGACGACCTCAAACTTAGAATACCAACAGCAATAATTTATCATATCGTTAATGGTGTTCTGACATGTACACTCTGTGCTCGGAGTTTTTCGGCCACATATAATAGAGCAACAGATCTGAGCTCACAACCACCATGAAATCGAAATCGGCTATATGGCGTCATCACCATCAATATATTACGAAATGATTTCTTTGACGAATTCAGAGTATCGTTGATCTCACATTTTATCCCGAAAATATTCATACCTTTTAAATATACTTAAGTTCTAAACTCACCTATATCGTATCCTAAACCAAGAGTGTAGTCCACCATCAAACCCGGGCACCCATTGTAACGTTACAGTGTTGTGGGTCACATTTGTCACCATCAATGATATTACTTGATCTGTACAAAACAAAATGGTAAAATAATCATAAGCTGTAATTAACGTAATTTAAAGTTGATTGAGACAAAAGAAATCAAATTTTTTAAGGCAACCATGACATTTTATAACTAAAGAATTTTCTTCGAAACACGAATAGATTCTTCTATCGTATTAATAACTTTCCAAGTTTGCATCAAGAATACATGCTGTACCTTATAAGAACCAACTGCTACCAGAATATTAGAAATTAATTCATATACCATATATTTCATAAGCCACCTTGCCTTACCTGGGGCACTAGTAATATCAAGCTTAACAGATGTCGTAGAGAATCCCAAATCATTCCTCGCGCCACATTCATAGGACCCGTAGTCTGAGGTGCTGACGTCACTAATGAGGAGTACGGAGGTATAGGTGATAGGATCTAGTTTGTGGTACTCCGCAAAGTACTTGGTAGATGTGTTTACGGGTAACTTGGCTCCGTTCTTTGACCAGGTGAAGTTTGGTGCGGGGGCTGATTTGCATCTGGAAGAAATATGGGAGTTAGTGAATAGCAGTAGTAGGGGAATAGTGATCTAAAAATCATGTGGTCTAGGTTGAATGATGTTAAATTGATTAGAACTGATAAACGAAAGAATAGTAAGTTAGTAGAAATGGTTCAAAATAATATGTTGAACCTAAATATTGCTATTAGATTTTTCGTTGCAATTTTAGATTCATTGGGTAGCCTGTAACTTACGGATCTTCGTCCTTTCGAAGAATTCATAAGAAAAAAAAAATCACAAAATGAAAAACGTAAAATCTACCTCATAGCTTACCTTTGTAATTTAATTATAAATAAAGAACTTTTTTTATAAGTGATATTCTTAATGAACTACGACCTTTAAACTATTAATTACTACTCCGTGAGTTCGATGATCTTAATCATGATACTTTAGAGGTATGTGGAGCAGGGTATTAAGTCCTACAAACCTCCGTTGAAAAGGGAGGATCCTCCGACCAGATAGGTTTTGTATCTAGTCCGGGAAAGTAACCGACAGTTGATTTCATGCTGTTTTGTAAGATTTTTGAAGTTTAGTTCCTCAATGGCGTCAAAAATGTCGCTACAAGACTGCTATAATTCTATACCAACTCATCATTCATCATTTTATCTGAATGCGTCCCCACAACGACCGGTCCTGTGCGTCTCGCATCTTATGGGAGGCCTTCCAATGCTGTGTCTTCCGGTACGCAATCGCCACTCCAAAACCTTTCGGCCTCAACGGTCATATGTACTGCGTGCAAATTGCCCTGCCCATTGCCACTTAATTCATTAAACCCCAAGCGAACGGCGGCGTTTGCGAACCCATTGTCTTTCTATTGTGTCTCTAATTATCACGATTGAAGAGTTAAGTTTGGCGATTTTTCGTGTCGTCACTCCAAAACCTTTCACCCTCAACGGCCATCTATTCTGCGTGCAATGTGCCCTGCCCATTGCCACTTAAGTTTGGCGATTTTTCGTGCTATGTCGGCAACCTTAATACCAACTCATTCATGCTCAAAGCATAAATCACATTCATGATCATCACACACCGTACCGATAAAGCTCAAACCCGTCTCAAATTTATTGCCATATCAATTACATTTGAAATCGTTCTGATCCTTTACCAGGGTATTAGGCACAGGTGTAGTAAATCTAACCGTCTGCCTAATCCTTAGTTAATTAAATCGTAATGCTAATGAGAGATTCATGACTGATGAATGATGTTCAGTATTATCCGTGCGATAAGATTACTGGTGATCTGAACTGGATCTATATATTATTAACTTCGATTGATGTCAAATCGGCACCTCTCACGCGTAAAGCAAAAGGTGCACTTTTTTGCAGAAGCGTTTTTGTATACAAAATAAAGTCCCTTTTTTTAAAAAGTTGTATTCATTTACGCATTAATTCATGAATCCCCAAGCGACCACCGGTGGCCGCGCATCTATTGTCTTACTATTGTGTCTCTAATTGACGGTATCTGAAGGGTTAATAATTAATTTCTACCTGTAGGTAGTTAGTACACAACGCCGACTACTACCCACAGGTCATTGGACTCGCTCAGCTGACGTTTTCTTAAGGAAATTAATTTCGTACATGCGTAAATTAATACCTACGAGTTTAAAAAAAGGACTTTATTTTTTAATTTTATCGTTACAAATCGATAGTGTTCTATATAACGGCTTGACCCTTCACGGGATTAAAATGATCGAAATTTAGCGGTGTATATTAATTGTGTAAGTAATTTGTGAAAAGCCTTTCAACCGATGTTTTTACATGATGTACCTAATCGTTAATCAGTTTCAGATCTCAGTATAGCGCTGAATGTAATAAGTTGTGTTCTGGAGAAGACAATATTTTCATTTTTATAATAAGTTCATTAGAAAAATATGTTACTATTTATGCGTTAGAGGTATCAAAATAAGAGGTCTAAGAGTAAATAATGGTATATTATAATGACTTGTTTGTCGTCTACAGGTCGTTCTAGCAGATATTTAGAGGTTATCGGAACAGAGAGTAAAGTGTGCGTGTGGAAATCCTCTATCAGGCAGTTGCCTTAACTGCCTGATAGAGGATTTCGGGCTATTCTATATTATGTCCAAATCTCGCGGAGAAGAGAACTTTAATTGCGCGATGCAGGATTAGTTCTCATGTGACTCCAAAGATGTTGCTACAGGTAATTGCAATTTGTTTTTATTTTATATTTATTGTTTATTTCGATTGGTTACTTAGGTATATCAAGACTAAAAGTAATGAAACGACAATAAGTAGTTTAATATACTCTAATGATAGAAGTCAAGACGATGTCTAAAATTTAAGTCAAACACAGTTTCAAAAACATCGTCAACCTAGTTTTCAGCTAGCTTAGAGTCTTCTTCAAGCTAGCTGAAAACCTTTTCATTCATATTTCTTTCTCTCTGACAGACCACGTCTTATTTGATCGTAATAATTCAGACTTATCTTTCACCCTTTCTTGCTGTCCCTTATATTCACAATCTTTACCCTTTTAAGAAAAGCATATTTTATTAGGCCAAGAAAATGTGCAAGTCTTGTATTTTTTATTTGATCATAGAAAAGCCACAAGTACTTGAACACGACAAGGGAGAAATATATAAAATTACATTAGAAGCACGTCCTATAACCAATTTATTTTACACGTGTAAGGCCGCGTTCTCACTACGTCGTCACGGTTAATTTATCGTCAGACGGTTATCGATATAACTGTTTAACTGATAGTCGCAACAACAATACAGGATTTACCGTCACGGCTTATTCTTGTCAAATTTTTATTGTTTTACGATTGTCGTGCTAGCCATGCCCGCTATTATAGCAATCTGTTGTCACCGCAAAAAAGTCGTAGACGACAGTTAATCGTGTCGTTCTATATGTGAACACGTCCATTAAATAAATATGCCACGACACTTAAAACTACACAATTATTATCTGTCGTCACGACACAGTGGAAACGCGGTCTAAGCCTAAAATGTATTTAACAGTATATTCATATAAGAAACAAGGATAAAACCATAGAAATAACATTTAAGAAATATTTACTAAGTTGGATAAGATATCTTTTTCATATATACCTTTTCTTTTATACCTTTTCGAGATTCTTTTCTCATTAATTGGGGTAAAAAGAGATAAGGCTTCTACGAAATTCGTTATCGGAAATTCTAATATAAATTGACTCCTATATGGTTCAAACCGAAGACCCCAAGAAGCTCTAGACAATATAATGTATAAGATATAAAAAAGAAATACCACTCACTGATTAATTACGAAATCTCAGAAAATATAACACCTACAAACTTAAAATTTTGCAGGTAGGTTCCTTATAGGGTGTAGACATCCGCTAAGACTGAATTTTTCGAAATTCACCCCCTATGGAGATGAACCGGGGGTCCAAATTTTGCATAGAGAAACTTTCACGCAGGCAAAACCGCTGGCAGAAACTAGTATTCTATAAACTAGTAACGATTGTTCAAAAGTTTAAAATGTATAGGATTAACAGGAGTTTGATAGCTCCTGTTAATCAAGTGGCCAATTTTGACTTTCTGACCATTAATATTATCGCTGATGGAAAGTCAGGAGTATCGATTACTGGGTTATGGGGTTTTTCGATAGAGTACCGCGGCTTTTTAACACAAAGGGCAACTGAAGGTTTTAGTCAGTAAGTCTGACAATCTGTCTCGCTCCACCCAGAGCGGATGAAGTTATTTGATGATTTTCTAACTCAAAAAAGATTCGCGTTTGCACTTTGTCAGTATATTTTTATTTTTTTTCTTTATAGCGACATTTACTGAGCCACATAGGAACTAAAAATTCAAATCCTGCATCGCGCCGTTAAAGTTCTTCATGCGATTTGAACATAAACGAAAGATCAAAATTATCTATTAGGCTGTTAGCCGGATTATACATAACACACTTCTGATCGGAGGATCATCCCTTTTTAACGGAGGTTTGCGGAACTTTACACCATGTTTGGCACACGTATATAGGCCAATTTCTATCTAGGCCTAATAATAAAATATCACTTACTTGCAAGTCAATCTCCCAACCTGCCCCACATTCGAGGCCGACTTCATCAGACTAGGAGAACTGTCCAGCTCCGGCTTGAACTTCACCACCAGCATCACATCCTGTCTCGATTCACTTCCAATACCGTTATCAACAACACACTGGAAGTTTCCTACATCATCTCTGGTAGCTTGTTTTATCGTCAATGTGCTGGTTAGGTTTCGAGGTTCAAATGTTACTTGGCTTGGATTGATTTTGTAACCTTTTCGTTCCCAGCGTATATTGTCGGCTGATAGTGGGTTACCTGTAAAAAAGGGTTTCATTGAAACGTTTTGTATAAGATAGTTTTCTGGTTGAATCGCTAGAAATTGCGTTTTTTTTTTTTAAATTAGCCATTACTGTCCCACAACTGGGCAAAGGCCTCAAGTGCTTCAAAATTTTCTTCTCTTGTGCCATCTCTTTTCCAGGTATGCATGCAAATCATCTCGCTACCTCTTTCTAGGCCAGTCTCGACGGCACTCTCCTTCATCGAAAATTAAAGAGTTGACACTCTCAAGCAAAAACATGATTTTATCATTATTTTGTTTATCATTTTACTTTAGTCAAAAGTAATAATAATAAATAGGGCTACGATTTAAAAAAAAAAAACGTAAGTGAGTTTACGAGCGTAAACTCTCACACACAACAGACACCCAGACCCGAAACATCTATCTGTAAGCCATACAAATATTTGTTCCATGCTGAAATGAAACCCAAGACATGAGAAGTCAATCAATGTTACCGTCGATCTCGTATCGTAATATCGTCGATATATCGTAATAAATCACCTTGATAAACAGGTAGATAATATATTTTTCAAAAATTATTTTTCTAGGTATCAATCTAAATCAACTCACCATTTGCTGTGCAAGATATAGAAGCATCTTGATTAGGATTCAAGACTTCCAACTGTGACACGGCTTTTATACTCGCCGGATCTGCAATAAAACCATTACTTAGTTCCACTTATTTCTTATAGACAGTTGATATTGAAGATTCCATCTCATATTTACCTTTAATAATATAAGAAAAAGACTCATAAGGAAAAATTGGACATGTCTTTCAGTGTCTACCTTGACTAAAGACAAAAATGTTCAATATTATATTTGACCTAGTTACGAATCAATTTGGTCCACAACTTGATATGAACATAATAATAACTAACCATTACGCCCTCAACAATATCAAAGGAAAAGACGTAAACACAAACCTAACTGCTACAGTAAAATCGACACAAAGGACAGCTTAGCGCTACCGTCCACAAGGTATATTAAATCAAGACAAACCTAGTTCTCCGCTCACAATTTAATAAACTACACAAAACGTTCTACTACTGCAAAGTATTCAATTTCCTGTAGAGGACGACCGCTTAAACGAATTAACTATTGAAGGAAGATGCAATTAACCTGCAAAACCTTTCAGTAAGAAACGAGGGTTCCAAAAATACTTCCAATTTGTAAGCCTTTCCAAGATTGATTGCTACATTACTGACAATAGTTGATCAACAATTCTGTTTGCGAGGCCATGAAGTTTAATGACGAGGGTATTATGTAGCTATCATTATGTTTTGGAAGCAGCAGAGGGCTTAGGTACGTCAAAGTTATATTAAATGTTCGATATAATGATATTTTCTGTATCGCAGCCTGTTTGGTAAGAGGCTTTTGGTAACATTTTAGAAGCGATGTAATATGTCGTAATGGAAAATCTGGGAAAAGGGTATAGCATCATTTATTCTCTTTGGAGTCAATCTCTTAAGTTTGACTGAGGCAATATTTGCAAGATGGCTTATTACACATTATTATCAGTCAATTTATGATGGCAGCATAATAAATAACTTTCAGGCTAGTACAGTATCACTTTAAGGGGTTTAAAATTTAAAAAAAATATATCAACAAACAACTTTAAAAGCAATAAATACTTACAATGTACGGAAACACTGATATTCGCCACGACGGCTCCTTGAGAGTTCACAGCTTCGCAAGTGTAGATGCCCGCATCATGTCTTGTCAGCTTTGTCATGTTCAGCATGCTACCTTCTGATATTATCCTATCATCTATATGAAAAAAAAAAGAAAATTATAATTAGTACAGTATATCATCTACATAGACAAATAACTATTTTCATTATGTAGTACTTTTTGTAGAAAAATTACTACCGCAAACCGAAACGTTTTCGTGTTACTTATTAATTGAGATGTTTTAATAATTAAGTTTTGCTTAATGAGTTTGTTTTGGTGTTTTCGATTACAGAAGCAACGTATAGCTATTTGATTATAACCTTGATCTAAATTCACAGTTCATTCAAACGGTACAGGAACTGTTTAATTGCTTATTTCCCTCATATTTTCACACCCTTTATGTTCGTTGTTAGGTAACCCAATAGCCCGCATGCATACATGTTAGACAAATAACTGTTTGTTCATTTCCTTCTCTGTTTTAACCTAAATTTTCTCATTACTCACATTTACTCTTGTTAGATCTTTTTTTAATTCACATTTACGTTTAGTTGTTTATTTAAAATATGTCAAAACATTGTTTTCCTCGTAGTGTTTATATCATAGCACGTATTATTTGAGTTGCTGGAAATTAGATATACTATTTGTGTCTGAACTGGTTTCAGAATTAATTCATCGCTCTATTACTATCAAAATAATTTAAATCAACCACATTTAAACGGAAACGATGTAAATGATGGACCACAACTATTTGTTTCTACTTAATACCATACAATAGTGGGATCTGTTATTTTAGAGGATTAATATTGTTAATTACAAAACCAACTTTCATAGGCTTTGAATGGGTTAATGATGCCTGATTAAAAGGTACAGGTAAAATACACACGATTGTTTGCTAGAATTAAATTGTTTGGTTTGCGTGTTTTTGAATGATCCAGTCATTAGAGTTTATAGTCAATAGCTTTTTAAACTATTTACGTATTGGTAATTGATTTGTTATAGTTTTGGCTTGTTTTTGGGAATTTAAGTTGAGTGTATCTAAAGTTCTTTATTTTAAATATATGTATGTAATACCTACTAGCTACTGCTAGCGGCTTCGACATAAGTTTTTTTTCCCACAACTATCACACAAAGCCGTCTAGTCCCAAGCTAAGCAGAGCTTTTGTTATGGGTACTAGACAACTGATAAACATACTTATATATTTCTAAATACAAACATATTATAGATAAATTACACCCAGACACAGAACAAATGATTATGCTCATCATACAAACATTTGTCCTGGGTGGGAATCGAACCCACGACCTCCGGAATAGCAGTCAGGGTCACTAACCACTAGACCAACAGGCCAGTCTGATCAACAGGTAAGTTAAAAAAAAAACCTAAGGGAAACTACTCCCAATATAAAAAATATCCTATGTGCATTTAATGTAATAAACATACACATACCAACACACTCACTCACTCAAACGTCCGGCTTTATAACATGAGTGTGATATTTTTGAAAATTTTTGTAGTAGTAATAATTAAAATATATTTTATATTAGCATTTAACCGTTAGTAACTTAATTAAATCGGCCGCTTTAGTTTAGAGCCATTAAAAGAAAGAAAAAACTAATTAGAATTAAGTTTTCTGATTACATTTCAAAAAAATACTAAAACGACTAAGCGTTCCAGTATTCTTTTAGCTAGACTCATAATTTATAATTTAATATTTTTATTTCCAAGAACGATTATAGTATTCCAACAAAAATACTTAAGATTTCGTTTTCAAGTGAAACCTGTTTTTAAAGAAACCGTAACAGAGGGCTTTTAAAAAAGTAATTAGCAAACGATATTATTTTGAGATAAAATGTAGTTATGTCAAAACACGAGACATAAAGATGTAGATAGATTTAAATAAAGGCTCAGTTTTCAGTTACCGACACCGAACACTTTTTGATCGACATGTGTATATTTTACTTTTAAGAACGCTGAAATTTTGCACACTTTTTTAGTTTCTTTTATGACAAAGAATAAAAAACGATTTTTCAAAATTTATCTCCAAGGTTTCCGAACCGAAAGTCTAAAATTTGTATGATGTAGACGCTAGTGTACCGATAAAATCAATTGTTTCTAACTTACTTCCAGTACTATAAGAAGACTGAGTGATAGGCAATCCGTCCTTGGTCCAGGTGTAAGTGATGCTTCCAGGGTTCCCATCAGCTCGTAGCACAATGATGAGCGGTTCATTCTCTACTCCGACAGTCGTGTATGGTGTGGTCTCATCGAATATTGGCGCATCTGGAAATAATGGTTTCGGTTAGTAAGTTATTTCTGAGAAAATCCGAGATTTATTTTGTATTTGCTTGAAGAAATAGAACAATACAGGCCACAGCTGGTCGGTAGTGTTCTGGAAATGTATTGTTTTTCTTGTTTTGGTACAAGAAGTGAATTTAAAAATCACTCACACTTCTTACTTATTTTAAAGCTCACCAACAAACCAATTCACTTTTTATGGTACTTTATTTGTACAACAGTGACACAAATATCCTAATAAGATTATAAATGTAGCTGAATCCATATCCCTTGAGACACAGGTTCCAGCCTAGTTCAGGGGGTTGGGTCGATACTCTGTGCATTTTATGTCCACCACAGAAAATTGTAATAGTGATTCACGATGAAGATATTTAAACTGTATTATACATGCATACTTTACTAAACAAAAGCTGTTAATTTGAAAGATTTGTAACACCCTGGAGATACTGTAGTGGATATTTTTATATTTTGCGAAATGTTACACAAATCTATCGTTAAAGTGTATTGGTATTAAAACGTAGAAGAAAAATTGAATAACTGTGTTCTTAAATACGATATTCAAGTGCAAAACCATAATAAGACTTTATTTGCAACACTTTGTGTTTGTAAGAATATTTTAACCATTTCCATTCCCTTATTTTAGATGTTTATCATGACAAGTCACGTGAATTTAGCTAGCAGCTTATACAATGGTGTTTAAGTAGAGTTTGGGTAATTATTTTCAAATTAGTCGACCCGGCGCACTTCATACCGCTTAACAGTTAGTGAATTAAATCGATATAGCCAACCGATTGCAATGAAACAAAGCCTAAGTTACACATAATTTTAATTCATGAATCCCCAAGCGACCACCGGTGGCCGCGCATCTATTGTCTTACTATTGTGTCTCTAATTGACGGTATCTGAAGGGTTAATGTATAAAAGTTATCATCGCTGAGTTTCCTCAAACACATTTTTCCATAACTTAAACTGTTATACTCACACAAAACTTTAAGTGGCAGGGCATCATGGACACTTCTCTGCAACGCCTCGTTCATGGCCTGACAGGTATACACGGCTCCGTTCAGTTCCTTGGTGATGGAGAGCTTCAGTTCTATAGTGGAGACTGTGCCTCCGTGGAGACCTTTCGTCTTCTTTGGTGGAAGACCTGCAAAAAGAGATGATGTTAAATTTTCTAGAAGTTTTTTTATGATACAAACTAGTGGCGTGATCCCACCTGATAACAATCAGTGATGCAATCGATGATGGTGAATTGGAGCGGTCCAAAGAGACCAAAACGAAGTTTATCTCGACATCGACATGGCACAAAATCATGCACAGTGGAAGACAAAGACAAGGAGGGCCGAACCCAAATAAATGGGATAAGGTCTAGCCAGAGTTCAGACGGGAAGACCGCGGCAGGGAAATTGTTCCTTACATTCGATATAGGTACGCGATATAAACGAAGAGGCAAAACGCAATTTCTTTTCTAATCTCTATTAAAGAGCTTTGCCACAATATTGACCATGTCACTCCATCATTGCCAAATTTTGTATTTTGATTTATTTTAAACTAGCTTTCTACGACTACACTTTATATCGCGCGGGCAGAGACCCGTACTCAGCAGTGGAATTATAGGTAGCCTATGTGTTATTCCAGTGTCTCTTCTACCTACCTACCAAATTTGATCTAAATCCGTTCAGTAGTTTTTGCGTGAAAGCGTAACAGACAGACAGACAGACAGACAGAGTTATTTTCGCATTTATAATATTATATAGTAGGGATTACTGTACTAAAATTTGTAAAGAACTCTGGCATCAAAAAAAAAAAATGGAAAACGCAATGGAACTCCGAAGAACCATCCGAAGCCATTATGTAAAACTACACCGCTCACACGTGTGTCACACACGCCGATCTAGGCGCGTCGGTCTCCATACATTTTATACGGAAACTAGACTTCTAGAGCTACACTTAATCCACGCCACGCGACGTCGTTCTACGTACAAATCAGCCCCCTAGCCAAGTTACAACCATTTCGCTTGCGTCGAACGCTTTAAGTTGACCTTGCCACCAATTCTTTTGTTCTGACCACGTGACTGAGCGTCAAGATAACGTCATTCCCGTACTTTTGAAGCTTTCTACTATCACAGGCGTGTTACACGTATGCGTCGGTCTAATGTAGTTCTAGCTTAAGCCTTCTGATGAGGCTTATTGCCCATTCTATAGGGTAATATGATTAGTGATGTTCAATTCCGCTATAAACTATAGACGCGCTATAGACTATTGAATATATTTTTATAGCGCGCTATTTTATACTCTATAAATAACACGATATAATAAAACTCACCACTAGTTGTGACAAACTAACCTTAAACAAAAGACAGTAATCCTAGGAAGTGACAGACCATTCCACATACTCCAGTACCTACATATTGGCGATACAGCCATGTAGCGCAATCGATTTGTTACGCACGGCTAAATCACGAATGTGTATAGACAAGGGATTTACATGCAAAACAGTGCCAACGTAGTCCTCTATTGCTTTGTTAAACTGTCAATCGCTTTAGGTCAATAAGATGATAATATGTGAGAAAGGACTTTGATTTTATTGTGTTTAGCATAGTACACAATGCCTTTCACACCGCCAGAGACCGGAACAGATGGAGGAATATCGTGAGGGTTAGAGTGATGAAGCAAGGAGGACACGACCCTCAGCATTGAGGAATACGACGCAAAGAGGAGGAGCATAGTATAGTCAGCTTCTTACAACCTGGTCACGATTTTGGTCTTAGCGACGGCGGCATAGGTAAACGGGAGCGGGACGCTATGATCGGCGGCGAGCTGCCAAACATTTTCATTCTTTTGTTTTTACCGCTCGCCGCGCCACGCTTACCATCGCGCTTACCATCAGGTGAGATCGCAGTCACGCACTAGTTTATATCAGATGAAAAAACTTAGTTTGTCTTTCCACTTACCTTGCACAGGTATCCCGTCTCTCCACCATGACAGTACTGCAGGAGGGTTACTGCTGGCCGCGTCACAGAACAGAGTGGCTTCAATTCCTACTTTCAGTTCCTCTGGCTCCACTCGTACTTTCACTGCTTCAGGGGCAACTGTGGAAAGAGAGATATTTTTAGCAATGTCTTAGAAACCAAGTTCAATTTTAGCCTTAGGTTTAGTAGAAGATTTAATGAGAAGATTTGTTTTATTAAACCGGATAGTGACGGGTTTGCGGAAGAATGGAAGATCACCTTGTCTGTCAGGAGTATTGTGAGATGAGTGTGTGCGTCACATAAGAACTAATCCTGCATCACGCTATTAAGTTCTCCGAGCGATTTGCACATATACAATAACTCGAAATCATCTATCGGGCAGTTGCCCACCAGACATAACACCGGTCTGGTCGGAGGAGTCCCTTTTCTATGGAGGTTTTGCGGGACTTTACCCTCTTTTCCGCATACCTCCAAAACCACATACCTTCCATACCTCTTCATATTTTATATCAGAACACATATATTTAACTAATATAATGAGCCATTGGCCGTATTATATTAAATGACAAAAAAATACACTTCTAAGTAACCAAGCGCCAAATAAAAGTTTACTGTAACCCAAAATATCTGAAAATTCATCAAATACTAGCTGCTCCCAGCGGCTTCGCCCGCGTGATAGCAGAAAATTATCCAAAGGGAACATACTTCTGGGATAAAAAGTATCCTATGTCCTATTCCAGGATATGGTCTATCCGTGTACCAAGTTTCATCAAAATCGATTTTTCCATTTAGGCGTGAAGACGTAACAAACAAACAAACCACTTGATTACTAGCTTTTACCCGCGGCTTGGCCCGTGTTTATTAATATACTTTAATTCCTCTCCCCTTTTATTCCCTCTTTCTCTTCCTTTTCTCACTTTAAAAAAAACCTATGTCCGTTTCCAGGGTCCCAACTATCTGTGTACCAAAATTCATTAAAATCAGTTTTGCCATTTACGCGAGAAGACGTAACAAACAAACAAACAAACTCACTTTCGCTTTCATAATATTAGTAAGGATAATACGGTATTTCCAGTGACTGAAAAGCTGAAAGGAAATCGTTTGTCTTGGTATGGTCATGTGAAAAGGAGGGACGAAACGCATGTTACTAAAAAAGTTATGAGTTTATCCTTCCCTCTATCCATCCACATGGGATGGATAGAGGGGGAGAGGGAGGCCAAAGAAAAGATGGATGGATTGTGTGAGAAGTGATATGAAAGAAAAGGGAGTTAGTGATAGCGTGACGAGCGACAGGACAGAATGGAAGAAAAAAACGTGTTGCGCCGACCCCAAATAAAACGGGACAAGGGCAGGAAGATGATGATGATACGGTATTTCCTTATAGTACTCAAAAACTTCAAACTACCTACACAGTTAGCAAAGTTGCCACTACGTATATTAATGTATTCGCCAAAGTCAGCTCGTACCCAATTTGTAGGAGTACAAAATCTTAAGTCAGTCCTAAGTAAACATAGAGAATCATCTTGAATAGGAGCTAAGATAATATATTTTGTAATATCCCTTACGGTAGGTTCTCTAGTTACTTGTATCATCTTCTATAGAGCCTTTGAATAGATTACCCATTCGATTTAGTTTCATATCTCAAACTATCCCTACTAATATTATAAATGCGAAAGTAACTCTCTCTGTCTGTCTGTTACGTTTTCACGCAAAAACTACTGAACGGATTTAGATCTTTGGTAGGTAGGTAGAAGAGACTGGAATAACACAGGCTACATCAGACATCTATAACGCCACCTTAGAACTAAAATTCAAAGAGTTTTTTGCGAGATTAGAACATCCATACACCAGTCTAAAATAGACTATAGGATACAACACTCGTTTGGTCGGAGGATCCTCCCTTTTCAACGGAGGTTTGCGGAACTGTATACCCTGATCCATATATCTATCTCTAAAAGTCATCAGTGTACCTCGCTTAGTAGGATTTCCTTCAAATATCTCTTCTTCAAATATCTCGCGGTGAAACTGTTGGCACATCTAATTAGGTTTTCATTTTTTTTTTGTTTAATTGATTGCAGGTCAATTCTTAGAAATTTTGAAAACTGTAGTGGTGTAATTTAAAGAGTTTCCTCTTGAATGAATATAAACAAAAAAATATATATACAAAGTACACTCTACTTACAATATACATTGAGCGTGACAGTCTCAAACAGCGGTATTTCAGTAGCACTGTTGGTCGCTTCGCACCGATACTGGGCCTGGTTGTCAGTGACGTTTGTCAAGATTGAGATTTCTGCTGACACCGACCGCTCAGTTGTTTTAGTTACTGAATGGATCTGAAAGAGAAGATGATTATTATTATTCTGGAAGTACATAGCTGATATTTGAAAGTGCAATAAAAGTTCATGAAAAAGGATGCTCTGCCCTCCTAGTCAAGTTACAACCGTTTCTGTTCTATTCTCTTGTGTCGAATGCCTCGAGTTGGTTTCCGATTCTTTTAAGAAAGAAAGAAAGAAAAACAGTTTATTTACGCGAAATAAGACTCTTATTTAAAGCTACAAACCATCTTTTGATCTCGTGGCTGAGCGTTGAAATGACGTCCGAACAAAAGAATCCGAAGCGTGGCCAACTTTAGGCGTTTGACACAAGAGAATAGAATAGAAACGATAAAACCTGGCTAGGTGGGCAGTTCTGTTTCATGATCGAGGCGATGCTCAAAGATGACCATGACTTGAAGTTTTATATAAGAAAGCCGACCAAGTAAAGATCAAACTTGCGCAAGAAGGGTTCTGTGTCAGCAACAGAAACACCATCATCATATCAGCCGAAAGACGTCCACTGTAGGACATAGGCCTCCCCCAAGCGTCGCCACAACGACCGGTCCTGCGTCACGCATCCATCGGATTCCCGCGACCCTGACCAGGTCATCGGTCAATGCTCTCACTGCTGGGATGGGACAAAATCCCCCTCCTAGCAGTGGGGCCCTACCCCTCTCTAGTAGAGGGATTGAGCTGTAATCACAGTCATGTTTTATGTATCACCTTTATAAGTGAGATAGCGTGAGTGCGTTCTTAGATAACAAAACCAAATACTAGAATTTACGAGTATACAGGGTTATTTATAAAACAGGAACAACCTTGCAGGACTGTATTACTAACATCATAAACAACAACTTTTGTTCTATGACTTTAAAAAAAATATCATATTTAAGTTCATAAGATTTTCATACCACAAAAAAAAAATTTAACGTTCTAAACGTTACGAAGTCTATTCTGGCGTATCAATTTTCTAGAGTCATGAGTACACGAAAATGGTGCGAATGCTTGCTAGGTAGGTATAATGACAATGTTTCGGAAGCCTGCTTACTATTTCTACAAGAACAGTGTGCAAGGGCGTAGGTATGTACAGCAAAACACAGAGTTGAAATGTGTTAGATAAAACAACGAAATCTTGAAGGTTTGTTTTTGGTAAATGTATTATGTTTTGTAAAAAGTTATAGAACAAAAGTTGTTGTTTATGATGTTAGTAACATAGTCCAGGTTGCTAGTGTTTAACAAATAACCCTGTATATAGTAATAGAGTAGAATACTTCAAACAAGAGAGATAGTTATTACAAATGATACAATTCATTCGAGTGATACTGTATCGTTCCAGTCCGTTAAACTATTCTTAATAGTGAAACAATGGGAGCTTCCGACCCGGCCGATATGAAAGCAAAATTGTATTGAGGCTCAAAAATATTACGTTTCCATTGCAGAACGGGCTAATGGAAACATGCCCTAGTTTCGTTGTCATAATTTTCGTTACATTTCATAGCATAATCAGCTTATTTGATATTCCCACTGCTGGGATACAGGCCTTCTCTGTTGGAGTGGGAATGGGCCGTACTCCACTACGCGGGCCCAGTGCGGGTTGGTAAATGTCTGTGAATTTTCGGTTCTAGGACCTTCTAGGTCCTTCACCGTTATGAGAGAAGTGGTGATGTAATAAATTACACGAAGTGATGCGCCTGGCTGGGTTTAAAACCTCGACTTACAACTAGTAAGTCGATGCCATTAACATTTTATAGTCAGTAAGAGTCTGACACTATCTCCCGCTCCACCCAAGATCGGGGGTTGTCATAAGATGATTTTTGCCCACCACGGCCACCACTGACACTACATTTCATATGATCTCTGTAAAGATTGGCTAAAACACAGACTTTTACTGACTAAAAAGGTGTGATTTGTTCCTTTAGTTGCCCTTGCGAATTAGGACTACAGATTTCC
Organism: Mythimna lalbum; assembly: GCA_949319445.1. Lineage (NCBI taxonomy): Eukaryota > Metazoa > Arthropoda > Insecta > Lepidoptera > Noctuidae > Mythimna > Mythimna lalbum. The sequence continues at coordinate 14,237,445 of OX439370.1, read as the reverse complement.
TTTTCAGGTCAAACCATGGTCCCAGTAGGCTTTGGCCCTGCAGGGCACCCTACGGTTTTTCTGACAACTCTTTTAGGCGCGCGTGAAACATTACACAACATCGACGGCTTGGGCTCGGTCCAAACGGATCCCAGACAGTCAGACGGCGAACTTCTCATTGCTCATTGTCATCACCAAGAGTAGGATACCGACTTACCTTTTTATCATTCTTAAACCATGTAAGAGTAGCCAAAGGGTTGCCTCCCGAAGAAATACAGGACAGCTTCTGAACGGTACCAGCAGAGAGGGTGGTGCCAGGGACGTAGCCAGTGATCATGGGGGCAGTTGGTGGATCTGAAACAAGAAATGAAGACGTTAGAGCGGTCACCAATCATTTTCTATACCGCGGTAGGAGTTGCTTAACTTTTTTTTATAATGAAGACGGGTAGTTTACAAGTAAGGTTACTTTTTTAAGGAAAGTCGTAAAGTATTTTTTGGATCATTTTTGTTATTTGGTGTATTTATAACTTACTGGGAGTAAGTTTACTTTCAACTTTCAGCATCAAGATCTTTTGACGCGCAGAATTGTATTCCATACATCATCATTATCGCCACAATGAACGATCCTTTGCGTCCCGCATCCATTGGATTCCCGCAACCTTCACCAGGTCATCGGTCCACCTTGTAGGAGGTCTTACGACGCTGCTGTATTCCATATGCGGTTGGAAATTCGAATCCCCAGGAGACTACGCTCCATAGCTAACTAATAAGCCTCAAGCCTGGACCTCTGCTGAAGTGTCAAAGACCAAGTTTGTAGGTACTCCGTACGTAAGCTTTGAAGATACTTAAATTATAATCGGCCGGGAACAAACAGCAAATACATTGTTACCAGCAATGACATTTTAATAAACAGACATGTTATACACTCACAAATCAACCGAAAAATGTGTTCCACGCAGCAGCGCAGCACTTGCGGTACACTTTCTAAATACACGGAGGCATTTTTTTATTTAATTTCGTAGCAGCGCACAGCGTATGACTAGATCTGATGCGTGACGCCTAAAGGCAAGGATCCCAATTAGGATCCTTTCGAGTCTTCACGAGTGCGCGCTCATAGCAAATCTGTTTGTTTAAATATCATTGGTTGCCAGCTTATCAAAAAAATCACCATTTTAATTTTCTCCATCCTACCTTAGCTTAGCAGTATGCTTTCGATCAGTTTTATCTCTATTTTGCTCCATTACCCACAAATTAGCGTCTGTTTCAAATTACGCAAATTAAAGACCCCAAGCTTACCGCTTGAGTGGTCACCCATCACAACAGAGACCTCATTCGTTTAACTTAACCCTGAGATCGAAAACATAATTAAAGTAGGATCTCTTTCATTAGCTTGTCAGTCCTTTGCCTAAATTGTGTAGTTAATAATTATTAGTTATTCAGTATGAAATGACAGGATGGAAGTGAGTTATTAATGTTAATTAGTGAAAATTAGTTTTGACTGGTTTTCCTGAAATTCTTTATTAAGGTTTGTGCCAAAAATCTTATCAAGTTAAAACGCGTATTTTGATTGTGATTTTGAGTAATATGTAATGTTTTTTTAATTGTAAAAATACCTTAGAATCACTAAAAACAAAAATATTTTAAGTTTTGTCATAAATGTTAGTTTTGGAGTAGTTTTAATTTGTACAAAAAGAAGTTTTGCAAATTAAAGTTCTTTGATTTTTACAAAAGTTTTCAGAACATTATTATTGTTAAGTATATTTATTTCAAAAATATATATATATTTATAGTAAGATTGTGTGAGAAGTGATATGAAAGAAAAGGAAGTTAGTGATAGCGTGACGAGTGACAGGACAGAATGGAAGAAAAAATAGTGTTGCGCCGACCCCAAATAAAACGAGACAAGGGCAGGAAGATGATGATTTTTATTTATAAGTAATTTAGAACTAATATTTTTTTTAGGGAACTGTTTTGTTTTAAATACATCTTTTTAATGGCGAAAGATATGTATTTTTATTACGATACTCCCAAAAACTCTCGAATGACATCTCTGTCGCGAGTTGATAACCACCCTTACGATTATAAATTATAAGGAAGGGTCTAGTCACGGAGAGGTGATTAAAATAATGGGTACAGCCCTAGTGTAGGGTTGTTCCTAATTGGATACCATGTACGTGTTTGTATAACATCGTAATTATACCGTGAGCTTCACGAAGTTTATTAGTTTTAGGAAAATGACAACATTTCTATTTTGTAAGTATAGTGTAGATGCATAATTACGCATATTGCTAAAAAAGTTATGAGTTTAAATGTGGATGGATGGAGGGGAGGACATAGAAGAGATGGATGGATTGTGTGAGAAGTGATATGAAAAGGGAGTGGAAAAAACGTGTTGCGCCGACTCCAAATAAAACGGAATAATGGCAAGAACAAGAAGGAGTGAAGATGCATAATTATTTTACAATAGTTTATTTTTTTCTTCTGAAATACAGAGTATGTGATATCCAAGAATATGGACTACCAGTGTGCCAAGTTTGATTCAAATTAACCATTTGATGAAATGAAAATGTCATCAAATAAATTTATTAATTTTTCTTTAACCCCTGGAGCCCCAGGAGCTATTATTATAACTTAATTGCGCGTTTTTTAGGAAAATCACAAAAAGAATAACAAATATAAATAAATAAATTTTTCCGGTTTTTCAAGGAAAACCGAAAATATACAGACTATCAATATAAAGTAACTAGCATGTTTTTGGGGGCAAATATCGACATTATTTGTGAAAGATACAGATTTTATTGACACGATTATTATAGTCGTTTTTTTTCTCAACAATAAAATTTTATTGGGATTATCTGTGTAATAACTACATGACTGTAAATCATCAATAATTAATTCAAACTATTATTTTTAAATAAGACAACAATTTTATTTATATTGTCAACCTTCTGTACCTTATTTAGGCAAATAAATGATTTATCTACACTAATATTATAAAGAGGTAATTTTTTTTTGTTTAAATGAGGTAATCTCTGGAAATACTGGTCTGGTTGCTAAAATTTATTAACCGAAAGAAAGCTGCTTTATTCCTGAGTGACATAGGCTATTTTACGTACGCGGGTGAAGCTAAGGACAAAAGCTAGTTTTTCTATATGTTAAACTATTGTCACCAAAAAACGATGATCTTTTTTTTAAACAACTTCCAATGAAGACTTATCAAGGTTAAATGAAGTCACAGTAAATACAATTCCTTGATATCGAATTATATGTAGACGCTAATCAATAACCTAAGCATTTCAAAATGAATAGGGGCATCCCTAGAAATGTAAACAGATTCGGCACGTGTAATAATTTACCGGAAGATTTGCGATCATTCTGATTGGTTTGTGAAAAAACAAATAGACGTTTTTTTTTTTCTGTCGACGGGGAAAATCATCATTGACGAAACCCGCTCTTAGGTGGAGCGGGAGACAGTGTCAGAGTCTTACTGACTAAAAACCCCGCGCCGTTCCTTCTAGCCTTCATACCGGGGTTCTAGTTTCCTTTCGGACAACCCCGACCCCGGTAGGCTTCGGGAACAGTGCACGCCGTCGACGCCTTGGCTCGGTCCGGACAGTTACCGGACGATCGGACAGCGAGCCACCCATAGCTCGCTGTCCACGAGCCCGCATCTACGGCTGGAAATCGGGGCTGGAACCCTGGCGGTGACGGCAGTGAGGGCGCCGTTGCCTGATGCGGTCGGCCTCCTCCTTTGCTAGCATTACTGCTTCGCAGAAGGAGGCAACCGCCTGCCACTCCTCCTCGCTCCGGACCATGGCCTCGACCAGGGCACGGCGCTCGAGGTCTCCGCCGCCGATCGCCCCCACGAGGGCACGGCGATGCTCCGCCCAAGCAGGGCACACCTCGACGGTGTGCTCTACCGTGTCCTCCGGGCGTTGCGTACAGTGGCGACACCCGGGCGTCTCTTTCGCTCGAATCCGATGTAGGAACCTCCCGAACTTGCCATGTCCGGTGAGGACCTGGGAATACGCATACCTCAGAATCATATATATATGACAAACACTCTTGTGTTTATTTCGTCAAAGCCACATAATATATATACACATCCATATACTCTATATCTTTAGCTCTTTCGTCACCTATGGGGTCTGTGCGGGTTTGCGGATGGTACCCCTCCAGTAACTGCCCGAACCGAGCCTATGTCGTCGACGGCGCGCACTGTTCCCGCGCCCCTCAAGGAGTTGTCAGCAACAGCAGGGGCTCAGCTGAGTCGAAGCCTACTGGGGCCAGGGTTAGCTCCGAAGGGTAGCTCAGCCCCGGTACGAAAAGCAACGAAGGAACAGGAGTGGGTTTTTAGTCAGTTAAAATCTGACACTATCTTCCGCTCCGCTCAAGAGTGGGGGATGGAAAAGATCCCATGGAGACTGAGGAGAGACACGTAAGAGTACGAGTTAGATGCTCTTAAATAATTGACTTTCAAAAATCTACAATAACAGCCAAATAATAAAAAAAAGAAGTCCTGATTTCCCTACAGACAGAATCAAAAATCTTTACTTCAAAGTAAGTCGAAGGAAAAACCCAGTAACCTCGAACATAACCAGCCGAAATAACTAGAGATTTGTCCAATAAATAACCGTTCGCCGTATCAGATAACGGTAACGGTGGTATTCTCGTCACGTGCCCAGTGCAATCAGGATTCATGCGACAACCTTGTAGGGATATACGGGACCAAAGTTGGAACGGACTCGTGGATAGATTGAGTCGGTGACCTTGGATTGGATGTTGAGAAAACTGTTGTTTTTGTGGAAGTTTTTGGTTGGTGAAAATATTCTCTTCTAAAACAATCATTGTCATAGTTTTTGAGGTGGGAAATCATTAAACAATTTCAAAGAGAGCGTCATCTCTCTTGCCGTACCTTGCGGGAGAAACTTTTACTGATTAAAACCCGACTGTCTCCTTTTTCTCTACATCAATCAATCCATAGCCTTGAAAAGATGTGACATCCACCAACCCGCACTGGACACTTGTGGTGAAAGTGCAGTGCGAATTATGCTAATAATATTTATTATTCTATGCTATACTATCCTAGCACGCACCCTAGATTGACATATCAATATCGATCATGATTTTACTGCAATAGACTTTAACTTTTGATTTTTTCTTGAAGTTTTTGAGAGTATGTAAGCATTAAAAAGGTGATATTGTTTCTGCCTGACACTATAGAGTATAGAAAAAAGCGTGACTTTCAGTGTATGTTCTCATCACTTGCATTTAATAAAACTCAAAACAGTACGTCTTAATGAACCATGTTGCATGGCATAACCATCCAGTATATTCTCTTTCATCGTTGTAGAAATTAAACTGGCAGTCACTTCATATAAAACATTAGTGAACAGTGGCATCTACTTCAGCTGGCAGCTACCCCAAAAGATGTCGAGAAAAAAGCAGATGGCTCTCTCACAACACCAACCGCAAAACAAAAACGCTTTCAAAACTAAACTTGCCCGCACAAAATACACCGCCGTATGTTTACAGCTACTCACAAAAACTCGCTATCCTAATTTGCTGGAGCTCGTAAGCTGTTTCATGATACTCTGTATTAACAAGAAAACTGACGGAATAAAACAGGTGACATTGAGAGCTTTCAGGTTTTTTCAGACATTGTATAGAAGAGCTATACTCGGAGTTTCTTGGCGTGATCACATCAGAAATGAAGATATCCGCAGGAGAACCAAGGTTACAAACGAAAAAAAAACCTTTATTAGCTAAGACACTTATTTGCAAAGATATCTTCGGAAATGAGTAAATAACAGGTTGGATCGAATATAATAATAATAATACATGGCTTGATTCAGAAAGCGGTTCTTTTCTCTGGAGCCCTGACTGCTGGCAGCTTGGACTCTGTTCCCGATACCGGTGAAAAGAAAACAAAAGAAAGAAAGAAAAAGTGTTTATTTGCGCCCAACATGACGCAGATCCCAAAAAAAAAAAAAAACAAAATACCAATATCCTACTTAAAGTTTTATCAGCTAGATAGGATATGCGTCACATCAGCGCAAAACGGCCAGTACTCAGCATAATGCTGGGGCTCGTGCAGGACAGAGCCACAGCGCTGATTTACCGTACTGTTTTCTTTTATATTTTTAAATGTTTTATTTTTATCTTTGAAATATTTAAAATTAGCTGCTCCCAGCGGCTTCGCCCGCGTGATAGAAGAAAAATAACCCAATGAAACATACTTCCGGGATAAAAAGTATCCTATGCTCTATTCCAGGACATGGTTTATCCGTGTACCAAGTTTCATCAACATCGGTTTTGCCATTTAGGCGTGAAGACGTAACAAACAAACAAACAAACTCACTTTCGCTTTTATAACATTAGTAAGGATGTAATTAATAAGTATACAAAATGAAATAAAGGAATATTGGAAGGAAAAATTAAAAAATATTGGTGTATTTATTTGATTAGTACGTTAAAACTAATGATCCTCTATGCTTATTATCTATATGTTATGTCTGTATTTTTCTAATGAAAGCTCAGAGTTTCTTGACACCGATATTAATAAAGTCATTTTTTATTTATATGTACTTTATGTGTGAGATTTGACTTCACAGCATGAAAATTGCAATTTTCTAAAGATTATTATGATCACGTTTGAAAAAGATAATAGCGTAGGTTGGAATGTGATTTGTCAAAATTATTTCGAATTGACTACGTTTGTGAAATTATAATGAAAAAACCAGTCAAGTGCGAGTAGAAATCAAGCATGGAGTGTTCCGTATAAAACTAATTCTCGAATTGAGTCTCAAAGAATTTTTTGTGACGTAATTACTTTACAGTTTTCAAATTTTTTTCTGTATTAGTGCTTTGAGACTTTAACTTTTGGAAAATTTCAGAATTCTAGGTCAACGGTGAAGGTAAACATCGTGAGGAAACCGGCATGTCCTAGAACCAAAAATTCGAAGACATATTGTGACATCCACCAACACGCACTGGGCCCGCGTGGTGGATTACGTCCCATTCCCTCTCCTAGAGAGGAGAACTGAGTCCCAGCAGTGGGAACATTAAAAAGGCTGATGATGATGATGATGAGGTCAACAGTAAGTACCCTATAGGTTTCGATATATCGTTTATTTAGAAGTTTAATTTTTTCACTACTCTAAGAAGTATGTAGCAGATTTGAAAATTCGATATTTATTTCAGCTTGATACCTCCACGCATTCCTAAGAAAAATGGCCTTGACAGACAGACAACAAAGTGATCCTATGAAGGCTCCGTTTTTGCCCATTGATGTACTGAACCCTAATTTAATGCAGGGGCTTTTTCTAAAGATTTGATCACGTACAAAAATGATATAGCGTAGGTAAATAAATATAAGTACAGTCTTAATCGACAATGTACCAAGAATAATAAACGAAAATATTTTAAGTTATTCTCATAATATTTTGTAATTACTGACGTGGTGAGCAGAATTTTAATGAAGACACGATGTTAATGCCCTAGGACGCTAAGGGCAACTAAAGGATCACAATCTTAGTAAGAGTTTGGCACTCCCTCTTGCTCCTCCAGAGTGATCATCATCATCATTTCAGCCGAAAGACGTTCACTGTTGGACATACGCCTCCCCAATGACCTATACTGTGCGTCTCGCATCCACCGATTTCCCGCGACGCTCACCAGGTCGTCGGTTCACCTTGTAACAGGCCTTCCAACACTGCGTCCTCCAGTGCGCGATCGCCACTGTAGAACCTGCCCCATCGACCATCTGTTCTACGAGCAATGTGCCCTGCCCACTGCCACTTTAGTTTGGCGATTCTTCGTGCTATGTCGGCGACCTTCGGGTCTTTCAGAGCGGGACGAGTTTGATAAATAGATAGATAGATATACTCTTTATTGTAATAAAATTACAATAGGAACTTGATAGGGTGTGACACCCTATCAGTCTCAATAGCAAAGGGCAGTCTCAATAGCACCAAAAGCCATTTTTTACAGACAACCTTCGGATAGATTTGACAGAGAAAGAGAAAAAGATACGCAGGTAGTTCGTAGCGTACCATTTATATAGATACAATACATCTATATACGCCCAAAATAAAACTACACCCAGCAGCACAAAATATATACTCGTAGTTACAGAAGTCAATCTACATACAAAGCGCGCTCGAGCAACGCACACATAGACACCGCTCACAGACACGATGTCTAGCGTCTCAGACCACTCGTCGAACAGTTCCGGTTCAAACGCTCATTAGTGTGCGTCCACCGAGCGTAGGTATAAATAGTGAAGTACATACATGAGATTGTCTTCTGTACCTAGCTATTTTGTGCTACAATCCGCTCTTAATGACGTTCAAGAGGAGAGGTAGTGATCCTTGACCGTACTAGCATAAAATATATAGGTACAGAAGTTAATCTACATACAAAGCGCACTCGAGCAACCCACACATAGACACCGCTCCTGGACACGAAATCTCGGGAGCGTCTCGGACCACTTGTCGAACAGTTTCAGTTCAAACGCTCATTAGTGTGCGTCCACCGAGCGTAGGTATAAAAAGTGAAGTACATACATTTTTTTTTTCGATGGGAAAAATCATCTTATGACAAAACCCGCTCTTGGGTGGAGCGGGAAATAGTGTCAGTCTCTTACTGACTAAAAACCCCTCCCCGTTCCTTCTAGCTTTCATACCGGGGCTCGAGTTTCCTTTCGGATAACCCTGGCCCCGGTAGAAGTACATACATGAGATTGTCTTCTGTACCTATCTATTCTGTGCTACAACCAGCTCTTAATGACGTTCAAGATGAGAGGTAGTGATCCTTGACCTCACTAGCTATTAGATGATTTCCCCCGACACTAATTCCGGTACATTTCAGATTGTGCTAATACTAGTAAAATCAATATCCCTTGCGAGTGAAGTTTCTTCTGAGCAATTAGATAATTACGTAAACACACTTGAACTAATTAAGCGTTATTAATCTTCATATGTGTATGAAGAAATAAGTAATGTATATCACGCATATTATAGACAAAATACTAAACAATTTGTTTTTTTAAATTGACATATACTAGTGCTGACCGCGATCCCACCTGATGGTAAGCAGAGATGCAATCGTTGATGGTGAGGCGCACTAGTTTATTAAGAGCCTAATCACTCTAGTCTTGAAGACACCTAAATTATTATTACACGGGAAGACCGCAGCAGGCAAATTGTTCAGTCCTACGATGTGTGCGGTATAAACGACGAGGTGAAACGCTTACTACGAACCGTAGAGATGTCAACAACGTAAGGGTAACATTTGCCGTACGCTGTTTGTTGTGGTTGTTCGAAGATTGATTTTAGGTTAAAGGTATACAATTGACTGATGATTGAACATCAGTCAATTGTATACCTTTAACCTAAAAAATCTAAGGATTTAAAAACTCATCCGCATGGCTGTCGAATAATAATTTAGTCAGAAGACTACATTCGGCTGTGCCATGCTTTTTACAAGCTTTTATTTAGTTTCTCCTGTCACGATGTTTGTCTGTCATCAAATCTTGTAAATTAAATTTGACCCACTTCCCGGTTACAGATTGAGCTGAAATTTTGCATGCATGTGTAAATCAGATGACAATGCAAAATTATCATGACATGGAGCTGATCTGATGATGGAACTAGAAGGTGGCTGTAGGAACTTGGTAGTTAAACGACACAACCCCATCGTGTTTGGACTCTTATGGTTCGTCTTGACGAGTATTAATAATATAGGTATACCGAGCTATAAAAGCTTGCTATGAAAAAATGATTTTCATTAAAAGCTTGTTTATGAATTTCTTTATTTGAATTTTGACACAATTTCTCAAACTTTGCGCCATTTTTTTTTCTTTTGTAGCGACATCTATGACGTCACATAAGAACTACGAAGAAAATACGAAATCCTGCATCGCGCAATCAAAGTTCTCCGCGCGATTTGAACATATACGACAGCCCGACATCAACTATCGGGCAGTCGCCCACCAGACTGTAACACCTGTCTGGTCGGAGGATCCTCCCTTTTCAACGGAGGTTTACGGGACTTTACTCTCTGTTCCGCATACCTCCAAACTTTTTTGGACCATGTTTTTTCCTTAAGTTCTGCGGTCACTCAAAACTCGATATTTCTAGTTCAAGTTTTTCTGCTACAAATGCCTTTAAATCTGGATCAAAACTGCTCACATTTAATCTACAATCCCATTATTTCTCAGCTCATAGCACATCTTTAAGCCGTCGTAAATGCGATATAACTGTTTAGAGAAATAAGCAAGAAATCTTACAAAACGTAAATAACAGCATTCCTGCGAGATTAATGTTTTTACATACATATACAACTGATGTGTAGATAGATATATGAATAGGTCCGTAAGTCGTTAGATAGGATTGAGGAAGTGAGCGATTGACAGTTTAGTTTGTTGAAAAAATTTCTGCACACGGCTTCGTCTGTGTGTTATGCCAAGGAACATACTCTCGGGATAAAATAATAGTAATATTCCACAACTATCACACAACGCCGTCTAGTCCCAAGCTGAGCTTGTGTTGTTAGTACTAGACAACTGATAAACATACTTATGTATTTCTAAATACATACTTATTATAGATAAATTACACCCAGACACAGTACAAATGGTCGTGCTCAACACACAAACATTTGTCTTGGGTTGGAATCGAGCCCACGACCTCCGGCATAGCAGTCAGGGCCACTGACCACTAGACCAACAGGCCAGTCGAAATGTTTCCTATGTGGTATGCCTGGTCTAAATTTTTGGCCTAGTACAGATCAATTTTTTCAACTTTTTTTTGTGTAAAATTTTTTATTTTAAGTTATTTATAGTTTAATTAACATGTGTTTATTATTATTTTGTTGTTTTGTGCGAGTCACAATTTTTTTTCTATCTTTGTCTCAAATTTCATCTAAATCCGTTCAGTCATTTGAGTGTGAAGGAGTAACAAATACACATATGAACTCAAACTCTAAATGAATTCCCACCTTTAAAAAAATCTTTTAGTAGCTTGACACGTGTATTCACGAAACATAACTTTATTCTATAAATAGCCGCGTAAAACCGATTTTTGCTATAGGTATAAATACCTTTCTTCACAAGATATAACTTTGGATACTCTGTTACCGGAAATGTGTGAAACCTAGGAATTGTACACAATTACTGGGAAATGTATATACAATTTCGATTCTGTGCAGGGACGTGCGAGCAATACAAGCCAAAAAGCCCGGCTTGCCTACCACTACCACACACCTAAATCATAGATCACGGCTAATCAATTAAATAAAACAAAAATCTAAACTTTAAACTTCGCGCGCCTACGCGGTTACGCTCAGTTGCCACTTAGTGCGAAATTCAAAAATTCATTAATAAGATACGATACTATAAGCGAGGTTGCCAATCTGACCGCAATCTCTCCGATCTCACTCTAACACTTAACAAAAGAAAGAGATGAAGACTAATGTATTCCTGTCTCTTTCTACCACAAATGCTTCATATGAGGCTTGCTTTTCTGTCTCTCTTTTTGCTATAAAAACATCAAATTTTGTGTCTGTGTGGGTAAAATATGAGAGATTCATCGAACATTTTTGTATTAAAATAAAGCTGGGCTTTGGAAAAGTTATGAATGAATATTACGAGAGACCTCCATTTTTACGCATGGAAGCGCCCTCTATGACGCTTAAAGTACGAACTACGAACTACAAAATACAAATTAGTTTAAATTTGCTGTGATCGGTTATCAACACATAATTGTTTTGATAGTTTTTTTTTTTGTTTTCTGTCATTTAACTTTGTTGTGTGTAGCGTATTATGTGCGGAATCGATATTGTTTAGGTAGAGTTTGAGTTTTAGAGATAAATATAATCTTGTAACTTTACTAATTAGAATATTTCTCTGAAAAGTAAATCACATAATAGGCAGTTATTTTTTCTCAAACGATAACAATGCTTGGAATACATCAGATATGACTCAAATAACTTCGCTGGTGCCATGAAAATGCATCAGAATTCTCAATAGCTGTTGAATGCTATTTCATTTATTCTGTTTTGGTAAACCGAAAATAGAAACTTGATTCTCTTTTTCGAAAGTTAAGTGTTATGTGTGTGATAAAGAAGAACTAAAAGCTAGCTGTTTAAATTGTGAGTATTTTCCAATAATATTACATTTCGTAAACAATTTTATTTAATGATAAATTTTATTAAATACTACGGACGGATTAATACAATCTTTTGTGCGCCATCTAGTGGATTTTTCTGAAGTCAACTAGAATGTTATGAGCTAGTTGCCAACAATATCATATCATAGGTGGCTCTTTTTCGTTTTTTTAAGTACCAATATATATTTTAATAATATCTATCAGTAAAAAAAATGTACCTATTAAAATCAGCATTATACCGCCAATTTTTTCGGGATATTAGGTGTGGTGTGGGTAGGTAGATGAGTTAAGATTCCTTGGCTTGCCCCCTCTAAAGGCACCTGGCACGCCACTGATTCTGTGTAGGAAATGTGTTAAATAGTTTCATAATTGTTTTTTAATCCACACATTTCCTAGGAATTGTATGCATTTACTAGCAACTCTTTACAATTCCTAAATCATAGAAGGTAATGTATAAAATTAAAAACTAAGTACTGAAGAATAAATAAAAAACGGTCAAGTGACAATCATGAGGATTATTTATTAAGAGGGAGTAGAATAAAATAGACTGATAGAGCTGTTCATCAGTATTATCCAAGATTACTCCTATAATATTCCGTGTATCACAACGTCTCCTATCAACCTCTGATAGACAAACCCTCACCGATGTGCCAGCAGATACTGGAGGAAACTTCTGGTCACTAGTTTTTAACATTTTTTGCCGCTTGTCGCACCATGCAAGTAGGTATAAACATACCGATCGGCGATGACTACCTACTGTTATACATTTCCTATCACGGTTTAGGAAATGTATAGATTTCCTAGGAAAAGTGTTAATTAAAAAATATTTCATACATATCCTATGGATTTTAGGAATTGTATACATTTCCTAGGAATTTTATACAATGACGATTACATACATTTCCGTTAACAACTCTAAAAATAACTACATAAAAACTTACATAATATTACCAAAGTATATAAAGAACGTTAGCAGGATTTCATATACAGCTCTAAAAAGCCCTCGTCCCTTCACTAGTTATATTCCAACTCGTATATTATCATTATTATGTATATTTGCTTCAACACCAACTAATGCGTTCGGTATTATGACTTGAATATCTAATGCTCAACATGATTTTACTAAGTAAGTAACACCGACATTTTTATTCAACCTAGTTTTTCCCCTATTTTATAATATACTAGCGACCCGCCCCAGCTTCGCTCGGGTGCAATATTATACATATAAACCTTCCTCTTGAATCACTCTATCTATTAAAACCGCATCAATATCCGTTGCGTAGTTTTAAAGATTTAAGCGCACATAGGGATATAGGGACAGAAAAAGCGACTTAGTTTTATACTATGTAGTGAAAGGGTGATTTAGAAAAACAAGCTTTTAATGAAAATCATTTTTATAGCAAGCTTTTATAGCTCGCTATACCTATATAATTAATACTCGTCAAGACGTATCATACGAGCCCAAACTAGATGGGATTGTGTCGTTTAACTACCAAGTTCCTCTAGCCACCTTCTAGTTCAATGATCAGAACAGCTTCTCGTCATAATAATTTTGCATTGTCATCTGATTTACACATGCATGCAAAATTTCAGCTTAATCGGTAACCGGGAAGTGGGTCAAATTTAATTTACAAGATTTGATGACAGACAAACATCGGGACAGGTGAAACTAAATAAAAGCTTGTAAAAAGCATGGCACTGCCGAATGTAGTCTTCTGACTAAATTATCATTCGACAGCTTTTCGGATGAGTTTTTAAATCCGCATAATTTTCCACGGTCAAAATAGCTACATTTTATTTAGTCCGTATTTTAGAAGCCTACTGGGGCCTGGAATATCTGGAATAGAGCTCGAGCCCCGATATGAAGGCTAGAAGGAACGGGGTGTTTTTAGTCAATAAGAGTCTGACACAATGTCCCGCTCCACCCAAGAGCGGGGGTTGTCATTGGATGATTTTTGCCTACCAAAAAAAAGGCCTGAAACACCAATATGTAGGCCAAACAATTCTTCTCAAACCCCATTTAAATCTAAAAAGTTCAGCTTTACAGTTCTCTTTCATCTCAGCCTATCCCATAAAAAATAACTGGCATTATGCAACAACAATCATCGTTTCCCCATGAACCGTCTTCACAACTTCAATCGGGCATCAAACCCGCTACCCTGTCATGTTATCGCTACCATTAATCATTGGGATAACAGGGTTATTCCCGAGAGAATCAAAATATGACGGATGGGCTTGTACATTGATATTATTGATAAATATTTTATTAGAGGCTTGATGTTATAAGCGATAATCACACTAATAGTCAAATAGCATAAGGGCGAAAGTATGAATGAATGTATTTTTGGTTGTCATTTGTTTTTTTTTTTGGTGGGCAAAAGTCATCCAATGACAACCCCCGCTCTTCGGTGGAGCGCGGAATTATGTCCGACTATTACTGACTAAAAACCCACCCCGTTCCTTCTAGCCTACATACCGCTCTACTCTGCTCGAGCTTCCTTTTGGATCATCCTGGCCCCAGTAGGCTTCGACTCAGCTGGGCCCCTCCTGTTGCTGACAACTCCTTGAGGCGCGCAGGAACAGTGCGCGCCGTCGACGTCTTGGGCTCGGTCCGGACAGTTACCGGACGGTCAGACAGCGAGCTACCCATGGCTCGCCATCCGCGAGCACGCGCCTACGGTGGCCGGAAATCGGGATCGGAATCCCGGCGGGGCCGGCGAGAGCTCCATTGCCTGATGCGGTCGGCCTCCTCCTTTGCTAGCATTACTGCTTCGCAGAAGGAGGATGAAGTACATAGATGAGATTGTCTTCTGCGCCTACTTATTTTGTGCTTCGAGCCTGTCATTTTACACTGATAAGTAATGACTAATAACTACAAAATTTAAAAAAAGGACTGACAAGCTAATGAAAGAGATCCTACTTTAATTATGTTTTCGATCTCAGGGTTAAGTTAAACGAATGAGGTTTCTGTTGTGATGGGTGACCACTCAAGCGGTTAACTTGGGGTCTTTAATTTGCGTAATTTAAAACAGATTTTGTAATTTAAATTAGTATTCAAAATAACACTTTTTTTTAGGTGGGACAGTCATCCAATGACATCTCCCGCTCTTGAGCAGAGAGTGTAAGTAAGTAATATGGTAAGTAATATTCCACAACTATCACACAACGCCGTCTACTCCCAAGTTAAGCAGAGCTTGTGTTATGGGTACTAGACACCTTACTGATAAACATACTTATATATTTCTAAATACATACATATTATAGATAAATTGCACCTAGACAAATGATCATGCTCATCACATAAACGTGACCTTCGACGTAGCAGTCAGGGCCACTAACCACTAGACCAACAGGCCAGTCAAAGTGTGTCTGACTTTTACTGTTCCTTCTTTGCCTTTCATACCAGAACCCATGCCCCAGTAGGCTTCGATCCTGCTGGGCCTCTATGGTAAACAAAATACACTGGTATCTTGTCTATCTTCCTGCCTTTGTCCCATTTTACTTGGGGTCGGTATAACACATTTTTTCTTCCATACTGTCCTGTCAACCCTATCCTAGCCATCCATCTTTTCTGTAGCCTAACATAACACTAATCCGCTAAGGCCACGGGGTATTTTTAAATGGAAAACCGTGGGCTTTCTACTACTTCAAAAAATCAGTCTTTTGGAGTTTATTGCAGGGCTGCAAGATTATCCAAAAGTATTAAACCGACCATAGAGCGTAAAGCAGTCAAAGTCAGTAAAAATCTAACACTAGCGCTCTACTCAGATCAGAAGGAAAACTTTCCATCCTGTCTACCTCAAAAACTAAAAACAGAGTAGTATACTGAACATAAAACAGCTCATAGCTGCATTGGCACTTAATAAACTAGTGCGCCTCACCATCTACAATCACCATCATCAGCCTCTTTTTTCACTGCTGGGACTCAGACCTCTCTAGGAGAAGGAATGGACCGTAATACCACCACGCGGGCCCAGTGCGGGTTGGTAAATAACACATGTCTTCGAATTTTTGGGTTCTAGGACATGCCGGTTTTCTCACGATGTTTTCCTTCACCGTTTTGAGAGCAGTGGTGATGCAATAAATTACACAAAGTAATGCGCCTGGCTGGGTTCGAACCCGCGACCTACAACTCGTTAGTCGAAGCCATTAATACTCCGCCACCACTGACCCTACATTTCATATGATCTCTGAAAAGATTGGCTAAAACTTCATACTTTTACTGACTAAAACCACACCTATTGTTCCTTTAGTTGCACCTGCAACCTAGGACCACAGGTTTCCTTTTCAGAAGTCGAGTCCATGGTCCCAGTAGGCTTTGGCCCTGCTGTTTTCTATGGGGCATACAAAACACGCTTTACGGTTTTGCTGATATCTTTTTGAGACGCGCGCCTGGTTGGGTTCGAACCCAAAAGTCGGGGCTTTATCACTCGGCCACCACTGCTCTCTACCTGGTAATCAACAAACAGGACTCCTTTGTTCATTACCCACCCCAAAAAACTAATAAAAGAATAAATTGCTGAACATTCAACGGTTTATAACTACACCGACTTTCGAGAGAAAATATACACCAAAATCTAGTAATATACGAGAATACAAACACAGCAATAATACTTGTTCAAATACAGCTTACAACACACTTAAACCCAAAACTTTACAGCTCAAACCATCGTAAAAAAAATCTATAACGAAACAGTATTTAAAAAACCATACAACGCTTTTTATCTTCAAAATATTAACACTGACGCACACAGCAAAGTACATTAAAAATGGCGAAATTTTAGGGCTGTCCTGCAACAATTATTGCCACACTTGTGCACGGCTAGCGTTAGGGTTGTCACGTCCTAAAACTGGAGAGCCTGAACAGATTACAGTTTAGTCAGACTTGAAAGATAAATGAGCTGAAAGACGGGTCACCTTCCTATGAACTAGTTGACCTAGTAATGTTATCTTAACGATTTTTTTTCACACGCTTCTTGTGAAGAAAAAATTATTTCAGTGTTTCAAATTACTGTTAAAAGTAATATTTATGAATTATAAGAAAAAGCATGAAACTTTTTTCTAATGATACGCTTACTACCTAATGAACGACATTTTTATTTTTTTATTCATTGATCATCTTCATCATCATCATCATTATCATTTCAACCGAAAGTTACTCACTATTGGACATGAAACTCGCTTAAGTGTCGCTACAAGAATGGCTTTGCGGTTCTCACTTCCACCAGCGATGCTCATCGGTTCATCTTGTGGGAGGTTTTTCTGCGCATCTGTTCTGCAAACGAACGCACCCAGCCCACTGTTACTACTATCCTTACTAATATTATAAAAGCGAAAGTGAGTTTGTTTGTTTGTTTGTTACGTCTTAACGCCTTAATGGTAAAACCGATTTTGATGAATTTCGGTACAAAGATAATTGGGACCCTCGAGACGGACATAGGCATTTTTTTTTTTAAAGAGTGAGAAAAAGGGGAGAGTAATTAAAGTATATTAATAAACGCGCAAAAGCTATTTCATTATAAATGCAAAAATAATTTGGACATGCACTCAAAAAAACTTACTATGTCCAGTTTCACTCGGACACCTGCCAGCCCTAACCAGGGTTGTCACCGCAGGGAGCTAACAGTTGAGCAATTAATTCTAGCGATGTCCACAGTCTCATTACTTTAATGAGGGAAACGTGCTGGACGCGACAACCCTACATATAAGGCTGCGCACACAACGATTTAATTTAAGTAATGGAGTTTTTTAGTGCTGAGATTAGATGATGTATTTTGTTTTTTATGTGTGTGTGTTTACTGTTTATGTAGAATTTGTTTGTTTTTGCTAGTTTGTTTGTTGATAAGGAATTATGGATATAATTGAGTCATTATCAAATTGGCTGTTCATTTTTTTATTTTAGTATACATGTAATTATATGATCTTTATGTTAGTGTGTTTCCAGCCTTTGGTTAATTCATGGGTTGTCCGAAAGGGAACTTCAATGTTCTACAATACAAGGCAGAGAAGGAACATAGGAGTGGGTTTTAGTCAGTAAAAGTCTGACGCGTCCTCCCGCTCCGCCATAGATCCGCGGGAGAAGTCATTGGATGATATCCTATCTAAAAAAAGCCTATTGTCAATATTTTAAATTAAGATTCGCTTCTGTTTATATTAAAACTAGCTGTTGCCAGCGGTTTCGCTCGTGTGAAAGTAAAAATCTAAACTTGGGAACATATTAGAATTTTCATTTTTATTTTTTAAATAGTGAGCATGAAAATCATGCTCACAGTCTAGGTTAGCATAAAAATGTCTATTCAGCAATTTTTTTGTGATACCTCGAAAACTCACTTTCAACTCATTTCATATAGAAGTACAAAGAGCTACAAACAAATTAAGTAAAATATCATTAAAAACACGTATTTCCTGTCTTTACTGACGCGCAGTCGGTATAAAAATTGAGTGTTGAAATAATTTCCATATTTATCAACATTCCTATAACCCACTCTGTATGTTTTAACTATAAATACTATGATATTAACAAAAAATACAAGAACAGTATAAAACTAATTCAAAAAATAATAACGTAACTTGAATAAGTTTATTTGAATTTATAATTTCAAGGCAATAGATATCACAGTTAAAATTAAATTCAATTTAAAAAATCAGTTTTATAAACTCTGCGATATTTTATAAAATACAAAAGACAAAGACTAAATAACTAATTTCAAAATAAGTATAATGTAACTTTTATTTATGAGTTTACTTGAACTTATAACTCCCAGTCAATTTGAATGACTTCAAAGTCATTTGACTGGCCTGTTGGTCTAGTGGTTAGTGGCCCTGGCTGCTATATCGGAGATCATGGGTTCGATTCTCACCCCGGACAAATGTTTATGTGATTAGCATGATCATTTGTTCTGTGTCTGGGTGTAATTTATCAATAATATTTATCTATTTAGAAATATATAAGTATGTTTATCAGTTGTCTAATACCCATAACACAAGCTCTGCTTAGCTTGGGAATAGACGGCGTTGTGTGGTAGTTGTGGAATATTATTATTATTATTATTATTTTACGAACAGCTATGTCCTACCCTGAGGGCGTACAATACAATATTTATAGGTACCTACCTATAGTGAATTAACATGCATGTCAATCAACAATAATTATAATACTTTGCAAAATTATTAGATCTTCACATATTTGATGGAGTAACAAATTTCAATAGACAAATAGTTTTAATGAAAGGACTCTCTCCTTCGTTATTCCAGAGTTCATCATGTATCTAGTTAAGTTATAGTTTTATGTATTCACATTTTTAGGATACTAAATTTAAAGAAAACGTCAATTTCATAGGTAAGGACCTAACATTTTACAATAAGCTCCATAATCAAATAAGATAGCTACAAAAACTCCCAGCTATTCAAGCCGGCATGAAAACGCAAATGTGTACAAAAAGCTTTGTATGATGTACACGACACGGACAAAAAGGGGGTATGCTCACAGTCCCCCAAGGAAAGGGGGTCAGTAAACAACGTCTGAATAGGTTTTTTGCATCGTCACCTTGGCAGTGGCCTAAAAATGTGAGGCCAAGTTAAGGCCTGAAGCGAGAAAGTTATGTGTCTTTTGAAAGAGTTTTTTAGGCTTTAAGATTATAAAAACTGTGCAAGTGCGAGTCGGACTCCGCACTGAGGGTTCCGTGCAAACTACAATTCGCGAATAGAGTCACGAAGATTTTTCCGAATTGCAAATTTTTTTCTATACCTTTGCTATAAGACCTTCATCATCATTTCAGCCGATACACGTCCACTGTTGGACATAGGCCTCCCCCAAGCGTCGCCACAACGAACGTTCCTGTGCGTCTCGCATCCATCGGTTTCCCGCAACCTTCACCAGGTCATTAGTCCACCTTGTTGAAGGCCTTCCAACGCTGCATCTTCCGGTACATATAAGACCTTGCTTTGTACTAAATTTCAGGATTCTGGGTCAACAGAAAGTACCCTATGAATGTGCATACATTAAACTATAACTTAACTAGATACATAATGAACTCTGGAAAACATAACGAAGGAGAGAGTCCTTTCATTAAAACTGTTTGTCTATTGAAATTTGTTACTCCATCATAATTATATGAAGATCTAATAATTTTACAATGTATTATAATTTATTGACATGCATGTTAATTCACTATAGGTACCTATGGTATTGTCCGCCCTCAGGGTAGGACATAGCTGTTCGTAAAAAAAAAAACACAACTATCACACAATGCCGTCTAGTCCCAAGCTAAGCAGAGCTTGTGTTATAGGTACTAGACAACCGATAAATATACTTATATATTTCTAAATACATACATATTATAGTTAAATTAAACCCAGACACAGAACAAATGATCATGCTCATCACACAAACATTTGTCTTGGGTGGGAATAGAAACCACGACCTCCGGTATAGCAGTCAGGGTCCACTACCACTAGACCAACAGGCCAGTCAAAGTCAGGTAAATACATTAACACATCTGTATTATGTACAATTACCTATGATCCTTACTAATATTATAAAAGCAAAAATGAGTTTGTTTGTTACGTCTTCACGCCTAAATGGCAAAACCAATTTTGATGAAACTTGGTACACGGATAGACCATGTCCAGGAATAGGACAAAGGATACTTTTTATGTTCCCTTCGGATAATTTTCTGCTATCAGGCGGGCGAAGCCGCTGGGAGCAGCTAGTCCACAATAAAGATGATTTGATTACATTTGATTTGAGCTTCTGCACAGTATTCCTAAGTACTACTAAAATCATTATCGCACTAGTGCAAAGTGCCAGATGTCTAGTTTTACTCTCATATTAAGATAAGCGTTATCAGCGTACGTAAATCTGTTTCCTGGCCCAATCTCAAGTTTGTGCTGGCCAGTGGACTCTGATACATTTTGCTAATCTGTTGGCTAGTGGGTTAAAATATTAGATGAAGCGGTGTTTTGGTTAAAAATTGGGGAAAAGGATTTTATATTTTTGTTACTGTCATGAGCATATAACTTGCTACAAAGCGATACATACACTATATATTGTATCATCATCATCATCAGCCTTTTTTAATGTTTCCACTGCTGGGACTTCGGCCTCCTCTCTAGGAGAGGGAATGGGCCGTAATCCACCACGCGAGCCCAGTGCGGGTTGGTGCCAAGCTTTATAAGTATATAATATTATGAAGAGGTAAAGTTTTGTTTGTTTGTTTGTAGAATGAAATCTCTGAGATTACTGGTCCGATTGCTTATTTTTTTCACTGATAAAAAGCTGCTTTATTCCGCCATAATGTAGGCTATATAGCAAAATATAATAAAATACTATTGTTCAAAAATGATTATTTGCAACTTTGGCATTCTTCAAACCGATCCCTGAAATTCATGAAAATGCACTTCAGAAGTTGAATAGCAATGTTGTTGATTTCTCGTCTAATGTTTTTTTCCAATTCAGATACGATTTTTATTAACATACATATATACATCTTAATTATTAAATACTAGCTTTTGCCAGCGGCTTCGCCCGCGTACATAAAATATAGCCTATGTCACTCAGGAATAAAGCAGCTTTCTATCGGTGAAAAAATTTTAGCAATCGGACCAGTACTTCCAGAGATTACCCCCTACATACAAACTTACAAACATACAAACTTACAAACTTACAAATTTTACCTCTTTATACAATATAACAAAAGGAACTTATAAGGCATCAAAAAATTCGTCCACATCGATATCAATGGGAAATGTGCCCAGAACGCTGGCAGCATTGCCACGCTGGATGGCAATGCCAATTCGTTGACCGAAGAAAAGCCCAGTCCTCTGGTACGATTGATGAATAACTGTTTACTTACTAGTTTTTGCCCGCGGTTTCAAGGTTATAAAAATATAGCCTGTCACTCAGGAATA
Source organism: Mythimna lalbum (assembly GCA_949319445.1). Classification (NCBI taxonomy): domain Eukaryota; kingdom Metazoa; phylum Arthropoda; class Insecta; order Lepidoptera; family Noctuidae; genus Mythimna; species Mythimna lalbum. The sequence continues at coordinate 14,215,387 of OX439370.1, read as the reverse complement.
AAACAGCTTTCTATTGGTCGAAAAATTTTAGCAAACGGACCAGTACTTTCAGAGATTACCTACTACAAACAAAAAAACAAACTATCTCTTATTAGTATAGACTCTTCAGATAACACCACAGTAAAAAATCCGAGGATTAAATAACAATCCCCAACAAGATTTTAAAATCACAGATCCCCAAGTAATCTGGACAAAAAACCGCTGTCCCCCAACTCTTTACACCAGCTCCTTAAGATATGATTAATGTAGGGTAGATAACAACTTGGCTAGTACGCCGGGCATATGTTGAATGAGAGACGAGATTTGTATAGGAACGTTTGCACAACGCGTGGACCTTGAAAGACCTGGCTTTTGAGCTAATTTCGGAAGGTGAATTATATTTGTTTAGTAAAAGGTATGATGGAAACTGTTTAGGCTTAGTTTTTCAGCTTTTCAAAGCAGCAAAAAAGACAAAGATCTTAAAATCTCATCGCGGTTGTCATCTGGGTGTTTTTGCAAGGTTCTGTAATACTTTGGTCACATTGCAAGGAAAGACGGTGGCAACCTCGAAAAGCTCAACATAGCATAATCAGCCTTGTTATGTTACCACTGCTGGGACTCAGGCCTCCTCTCTAAGAGAGGGAATACCGTAATCCACTACGCGGGCCCATTGCGGGTTGGTGAATGTCATGCCTTCGAATTTTTGGTTCTAGGACAAGCTTTCCTTCAACGTTTTAAGAGCAGTGGTGATGAAATAAATTCTAGCTAATGCTAGCGCCTAATGTCCGCTATTACCTGCCGAGATCTGTGTTGTGCTTAGTGTCAGTAATGTCCAACTTGTAACCTTTTTAAATATTTTTGGAAAAAAAATATAACATGGTGAAAAAATATTGGAATCTATTCAGTTACTGATTCTGAACAAACGGTATTCAGGTTTCGCAATACTAAAAATAATGTAATATACAAAACTAAAATTAGAATCAAAGAAAGCAGATTTATTCATAATTCCATCTTTGTTTCCACAACCTAGTTGACATAATACAAATAAATTATAAACGAAGTAATATAGAAAAGAAAAGACTTCAGTATTCCTTTTGATCTGTATTCCTTTATACAATTAGTGGGGACTAATTTAAATTACAATGACTCGACCTAAATGTTGGTCGTAATGTAATGTAAGGTTACGAAAGGATGACGTCTCGTTGAAAGATGAGCGAGAAATGAGCGAGGTTTATCTTTGAAACGTTTTATTTATAATCTTAGCTATTTTAGTTTAGACTTAATTCTTTGTTGGTTTTTGGTTGGTTTGGCTATTGTCATCCTCAAGTAAACTTTATTTTAAGCCATTTTTAAATTTTAAGCGTTTCATTTTATAACTGTCCAGTTTTTGCTAGCAATTTTACATTTTAAACTAATCGAAAAATAATCTTACAAACAGTCTCAAAATAAAAAGTATCCTATGTGCTATAATAAGACATGGTCTACCCTAGTGTCAAAATCTCATTGAAATTCCTTCAGTCATTTAAGAGTGATGGAGTAACAGACATGCATACGCGCATACAAAAATTTTGTCTTTATAATATAAGATTCAAATCTCAGTAAAGCTAAATCAATATTATTTATTTATTTATTTTCTAAAAAAATTTACAAATTATATTGCAGTTGATCAGCTTGCACTGCATCATAACCATAAAAAAACCCAACAGCATTTTTGGTCTGACCTGAAAATCGAACCTAAAACGTGACGCTCAAGAGTCGACAGCGATCACGAGTTTTAGACCAGGTGAATAAAAATCTATCATCATAGATATTTGACACATAAAACCAACCATTCATCAGAAACTTCCAGAAACAGCTTCGAAAACATCCAAACACCTCCAGGCGAAACCTATTCACTCGCATTTAAACGCTACCATTCCATCTGACGTCGCGACCTGACCCCAAAATCCAAAATGGCTGCCGAATTAAATATTCAGACGTTACACTAGCGTTATGTTAATGACGAACGTGAAATAACAGCTTTTTGAAATGTGACTAAAAGGTGTATTATTTAGTTGCCTAGAGGAAAAGCCTATGTAAACTTGTACTAAGTAAATCGGTCGCGGAACTTTGTACTTTGTTTAAGGTCAGTAAAAGCCTGACAGGCCGCAGTGCCCGCCCCGGGGCGGAGAATATCTATGAGGAAATTCGCTTGCTAAAAAAAAAAGGTGTAAATCGTGAATATCATATTTGTTCAGTCTATTTTTAGGGTACCGTACTTAAAAGGTATAAACGGGATCCCATTGCTGAGACTATCCACTATCCGTCAATCGATAACTTATAAACCTTGATGCCTAGCCATTTGAAATTTTTACAGATGATATATTTCTGTGCGAGCCGTGGTGTTTTTCATCACCACTGCTCTTAAAACGGTGAAGGAAAAAATCGTGAGGAAACCGACATGTCTTAAAACCAAAAAGAAAAAATCAAAGACTTGTGAAATCCACTAACCCACACCGGGCCCGCGTGGTGGATTACAGCCCCTTCCTTCTTCTAGAGAGGAGGCCTGAGTCCCATCAGTGGGAACATTATAAGGCCGATTATGCTTATTATATTTCTGTTGCCGCTAGAGCTACGCGCAATAGTGACTTTTTTCACTGTCACTATTTGTTTACAGTCACCGTGTTTATGAACCTAAGAATTTTGAATACCCATTGTGGTATAAATCCAACATCAGGGTATACAATAAAATATTTAATGAAAAATAATAATTAACATAGACTTTAAAAACCTGGTACTTAATTAGCGTTTAAACCAAAAAACTAATTGTGTTAGAGGTAGAAAAAAATAGTACTGAGCGCCAAGCATAAACTGCCCGAAGCCCTACTTCAGAACTTTCGGCATAATTCAAAACATACTTAGCAGAAATCCTACAACTTTTCCCAATTTTAAAACCAAACAAACACACACACACACATACCATATTCCCCCATTTTCCCCATCCCGCAAAAACCTGGTACGCAAACTTTAAACCACTAAAAAAACGACACCATAAATCCGTTGCCCGAAAGAGATGGTAAATAAAATCCAGTGAGATAGAAAGAGACAGAACGAGCAGTTTAAAAAGCTGTTTAATCCAACCTAGGGTTTATCGCGTTAGGCCGACGGAAAAAATACTGGGTGTAATGAATTTACAGGCTGGGGTTCCGTAGTATAAAAAGAATTTTTGGAGTGATTGATTCTGATGCAGATTTTTTTTATTTTTGTTGACTTTTTGGATCGAAGCTAAGTTAAGAAAAGTTTATTTTCTCGTTTATTTTTCTGACTATTTATTAGTAATGTGCTTGTTGATTTTTGATCGGAAATGTTCATTAATTAGCCCCAAGGTGCAAATAGGGGTTTGCAACTTGGGGCTCATAAATTGTCTAAAAACACTCCAAAAACAAAGATTCTTGCAAGCAAATCAAGAAAAACAGTTAGGTTCTAATAGTGTTTAATTACATTTACTTACTAAAACAAAAAAAAAAACTAATTTTTTTTTGCTGATCTGGTCCGTCCCACTCCTAGGCAAAGGCCTCCCTCCACTTCTTCCATCTTTTGCGAGTTATCTCTTTCCAGTTCTGGCGAAATATATCCAGATTGTCTATCGTTCTGTTCATACACATAAACAAAATGCTACGCTATAGCTATAGGCATTTGTGAAACACAAACAATATTGTACACAGCTGCACCAATCTCGCTAAACTTTTCATCTAAAACAAAAGTAATTCATCATCCTCAAATCCCACCTTGCAAAAGCCCAATACATTATGTATGTATCCAAAACTACCACAATGGATTACACAATTTCCCTACCGAACCCTAAAACGGTGGCGGGGGCTGTGACGTCAGCTGCGTTTCCGTTTCCGCAAGTATTATGATAATTCGCACAGCCGGACGTTCGTCCGTTGTTTATATAGCAATAGTTTTATCATTTTATGTATAATATATGTTGTACATATACTTGGATATGTTCCATAGTTTGGTAGTTTCATGGTTCGGTGGGTTTGTTATGTCAATGGGTCAAATAAACGTTTTGTAATTTTTAGTTTAGAGTATGTTTAGCGTGTGAAGAGCTCGTGGCTAGAATAATAACATCTGCTATAGATTTTTTTTTCGTGTTGGTGTACTCAAATTATTTTTTCCTGCCCATCATTTATGTCATGATAAACAAACATGTAGCACCCACTCCTATCAAGATCGGAGACTCTATACTCGAAATTGTGGACGATTACGTCTACCTAGGACAGACAAACCAGTTGGGTAGAGCTAATTTCGAGAAAGAGGTCAACCGTCGAATCCGACTCCGCTGGACGGCGTTCGGGAAGCTGTGTGTCTCAAGACGAAAGTCTATGACCAGTGCGTGTTGCCAGTGATGACATATGGTGCCAAAACGTGGTCGCTCACAATGGGCCTCATCAGAAGGCTCAAAGTCACCCAGAGGGCAATGGAAATGACTATGCTCGGAATTTCCTTGCGTGATCGAATCAGAAATGAAGATATCCGCAGGAGAACCAAGGGTGCCGACATAGCACGAAGAATCGCCAAACTTAAGTGGCAATGGGAAGGGCACATTGCTCGCAGAACAGATGGTCGACGGGAACGAAAGGTTCTAAAGTGGCGACTACGTACCGGTAGACGCAGCGTTAGAGGGCCTCCAACAAGGTAGACCCATGACCTGGTCAGTGTCGCGGGAATCCGGTAGATGCGTGACGCACAGGATCGGTCATTGTGGCGACGCTTGGGGGAGGCCTATGTCCAACAGTGGACGTCTTTCGGCTGATATGATGATGATGATTACCATTATTTGGCAACTTATACGGCCTGGACACGACAACGGTCTTAGCGTCGAGCGGCGTGGCGACCATATCGTCGTTTACCATCAGGTGATATAGTCGTCAAGCGCAAGCCTATCAACAATATAAGTTAAGCACCACTTTTTGCGGTTAGTCTGTTGATGGGTGAGCATCTTAACACACTAAAACTCGTCCATTCCTTGGAAAGCACAAAGAGCCATTGAGCAACATGATCTTGGCCACACCTCTACACAAGAACAGTTTTTTTTTTATGGTGAGGAAAATCACCCAATGACAACCCCCGCTCTTGGGCGGAACGGGAGACAGTGTCAGCCTCTTACTAACTAAAAACCCACCCCGTTCCTTCTAGCCTTCCTACCGGGGCTCGTACTCCCTTTCAGATAACCCTGGCTTCAGACATAACTACAGTTCATTCACCTTTCATTGTGTTATCTATACCGAATCCATTTTGAATCCATACGTTATCTGTACTTGCATCACTACATAGTATAAAACAAAGTCGCTTTTTCTGTCCCTATATCCCTAAATACGCTTAAATCTTTAAAACTACGCAATAGATATTGATGCGGTTTTTTTAAATAGATAGAGTGATTCAAGAGGAAGGTTTATATGAATAATATTGCACCCCAGCGAAGCCGGGGCGGGTCGCTAGTATAGGTATATAAGGAGAAACTGACTGACATAATATCAAAGCACAGCCGAAGCTAATGGGACCAGGATCGTGAAATTTCGAACAAGGTTTTCTTTTATGATGTAAGCAAGCTATAGAAAGGAATTTTTCAAAATTCACCCCCTGAGGGGATTAAAAGGGGGTTTCAAAGTTTGTATGGATCTGATGAACCAATGTATGATACATTTTTTAAAGTCATAGAACAAAAGTTGTTGTTTATGATGTTCTTAACATAGTCTTTTATGGTGGTCTTCCCGTCCGATTATAATTTGGGTATCTTTAAGGCTTAGAGTGAATAGGCTTTTAATAAACTAGTGCGCCTCACCATCAGAGATTGCATTACTGCTTACCATAAGGTGGGATCGCAGTCAAGTACTAGTTTATACAAATTAAAAAAAAAAAAACATAGTCCTGAAAGGTTGCTAGTGTTTTATAAATAACCCTGTACGTACTATCACGCTAGTATTAATAGGAGTGAAGTAGTAAGCTTAAAAAGGAGTGAAACTGTGGGATACAGCTAGTGTATATTATAAGGCCTGTTTAAACATGAAGCGAGCCTATTTCCATGAATCAGGCTCAAATCTGCACTTCAAGCTAATGAATTCCTAATGACAGTACCATTTACATTATTCACGATCGAATCTAGGACCCCGTCCTCGGGAGCCACGCTTGTGATTGCTAAACCAACTAGGCAATCAAGAATTTGTTGGTTTAATAAGAAATTATAGGCTCACTAGCTAAGTGAATGAAACGGGATCCAAAGTTTGTAAAACCTACATTGAAACGGCTAGGTGCAAGTGCAAAGCAACCCCGCCTGGGCCCGCTTGGAATGGCCAACTTGGTGACCTTGCCTTCCCTTGCCTTGTGTTGTATGTCGCTGGTTGTCTTGTCTTATTGTGTTACTTTTCCTGACATATCAACCTTATAACTTTGTGATTTTTCATGAAATTTTGTACATAGATTCTTTACATAAAAATAGACACGTGTTTCGGGTTTCACATAAATACTCGTACTTAAACTAATTTTGTATAGTCCACGCTTCATATGTTAATGTTCTAGATAAACTTACAAAAATAACTAGTAACTTGGAATCTATTCTAATATACAAGGTTATTTATAACACATGCATGCATGCATGCTCAGCACATAAACATTTGTCCTGGGTGGGAATCGTACCCACGACCTCCAGCATAGCAGTCAGGGTCACTAACCACTAGACCAACCCAACAGGCCAGTCATGTGGAATGTTTTGATAAACGCATTATCTAGCACATAATACTTTCTACTACTACTACTTCTTCTTCTTTTTTTTTCTTCTTTTTTTATTTTTTTTTTTATTTATATTTTTTTTATTTTACTTTTTGGTGTACAATAAAGTTTATTCTATAATCTTTATCATAATCGAATAACAGATGAGAGATTTCTTCTACGGATCTCGTAATACCATACTAATCTATAAGTACCAAAAATAGTACACTAAAGCATTTTAACCCCCATTCCAGCACACAAAGTGTACACCAAAGATCGCGTACACCACATACGATTTACAAAGCACCCTTACTTGACCACAACGGGCACTAAGGGGTCTGACCCCTGACTAGAAATGATTTAAAGGGTAATCTTAGTCACCACGAGTGCGTAAGGGTTAAGACCACAACTGATGGAGGGTTAGCCCTGTGTGGTCACTGTATTACCATGGTCAAGTTTTGATTTGAGTTTTTATGGGCTGAAGATTGAGTGGTTACAGGGTTAATGAGAATGATGAACGCAGCAGTGGTGGCCGAGTGGTAAGAGCCCCGACTTACGAGTTGTAAGTCGCGGGTTCAAACTCAGCCAGTCGCATTACTTTGTGTAATTTATTTCTATCACTACTGCTCTCAAAACGGTGAGGATATCGACATGTCCTAGAACTAAAATTCACACGCATTGTGCCTGCGTGGTGGATTACGGCATGTTCCCTCTCCTAGAGAGGACGCCTGAGTCCCAGCAGTGGGACCATTAAAAGGTTGATTATGCTAATGAGAATAGGGACTAGACTCCTATTGGGGCTATAAAGGGATTGAGTCTTGAGATACCAATTGACAAGTACAGAAAAAAAATACAGGTTTGATTTGTAAGCAGTACCTTCAAAGTAACCAGAATTTTGAAATCATGGATTTTTTTATAATAGAATAGAATACACACGAACACACGGATACTTTTTACGTGTCAGACTTTTACTGACTAATCACAACTAAGAAAACCCAATAATCTATGAGTTTCTGAGAAATTGTTACTATTTTGCATAGAAGCATTTCAGGATCCCGGGTTTTCCTTTCAGAAGTCAATGCAAGGCCCCAGCAGGCAGCAGGCTTGCTCCGGACGATTACCGGACCAGCCGCAAGCTCAAAATAATTATAAACTAATATATCTGAACACAGACTACCAACGCTTTCATATTCACATACCAGAATCAAACAATATCCTCAACAAATCGACTTTCAATATACAAATCAAAAACAAATACACATAAAATTCCACAATCTGAAAATCCTCAATACCAAGCTCAATATACTAACTCGAACAGCAATAATTCAAACATACCGCCGCTCAAAAAAGAACATGGCCGACCGAACGGTACAAAATAAAAAAAAAAATGAAAGAATTTTAAACCTCAAACTTCTACATGTGTTAGGTGAAAGGAATGGAATTCACTGAAAAAGAAATGCGCTGAATGTTGGCCGGCGCATTTTAACAAAATATCTCAGTTTACTGGTGTAAGTAGAGTATTCTCAACTGGCTTTTTTTTTTGTTAAGTGGGAAATCATACAATTACTTCTTTCGTTCTTGGACGAAGCGGGAAGGGTGTCAGACTTTTACTGGTTAGAACCCCCTTCTGTTCCCTTTTTGCCTTTGTTTCAGGGTCCCAGCAGGCTCCGACCCAGCTGAGCCCCTACGGTTTGCTGACATCTCTTTGAGGTACGCTTGGAACACTACGCGCCGTTGACGACCCAAGCTTGGTCCGGACTGTTACCGGAAGGCCGGACGGCGAGCTTCTCATTGCTTGCCATTCACAAGCCTACGGTAGCTGGAAACCGGGATCGGTATCCAGGTGACTGGGGCGTTCTAGGAGATCCCTGGATCTCTCTGATCTCTCTCTCCTTTGCCGCCCGTGTCTTATTTGCCCGGGTCATATGTTTGCAACCGTCTGGTTTAGCTCTTCAATCTTCAAAGGCGACAGAAGAGCTGACAAGATGGAGTATTTGTTCGTGGATGTGCGAGGAATAAACGCGAGATTGTTTGTCGGATATATCCAACATAAGCGTTTGAAAGGTTAGTTAAAAAAAACGCGTTAGTTTACCCTGTCGTAAGTTGTTGTTGGAAACAAGCTTTTAATGAAAATTATTTTTTCATAGCAAGCTTTTATAGCTCGGTATACCTATATAATGAATACTCGTCAAGATGAATTATACGAGCCCAAACTCGGTGTGTCGTTTAACTACCAAGTTCCTATAGCCAGCCACCTTCTAATTCCATCATAAAATCAGCTCCTTGTTATAATAATTTTGCATTGTCATCTGATTTACACATGCATGCAAAATTTCAGCTCAATCGGTAACACGGGAAATGGGTCAAAAATTTACAAGATTCGATCTTCTTTTTCTTTTCGTGTCGATGCTCTCAAACTGTACTTTTTCTGACCAATATTTGGCAACCTGTACGGCTCTATTGTTGGCCTCGTATAGATGCTGCCCATCTTGCATTACCACCTGCAGTTTTCAGGATCTATATAAGATTCGATGACAGACAAACATCGGGACAGGTGGAATTAAATAAAAGCTTGTAAAAACGCGTTACTTTACCATATCGTAAGTTGGAAAAAAGCAAACTTTTTCGCATATTCCAGCAGCATACTAACCACCACTACAAAAATCTCTCATAAACTTAATATTTAAAAGTCCTCGCACTACTCCGAAATATGTCCTCCGTTCACCCTGTATATTATATACAGGGTGGTTCGAGATAACGCCACAACACGTTGTGAGTAGCACTATGTTTTCGAGTCACGTCTCCTAAAGGTTTCGAGTCGAGGGAGTTATTATAAAGTCAAATAGACTCCTGATTAAGTTACCATGTGTGGGAAAAATGGCGGAAAATGTGTGGGGAGGGGTGTAATTATTGTGATGGGGGTGATGGAAGGGTTGTGTGGGGGTGAAAGTATGTCATAGTTGTGTTTACCGAAGTTATGGGTAAAAACTTCAGTTTTGATCTGTTCAGGGTTTAATTTACTAAAAGTCTATTCCTGGGTCTACTATTGAGCCTATTGTGTTAACTATGAAACCATATCACATTGAAAAATTCAGAGTTTTTCTGTCATTAAACTTTTTTTTTTTTAAATATTAAAATAGATTTTTGAAATCATGCCAACAGCCCTAGCTAACCCAATGATAGGTGCCACTTCACTTCATCATTATTCAAATGATATTTACTTAGATAATTGGTTATGGTGTGCTGAAACCTAGATGTACTGTACTGTACCAGCCGGTGTTTCTTGATACTTGGCTGGTGACTGTTTTATGCGAATTTGGCATTTTAAGAAGTTGATATTGCGAGAAGTTGACCTGCAAATTTTTCATTGTGACAAATTGACATTTTGAGAAATTTGACATAATGAGAATATGACTTTCTAAGAAGTTGGCTTTGTAATAAGTGGACATTTTGCAAAGTTGAATTTATGAAAAAAAGATTGAAAATTACTCCTGTACCTTGGGGTGCGTTGCAAACATGTAAACTCACTTACACAAGACACCCAGGCCCGGAACATCTATAGGCCATACAAATGGAATCTGTGCGGGATTCGAACCCAAGACATGCAGCTCAGAAGCCAATCGCTTAACTACTTTTATCCTTATACCCTGTCTACTGGACACATTGCCAACACTGCATGGCATCTTTATGATCTACAAAGAGTCATCATCATTCATCATCATTTCAGCCGATAGACGTCCACTGTTGGACATAGGCCTCCCCCAAGTGTCGCCATAAAGAGTACTACTACAAAAATACTTACTACTAATAAAAACTTCAAAAGACAATTTCTGCAAATACACTTCGCATTACCCAGCCATGACAAGTGGTAAGCCCTAAGCTTACCAGGACTTTCTAGTCCCGTTTATAGTCCAGGAGCTTGATAGTTCATGAGTGACAGTTAATCCTTAGTCTAGGAGTTGTGATATAAATTATTCTCTTTACTCGGCACTTCACTTTGATTCTTGTTGTAAGTCCTCTAAATACTCTATGTTCAATAAATATGAAATTGTAGCCCCTCACTAGTATTTAGGTTTACGTGAAAATTGGGTTTATTGGTTTTGAAGTCTAATGACATAGGAAATCAATTTTAAATACACTAGGCCCGCGTAGTTGATTACGGCGTATTCCCTTTCCTAGAAAGGAGGCCTGAGTCCCAGCAGTGAGAACATTAAAAAGCCTGATTATGCTATCATAGGCATAGCTAAGCAACTGAAAAAGTTTTACTTGTTTTTTTTTTTTAATTACAATTGCTTGTCATACCTAATTAGAAACCAAAAGTGAATTTATTGTAACAGGTCTAAATTTACAGATACGTTGTAAAAAAATTGAACAAAAAATTTGAAAATTAATAAAAAAATTGTAACGGCAAAAAATCACGTGTTTTATATGGGAGCCCACTTAAATTTTTGTTTAATTCTGCTTTTAGTATTTTTTGTTACAGCGGCAACAGAAATACATCATCTGTAAAAATCTCAACTGTCTAGCTATTACGGTTCATGAGATAGAGCCTGGTGACTGACCATACGACATTGGATTCTTAGTAATAGGATCCCGTTTTTTGGATTGTGTGTGGAGTGATATGAAAGAAAAGAAAGTTAGTGATAGTTTAACGGGTGACAGGACAGAATGGAAGAAAAAACGTGTTGCGCCGTCTCCAAGTAATATAGGATAATGGCAGGAAGAAGAATAGAGAGAATCCCGTTTTTACCCTTCGTCTACGGAACCCTAGAAAGGTCTCACTCACTAACTCATCAATGCCCAGCCCAAATTCTTGAACCTTTTATCCACAGCCTGGTGACAGACAGATGGACAGAGAAGTCTTAGCAATAGAGTACCATTTTAACCCTTTGTGTACTAACTCTAAAAATGAAACCGTTAGATTTCAAACGTTCCATTCGGATTTTAAAATATACGAAATCTAAGATGGCGTTGACTAAGCTCATATAAATAAGGCGCTGACACATTTCGTATTAGAAGTTCTGAAAATCTTGTTAACCTTATGGTATGAATAGGGTTGCCAACTTTAGAAAAAATCCTTACTAATATTTTAAAAGTAAAAGTGAGTTTATTTGTTTGTTAGGTCTTCACGCCTCAATGGCAAAACCGATTTTGATGAAACTTGGTACACGGATAGACCATGTCCTGGAATAGGACATAGGATACTTTTTATCCCGGAAGTATGTTCCCTTGGGATAATTTTCTGCTATCACGCGGGCGAAGCCGTTGGGAGCAGCTAGTAGAGTATATATATCTCATTTTAAAGAAGGTAAATAAAGAGTGCGGACTTATAAAAAAGACTATCATTCATTTTTAATATTAAAAACGGATTTTCGGCATTTTTTACGGCACATTTTTTTTTTAGTTGATATGAACTAGTGCTTGACTGCGATCCCACCTGATGGTAAGCAGTGATGCAATCTTGATGGTGAGGCGCACTAGTCTTTTAAGAGCCTATTCACTCTTGCCTTGAAGAGACCTAAATTATAATCGGACGGGAAGACTGCAGCCGGCAAATTGTTACAGTCCCTCGATGTACGTGGTATAAACGACGAGGCGAAACGTTTGGTCCGGACCGTAGAGGTTTCAACAACATAAGGGTGGATACTCGCCGTCACATAATAATTTTCCGTAGTTTTTGAAAGAATTGTATGACTCCAAAAAATCTAATTCTATATTTACATAGCTCAGAAGCTCTAATTAATTTCAATGAAGCCTTATCCTCTCTTCCCGTTACTTCACATTCACGAAAATAGTTGACATTATTTGGTTACGATAATAGGTATGCATTATATGTATATGTGTGACTGTCACTAATTTTGTAAACGATGTATAAAAAAGAACATTTCAGCATCCTCTTAGTGTTATAGATTATAGAGTCATCATCATTTCAGCCGAAAGATGTCCAATGCCATCACATAGGCCTCTCCCAAGTATTGCCACAATGAACGGCCCTGTGCATCTCGCATATGTCGGATGCCCGGCCCGCAACTTTCACCAGGTCATCGGACCACCTTGTAGGAGACCTTTGCTACGCTGTGTCTTTCGATACGCGGTCGCCACTCCAGAACCTTTTGGGCCTAATGCCCATCTGTTCTGCGAGCAATGTGACCTGGCCATGGCCACTTTATTTCCTCGATAGGATACACCTACATGATATAGAATACAATACTCTATATAAGAGTACAGTTGGCAGCCCTAGGTGTATATGCCGATATATTTTTCGTGTATATCAATATGCTTCGAGCCCGATTCTGTTCATGACAGCTCTCTGATCAAATAGGTATTTGATGGAAAATCCTTCGTGTTTACTTAAGCCATGGATTATCATATTTTGTATGGTAATAGAAATTTTCTATTTCTGATAAAGGTGGGTCTGTAGTATTGTTGGTTTGAGTCACAAAATGCAAATTTGTTTTTTACTACTGGTAAAAGTTGAGATGAGCGGAGCTGATAGGCGCTTGATGTCCGTGAACGGGCACTGTCAGTTGAGACTGGTCATCTTTTAGCTGTCAGTAACTTATTTTGAATCCTATTTTATGAGATTTTTTTCATCATCATCATTTTATCTGATATAAGTCCACTGCTGGACATAAACCTCCCCCGAGTGTCACCACAATAAACGATTTGGTTCGTCTCGCATCCATCGGTTTCCCACAGCCTGCACCAGGTCTTCGGTCCACCTTCGTCTTCCGGTACGCGATCGCCACTCCAGAACCTTTCGGCCCCAACGGCCATCTGTTCTGCGAGCAACGTGCCGTGCCCATTGCCACTTAAGATTGGCATTTTTTTTTACTTTATTTAATTTTTTTTTTTTAAATTTTTTTTTTTCTTTTTTTAAATATGTAGTTGAGATATTTGTAATATGTAACATGATTTAAAAGAGTATCTACGGAGTTTCTTGCCTAGAGATCTACGCTTTGGAATGTGCAATTACAAATTTTTGTGACTTTGAATTTGATATAAATGATTTGATTCTTGTTATCGGTTTTTTAAAATAGTTTCTTTCATTCTGCTGTTTAGATTTTTTTTTAAACACAGATTGCTTTAAGAGCAATTTTTTTAATGAGTAGCGTTATTAGCAAAAACAAAATGGTTGACACTTTTTCAATTTTTATGCTTTAAACGAATCTTTCTTTTGAAATATTTGACATCCCAAAATGAACTTGTCAATACAATCTTTTATGATGAACTTGTCAATATGTAGTTTCTAGAGAAAGGCAGACATATTTTTATGAAAACTAATCTGTCATTTGATATCTTGTTATTTTGTGCAAACCCTTTCTTTTTGACAAATGATGTTTTCGTAAAAATTGTATTTGGTGGAGATAAGAATTTTTGTTTTGAAGAAAATAAATATAATAAAAACTATTGACGTCTACCAAAAATATAAAGTAATTAGAGGGTTTCATTTTAACTCCAAATAACTAAAGTGATCAGACTGCTGAAAGTAACTTATATTGAACTTTTTAGTAATTTTTGAAGGTCTGGTTTTTCGACATATTTTTATATTTCTAAATTTTAGTGAGTAGCACTTAAAATCGTCTCACATTTATACACTGTCATCATCATCTGCCTGCCATTGTCCCGTGTTATTTGGGGTCAGCGCAACACGTTTTATTCTTCCATTCTATCCTGTCACTCTTCACGCTATCACTAACTCCCTTTTCTTTCATATCACTCTTCACACAATCCATCCATCTTTTCTTTGGCATCCCTCTACCTCTCCACCCATCCACATATATACTCCTAACTCTTTAAGTAACATGCGTTTCATCCATCCTCTTTACATGACCATACCAGGACAAACGATTACATACGACATTTATACACTGTAAAGACCGCAAAAAAAGACTGCTGGTATAGATAGAACCTCTGGACCGCTAATTGTACATAAATATGTCTGTATAACTTGAATGACCTTAAAAAACGCCTAATTGTCGTTTTATACACACGTTTGCACGAAATTTTTTTTTGGCTGAAAATTTTGGTTTTCCTAGAAATATCCAGAAAAAGTTTTTTTTTTTAGCAATTACGTCATAATACCTTAATTGTTCTCAAATATTATTATTATTTTTCTTTGTTTACATTTAATTTAGTATACCTAATTTTTAAGGCAGTAAAATGTGCGTAATTAGTAAATATACATCATTCTTGTAAGCCACGAGGGATCGGAACTGTCACTCCTACATACAGGTTATACTGTAACCTAGTTAGGAGATCAGAACTGCACCTACTATAATTTGTAGCAATTTTGTAATTTTACCATGTAAAAATTAAATACACATGTACCTCCCCGCACACGAGGGGTTAAAGCAAATAAAAAAAAAAACAAACTAATTACTAAAATACTTACACAAAACGTTGATGGTGTGAGTGGCGACGACGTTTTCAGTGAGTTGTCCGTTGATGCCGTGGCAAACGACGACAATTGATCTCTTGTTGGGCTCCACAACCACTGTGATATTTGAAGTCGTAATCCAGCCGCCTGGGAACAAATTGAAGAGGTTACTCTATAGCCTCTTTAGACTGGCCTGTTGGTCTAGTGGTTAGTGGCCCTGACTGCTATGCCGGAGGTCATGGGTTCCATTTCCGCCCAGAACAAATGTTTATGTGATGAGCATAATCATTTGTTCTGTGTCTGGGTGTAATCTATATATATAAAAATCAATGCCACTTTTCGTTTTTATTTTATAACTCAAGAACGGGCTCACCTATCCAAACCAAATTTTTAGGCTTTGTTCGGACTATTTAGTAGATGGTTTAAGAGAAGTTTGGTAGGGTATAGTAGGGTAGAGTAGGGTAGAGTAGGATAGAGTAGGGTAGAGTAGGGTAGAGTAGGGTAGAGTAGGGTATAGTAGGGTAGAGTAGGGTATAGTAGGGAAGAGCGGGAGCGAAGCCGTGCGGGCAAAAGCTAGTTTATCTATAATATGTATGTATTTAGAAATGTATAAGTATGTTTATCAGTTGTCTGGTACCCATAACACAAGCTCTGCGTAGCTTGGGACTAGACGGCGTTGTGTGATGGTTGTGGAATATTATTATTATTATTACATATAGCATTAGTTTAAAACGTGTAGTTTTAGCCTAAAAACGTGTCTAGTATTTTTATGTAACGAATCTATGTACAAATTTTCATAACTGTACTCATGAAACATCACAAAATACATAGTCACCGACCCATACAGGTGACTGAGGGGTTGTTTTGCACCTGTCACCAGCTGTTTGCTGGCGTCTCATGCCTGCTATAACCTGCCGTGATCTGTGTTGTACTTAGTGTCAGAGGGTTCCAACTTGTAACATTTTAAAATTTATAAAAATGGTGTACAAACTATTGGAATCCAATCAGTTATTGATTCTGAACAAACTATATACAGGTTACGCATAAACTAAAAATAATGTTGTATACTAGCTTCTACAAGTGGCTTCGCGTGAATTTTAGAAGTGAATGTAGAATAGAATAAAATAGAATAAACTTTATTGTACACCAAAAGTAACACAGCTTATACATAAAATTTAATTTATGGGTACAATGGCGGTCTTATCGCTGAAAGCGATATCTTCCAGACAACCTTAGGATGGACAAGAACTTAAAATAATACAAGGGGTAGTCTGTGGTGTACTACTAACAAATGAACTCCATATAAAACACAATATATAACTATAAATATATATATAATGTATCATAAAATAATAAAATAATATGTTACACAATTTCAATAAAATAGGGAAGAATAAAAGAGTAAAGTAGGGTTGGTAAGAGTAAAAAGTATCCAAAATAGCTGGAATCGATCCAGTAGCCAATCCTGAACATGTTTTGGTGGTAAATGTGTCAAATGAAAACTCTTTACAAAGATTATTAAAGTCCCTGCTCGCTCGCACCATGTATGAGTTAAACCTGTAGTTAGAAGAGTAAGAATTAATGGACATATGTGGATAAAATCGAACAAATATTTGGGACATTGAAGCGCAGTTTATACAAAATAGAATGAAGATGACAAGGATATATACTTTGATAGCAACACTTTAAGCTACAACGTGTACAAAACATAAAAACTTTTTTAAAGTTGTTGTTTTTTATGAGCTGAAAGTACCTACTTAGTGTCCGTTGTCTAATACAAAGTACTTCCAACTTGCTGTCGACCCCGCTGACTAGATTAGACAACCTTATGACTAAAACGTGGACCTCATATTGTAGTATCGTCATGTCGTGGAGTCGTGAAAATATTCCAGCATCCAAAACATGTAACGATATCAAATACTTCTTTAGAAGTCTAGTTATAAGTTCTTGGCATATTAATGGAAAAGAGATTAACTTTTAATCTTCTACTATTAAAAAGATCTCAACAAAAATTGTTTTGCAAATACGTAACATCTTGCTTTTTCAAACTAAATTCATGTTTAATGAAGCATTTTGTATTTATTAAAAGTCCTTCATAACTTTTCTTGAAATTGTAAGATGAAACAAAAAATATGCCTTGAAAAGCTGCATGTTTTAAATCATCAATAGCTGTATTGGGTTCTTTAATAACCTTCATCGATTCAACCAGGTCGTCTTTGAATAGCCGAGGTCTTGTTCCAGAAATCTAGGCCAAGGTTCTTGGTAAC